>OY740783.1:117850164-118450164 GCA_963514005.1 Raja brachyura | reverse complement strand
AGTGGGACCTTGCATCTCCCTGATAATCTCAAATACATTCACAACACATCACGTGTTTTCTCGCTGTGTTAATCACAAACCTGATCTTTTTGCAAAGTAAAAGAGAATATTCTCCATGTAACAGTGTAGCGTAACATAAATTTCACTTCTGTATCACGTATAATAACTGTCTCATGCTCTCTCTCATGTCTCTTCTGCCAGTGATTAATGCCATCTGTTTGTTTCAGTGGCTGTTGAACCAGGAGAACACCATCTTCTCCATGAAGAGAGGAGAAAATCAAATGCTGACAGGATGGAGGATGAAGAGAGTGCAAATGTGTCCGAAAGTGAGTGAACGCCAAGCTAGATCTTCCCTTTGAGGGATATGTAAACGTGCAGTTCTGGTCGTCCCCATAACAGGAAAGATGTGGAGGCTTTGGAGAGAGTTCTGAGGTGGTTTACCAGAATGTAGTCTGGATTAGAGGGTTTCAGCTACAGGGAGAGATTGGGTGGACTTGGATTGTCTTCTCATTGGAGGTTGATAGAAGTATACATTGTAGGTTGATAGAAGTATATAAAATTATGAGAGGCATCGATAGTCAGAACCTCATAGGGTGGAAATGCCCAACACTTCTGGGCATAGCTTTCAGGTGAGAGAGAGAGAGAGAGAAATTTTAAATGAAATGGGCTGTGGAGGCCAAGGCATTGGAAATGGTTAAGGCAGAGATCGATAGATACTTGATTGGTATGGGTGTCAAGGGTTATGGAGAGAAGGCAGGAGATAATGGAGTTGAAAACGAAAGGTCATCCATGAATCTATGCCGATGGTGGAGTAGACTTGATGGGCCGAATGGCCTATTTCTGCTCCTATGATTTATGAACTGAAGATTTTGGTTTACAAAAATGCAGATATTGCTGGAGTAACTCAGTGGGTCAGGCACCATTTGTGGAGAACATGGATGTGACATTTTGGGTCGAGGCCCTTCACCTGAAACGTCGGCTATGCATGTTCTCCAGAGATACTGCCTGATCTGCTGTGTTACTCCCGTACTCTGTGTCTTTTTTTGTAAACCAGCATCTGTAGTTCCTTGTTTCTACACAAATCCACAGTAAAATTAGGGTGAGTTACCCCAGCACTTTGTATCCTTTTTTTGTTTACAAGGATATTACTTGGTCTTGAGGATTAAGTTATAAGTGGGATAGGCTGGGTCTTTTTCCCCCCGGAGCATGGAAGGATGAGGGGTGATCTTAAAGAGGTTTATAAAGTCATGAGGGAAGCGATTAGGTGAATAACTGCAGTCTGTTCGCCGGGAGTCTAAAACTAGAGGGCACAGATTTAAAGGGAGAGGGGAAAGATTTAAAGAGGACCCGAGGGACAATTTTTTCATACAAAGGAAGTGAAAGAATTATGACATTTAAAAGACAATTAAACCAGCACAAGGATAGCAAAGGTTTGGATGGAAATGGGCAAGGCAAAGGCAGGAGGGACTAGCTGGTGAAGCAATTTGGTCCAGTTGGACTCGAAAGCCTGTTTTTATGCTGTATAACTCTATTATTATATTACAATATGTGATTATATTACAATATATGACTATTACAATATTAGACCCAAACATTTCAGCATTTTGAATGTTATTGGTTAAGATGGCTGGCACCATCCTGTTGAATCTGTGCTGTTTTCATGTTGTTAGTTTAGTTTAATTTAGAGATACAGCATGGAAACCGACCCTTTGGCCCACCAAGTCCACACTGACCATCTATATAACACTGCTATGTTATCCCCCTTTCTGATCCACTCATTACGGACGAGAGACAGTTTTACAGAGAACAATTAACATACAAGGCTGTACATCTTTGGGATGTGGGAGGAAACCGGAGCGCCTGGAGGAAATCCACCCGGTCTCAAGTAGAACGTGCAATCTCCACGCAGACAGCACACGAGGGCAGGTTCAAACCCAGGTCTCTGGTGCTCTGGGGCAGCAGCTCTATCAGCTGCACCACTGTGCCGCCCTTAGTTGGTACTGTACCACACAAACTCTTTGGAAAGTGCCTGAACAGCAAATTGAAACCTGGTTTTATGTCTTGTACAAAAGTGTGCACCTCTGACATGTTACATTGTGAGATGTCAAGTTGGACATAACATCACTTGCAATTCAGGCAACGGTGCCAAGAAACAGATCCCCTGAAGGAATCTGCAGGCAAAGGCTTTCCTTAATGATTTGAAATCAATGTTTCACATGCAACAAACAACCTATATTTGAAGCTGGTGGACATGGAAATTCATGTGATCTTGTTTGCTTCCACAAAGATCACTTTTGTTCAAATCTGGTTCTTTGAAGTGGTTTGCGGACTTTACTAGGACTTTATCCCTTGTTTCCCAGGAGGCTGAGGGCATCAGCTGTAGGGAGAGGTTGGGCAGGCTAAGACTTTAATCCTTGGAGCTCAGGAGATTAAGGGGTGATATTATAAAATCATGAGGGAAATAGATCGGGTGAATGCTGGTTAATACACCAAAGGCAGAAAGTGCTGGATGTTTCGGGTCAAGAGACATCACTTGTCCATGTTCTGCAGAGATGCTTCCTCATCTGCTGAGTTACCCCAACATTTTGTGTCCTTTGGTGTTTGGAGGGATATGGGGCAAACGCGGGCAGATGGGACTAATAAAGATGGAGCATCTTGGCCGGCATGGGCAAGTTGGGCTGACCGGCCTGTTTCTGTGCTGTATGACTCAATGATTTGAACTGTTCCTGTTGTTTGATAACTTGATGCACACATCACTGACCGTCTTGCATTTGGTTTACTACTTTGGCTGTGTTTTCTTTCACATTTGGACACAACAATTGACCTGTAGTATCCTCACGACTTTAACGATACAGTGCGGAAACATGCACTTCAGCTCACTGAATCTGCGCTGACCAGCAATCACCCCGTACGCACTAGCATTATCCTACACGCTAGGGCCAATTTACAATTTTACCAAAGCCAATTAATCATTAAATCTATACTTTTTTGGAGTGTGGGAGAAAACCGGAGCACCCAGAGAAAACCTACAGGGTTACAGGGAGAAGGTACAAACTACACACGGACAGCACCGATAGTCAGGATCGAACCGGGTCTCTGGCGCTGTACGGTAGGATCTCTATTGCTGCGCCACTGTGCCACCCCTTCCCTGCAATTACTACGTTATAAAAGACTAACTCTTCCATTTTAGGATCCAAGTACATTACAAAGGCCTGCAACGTGATGACTGAGATGGTGGAGTCTCTCCAGACGGTGTTATCCTTTGGACATGCCGGCAACTATCGAATCCCAGCGTTCTTGAACCCAACTCTCCGGAATATCGGTATCAGTCTAGCCAGGCTGCCTCTGGTCAATAGTTACACTCGCGCTCCTCCATTGGTGAGTATGTGTAACTGCATTGTCCTCCTTGAGTTTGATCTTTTCACCAAAAGTATCACCAAGTATGATGTGACAGAAACATGAAGATAGACACAAAATGCTGGAGTAAATCAGCGGGTCAGGCAGCATCTCTGGAGAAAATGACCCTCTGAAGAAGGGTTCCGACCTGAAACATCACCTATTTTCTCCAGAGATGCTGCCTGACCCGCTGACTTACTTCTTCTGTGCCTTTCTTTGGTATAAATCAGCAGCTGCTGCTCCAGGGAAATGTATTGTTTAATATCTGACAGCGAGAGTTGTGGGAAGAGGAAGGAGAAAGGCCCAGGTGCAGGAATAAAGACAGACGGAAGATTGTGGAAACACAGAGCAGGCCTCCAAGATCGTAATAGAGAAGAATGGATTTACGGTTTGGGTGTGGATTCTTCATCAGAATGTGGAATTTGATGATCTTGTGGTCAAAGCATTAATCCATTTTATTGCGTATTCTCTGTTTGTATTTGGGATCAGCCTTTCAATACAGCAGCAATATGAAACAAAATCTCCATTTTGATTCATTTTCAAATTAAGTAGTACCCTTCACACTTTGGAGATGGAGCGCGGAAACAGGCCCCTTGGCCCACCGAGACCGCGCCGACGAGCGATCACCTCGGACACTATACTTCTCATGGTCATAGAGCTGAACAACCCTTCGGCCCACTTGTCCATGCCAACCAACTTGACATACCAGGCTAATCCCATTTGGCTACATTAGGCCCGCTTCCCTCTGTACCCTTCAATCATGGCTGATCTATCTTTCCCTCTCAACCGCATTCTCCTGCCTTTGCCCCATAACTCCTGTCGCCCACACTAATCAAGAATATGTCAATCTCCACTTTAAAGATATCCATTGATCTGGCCTCCACAGCCGTTTGTGATCTATACAAATAGATTACTCCCTGGCTTAACACGAATAAATAGCCCTTCCCATGTAAGGAATTGCTTTTATTCTGCTTCCATCAACCTGCTATTCTTTCTTTGCATGTCCATTTTAATCATGGATGTTATTATTTTCAACCACTAACCTTTGAAGCAAATCACACATTCTGATAATTCACGGCCAAGCTTTTCCACCCAAATTCCCTCACACACTCTTCAATTTATTTATTCGACAGCCTCTAAAATTAGCTTGCTTTTAAATGTACTGCAGCATACTTTTGTACACTTATCTTTGTTATGTTTTAAAGAAAACAATATTGAATCGTTTGTTTTCTTTGCGTTTCCTCCTCCTGTGCATGACTGTTTCTCGAACATTGGTCTTCCCTTCTGCTGCACGCTAGAGTTAGTGCCATTCAGGTCCTGCCTGCCGTGTTGATGTAAATCCTGAGTGTCCTTTGCCAGTGGTATCGAGCATTGTTTCCGGTTTTAATTCCGTCAGGATGCAGGTGCTGAATTAATCAAAGTTATGGTGCTCTTAAATCTCCCAATTTAAGTCCTTGTGAATGCTAAAGAGTCCAATAGGCGCAGAACAAAATACCCTGTCCAATGCATCTCAACAGAAGGGTGCATATTTTGTGCATCTGTTTCTGGTCAAGTTTAGGTGCCACATTGAACAAACGTGCACTTACCTGTCACAATCTCTGCTACAAACAACAAATGTTCTCTCAACGTTTCCTTGCAATCAACTTTCCTCAGGTCTGGAAACTGGGATGGTCACCTCGGGTTGGGGGTGAATTTGGTACGACACTCCCTGAAATTCCCGTCGAGTTCCTTCAGGAAAAAGAAGTCTTCAAAGAGTTCATCTACCGGATAAATGTTCTTGGTAAGTGGCAATGACAGAGGGTGGAAAGAAATAGGCTGCATGTTAATAGCTAGTGTTTGGTTTCAAAACTCCCAACTTCAGGAAATTGTTTAAGAAAGTAATTTTTTCATGGAACATGCTCATAAGTTCATAAGTCATTGGAGCAGAATTAGGCTATTCGGCCCATCAAGTCTGCTCTGCCATTCAATTATGGTTGATCTATCTCTCCCTCTCACCTTCATTCTCCTGCCTTCTCCCCATAACCTTTTACACCCTTACTAATCAAGAATTTGTCAATCTCTGCTTTAAAAATGGTCAATGACTTGGCTTCCAGAGTCATCTGTGGCAATGAATTCAATTGGGTTCATTACCCTTTGACTAAAGAAATTCCTCCTCGGCCTGAAGAATTGTCTCATCCCGAAATGTCACCCATTCCTTCTCTCTAGAGATGCTGTCTGCCCTGCTGAGTTACTCCAGCAGTTTGTATCAACCTTCGATTTAAACCAGCATCTGCAGTTCTTTCCTACACAAATTCCTCCTCACCTCCTTTCTAAAAGTACGTTGTTTTATTCTGAGGCTGTGACCTCTGGTCCTAGTCTCTCCTGTTAGTGGAAATCATCTCCACAACCACTCGATCAAGACCTTTCATTATTAGGTAAGTTTCAATGAGGTCCCTCCTTATGCTGATTTGAGTTTTACTCCTTTGGGCTTCTCTTATCCATAGAGTCAAAGAGCATGGAAACGGGTCCTTCAGCCCAACCTGTCCATCCTGACAAAGTTGCCTAACCGAACTGGTCCCACTTGCCTACGTCCCGCTCTTATCCCTCCAACATATTTGTCCGTGTATTTTGACTGTACTAATGATGCCACCTCTACCATTCCCTCCAGCTGCTTGCTCCATAGACCCATCACTCTGTGTGTGGGAAAAGTTGCCCCTCAGGTTCTGATTAAATCTTTCCCCTGTTGCCTATGCCCTCTACATTTAGACTCCACTACACTGGAGAAAAGATTGGCTATTCACCCTACTTATGCCGCTCATGATTTTATATACTTCGAAATAGTCAAATGCTTTATTTTAATAAACATTGATCCAATGTAAATGTACACTGTCAGAGAGTCATATAGCATGGATAGAGGCCTTGCGGCCCAACTTGCCTATGCCGACCGACATTCCCCGTCTACACCAGTCCCACCTGTATGCCTTTGGCCCATATCCCTCTAAACCTACCCTATCCATGTATCTGTTACTTAAAGGGTGCGATAGTACCTGCCTCAACAACCTCCTCCGGCAGCTTGTTCCATACACCTACCACCCTGGTGTAAAATAAATCGCCCCTCGGGTTCCCATTAAATCTTTCACCCCTCCCTTAATCCTATGTCCTCTGGTTCTCGATTCTCCTTCTCTGGGCAAGAGACTGTCCATTTACCTGATCTATTTCTCTCATGATTTTGTGCACCTCTATAAGATCACCCCTCATCTTCCAGCGCTCCAAGGAATAAAGCCATAATTTATCGTTGGTTCTTTCCAATTCAGGGTGGACCAGTCGCACTCAGTTTGAAGAAACCTGGGCAACCCTTCTTGGTGTGCTCGTGACTCAGCCTCTAGTGATGGATCAGGAAGAAGAGGTCCCACAAGAGGTATGGTCAAATGGACAAGAATAGAGGGAGCACCAAAGAGATGTGTGGATTGTAGACAAGCATCTTCCCAACAACAGACATTAAGTTTACAGGCCTATAATTTCCCATATTTTGTCTCTCTCCCTTCTTGAATGAGGTATATTTACAGTTTTCCATTCCATTGATATCTTCCCAGACTCAATGGTTTTGTCAAATTTCAACCATAGAGTTAAACAGCCCTTCATAGAAATGGCCCTTCAGCCAAATTTGTTTAGGCCCACCAAGTTGTTAACCGAGCTTGTCTGCACCAGGCCCATAACCCTCTAAACCTTTCCTATCCAAGTACCTATCCAAATTGGATAGAATTGATTGCAAATTTCAACTTTCAGATGAATCTTCATTGGGAATGGGGGATAAATATTACAAAGCAAGGCAGATAGATGGCATTAAGGGGTTGTCCGTGATCTAATTGGGTGGCACAATGGCACAGCGGTAGAGTTGCAGAGACCTGGGTTTGATCCTGGCTCCAAGTGCTGTTTGTATGGTGTTTGTCCGTTCTCCCTGTGACTGCGTGGGTTTTCTCTGTGTGCTCTAGCTTGTCCCCACATTCCAAAGATGTACAGGTTTGTAGGTTAATTGGCTTATGTAAAAATTGTAAATTGTCCCTAATGCGTAGGATAGTGTTGGTGGGCCGAAGAGCTCGGTGGGCCGAAGGGCCTGTTTCCCCACTGTATCTCTATAGGCTAAAAAGTGGAGGTTGTTCGAGGGATTGAGTGGCATCCCGTGAACTCTGGTCAGCTTGCCTTACGCTTGTCTTTGCAAATATTTCTATTATTTGACTTTTTGTTCCGCCTGGTCCCTTTTTTTCTCTGTTACATGCATTTTCTTTTATCATGTTTTTAACTAAGGAGGATACAGAGAGAACCCAGATCAACATCCTTGCCGTGCAAGCAATAACATCATTGGTGCTAAGTGCTATGTCAATTCCAGTGGCAGGGAATCCAGCCACGAGCTGCCTTGAACATCAGCCCCGTAATAAAGCTCTTAAGGCTCTGGATACCAGGTCAGTTACACAACACATGCGTGCCTCGTTATGTTTAGTTTATTATCACGTTTATTGAGGTACAGTGAACATTTTTTGTTATGTGCTAGCCAGTCAGCGGAAAGGCTATATGTGATTACAATTGAGCCATCCACAGTGCACAAGAACATGATAAGGGAATAACGTTTAATGCAAGATAAAGTCTGATAAAAGATAGTCTGACAGTCTCCAATGAGGTAGATCATAGGTCACGACTGCTCTCTAATTGTTGATAGGATGGTTCAGTTGTCCTATAACAGCTGGGAAGAAACTGTTCCTGAATTTGGAGGTGTGCGTTTTCACATTTCTGTACTCTTGCCTGATGGGAGAGGGGGGAAGAGGGTGTGACACTTGTCTTTAGATCTGTAATCTGAGATCTAGCCTACAGCAGAATCTCTATGAATAGGAGTGGCACAGTGGTGCAGCAGTAGAGTTACAGCACCAGTGACCCAGGTTCGATCCTGACCGTGGGTGCTGTCTGTATGGAGTTTGTATGTTCGACATGCATGGGTTTTCTCTGAGTGCTCCGTTTTCCTCCTTCGCTCCAAAGATGTACAGGTTTTTAGGTAAACTGGCTTGCTAAATTTGTAAATTGTCCTTAGTGTGTAGGATAGTGTTAGTGTGCAGGGATTGCCGGTTGGCGTGGACTTGGTGGGCTGAAGGGCCTGTTTCCATGCTGTATCTCTAAACTAAAAGTACTGTGCCAATTATTAATTCAGTCAATTAACATGGAAAATGTATTTACAAACCGTGTTCAAGGAGGTAAAATGCCTTAAACTACTTCCCAGGTATGTTATCAGACAGAATTTGACACTGGATGCAGTGATCCAGACTAACAAAGTCATGATTCCAGTAAATGAATCTTAAATCTTATAAACAGCACGGAAACAGGCCCTTTGGCTCAATCATCCATGCCAATCAAGTTGCCCCATCTAAACTAATCCCATTTTCCCACATCAGTCCGTATCCCTCTAAACCTTTCTTATCAATGAACCTGAACAAGTGTCTTTTAAATGTTGTAGTAGTACCTGCCTCATCTACCTCCTCTGGCAGCTCGTTCCCTGTGCCGACCACCCTCTGTGTGAAAATGTTGCCCCTCAGGTTTCTATTAAATCTTTCCCCTCTCGCCTTAAACCTATGTTCTCCAGTTCTTCATTCCCCCATCCTGGGTAAAAGACTAGTGTGTGGGGATCAGTAATCATTCCTCCTATATTTGTACATTAATATGGTTTAAGACATGCTGTGAGCCACACCTGCAGTTATTTCCTTGGTGAAATTGTGGTGGTGCTGAGACTTTGACAATAACTGTTCATAGGTTTGGAAGAAAACTGAGTGCCATCCGGGGAATAGTGGAACGAGAAATCCAAGCTATGGTATCAAAAAGGGACAACATTGTTTCGCAGTATCCTTACCAAGCCTGGGACCCTGTGCCACCTCTCTCCAATTCAACTTCAGGTATGTCCCTGGTGTAACATGCAACTGGCTGCCTGGTCAGCTAAAACACAGAAGGCAGAACAATACAGCACTGGAGCAGGCCTTTTGGCTCACAATGACTGTGCCAAACGTGATGCAAGTTAAACAACTCTCCTCTGCCTGCATGTGATCTTATCCCTCCATTCCCTGCTTATCCATGAACCTATCTAAAGGCCTCTTAAACATCTGTTGTGTCTGCCCCTATCACTGCATCTGGCAGCTTGTTGCAGGCACTCATCACTTCCCGTAAGAAACTTGCCCCTTACATCTCCTTTAAACATTCTTCCCCCCTCTGATCTTCAAACTACACCCTCTAATCTTTGACATTTCACTCTGGGCAAAAAAGATTCTGACTCTATACGAGCTTTGGTCCTGAGTTTTATTCGCATATCTGAATCTTATTTGCCTGACTCTGCTGGTTGTGAACATTTATATGACTCTGTTTTGAGGTCAATATAAGTATAAGGTGTTTAGTAACTCAGGCAGCATCTCTGGAGAACATGGATAGGTGACGATTTGGATCAGAACACTTCTTCAGACGTGAAGAAAGGTCCCGACACGAAACGTCACCTATCCATGTTTCCCAGAGATAGACACAAAGTGCTGGCGCAATTCAGCGGGCCAGGCAGCATCTCGAGAAAAAGGATGGGTGCTGTTTCAGGTTGGAACCTTTCTGCCAGAGATGCCTCCTGACCTGCTGAGTTACTGCAGCACTTTATAACATTTGGCAAACTAGCATCTACAGTCCCTTGTTTCTCTATCCCTGATTGACTTTCTTGCTGCTTTGCTTTTGACAATTAATTATATAAATACATTATTTAGTGACCCTGTTTATAATCCTGTTTTGGCTTTTGTTTCATTGAATCTAGGTGTCCTGATAAGACATGAAAAACTTCTGCTGCAGATAAACACAGAGCGGGAAATGGGGAACATGGATTATAAACTGGGGCAGGTAACGTATCATAGTGTTTGATGCTTATGGTCCCCAGGTTAAGGTGGCACAGTGGCACAGCGGTTGAGCCGTTGCCTTACAGTGCCAGAGATCCAGGTTCGATCCTGACTACGGGTGCTGTCTATATGGAGTTTGTATGGTTTCCTTGTGACCGTGTGGGTTTTCTTCAGGTGGTCTGGGTTCCTTCCACATTCCAAAGACGTGCAGGTTGTAGGTTGTTTGGCTTCAGTAAAATTGTAAATTGTCCCTAGTGTGTAGGATAATCTTGGTGCATGGGACAATCGCTTGTTGGCGGGGTCTCATTGAGCCGAAGTGCCTGTTTCCGCGCTATATCTCTAAAGTCTAAAGTAAAGGTTATCGAGTGAGAAATTGCACAGCTGAACATTAAATTGAATCCCCATCTCCCACCCCAGCCCATTACCAATAATATTTACATTCAGGAGGTTGGGTCATACAGGGGGTCTGAACTTTCCAAGCCCTCTCTTGTCATACCAGCTGAGATTCTGCAATTACCAAAGACCCAGCATCAATCCTGACCTCCAGCGCTGTCTGTGAAGCTTGCGTGTTCTCCCTGTGCCTGTGTGCGTTCCTCCACCAACCTAAAAACGGGCTGTTGATTTAATTGGATGCTACAGTTTAGTGTTAGAAGGCGTTAGGAGAATCAGACTGGAGTTGATGGACATTTGAGGGAAATTAGTTTATTGGTTTCTTATTGTCACATACATAGAGATAGAGTGAAAAACTGTTTGTGTGCCATCCAGTCAAATCACACTGTCAGTGAGTACAATCAAGCGATACACAAGTACAACAGATGGTACAAGAGTGAATAGAGATTTAAGAGTGGGATGATTGTAGTGATTGAGAGTAGATCATCTAGTGAACACAAAGAGGCACCACACTCCAGTGCCCTCTTGCCAAAATAAATAAGCAGGTGTAGTGATACTAATGGGATAGCTTTGAGAACAGACGGGCTGATTGGCCTCCATGTCACAAGGAAATATAAGATCAAATTGTTAGTTGAATCCTTATTTCTTAGTTGAATTAGTTTGGCAGTTGTAGCTCAGCTGCGATTCCCACAATGTTTAACTCGCCTGATGCCCCCATTCTGTGTGTATTAGCTGCTTATTGTTACGTGTACCCAGATGCAGTGGAAAATGTTTGTGTGCCATCCAGTCAAATCACATTGCTAGTGAGTACAATGAAGTACAGCAGGGAGTGCAGAGAGAAAAATGCCAGTGTGCTGAGGATTGTGCTACAGCACTGTAATGTTATAATTGCAAAGGAAGTGCAGATTTTTTTAAATGTGTAAGGGCCGCAGTGAGGTAGCTTGTGGGGGTTTGCAACACTTACAAGTTTGCCGAAAGCCGGAAAAGCTTTCATCACTGCAAGGTTTTCAGCAAAGGCTCCCATAACTGGGGATCCCATTGAGGCCCATGCAATACTGTTCTCATTCTTGGTGCTGTCCATTGTGTTCAGGTCTCCATTCACTCCGTTTGGTTGGGAAACAACATAACCCCCTTGAGGGAAGAGGAATGGGATGAAGATGAAGAAGATGAGAGCGATGTGCCTGTTGCATCCTCGCCGCCGACTTCACCAGTTAATTCCAGGTCAGTCGAAGATTGTTATTTTCACCACTGTGTTTGCCGCTCTGTACTTGCTTCAAGCCGTTTGTCAAACTGAGCCATTTCTGTACAACTGGAGCAAAAGAAAGAAAAAAGGCCTGCTTTTATATAACTCTGCTCATGCCCCCAAAGTATTTTAGAACCAAGGAAGTACATTGAAGCCACAAGGGACTGCAGATGCTGGAATCTTGAGCAAAACACAAAATGCTCGTCGAAGTCTGCAGGTCAGGCAGCATCTGTGGAGGAAATTGATAGAAATATAGAAAATAGGTGCAGGAGGAGGCCGTTCGGCCCTTCAGGCCAGCCCAGCCATTCATTGTGATCATGGCTGATCGTCCCCAATCAATAACCCGTGCCTGCCTTCTCCCCATATCCCTTGATTCCACTAGCCCCTAGAGCTCTATCTCTCTCTTAAATCCATCCAGTGACTTGGCCTCCACTGCCCTCTGTGGCAGGGAATTCCACAAATTCACAACTCTCTGGGTGAAAAAGTTTTTTCTCACCTCGGTCTTAAATGGCTTCCCCTTTATCCTAAGACTGTGGCCCCTGGTTCTGGACTCGCCCAATATTGGGAACATTTTTCCTGCATCTAGCTTGTCCAGTCCTTTTATAATTTTATATGTTTCTATATGATATCCCCTCATCCTTCTAAACTCCAGTGAATACAAGCCTAGTCTTTCAAAAGGTGATGTTTCGGGCCTGAAGATGTGTCCCGACCCAAAATGTCACCTATTCATGTCCATCGCAGATGCTCCTGGACCCGCTGAGTTGCTCCTGCAACTTTGTGTTTTCAACAAGCACTTTAAAGTGTTGTTTTGTTTTAATACAGTAAACCCTCATTATTATGGAACAAGGAATGGGTGGGGGGGAATGGTGTCCTTTATTGTCGATTGCTTTCAAGAGAGAGTTAAATTTAGCTCAGGACTGAGGGAATCAAAGGATATGGGGAAAAGCCAGAACGGGGTACTGATTTTGGATGATCAGCCATGATCCGTGGCTCGAAGGGCCGCATGGTCTACTCCTGCACCTATTTTCTATGTTTCTATGTCTGCTATAACTGAGTAAGGGATTTGCTCCAACCACCTTGCAGTCATTCCCTGAAGCAATATTGTTTTCAAAATGATGACCAGATGATTGAGTGTTTAAGTATTGGCCAGGACACAAAGATAATTTCCTTATTCAGCTATTACTGTTTATCCACACCTTAGTAGGTGGGACTTGGGTTTAATGAAAAATAGTACCTCCAGCCCCCCTGCATTGCTGCCAGTGTCTCAAGTGAAACTTGAATCAAGAATGTTTTGTGTTGGAGATGCTACCCGGAGTGCAGCAGCCGGCACAAAGGTGGCGTCAGGTCTTCCATCTCCCATTGTGCATCAAGACGGAAAAACACTGAACCCAGCAAAGTAGGAGCAGGGGACTCGAAGCCTGAGCTATAAGGAGAGGTTGGGCAGGCTAGGGCTTTAGCTAGTTAGTTTGTTTATTGCCACGTGTACTGAGGTACAGCATAAAGCTTTTTGTTGCATGCAATGCTGTCAAAGAAAAGACTATACATGATTACAATCAAGC
This sequence comes from Raja brachyura, assembly GCA_963514005.1. The sequence goes on along the minus strand of OY740783.1, from coordinate 118,436,698 downwards.
CGTCCGCGGTGAACAGATACAGGATAAAGGGAATAACATCTAGCCGAGTAATGTCTGATTAAAGAGTCCGAGGGTCTCCATTGAAGTAGATGGGAGGTCACTAATTGTTGATAGCATGGTTCAGTTGCCTGATAACTGCTGGGAAGAAACTATTCCTGAATCAGGAGGTGTGCTTTTTCAAACTTCTGTACCTCTTGCCTGATGGGAGAGGGGAGAAGAGAGAGTGACCAGGGTGAGACGCGTCCTTGATATGCTGGTGGCCTTGCCGAGGCAGCGCGAGGTGTAGCTGGACTTTATTCCTTGGACAATATGGTCAAATTCTGATTGATGCCTTGGGGTGACACAGTGGTGCAGCGGTAGAGTTGCGACCTTGCAGCGCCAGAGTCCTGGGTTCAATCCTGCTATGGGTGCTGTCTGTACCGAGTTTGGCCATTCTCCATGCGACCGGGTGAATTTTCTCCAGGTGTCCTCCCATATTTTAAAGACATGAAGGTTTGTCGGTTAATTGGCTTTGGTAAAATTGTAAATTGTCCCTAGTGTGTAGGATAGTGCAAGTGTACGGGTGAACGGAAGGGCCTGTTTCCGCACTGTATTTCTAAAGAGTACTTGCTGAATCCAGCTAACGTGGTCCAGTCTTAACTGGCTGCTGAGATCTGCATGTTCAGCAGAGACCTGGCATATTATGGTTTGAATGGCATAATGCCACACCACATGGAGGATTAGAGGAAAATTTTATTCTCCCTGTACTTAGCTGTTGATAAGACATGACTCATCTCTCTGTTACCATGGCAGCACAAGATGACATGGTTAGTTTGGCGCACTAAGCCTTTAAGATGATTCTTCTATTGCTCTTCCTAAATACTCTGGAAATTTCTCTTTCCAAAGATGCAAACTGAGCTTGCTGAGTTTTTTTCAGCATTTTCTGCTTTTATTTTCTGTTTTTAAATGGGTAAGCCATTTACAACGGAAATGAGGAAGAACTTTTTCCACACAGTTGGAATTCTCTGCCTCAGAGGGCGGTGGAGGCTGGTTCTCTGGGTGCTTTCAAGAGAGAGCTCTTAATGAGAGCGGAGTCAAGGGGTATGGGGAGAAGGCAGGAACAGGGTATTGATTGTGGATGATCAGCCATGATCACATTGAATGGCGGTGCTGGCTCGAGGGGCCGAATGGCCTACTTCTGCACCTATTGTCTATTTCAAAATGCTTTGTAAGTTGTAAAACATACCAAAGTGCTTTCCAAGGGCATTGTCAAATATAATTTTACATTCAGCCACATGTGGAGATTTTTAAACGGAAAAAGACACAAAGTGCTGGAGTTACTCAGCGAGTCAGGCTGCATTGAATATTTAGTGACCCACCCCTTCATCAACTGAGGGCACAGTTCTGAAAGACAGCAGTTTTGTCTAGTTCAGTTTATTATTGTCACATGTAATAATAAACTAAACTAAACTAAAACTTCTGTCTTTCAGAACTGTGCCCTTGGTTGTTGAAGGGGTGGGCCACTGTAAAACATCCACTGACAAGCACACAGGTTGCCTACTGTCTGTTATTCTGTGGGTGTTTTCTTTCCAGCCTGTTGGGTGATTTCTGATGCCTGCTGCAATTTATTTCCAGGAAACATCGGGCTGGAGTTGACATTCATTCCTGTTCTCAATTTCTGCTGGAACTCTACAGTCAGTGGATCCTCCCTGTAAACTCTGGAAAGAAAACCCCTGTCGTTCTGGTCAGCGAGGTGGTGAGATCGGTGAGTGTTCGACCTCCATTGGGCAACAAACTGAAGCAAGCATTATATTGCATCTCTGTCTCCTTCACCCACCTCATTCCACAGACTGCTCGTGAAGGATAATCATGGTGCCTTGAATAAGCTATCTCGACCTATGCTATCTAAAACAGGGAGGGGTGTTGGTTTAGGATAAGATAGACACAAAATGCTGGAGTAACTCAGTGGGACAGGCAGCATCTCTGGATAGAAGGAATGGGTGACATTCCGGGTCGAGTCCCTTCAGATCCTTCAGAACATTCACCCATTCTGTCAAGTGATGCTGCCGGTCCCGCTGAGTTACTCCAGCATTTTGTGTCTGTCTTTGGTGTAAACCAGCATCTGCAGTTCCTTCCTACATGGTTTAGATTTATGTGAGATCTGGAGATGGGTGGTTGGAATCTGGAACGCACTGCCTGAGGGAATGGTGGAGGCAAGTACTATCAAATTTAAGAAGTACCTTATGTCGCCAAGGGGATAAAAAGCTACAGATAAGGTGCTGGTCAATAGGATTTGAATAAAGAGGTGTGGGCTGATGAGGACTTTATTCCGAGGAGTTTAGCAAGCCAACTGAGGGGTGATCTGATAGATCACGGGAGATCATGAAATCCTGGGCAGAATAGATAGGGTGAATGCATTGTCTTTTTCCCCAGAATCAGGGAATCAAGAACCAGAGGACATGGGTTCAAGGTGAGAGGGGAAAATTTTAATAGGAAGCTGAAGGTAACTGTCTCACACAAAGGGTGGTTGGTACATGGAACAAATTACCAGAGCAAGTGGCTGAGGCTGGTATAGTAACAGCATTTAAGGAACCTTTGAACAGACACATGGGTCAGAGAGGTTTATAACGATATGGGACAAATAGGACTCTCTTGGTCAGCATGGATGTGTTGGGCCGAAGGGCTGTATGTGTCAGACTCTACCTGCTAAACTATATTACTGGGCTTAAGTGAATTACCGAGAAGCATTTTGATCTTAAGACCACGAGTTAAATTCACACAAGGCAGTTGGGCGGCACAGTGGCATAGCGGTAGAGTTGCTGCTAACATGCCAGGGACCGGGTTTGATCTTAACCACGGGTGCTGTCTGTATGGAGTTTGTATATTCTCCCTGTGACCGCGTAGGTTTTCTTCAGGTGCGCCAGTTTCCTCACACACTCTAAATACGTACAGGTTTGTAGGTTAAATGGCTGTGGTAAAATTGTAAATTGTCCATAGTGTCTAGGATTGGGCTAGTATACCGGTACTAGGTGATGGCTGATCGGCGCTGACTCGATGGGCCGAAGGGCCAGTTTCTTCACTGTATTTCTAAACTAAACATGGGAGATTTAACTTTGGAGTAAATCAAATACATTTGTTCTTAAAAAGATTACTTGTGTCAGTAACAGTGACTGTGCAAACAGACAGATTCTCATAAAAATCCAGCTGATTTGCTGCGCTGCTGGGACTAAAATCTTAACACTTTTACACAACAAGGCCCAGACATGAGTCCTGAGCCACCCAGCTTGTGGTCCATTTTTATTTAACTGCTTTCTGAAACACTTCAAGCCACTTCATCCATGTGGCGCGTAATGCACACACTGCCACTCACACCAGATCTATGAACGAATACCATGGCATGGCATGGCTCAGTACCATTTTGTTCTGTTATAGTCTTGGATGGTTTGCCATTGTACTTTTTGTAGTGACTGTATTTTTGAGTCATATTCCTTGACGTATTTGGTTATTGTTGCAGTTATTGTTCATTTACTCGTTTGAAAATACTCTACCATTCAACATAATGAAGGTTGATCTATCTCGTTACCACATTCCCATTCCTCTCGCCCAGTAATCTTTTTCTCATATTTCCATATGACCTCAAAGGAGGCCACTCTGCCCACTGAATCTATGCTGGTTCTTGGCCTGTCAGTTCCAATAGACAATAGGTGCAGGAATAGGCCATTCAGCCCTTCGAGCCACCACCGCCATTCAATGTGATCATGGCTGATCATCCCCAATCAGTACCCCGTTCCTGCCTTCTCCCCACATCCCCTGACTCCGCTATTTTTAAGAGCCCTATCTAGCTCTCTCGAAAGCATCCGGAGATCCTGCCTCCACCGCCCTCTGAGGCAGAGAATTCCACAGACTCACCACTCTCTGTGAGAAAAAGTGCTTCCTCGTCTCCGTTCTAAATGTCTTAAGGGCCTGTCCCACCAGCATGCAACTCTATGCGATGAGCGCGACCTCATGTGGTCGCTTGAGCCGTCCGGCGTCGCGGGGCTGGTCTCACTTCGATCGCTGGAGCCGTGCGGAATTGTGCGGAGTTCGTCCTGACATCGCGCGGGGCTCCGAAAAACTGACTATGTTCAAAAATTCCACGCGGCAACGACTTGTCGGCGCGCAGTCGCCTCGACGCATTACACACCGTCTCGACGTCGTGCCTCCGTGACCCTCTATGTGTGTGCCCCTCTCTGTCCTGGCGAACTTACTTTAAGACTTCGCTCCAAGTTCGCCTCACTTTGCGCCGCATTGCGCCACTCACCCGACCTCCGCGCGGCCCTCACTGCCGGTTTGGTCGCGCTTGCCGCATGCAGGCGCATGCTGGTGGGAACGGCCCTGTACAGGGGATCACCCGACCTCCGCGCGGCCCCCGCTTCTAGTTTGATCGCGCTCATCGCATGGAGTCGGATGCTGGTAGGACAGGCCCTTTACTCCTTATTCTTAAACTGTGGCTCTTGGTTCTGGACTCGCCCAAGCCCAGCTGCTCTATTCTCTCAGCATATGACAGTCCCGCCATCCCGGGAATTAACCTTGTAAACCTACGCTCCCTCAATAGCAAGAATCTCCTTCCTCAAATTAGGGGACCAAAACTGCACACAATACTCCAGGTGTGGCCTCACTGGGGCTCTGTACAACTGCAGAAGGACCTCTTTGCACTTATATTCGATTCCTTTTCTTATAAAGGCCAACATGCCATTCGCTTTCTTCACTGCCTGCTGTACCTGCATGCTTACTTTCATAGACTGATGTACAAGGACCCCCAGATCTCATTGTACTTCTCCTTTTCCCAACTTGACGCCATTTAGATAATAATCTACCTTCCTGTTTTTGCTACCGAAGTGGATAACCCCACATTTATCCGCATTAAACTTCATTTGCCATGCATCTGCCCACTCACCCAACCCGTCCAAGTCACTCTGCATTCTCATAGCATTCTCCTGACAGTTCAAACTGCCACTCAGCTTTGTCATCTGCAAATTTGCTAATGTTACTTTGAATCCCTTCATCCAAATCATTGATGTATATTGTAAATAGCTGCGGTCCCAGCACCGAGCCTTGTGGTACCCTACTAGTCACTGCCTGCCATTCTGAAAGGGACCCGTTAAACCCTACTCTTTGTTTCCTGTCAGCCAACCGCCTCTCTACCCATGTCAGCACTCTACCCCCCCATACCATGTGCCCTAATTTTGCCCACTAATCTCCTATGTGGGACCTTATCAAATGCTTTCTGAAAGTCCAGGTACACTACATCCACTGGCTCTCCCTTGTCCATTTTTCCTAGTTACATCTTCAAAAAGATTAGCCAAGCATGATTTCCCCTTCGTAAATCCATGCTGACTCGGACTGATCCTGTTACTGCTATCCAAATGTGCGGCTATCTCATCTTTTATAATTGACTCCAGCATCTTCCCCACCACCGATGTCAGGCTAACTGGTCTATAATTCCCCGTTTTCTCTCTCTCCCGCCTTTCTTAAAAAGTGGGATAACATTAGCTACCCTCCAATCCACAGGAACTGATCCTGATTCTAAAGAACATTGGAAAATTATTACCAATGCATCCACGATTTCTAGAGCCACTTCCTTAAGTACCCTGGGATGCAGACCATCAGGCCCTGGGGATTTATCAGCCTTCAGTCCCATCAGTCTATCCAACACCATTTCCTGCCTAATGTGGATTTCCTTCAGATCTCAGTCACCCCAGATCCTCTGGCCACTACTATATCAGGAAGATTGTTTGTGTCCTCCTTAGTGAAGATGGATCCAAAGTACCTGTTCAACTCATTTCTATTTCCTTGTTCCCCATAATAAATTCACCTTTTTCGGTCTTCAAAGGTCCAACTTTGGTCTTAACTAATTTTTTCCTCTTCACATACCTAAAGAAGCTTTTACTATCCTGCTTTATATTCTTGGCCCTGATTTTGCCCATGCTTATTATTTCCTTGGGTCCTCATTTTTACCATCTTTTTCTTTTTCCTTCCATTGTAGGTTTCAGCAGCAGCCTGATATGTGTCTATTTGGGGACATAATAGACTGCATCTGCTGAAATCTTGAGCGAAACACAAAGTGCTGGAGGAACTCGGTGGATCAGGCAGCATCTGTGGAAGGAAATGGATGAACGACTTTTCGGGTCGTGATCAGTTTGAAGGCGGGTCCTGATCTGAAACATCGTCTGTCCATTTCCCTCCTCAGGAGCTGCCTGGCCTACTGAGATCCTCCAACACATTTGCATGTATTCCTGCTGAGAATTTACAGTGTATCAGGCAACTGAACCATCCTATCACCAACTAGAGATAGGTCCTGACCTACTATCTATCCCTTTGGAGACCCTCAGACTATCTTTAATCAGATGTTACTGGACTTTATCTTGCATAACTGTTTTTCCCTTTGTCATGTATCTGTGCACTGTGGACAGCTTGAATGCAATCATGTATAGTCTTTCTGCTGAATGGCTAACATATGACAAAAAGGCTTTTCACTGTACCTCGGTACACATAATAAACTAAACTAAAGGTAATTCCTCCCTTCAGGAAGATTTCTCCCACTCGCATTGAACTGTGCCTTTCCGTTGCAGCTTTTGGCGGTCTCGGATCTGTTTACCGAGAGGACACAGTTTGAGATGATGTACAACACTTTGACGGAGCTTCAGAAGATCCATCCAGCGGAAGACGAGATTCTAAATCAGTATCTGGTACCCGCCATCTGTAAAGCAGCAGCAGTTCTGGGCATGGTAAGGAAAAGGGAAAAAGAACCTCTGAATCGAAAACTGGGAATATGCTGAAATTTCTAGGAAAGTTCATTGCGGGAACGTTATAGCAAAGTATCTCAAACTCTCCCTCAGGATTATGTCTACAATGCACTACCTTACATCCATGCTTACTGGTATACGGCCCATGTACAGTGCCCTCCATAATGTTTGGGATGAAGACCCATCACTTATTTATTTGCCTCTGTACTCCACAATTTGAGATTGGTAATAGAAAAAAATCACATGTGGTTAAAGTACACATTGTCAGATTTTAATAAAGGCCATTTTTATACATTTTGGTTTCACCATTGAGAAATTACAGCAGTGTTTATACATTGTCCCCCCCATTTCAGGGCACCATAATGTTTGGGACTTTCATGTGAATGAAAGTAGTCATGTTTAGTATTTTGTTGCATATCCTTTGCATGCAATGACTACTTGATGTCTGCAATTCATGGACATCACCAGTTGCTGGGTGTCTTCTCTGGTGATACTCTGCCAGGCCTGTAATACAGCCATCTTTAGCTTATGCTATTTTTATGGGTTAGGCCCCTTCAGTTTTCTCTTCAGCATATAAAAGGCATTCTCAATTGGCTTCAGATCGGGTGATTGACTTGGCCACTCAAGAATTGACCATTTTTTAGCTTTGAAAAACTCCTTTGTTGCTTTAGCAGTATGTTTGGGATCATTGTCTTGCTGTAGAATGAACTGCCAGCCATTGAGTTTTGAGGCATCTATTTGAACTTGAGCAGATAGGATGTGTCTATACACTTCAGAATTCATTATGCTACTACCATCAGCAGTTGTATCATCAATGAAAATAAGTGAACCATTACCTTCAGCAGCCATACATGCCCAGGCCATAACACCCCCACCACCGTGTTTCACAGATGAGATGGTATGCTTTGGATCTTGGGCCGTTCCTTCTCTCCTCCATACTTTGCTCTTGCCATCACTCTGATATAAGTTAATCTTTGTCTCTTCTGTCCACAAGACCTTTTTCCAGAACTGTGGTTTCTCTTTTAAGTACTTCTTGGCAAATTGTAACCTGGCCATCCTATTTTTGTGGCTAACCAGTGGTTTGCACCTTGCAATGTAGCCTCTGTATTTCTGTTCATGAAGTCTTCTGCAGACAGTGGACATTGACAAAGCCACTCCTGAAGAGTGTTTCTGATCTGTCGGACAGGTGTTTGGGTTTTTCTCTTTATTATAGAGAGAATTCTTCTGTCATCAGCTGTGTAGGTTTCCTTTGGCCTGCCAATCCCTTTGTGATTAGTAAGCTCACCAGTGCTCTCTTTCTTCTTAATTGTCTTGCCGCCCTAGTCCTCTGATCTTTGACTCTGACATTGCTGAACGCTGGCGTCTTTTCGAGCGTGACTACACTATGTTCGCATCGTTCATCGCAACGACCCCCCTGATGTGCGTGCTTCCGTATTGCTCAACTTAGCGGGTCCTGAGGGAATGAATCGTGCCGACAATTTCACATTTGCACCTGCCGCTTTGGATGCTTATGGACAGGTCCTAGTGCCTGCAGAGACGATTGATGACTCTGCCGTCTTGCTTGCAAAGTTCAGACAGTTGTGTCACCTGCTCTCGAACTACATTATTGAACGAACCAAGTTTTATGCTCAAATGCAACAGATTGATGAACCGATTGAAAGTTTCATTAGCGGCTTAAAACACGTGGCTGCATGCTGCCAATTTTGTGATCTGTGCGATGAACTCATACGTGACAAGATTGTTGGAGCCATGCTTGATAGCAAGTTAAGGGATGAACTGCTTCGTAACACTGACCTAACCCTCAATCAAGCAGAGCATGCCTGTCGGATTGTGGAGATAACATCTTCTCACACTAAGTCTGTGCCCTCCGGTCAGCGTACGTAGTTTAGTGTCAGTCTTACAGACACCTCCTCACGTAACAGCCACTCCCAACCCTCTCCTGCCTGGCAGCAGAGAGGATCTGCTGTTCGATGTCAAAATTGCAACTATTTTCATGCTACAGGTCGACAGTTCTGTATTGCTTATGGTAAAACCTGTAACTTCTGCAAGAAATTAAACCACTTTGCTAGATGCTGCCGTTCCCGTGCGACTCAACCAGCTCCAAGGACAAGCATGCACCTGTTATTACATGAGCTTGCTGATAACGAATTCCAAGAGCCTGACTTGCCATCCCCCACTCAGCTCTCAGAAAGTACAGATACCAGTTCTGCCATCCACTCTCTCCTCCCTTCGTCTAACGAGCAACTTGACCCTGAGGTAACCATGTTTGTGAATAACAGACCCTTGATCGCTCAGGTTGATACGGGTGCCAAATGCAATGTCATCTTGTTATCAGAGTTTTAAAAAATTGGTAATGCTGAACATATTGAAAAGGCCTCGGCCACACCTTGGGCTTACGGGGAAGATGTTCTACACCCACTTGGACAAACTAATTTAAAGTGCACAATAGACAAGCAGCCCCATACCTTAAAGTTTTATGTTGTCAACGGGGATTCAGAGACTTTGCTCAGTATCAATGCATGCCACGATCTAGGCCTGGTTTACTTTGGCCGCGCTGTCCATCAACTCTTTCTCGCTGACGGGCCTACTCAACAAGTACTCTCTCAATACAAAGATCTGTTTAACGACGAGCTTGGCAAGTTGCCCCTCAAATACCGCATTGTTGTTGACCCCAACGTCACTCCTGTGGTCCGAGCACCACATAGCGTTCCGCTATACGTGACAGAGTTCACAATGAACTCAAACGGATGGTCTCCATGGGTGTTAATGCTGAAGTTACAGACCCATCTGACTGGGTTTCCACCATGGTGGTCGCAACAAAAAAAACAAGGAGGAGATCCGTATCTGCATAAACCCCAGAGATCTTAACACTGCTACCAAACGCCCGCACTACCCTATGCGAACAGTAGATGAAGTTGCTGCTCAAATAGGCAACGCATCAGTATTCTCCGTTCTGGATGCCAAAAGCTCGTTTTGGCAGATTTCACTGGACCCAGACTCGTCCAATCTTACTACATTCGGCACCCCCTTCGGCCGATAGAAATTTCTAAGAATGGCCTTTGGCATCAACTCCGCCAGCGAAGTTGTCCAGCGTACGTTGGAACAATTGTTTGTTGAATATCCATGCGCCACCGTTGTTGAGACATTCCAGTCTACAGACGCGACCTGGCTGAACATGACGCTAATCTGGTGAAAGTACTAGACCGTGCCAAAGACATTCAGCTCAAACGCAATCCCACTTCTGACACCATGTAATGAGTCGAGTCAAAAACACATCATAATACAACACATGTTTATTATATCTACTTACAGCATCGAACTGCAGGACATTACATTTCCTAGCAGCTACTCATACTGACTGGCGTAGACAAGCTCTTGTTAATATAAAATGCATATTAGGCGGAGTCACTACTAACAAGCACTACAATTGGCTAGTGGGAAATAACCAATCTACATTAATCATGTTCCAAACAGTCGATGTTGGTAAGCCTAAGGTTTGGCTGATGTCTCTAACAGTTTTATTCTTCTTTCTCAGTCTCTTAATGGCTTCTTTGACTTTCATTGGCACAACTTTGGTCCTCTTGTATATAAACAGTAATAAAAGTTTCCAAAGGTGATGGAAAGACTGGAGGAAAGGCTGAGAGCTCTCTTATACCTGCATTAAGGAGGCAATTTTTACACACCTGAGCAATTACAAACACTTGTGAAGCCATGTCCAAAACATTATGGTGTACCGAAATGGGGGGACTATGTATAAACACTGCTGTAATTTCTACATGGTGAAACCAAAATGTATAAAAATGGCCTTTATTAAAATCTGACAATGTGCACTTTAACCACATGTGATTTTTGTTCTGATTGTGGAGTACAGAAGCAAATAAATAAATGATGGATCTTTGTTCCAAACATTATGGAGGGCATTGTACATCCATTTGTGCATAATTATGCATAGGGGGTAGTTTGTTCATGTCAAGCACTGGTTTTCTTCACACATCTGACTCCAACAATGTGAAAATTGTTGGTTTTGCAGCTTCTGCTACGTTGCATGAAGAAAATGGGTTATTTGGGCCATCAGAATTGATGGTTATAAAGATTCAGTCATGTGGTAAGCACGGTACCCCTGTCCTTCAAAGGGGTGGCACGTTGGTGCAGTGGTTGAGTTACGGCCTCACAGCACCCGAGACTCAGATTCAATCCTGACTTCAGGTGTTGTATGTACGGAGTTTGTACGTTCTACCCATGACCATGTGGGTTTTCTCCGGGTGCTCCAATTTCCTCCCACATCCCAAAGACGTGCAGGTTTACAGGTTCATTGGCTTCTGTAAATTGTCCCTAGTGTGTTGGATGCAGGATAACATAGAACTAGTGTGAACGGGCGATTGCTTGTTGGCGCAGACCCGGTGGGCCGAAGGGCCTGTTTCCACACTGTATCTTTAAACTAAACTAAACCCTGATTGTGTTTTGTAGGACAAGGCCATCGCAGAGCCAATCAGTCGCTTGTTGGAGACCACCATGCGGAGCACTCACATGCCGTCTCGGATAGGTGCACTGCACGGCATCCTCTACATCCTGGAGTGTGACCTGTTGGATGAGACAGCCAAGCAGCTCATCCCAACCATCTGTGACTATTTGTTGTCCAACCTGCGTGGAATAGCACAGTAAGGGAGAGCGCTCAAATTGTTATTAAATATTGGGTGGGTTGCATATGACCTTCCTTTAATGCATCAAGAAAGCTCCCTCGGTGTGTGGGTAACAACATCCCCAAGTGTGATGGCTGTAAGGTGTTTAGAAGATGGGATTGAACTTCCAACATTGAGAAATGCCGTCAGTTATTTTGTGCTTCCATTTTGAGCCAAATAGTTGAAATAGTTTCAAACTATCAGCTTTGTCATTGCATTTTATAGCTAACAACTAGCATACATCTCACTTACCATCTTTATGTGAGAATAGTTGTGCCAGACAATAATAATTGACTTTTTGTTAAAGGAAGCAATCTCCATTAGTTGCTGTACAGTAGGTCTATTCATAGCATGAGTGAAGAAATTTCCAGTTTGAAGAAGGGTACCGACCTGGAACGTAATCTAGCCATGTCCTCCAGATAGGCTACTTGAGCCATTGAGTTACTCCAGCACTTTGTGTCCCCAGCATGAGTAAACCCTTGTGCTGGAAAGCTTTGAAAGCTGTTTAGTCTAGTGTCATCTTCCTCTGCTGACATCGAATCGGCTTGACTACTACGCGCACCTTCAGCCTAATGTTGTATTCTTCTCTAAAAATCTACAAGAATTCCCACAAGAAGTTTGAATCTCATTATTATGGTTTTGCCATTTCCCAAAGGAAAATATTCTATGGTTTCTTACCAATTACTTCTGTAGATTCCTTGAACAGCTATACTGTAATTATAGTTTCCAAGTTTAATTGGAACATTTGCTCGGTTGCCAGTGCTTAAGATGTTTGATTGTCTTAAATAATATAAAGGCAAAAATTGCAGTTGAAATTTCACAATTTTCGAACATATCCATACCCTTTGCAGCCATTGATGTATAACATTTTCTAAGTCAGACACTTTGATCTTTAGCTTGCAGTATAATGCCTTAATAGTATGGATGGTGGAAATCTGAAACTAAAGCAGAAAATCATTAAAATACTCAGATCAGATAGAATCTGTGGAGAGAGAGTTGGAGAGAGTTGATGTTTCTTGCAGTTTGGTAAAAGATTATTGACAATCAAAACTTCGATTCCTTCTCCCTCCTCTGACATCCATGACGGTTCAGCACAATGTCATGGGATAGACACAAAAAGCTGGAGTAACTCAGCGGGACAGGCAGCATCTCTGGAGAGAAGGAATGGGTGACGTTTCGGGTCGAGACCCTTCTTCAGACTCCAGCTTTTTGTGTCTATCTTCGATTTAAACCAGCATCTGCAGTTCCTTCTCACACATTCTGTCATTGGTTGGAATGGGTTAGGTTCCTCAGAGCCCTTTTTTATGTGAAACATTATGTGGTGGAATATGCCGTGAACCCAAAGCTTTTTGCCAGGGATACCAATCTCCATGGGTGGTCAGAAAACAAATTTGAAACTCCCTGTAATGGAAAACTAAGCACGCTTGTTTTGTCAGGCTGTGATTTACAAGTTATTCATCCAGTGGCCATTGTGGCTGCATGAAAGAGCACGGATGCTGAAATGCTTTTCATTTTTAATAACTTGTTTATCTCTCTGACTCCTTCCCATTAACACAATCAGAAGAAATGTTAAATGTCACTGGTTTTGCAGACCTATGTTTGAAAGACAATGACCAGTGTGTTCAGTTTATAGCAAATGAAATCTTTGTGAAGCAGCACATTAAATCAAATAAAACCCTTCATCGGAGCAAAGAATCATCAAGTGAAAGTTTGCTAATCAGGGGAAACCTGTGTTCAAATGATTTCCTGTTTTTATTTTAGAAGGAACTGCAGATGCTGGAAAATCAAATGTAGACAAAAATGCTGGAGAAACTCAGCGGGTGAGACAGCATCTATGGAGCGAAGGAAATAGGCAACGTTTTGGGTCGAGACCCTTCTTCGGACCTGAAACGTTCTGAAGAAGGGTCTCGACCCGAAACGTTGCCTATTTCCTTCGCTCCATAGATGCCGCCTCATCCGCTGAGTTTCTCCAGCATTTTTGTCTACCTCTTGTTTTTATTAAATAAAAATCAGGATGCATTATATTTTGGTAAACTGCTACAAATAGCTTCAACTGAGCTAATGTATGTGATGGTGAAGCAATACAAACCGGCTTGTGCTTTTAATTCATTCCCCTTGTGTCATGGGTTTGCCACACTCATTGGCCGTCGCATTGTTACAACTGGTCAGGACGTCAAGACTACACCTAAATTTGAGAATAGACAAACCTCTATTCGCCTTAACTCTTGCATCTTGGCGGCAATAGCAGGAGAATTTGAGATTCTTTCCCGTTGACAGTATTGCAAGTATTAGAGGAGCAACTAATATTTTGTTGCTGTGAAGAATTGTGCACTGCATGCAAAACAACATGTGCACTGGAAACACAGCGCCTGGCCATTTGCTGTGCTAATATTCATCTGTTTCTTTTGTAGCTGTGTCAACATCCACAATCAGCAGCATGTGTTGGTGATGTGTGCAACGGCCTTTTACCTGATTGAGAACTACCTGCTTGATGTGGGGCATGAATTTACTGCAGGCATAATACAGGTACTATTACAGAATTGTGGAGAGATATAGTATGAAACAGGCTCTTCAGCCCATCGAGGACATGACGACCATCTAGCCCCTATCTTTACACTAATCCCATGTCATTCTCTACCTCCCTCATTCCTCTCACCTCCCTCCAGATACTACCACCCACCTACACAATTTACAGCAGCCAAAGAGCCTACCAAAATGCACGTCTTCAGAATATGGGAGGAAACTGGAGCACCCAGGGGCAATCCATGCAGTCATAATGAGAATCTTCAGAAGGATCCTGACCCAAAACATTACCTATCCATGTTCTCTTAATATGCTGCCAGACGTGCTGAATTACTCCAGCACTCTGTGTATTCTTTTGTAAGCCAGTATTTGCAGTTCCTTGTTTCTGCATATCCTAACACTCCTTGCACTCATTATGCATTTAAAAACATGAATTTTTATTAAGCTCTACCTTAAAAATGCGTCAATTTTTAGTTGGTTTGCGTAGGCAAAGGATGGGTGAGCATTTGTTTGTGAGGGAGGTTGATAACATTGGGTTAAGTGAGCTGCCGGGCTGCTTATGGAACAGCACAGACTTGTCAGAGTTGATGTTCACTTTGATTGTTTAATATTTTTGCTTTGTTTGGTCAAACACACATCTATCATTTCTAATCGTCTTCACATGAAACATCTGTCTCTGCAGTAAATCCATAAACAGTACTTAATACTTATGCATTTTGTTATCACAATCTATGATTTAATTCTGACCAGCCCTTCATAATCCTAGTTCAATCTAAGATTTTCCTTTTAACTAGTGCCAGTATATTGTACTGTTTTTTTTTCTATTGCCAAATAATTTAACTTCGAAGTCCCTTTTTGTCTTTTCTTATTTCTACTCTGTTGTAAACTCTCTTGCCATGCCATCCCCTACTGTTCATGTATTTCCTTTCTGCCTCTTACTCGTAATATTTTCCTCGCAACTTTGTTCAATCATTAGTGTTTGGATGTTTCTTTGCATTGAGCAGCATAGGTTTTTTCAAGGTTCTGAACACCATTGTAAATGTTTCCCACCGTCATTCTGCATCGTTTGCCAATTTTGTTAATTTTATTCTTTTAGTTCTATTCTCAGTTCCTTGAAATCCAGTGTCCTGGATTAGTCCCCCCAATTATCTTATTATATTATTGTCACTATTGCCAGCATGCCCTTCGGTTTCCTGTCACGCCATCCATGTTAGGTACTTAATTATTTGAATATCTAATTTCTTATGGCTGCATGCTTTTATAGTGGTTGAAATGAGTCATGCATTTTTTAATCCAATTTTCTTATTTACTCATTCATTTCTCCTTCCACTTCCCTACCATAATCAGGTAGTGTGTAGAATACATCTTTAATCACATGGATGTATTTCTATATTTATTTATGTGTCTGAAGAAGGATCCGTTCCCAAAACGTCTCCTATCCATTTTTTCCAGAGTTACTGCTGAGGCCAGGCGCCAACTCTCAGAAACCTCCTCCTACTTATCCTTGGACCATGACCCCACAGACCAGCACCAGGCCATTATCTCAAACACTATCACTGGCTTCATCACTTCTGGCTCCCTGCCCTCCCAAGCCCCCAACTCATCGTTCCCCAGCCCCGCACGGCCCGATTTTACCTTTAGCCGAAAATCCACAAACCTGACTGTCCTGGCAGACCCATTGTTTCTGTTTGTTTGTGTCCCACCGAACTTATTTCCACATACCTCGACTCCATCCTATCTCCCCCCCCCCCCCCCCCCCCCCCCCCGGTTAAATCCCTCCCTACCTGTGTCCAGGACACCTCACACGCTCTTCGTCTCCTCCATAACCTCCGTTTTCTAGGCCCCCATTCCCTCATTTTCACCATGGATGTCCAGTCACTGTGCATCTTCATCCCCCATCAGGAGGGTCTTAAAGCCCTCAGTTTCTTCCTCGACCGCAGAACCAACCAATCCCCGTCTACTGATACTCTCCTCCGCCTAGCGGAGCTGGTCCTTACCCTCAACAACTTTTCGTTTGACTCTTCCCATTTCCTCCAAATCCAAGGTGTAGCTATGGGCCCAGCTATGCCTGCCTCTTTGTAGGGTACGTCGAACAATCCTTGTTCGAGGCGTACCGTGGCCCTATCCCCGAACTCTACCTCCGCTACATCGACGACTGCATTAGTGCTACCTCCTGCACCCACACACAACTCACTGACTTCATCCATTTCACCACTAACTTTCATCCGGCACTCAAATTCACCTGGACCATTTCCGACATCTCCCTACTGTTTCTGGACCTCACTATCTCCATTGCAGGCAACAGACTACTGACCAACCTACTATCAACCCACTGACTCCCATGGATATCTGGACTACACTTCTTCCCACCCTGCTTCCTGTAAGGACTCTATCCCCAACTCCCATTTCTTCCGTCTACGCCGCATCTGCACCCAGAATGAGGTGTTCCACACCAGGGCATCGGAGATGTCCTCATTCTTTAGGGAACGAGGGTTCCCCTCTTCAACTATAGATGAGGCTCTCACCCGAGTTTCTTCTTTCCCCCGTAACTCTGCTCTCTCTCCCCATCCTCCCCACTTGTAACAAGGGCAGAGTGCCCCTTGTCCTCACCTTCCACCCTACCAGCCTTCACATACAACAGATAATTCTCCGACATTTTCGCCACCTCCAACGGGACCCCACCACTGGCCACATCTTCCCATCTCCTCACCTTTCGGCTTTCCACAGAGACCGCTCCATCCGTAACTCCCTGGTCAATTCATCCCTTCCCACCCAAACCACCCCCTCCCCTGGCACTTTCCCTTGCAACCGCAGGAAATGCTACACTTGTTGCTTTACCTCCCCCCTCTTGACTCCATCCAAGGACCTAAACAGTCTTTCCAGGTGTGTCAGAGATTCACCTGCACCTCCTCCAACATCATCCATTACATCCGCTGCTCTAGGTGTCAGCTGCTCTACATCGGTGAGACCAAGCGTAGGCTTGGCGATCGCTTCGCCCAACACCTCCGCTCAGTTTGCAATAACCAACCTGATCTCCCGGTGGCTCAGCACTGCAACCCCCCCTCCCATTTTGAATCCGACCTTTCAGTCCTGGGCCTCCTCCATGGCCAGAGTGAGGCCCACCGAAAATTGGAGGAGCATATTTCGCTTGGGTAGTTTACACCCCAGCGATATGAACATTGACTTCTCCAATTTCAGGTAGTCCTTGCTTTCTCCCTCTTTCCCCTCCCCTTCCCAGCTCTTCCACAGCCCACTGTCTCCGCCTCTTCCTTTATTCTTCCCGTCCCCCCCATACCCACATCAGTCTGAAGAAGGGTCTGGACCAGAAACGTCACTTATTCCTTCGCTCCATAGATGCTGCCTTACCCGCTGAGTTTCTCCAGCATTTTTTGTCTACCTTCGACTTTTCCAGCATCTGCAGTTCCTTCTTAAACAATGCTTAGTTACTCCAGCACTTTGTATCTTACTTTGGTATAAATGAGCATCTGCAGTTCCTTGTTATTAGATTTATTTATTGCCATACTGAGAGCAGTGTCACTTCTTTGCCTTGCTCGAAGAAAACCTATTTATTGATGCTTGCTGGAGCGCAACCTCATTTGGTTCCTATCCAGACCTGGTTGCTTGAAATCCTGAGTATACATTTTTAAGTTAATGGATACAGTGCAGAATCAGGCCCTTCGGCGCTCCGGGTCCACGGCGACTATCGATTTCCTGTACACTAGTTCTATACTATCCCACTTTCGCAACCTACACACTAGAGGCAATTCACAGAAGCCAATTAACCTACAACCCTGCATGTCTTTGAGATGTGGGAGGGAACCAAAGAAAACCCAGGCGGTCACAGGGAGAACGTACAAACTACGCACAGCCGGCACCCTTAGTCAGGATCGAACTCCGCTCTCTGGCACAGTCAGATAGCAGCTCTACCGTTGCTGGAGAAATATTTGGTAACACACTCAGAGCATCACATGGGCCTGATGTTAGGTAATGGGAGGGCAATATCCCATGTATCTGCCAGATTTTTGTACTTAAACTTACTGCACATTACATAGTAAAGAAAATCATGGTTGAAACCACCTATTTTAGGAACAAGTGTAGGAATGAGTTAAAACTAGTGATAGGTTTTATTAATGTAGCATATAATAATCCTGCACCTTGAGTTCCTGGATAACTGAGTTGTTTCTGCAGAAGGTAATCGAGCTCTGTAGACTGGGTTCGAGTCTTCTACTTACCATAATCTCTGCAGTGGGCATAAATTCTCAATTTAGTGACATATCTTGGCAAAGAAACAGCTTCAGCCCCATCTTTCTATTATTTTCCTCATAAAGGATTGGTTGTAACTATATTTGATTTTTGTTATTCAAGAGAGTCAAGAGTTTTTTATCGAGAGTGTCTTATGTCACAAAACCAAACAATGAAAATCTTACTTGCCCCAGCACAACAGATATGTAAATATAATACTCAGTAGACACCATGATAAACAACAAAAATATGTTCATTACATAAAAACAAATAAATAATATGGTGCAAAGATTTTTAAAAAGCCCCAGGTCCCTAGTGCCATCAAGGTAGTTTATACAGTGGCTTGCAAAAGTTTTCATACCCCTTGAACTTTTCCACATTTTGTCACGTTACAACCACAAACGTAAATGTATTTTATTGGGATTTTATGTGATAGACCAACACAAAGTGGTGCATAATTGTGAAGTGGAAGGAAAATGATACATGGTTTCCACATTTTATTACAAATAAAAAACTGAAAAGTGTGGCATGCAAAAGTATTCAGCCCCCCCTGAGTCAATACTTTATAGAACAACCTTTCGCTGCAATTACAGCTGTAAGTCTTTTGGGGTATGTCTCTACCAGCTTTGCACATCTAGAGACTGAAATTTTTGCCCATTCCTCTTTGCAAAATAGCTCAAGCTCAGTCAGATTGGATGGAGAGCGTCTGTGAACAGCAATTTTCAA
The DNA here is from genome assembly GCA_963514005.1 of Raja brachyura. The sequence goes on along the minus strand of OY740783.1, from coordinate 118,417,764 downwards.
GTCTTGCCAGAGATTCTCAATTGGATTTAGGTCTGGACATTGACTGTGCCATTTTAACACATGAATATGCTTTGATCTAAATCATTCCATTGTAGCTCTGGCTGTATGTTTAGGGTCGTTGTTCTGCTGGAAGGTGAACCTCCGCCCCAGTCTCAAGTCTTTTGCAGACTCTTAACAGGTTTTCTTCCAAGATTGCCCTGTATTTGGCTCCACCCATCTTCCCATCAACTCTGACCAGCTTCCCTGTCCCTGCTGAAGAAAAGCACCCCCACAGCATGATGCTTCCACCACCATGTTTCACAGTGGGGATGGTGTGTTCAGGGTGATGTGCAGTGTAAGTTTTCCGCCACACATAGCGGTTTGCATTTCGGCCAAAAACTTCAATTTTGGTCTCATCAGACCAGAGCACCTTCCTCCACATGTTTGCTGTGTCCCACACATGGCTTGTGGCAAACTGCAAACGGGACTTCTTATGGCTTTGTTTCAACAATGGCTTTCTTCTTGCCACTCTTCCATAAAGGCCCGATTTGTGGAGTGCACGACTAATAATTGTCCTGTGGACAGATTCTCCCACCTGAGCTGTGGATCTCTGCAGCTGGTAGAGACATACCCCAAAAGACGTACAGCTGTAATTGCAGCAAAAGGTGGTTCTACAAAGTATTGACTCAGGGGGGCAGAATACTGAGATTAGATTATGCACAAGTGGACTCTATTTACTAATTAGGTGACTTCTGAAGGCGATTGGTTGCACTGGATTTTATTTAGGGGTATCAGAGTAAAGGGGGCTGAATACTTTTGCACACCACACTTTTCAGTTTTTTATTTGTAAGCAGAATTTGAAAACCATGTATCATTTTCCTTCCACTTCACAATTATGCGCCACTTTGTGTTGGTCTATCACATCAAATCCCAATAAAATACATTTACGTTTGTGGTTGTAACGTGACAAAATGTGGAAAAGTTCAAGGGGTATGAAAACTTTTGCAAGCCACTGTAGTTTGGAGTTTAGTTGGAATGCGTAGAGTTCAATAGCCTAATGGTTGTTACTGATTATTCCAAAGACACATAGAAACAAATGCTTCATTGTGAAACCATTATGCTTTGGGAATAGTCTGTATGTCAGTTGAAGCAATATATTTCCACGTAACGAGTTGTTGCTTCATTTTAGATGTGTGGAGTGATGGTCTCTGGCAGTGAGGAGTCCACCCCTTCCATAATCTATCACTGCGTCTTGCGTGGAATGGAACGACTCCTACTCTCGGAGCAGCTCTCACGTTTGGATGGAGAGGCCCTGGTGAAACTCAGCGTGGACCGGTTGAACATGCACAGTCCACACAGGGCCATGGCTGCCCTGGGTCTGATGTTAACCTGTATGTACACAGGTAGGGCACAATCGCACATTGTTTCCTGAAAGATAAACCTTTGGCCAATAATCTCAAATGAATTGTGCTACATTTTTTGTATTTATTGGTTTCTTGAACAGTGCGTTTTTCTTTTGTCTCGAGGGTAAAAGTTGTTTCCTTTGGCATGTAATGTAGTGGGTATGTTTCCAGAGTGGAGCTTGCTGGCTCAAATCTCTGAAGTTCAGGAAAGGTTTCTGTGAAGGTGCTCAAAATCACAAATCATGTTACTGGTGAAAAAAAGAACTGGCTTCACTATCAGGATGGATGGTGACCACGAGACAGGTTAAAGATAGTTGACATGAAGACGATGAGGAACGGGTAGTTGTGATCTGGAATAAGCAACTTGAATGGATGAAGAAAAACTGATACAACAGTAGCTTTCAAAAATAATTAAATATTTGCCTGAAAAGGAAATGCTTGCAGGATTGTTGGTAACGTTATTATTGGGAATAATTGGGCCTGATAAGGTAAATGGGCTCTTTCTATGTTTTACAGTTGTCATCTGTGCGAGAAGTGAAGCTGTTATTTAGTAATTTTTCCTTGAAAATTGTCAGCATATTTTAAATCCCACTCGCAAAGGAAATCTTTTACCCTCTTCATCCTTGCCCAATGGCTGATTGTTATATCGCCCATGGAGCTGTAAAACAATAATCACCAAGAGGGTGACGCATCGACTTGATGCATGCCATCTCAAAAGGAATAGAACTCAATTCAATTCAATCTTTAATTGTCATTGTGCAGTGTACAATACAGAGACAACAAAATGCAGTTGGTATCTCCGAAGGGCGAACTTACGAATAAACAAGTAATTGCGCAGTAGTATGAGTATATACATCTATACATATACAGTGGTATCCGTGCAATTTGCTGGTGATTGGATAGTCCGGGGGGGGGGAGGGGTGGACAGGCAGTCATTGAGGTGCAGCGTTGAGAAGTGTGACAGCTGCAGAGAAGAAGTTGTTCTTGAGCCTGCTGGTTTGGCAGCGGAGGGACCTGTAGCGTCTCCCGGATGGGAGTGTTTACCCTCCTCCCGTCTGTGGTTGGGGTGGGAGGTGTCCCTGGCGATGCTGTGCACCCTGCGCAGGCATCGTTTACTATGGACAGACTCAATGGACAGACCGACTCATCGTTGTCGCTGATGAGGCCAATCACCGTCTTGATGCGTACTTGATGATGGTGTTGGTACCATGTACAGGTATGCAGTCGTAGGTGAAGAGGGAGTAGAGGAGGGGGCTCAGCACGCAGCCCTGGGGTACGCCTGTGTTCAGGGTGAGGCTAGAAGAGGAGTGGTTATCCAACCTAACACACTGTGGTCTGTTGGTTAGAAAGTCTAGTAACCAATTGCAGAGGGAGGGGTTGATGCCCAGGTCATCGAGTTTGGCGATCAATTTAGAGGGGATAATGGTGTTGAATGCTGAGCTGTAGTCGATGAACAGCATTCTCACATAAGTGTTTCTGTTGTCGAGGTGGGAGAGGGCGGAGTGGAGTGCCGTTGAGATGGCATCCACCGTGCTCCTGTTCTTGCAGTATGTAAACTGGTAGGGGTCCAGAGTGGGAGGTAGGCAGCATTTGAGGTGTGCCATGACCAGCCTTTCAAAGCACTTGGCGATGATAGGGGTGTGTGCAACTGGGCGGAAGTCGTTGAGGCTTGCTGCAGTGGAGTGTTTTGGCACTGGCACGATGGAGGTAGTTTTAAGGCACGTGGGGACAATGCCTGGGCAAGTGACAGGTTGAAGATGTGAGTCCAGACGTCTGTCAGCTGTGCAGCACAGGTCCTGAGGTCGCGCCCGGGGATGCCGTCAGGGCCGGCAGCCTTACGTACATTGATCCTACTCAGTGCCATGTGCACGTCGTAGGGGTTGAGTGTGAGGGGCTGGTGGTCATCGGGGAGCACAGCCTTGATGGCCAACTCTTGGTTATCCCTTTCAAAGCGGCCATAAAAGTGATTGAGTTCCTCGAGGAAGGATGCGTCGCTGGAAGTGGAGGTGGAGTTGGTGGCTCTGTAGTCAGTGATGGCCTGGATGCCATGCCACATGCGTCAGGGTTCGGAGTTGCTGTCGAGGTGCTCCTCGATCCGCAGCTTGTATCTGTGTTTGTCGTTCTTGATACCCCTCTTCAGATTGGCCCTCGATGAACGGTAGGCACGGGCATCGCCTGACCTGAAAGCCGAGTCCCGTGCTTGCAGCAGTAGCCTGACCTCGCTGTTCATCCATGGCTTCTGATTCAGGTATGTGGTGATTTGTTTGAGAGTGGTGACACTGTTGATGGAGGAGTTGATGAAGTCCAGAACAGAGGAAGTATAGGCGTCAATGTCAGTGTGGAAGTCAAGGGTGGCCTGAGCTGCAAACGCATCCCAGTCAGTGTTACCAAAACGCTGCTGGAGTGTGGAGTCCGGTTCATCTGACCAAACCTCGACTGTCCTCACTGTGGGTTTAATACGTCTCATGAGTGGGGAGTACTTAGGGAGCAGGAACAATGATAAGTGATCAGACTGACCAAGGTGGGGGAGGGGGATGACTTTGTACGCTTCAGCCATGTTGGTGTAGACTTTGTCCAGTGTCTTGTCCTCTCTAGTGGTGAAGGAGACATGTTGGTGGAATTTGGGGAGTACAGTCTTCAGGTTGGAGCGATTGAAGTCACCCCCAACAATGCAGGCTGCGTCTGGATTGAGGATCAGTTGTTTGCTAATGGCAATATGCAGTTCTTTCATTGCAAGCTTGGCATTAGCATCAGGAGGGATATAGGCTGCAGTCACAACAGTGGAGGTAAACTCTCTGGGCAGATAGAATGGTCTGCACTTAACCAAGAGGAACTCAAGGTTGGCTGAGCAGTGACTCTCAATGATGGTGGTGTCTGTGCACCATGCTTTGTTTACATACATGCACAGACCCCCACCTCTGGTCAGATGTTCTGTCCGCTCGGAGTATGTGTCGTCCCGCTAGCTTAATGGCGCTGGCGGGAACATCAGAGTTCAGCCAGGTTTCGGTGAGGATCAGGATGCTGCAATCCTTGATCCAGTGTCGGAGGCAATCAGAAGATGGAGGTCATCCATCTTGTTTGCCAGGGAACGGACGTTGGCAAGGAAAAGGCTATGGATGGATGGCCTGTGTGGGGCTCGCTCCAACTTTGCCTTCAACCCACCTCGAGATCCACGGCGATGTTTTCGGGCCCGTCGCCGTCTGTGTGCGCCTCCTGACGCCCGGGCGGACTTGGTGCGGTCCTCAGGTCTGCAGTTCCGCAGATTCGCCATCCCACAGCTCCGCGGACCCGCCACCCCGCAGCTCCGTGGTGAAGGTGAGTGCAGGAGGGAGCCGGAGTTCGTCCGGAAAGTCGACCGGGGGAACGCTATAGCCGCAGGAACCGAGATTTAAAAGTTCCTGCCGGCTATAGTGGATGATAGTGAGACTGCTCCGGGTGAGCAGACTCAAAACAAGAAGTAAGGTAAGGTAGAATTCGCTGATCCAAGGGAGACACGGGGCGTCACGATGCACCCGCGCCGCCACCATTTGTTGAAAGAAAGTCCAGAATAACATTTTATAAAATAGCAGTTCAGAGTTGCAAATGTTACAACTAAAATAATGAGCTTTTCACACAATATCTGCAGCATTAATTTTCTTTTTGTACTATAAACAGGCAAAGAAAAGAGCAGCCCCGATCGAAGTTCAGACGCTGACCCCACGGCTCCCGATAGCGAGTCTGTCATTGTAGCGATGGAGCGGGTTTCTGTTCTGTTCGACAGGTGAGAATATTGTGCCTGACAGTTTGCAGAGAAGTCTCAATTCGTGGACTAAGCCAGCATACAGACCTTTTATTGCTCCTTTCATCATCCAGTCAGTAATGACTTGAGAATTTCCTAAACCAGCCTCGCCACATTTTGACAAGTCTATTGATTTTTTTCTCTGAAGTCGCAACAAGCAGTGGAGGGTAACAATTAGATGCGTTTCAGGCCTTAATTTCCCACTGATGTTTAGTAAACACATGCGGTCCTTAATTCTGTACAATAACATGAAACAATATAAACTGCGCATCCCCACCCAGAAGAGCACAAAATGAACCGCTGCTTCCATGTTGAAGTGGGCAGATTACTACAAGGCTCTGAGTCATGATATACAGAGGGTCATCTGCTGAGGACACAAGGAACTGCAGATGCTGGTTTACAAAGAAAATGGCACAACATTCTGGAGTAGCTTATCGGTTCAGGCATAATTTCTGGAGAACATGGATAGGTGATGTTTCGGGTCAGAACTCTTCTTCAATCCCAACCTAAAATGTTGCTCCAGAGAAACATGTTCTCCAGAGATGCTGCCCGTCCATGTTCTCCAAAGATGCTGCCCGTCCATGTTCTCCAGAGATGCTGCTCAACCTGCTGAGTTACTACAACACTTTGTGTCTTTTTTGTGTTGTGTAAATTGTGGGAATTTACCCCCAGTGTACTGCTCTAATTTGCACCTTTTTTAATGCCAATTTGTGGATTCTTTGGATCTAATTGGTGGTTTTCAATATAGGGTGTATTGAGGTCTGAGTAGGTTGGCTGAGTAAACATACCAGAATGTGTATAGCTGCTGGGTGCCTGCCATGCAGAGTTGGCTATTGAACAGTGGACAATGCAGCAGAGTTTTCTAGATTAAATGGAGCATTCATCCAAGGGAAAATAATATTAGTGTTCAGTCAGGGGCAGAGACCCTTTGTTAGTGGAAATTGTGGCACTTCATGAGTTGTAACATTTGGTACCAAACTCAGTGAATATGAAAATGATGAGGTTGAAATGTGAAGACTTCTGTGATTCTCCTTCTTACAATTAACTTTGGAAGTAGACAGAAGTCACTTCATTTTGTTTGAAAAACATGACTGTTCAGAATGGTATTTGGTACTTAATGGAATAAAGACTTAAATTAAGGATTAAAATGTCTTTGTTGATAAGACAAATTAAGAATTCAGAATTCAGATGATAATCAAGATGCAGTCTTGCATTTAGCAACTTTATACCCTCTCACCAGTGTGTCAGTTATTGCACAGACTCGCAAATGCCAAGCACAATTTTATTTCTAATGGTACAATTTTCCTGATATTATTTTGTTTCTTATTTTGATGAGTCAGTAATTGATTGAGCCCAGGACACAAAGCAGGTGGAGGTGGGTAAGCAAGTGGCATCCTCTGTCCATTGGGAGGAAACGTGTCTGGCATTTGCCAGTTACCAATGAAAGTTCTTAGTCAAAGTATTACCCAGAATAGCAACTGGCCCTTTAACCCACTTAGTCCTTGCTGACTATTGTACTTCACTACATTTGTCGTACTAACCTGCATTCATAGCCTTCTGAGCCGTTGCTTTTCAAGTGCTTGTCTCGATGTGAGAGTATCTGTCTCCACTCCTGATGAAGATATCCTGTCTACTTGTACTGTTGTATGCAACTTAGACTGAGTGCAGTTGGCCTTTGAAACGGGTCCAGTGCAAAAGTTCAATATAAATTGTAATTCTGATTTTTAAAAACGCTATACTTGCTAATTTAAGTACAATCCTTGTGGGACCTATTTGCTTGTGCTGCTTTGAAGGCACCAGATGCTCTCAGAATATTTAAGAATAATTTAAATTTAATTTGCTTAAGTTTCTTGTTACTTTCTAAAGTCAAATGATCTTCTCTGTTGTTTGTTGACTAGGATTCGGAGAGGTTTCCCCTGTGAGGCGCGGGTGGTGGCACGGATCTTGCCACAGTTCCTCGACGACTTCTTTCCACCTCAAGATGTGATGAACAAAGTAATAGGGGAATTTATTTCCAATCAACAGCCCTATCCACAATTCATGGCCACGGTCGTTTACAAGGTAATTTACTACTACTTATTACATGGTGCTTGCAGTCATTTTGCCCAACCAGCCTATGCCAATGTTTGTCACGGGAGCCACCACTCACCCTAATGTGTAATTCTATCAGCATATCATATTTCTTTGATTTTTGCTCTCTTGATTCCTTATCTAGCTTCCCTTAAGGCTTCAACAGGGCAATCGATTGTAATATAAATGTGTAAATCATAGATTGATTAAAAGCAATTTATCAAAAGCATGGAGACACAAGACACTGCAGATGCTGAAATCCTGAGCAGAGGAACTCAGCGGACCAGGCAGCATCCGTGGAGGGATGTCCATTTCTACTTACTCCCCCCCCCCCCCCCCCCCCAGACCCCTGTCACCCAGTTACAGTGCCCTCCATAATGTTTGGGACAAAGACCCTTTATTTATTTATTAGCCTCTGTACTCCACAATTTCAGATTTGTAATAGAAAAAAATCGCATGTGGTTAAAGTGCACATTGTCAGCTTTTAATAAAGGCCATTTTTATATATTTTGGTTTCACCATGTAGAAATTACAGGAGTGTTTAAACATAGTCCATCGATTTTAGGGCACCATAATATCTGGGACACAGCAATGTCATGTAAATTAATGTAGTCATGTTTAGTATTTTGTTGCATATCCATGGATGCAATGACTGCTTGAAGTCTGTGATTCATGGACTTCACCAGTTGCTAGGTGTCTTCTCTGGTGATGCTCTGCCAGACCTGTATTGCAGCCATCTTTAGCTTATGCTTGTATTGGGGGCTAGTCCCTTTCAGTTTTCCCTTCAGCATATAAAAGACATGCCCAATTGGGTTCAGATCGGGTGATTGACTTGGCCACTCAAGAATTGACCATGTTTTAGCTTTGAAATACTCCTTTGTTGCTTTAGCAGTATGTTTGGGATCATTGTCTTGCTGTAGAATGAATTGCCGGCCAATGTGCTTTGTTTGAACTTGAGCAGATAGAATGTGTCTATACACTTCAGAATTCATTATGCTACTACCATCAGCATTTGTATCATCAATGAAGATAAGTGAACCAGTACCTTCAGCAGCCATACATGCCCAGGCCATAACACCCCCACCACCGTGTTTCATAGATGTGGTATGCTTTGGATCTTGGGCAGTTCCTTCTCTCCTCCATACTTTGCTCTTGCCATGACTCTGATATTAGTTAATCTCCATCTCATCTGTCCACAAGACCTTTTTCCAGAACTGTGGTTGCTCTTTTAAGTACTTCTTGGCAAACTGTAACCCGGCCATCCTATTTTTGCAGCTAACCAGTGGTTTGCATCTTGCAGTGTGGCCTCTGTATTTCTGTTCATGAAGTCTTCTGCGGCCAGTGGTCATTGATAAATCCATACCTGACTCCTGAAGAGTGTTTCTGATCTGTCGGACAGGTGTTTGGGGATTTTTCTTTATTATAGAGAGAATTCCTCTGTCATCAGCTGTGGAGGTCTTCCTTGGCCTGCCAGTCCCTTTGCGATTAGTAAGCTCACCGGTGCTCTTTTTCTTCTTAATGATGTTCCAAACAGTTGTTTTGGTAAGCCTAAGGTTTGGCTGATGTCTCTAACAGTTTTATTCTTGTTTCTCTATCTCATAATGACTTCTTTGACTTTCATCGGCACAACTTTGGTCCTCATGTTGATAAACAGCAATAAAAGTTTCCAAAGGTGATGGAAAGACTGAAGAAAAGACTAGGTGCTGAGAGCTCTCTTATACCTGCATGAAGGAAGCAATTAAACACACCTGAGCAATTACAAACACCTGTGAAGCCATGTGTACCAAACATTATGGTTCCCCTGAAATGGGGGGGACTATGTATAAACACCGCTGTAATTTCTACATGGTGCAACCAAAATGTATAAAAATGACCTTTATTAAAATATGACAATGTGCACTTTAACCACGTGATTTTCTTCTATTACAAATCTCAAATTATGGAGTACAGAGGCAAATAAATAAATGATGGGTCTTTGTCCCAAACATTATGGAGGGCACTGTGCTTTCTCATCCTCCACCGACCTATCACCCATCCCTCCATAATCTGGGTCACCATTTTCCATTCCTCTCACATCTTCCCCCCCCCCCACCATTCACCTATGTCCACCATGCTTCCCCCTCTGGTTTCTACATTTCATTCCCCAACTTCCTTCTTATTCATGTTCCACCAGTTGCATGGTTTTGTCTTCTCCATTTATAACCTCCAGCCTTGGTTACTATCTCCACTCTTCCCACCCTCATCTCATTTGTCTGCTAATCAACCTGTCCTTACCTGGATCCACCTATCACTTGCCGGTTATTTCCCCACCACGTCCCCTCGCCACTTTTTACCAGCTATCTCCCCTCTGCTGCATCATTCATGACCCGAATCATTGGAAGTCCTTTTCCCTTCACAGATCCAGTTCTGCCAGCTGTTTGTTTTGATAAAAAGTCTGAATTTGTGACCAAACAAGTGAGAATTATAGTGTATTTTACAAATTAGGCTTATAAAGCAGACAATTATCTCATTGTTATATAATTTCATTTTGCTAAAGTCAAATGGGGCCTGTGAAATTTCCTTGGCAAGTAGGATTAAGCAGAATGCTAAAATATTTATAAATATATTAGATGAAAGAGGGTAGCTAAGAAAAGGATAGGTATTCTCATGGACCAAATCCTTCTCAAGATGTAAGATGTGGTAATATAAGTAAAAGATGGAAAAATAAAATACACCCTCATCATTAGAGCCTCAGCAATCACTTTTGCTTTCTTTGGCATCCTGATATAGATCCCGTCAGGTCGTGGGGATTTATCTACCATAACATACATTTTTAATACTTCTTCACGATGGCAGGGATGAAATGAGAGCATGGCCAGGGTGGTATGGGTCATTGATGATGCTGGCTGCCTTTTTGAAGTAAGCATCACGATTGGCATGGGCAAAGTGGGCTGCTTCTGTGCTGTACCATTCTATGAATTATCCACATTACAGAGTTGTTCTCTATGTTTGTTTCTTTGCAGGTGTTTCAGACATTACATAATACTGGACAGTCTTCCATGGTGAGGGACTGGGTAATGTTGTCACTTTCAAACTTCACACAGAGAACTCCGATAGCGATGGCCATGTGGAGCCTGTCCTGTTTCTTTGTCAGTGCATCAACCAGCGCGTGGATCTCAGCTCTGTATCCTTGTTAACTTGCATGCTTTAAAAGGCACTGATGCTTGGACTGACAATTCCATTGGATTGTAATTAACCCAAGCAGTGTACTAGCTCTGGAACCAGTCCAACTACAGCATAACTACCCTTCAAAGTGTATTTGGAACATCCGAGTTTCTAAAGGGCACCATACAAATGCAAGTCCCTTTTAGTTTTAATCACGAACTAAATTCTGATGAGTGTTGGTCTATTTTGTATTGTTTTTTTAATTATTGAGTGTCTCTGAACCCCTCAGCAGGGGTACCCTTAGCATGAAGAAAGGCCTTGGTTTACAGCTGTGCCTGACAGACAAGCCAGTCAGAGAAGCACCTGAAATATGTTAGCCTGAAATATTTTGAGTAGCCTCGTCACCATGGTGAGGCTTTACCTTATTCACCCAAGACACAGGAGAATGTGCTACCATTATGCTAAGATATATGCCCAATATCACTTTACAAAGTATTTGAATTCTAGAGATTGTAGCAACTAAAATGCAAAAAATAATGTTGTAAATGTTTAGTGAAATATAAACATTAGATGATAGTTGTGTGCTCAAGATTGAAGTTGGAACTATATTTGGATTAATGCAGCATAGTTTGGAAGAACAGAAGTAAATCTGACCTGATCCCAATGCCATTACCAAACAGATTGCAATTTGTTAAATGAAATTATTTCTTAACTCCTTGCCCAGCCTTCCGCATATCATCAGCCGAATGGGTAAATCTGAACAAGTGGATGTGAACCTCTTCTGTTTACTGGCCATGGACTTCTATAGGAAGCAGATTGACGAGGAGTTGGATCGCCGTGCCTTCCAGTCTGTGTTTGAAATGGTGGCAACTCCTGGCACTCCGTACCATCAGCTCTTGTCCTGCCTGCGAAACATTCATCAGGTTGCTCAGATCTGATAGTCAGTGTCCACAGACTTGGCATGTGGAGAGAACTTCTTAATACACAGTGGGACAGGTCGCCAGAGTCCATTTGCAGCAAACTCAGTATTCTCAAGTCACTCTCCCAGCATGTTCCTTCCAAATGTTCCGACTCTTCAGCTACTTATTGTCACGTGGTTGTATGTCTAATTTAGTGCATATAATCACAAAACATTAATCTTCTCAGGATGTAAGATGTGGTAATATAAGTAAAATTTGTCTTTTAACCGAAGATTTATATATCATGTAAAATATGTATGATTGTAAAACTTGTGAAGCATGAATTTACTCCTTAATTTGCAATGAACAAAACCACTATGTTGAATGTCTTCTATGTCTGTCTGTCCTTGGCTGTGGATGGAGTCTGAATATGGTTTAAAACAGGCGTGACTGTGATGTGAGAGCGAATATTTATTTTGATTTGGTGCGGGCCCATAATGCATCACTGATTTCCGTTTCCATCAAACAACAGTTGATTTCTTGAATGAAATAGTGTCTCTATGTACTATAAAAAAGAAAAAAATATATTTATTATTAGCTGTGAAGTTAAAGTATGATGATCTGGTATTCAGGTCTTATTTGCGAAAGAGCAAAATGAACCAGTTCTATCAAGATGACGTATTCCATGGAAAATAAAACGTGGATTTGGTATTATGAGGTTGAACATTAAAAGCAAGTCAGAGTTTAGAAATATTCAACATCTTAGTTTGAGTCCTTGTTCAAATTACTCATTTACCCATATCTGAATTTTTGTTTCAAATCAGAGATTTGAAGTGTAGTTGAGCAGGTAAATTAGAATGATCATGCAGCTTGATTTGAATTATTACATGATTATATAATTCCATTTTTGATGTTAAAACAGAATCAGCCATAGAAATGCTTCAATAAAGCAATAATCTTGTTTTATATATAGGATTTGTAGTAAGAAAGAACAGCAGATGCTGGTTTAAATCGAAGGTAGACACAAAATGCTGGAGTATCTCAGCATCTCTGGAGAGAATGAATAGACAACATTTCAGGTTGAGACCCTTCTTCAGATTGAGTGCTGTTGCTATAAAAATAGGGTGTTGCCATGTTTTGTTGAGGTACATGTATGCGTGAAATGCATCTTTTCATCTTTTCTTCTGCATGTCTAATACTGGGACAGACACATGCTTGGTTGCACATGATGATGAGATTGAATGAAATGGCAGGACCACCAAGTTAATTCAAGTAAAATGCAGTTAACCTACTACTTGATGTTTGGGGGAGGGAGGGGTGGGAAGGGGAAGAGGAAGAAGCTTGAGTTTTCATTTATAGTTTCCAGATTTAATGCTGTACAGTCTTGTGCTTCTGTCATGTTCTGGCAGTGTGGTTTTCATATTGGTACAACAGTATGTAACAACCTTAGAACTTAGCCAATAGGATAAGTTCTTGTCACACATTGGAGAATTACTCATGGTATAATATTGTGACAACTTCCTGACATTGAGTGACTTGCTGTCACTGTGTCCCATGTTAAGACTGTGTCTCGACTGATTTTCTTAATTTATATCTTTTACATGAAGGCTGAACAGACTGTCAATAGTAACACAGGTACAGTGGAGCTGCTTCATAATTCCACACACACAATCTGACAAATGTTTATACAATGGCTATGACAGACACATGGCTAGAGCCATTGTATTTATTAAGTGTTAGCCCTCATAGTACCGTTAAAACGTGGCTAAAATGTTGCATTTTAATTCTAAATGACTTAATTTGCACTTTGAAAAATAAAAGTACTTACAGAAACAGAACCTTTAATATGTGACCTTTTGTACTCCAAACTGAATTGAGGAATAAGACAACAGGAATGAAGGAAATAAAGTATCTTTAACCACGATAAAAACATGACATTTAAAAAAGGGAAACAAACACAAATAGATCGCAAATCATTTTTTTTGTTCTTTGCCGCTCATTTAAAATTTAATGCAAAGATTATCATATTGATATTTGCTCCTGCAACATCAATTCATTTTTTTAAAATCATGGGTTCATTGATTAAAAAGAAAAATGTGTGGAAGAAATATGTTTACTAGATCCCTGCAAAATGCAAAATTAGTGATTGGCAAATAGAGGAAACAGCACTTATTGGCTGTTTATAAATCTGTTTAATCTTATTGGCTGTTTATAAATTTGTTCATTCCTGTTGAAAAACATTATTCCAATGGTTCTGTGAAATTGAACAATTGAACACACAACCTAGCTCCGATGAAAGCTCAGCTGCATGGCAGATCACAACCTGGCACGTTCAGAGGGAATGCCTGGAGCCATTATATCAGAGTCGAGGGAATGCATTGGCCCACATCAGGAAGTTACTGAAGAAATGGACCACACTTAACTGGCACCTGACAGGTGGAGTGCACACCCGATAACTGAGGTTTTATTACACATAGCATTGCATTGGGTCAGTCTGAAGAAGGGTCCTGATGTCATCTGTCCATTTCCTCCACACATGTCGCCTGACCCACTGAGTTCCTCCAGCACTTTTTTTGGTTCAAGATTCACGAGTCTGCAGTTTATTGTGTCTCTTTGAATTGGATACTTATCGTTCAAAGTTAATGACATTCAGAACAAGCTAGTTCAAAATGTGGTGACTATAAAATGGTATTAAATATTAGAATATTATATAAAATATTTCATGACTGTTTAGTCATGATACTGAGGAAAGGAAAAAAATTACAAAATAAATTAGTAAAACTGCAGATGCAGGAAATATGAAACACAATTGATGCTAGAAACAGTAGGTCAGACAGCTTCTGTGGAGAGAAACACGGTATTGTTTCAGGTCAATGACCCTTTGTCAAAATTTTTAAATACCCTTGGTCATAAATAGCTTAAACTTGTAGATGGCACGGTGATCAGAGAATCAGGGTGTTAGCCTCTGAAGATGAGAATAATGTGCAGATGTGTCTGCTGGTGAGATTTGGTGATCTGAAGTTTGCTTTAATAATTTAAATGGGTTTTACAGTAAAACTGATTAGCTTTCACTCGGGTATTGCTGAATTCTTACTGACAAATTTCGAAGTGAGATTGGCTGGCATCTGGAAACAGTAGAAGCCTTCAACATTCTTTCATGGTCCATGTTGGTCTTCTGAAAATGAATTTCCACTATCTCGTTCAAGTTACAAAATGTTCATCTATGTTCCTTGTGGCAGGCCAGATCATACTTGGCCTGATCATGCTCTTAACAATCTTCATACAGCTGTTGACCTACATAACTATATGCACATCCTCGTACACATCATACAACTGCACAAACGATAGAGTAACAATCTGGAATCAGGATCCTGATTTTTGTGGATTTTTTTTTGCCTTGCACCTGATTTGTGATGTGGAGAAAATGGATACATTTATTGCAACATAGCTCAATGCTTATAACCATCTGGCCATATACATTTATTGAAAAAGCAGGGTTTACATTGAAATACCAACTTTGACATGATCTGGAAATTTTTTGATCAGTTAAGCAGATTTGTGAATATTACTCCTTTTGTATGAAATACAATATTGTATTGCTTAGATTCAACCGGAAGACAACCTGGCATTTCACTTTGTAAAGTACTATTGAAGCAGATTTTCTTTGACTGTGAGTTTATTTAGTTTAAATAGCCCTGTGGCAGCAGGTGGATTAGGGCCGGGGTTTACATTCTGAGCAAGCTATGATGCTGCCACACGACGTATTAGTGCCCACCCTCCGTTCTCGTGTTATCCTTCTGATGCACACACTATATCCAAAGGCATTCTCGGTCACTTCTGACCCTCATAAATGATTTTACCTTCCAAAACAATTCATATAATTTCCCAAGAAATGAAAGTTTCATGCTGAACACTCGTCCAGACATCCTACGAGATGACAAGCCATGTGAATTGTTTTCTGTCAGAATGTTGCCCCCTACATCTGGGGGAAAAAATTGGCATACCAATGCATTGATTGGCATAAAAGTAAAATTGAGAACTTGACAAAGTTGGAAGAGTAGAAAAGTATTAGGTGCACATACAGTGACCTACACATTAATTACACAGCCATTAACTGGTAATTGCTGTTCAGGTCATTTCAGCTTCCATGTGTGCGGTTTGTTTATTATAAAAATGTGACTGGTTTACAGGCAACTGAGCAGCACTGATGATCACATTTTAGGAAATCAATATTTTGTACTGTATGTCAACTGATTTCTTGTGAGGACGTTTTCCTTTGGAGAATTAGGTCTTTGGTTTAAATGGTTTATTAGCTTTGTTATTCACAATAGCATGAAAATGTTTTCTTTTTGTTCTTGGTTCATGGAAAGGTCCCACTCTGAACTGCTCCCACATAAAAGTAGTTTAATGAGTCTTGGGACTTATCTTGTTGCTTAGAGACATTGCAAAGTACTAAAATGTGAACTGACCTTATAAAGTATATCAACAGTTTTTGCCATGCACAAACTCCTGTTTTTTGGCTTCAAATGAAAAATCGCATAGCTTATCTTGAAGGTTACGACTGATTTGTGTTGATGATAAATTGAGCTTTAATCTTCTCATGTAGCATTTGTAACTTATCCAATAACAGTACAATGGAGCTATTATACTCTCACCTTTCATGCTTACTTTTTCAAGCAACAGGCAAGACATAAAAGGTTATGTTTTTTAAACTAATCTTTATTTTCCACGCATTCTCTCTAGAAGGAGAACGTCAAACATATGAAAATGGAGAATGAGTGTGTCTAGAACATAAACCAATGCCCGACTTCAAGGACAACAGGCAAAGGCACATGTTCAAACCAAATATTGGACAGCTCTTGTTCTCTACACACATTGATTAACTTGCATTTACATGGTATCTTCGAACCTCTAATTCCACCATGAACATTATGAAACCACAGTATGACGAAGGCCAAAAAGAAGATATTTTAAGGAGCATCTTCCATTAGCCATGAAATAAATTGGAAACGTGGAGGTGTTCAGGGAGGGTATTTTAGAGCTTGGGGCATTGGCAACCAAATGTACAATGGCCTGTGGAGGATTGATTGAAAAATACTAGATTTGGAGGAGAGTGTAAATCAAAGATTATAGAGGAGCAAGATGCGCCACTCAGCGAAAAAAGTGTAGTATCACATGTGTGATTGTCGACACCATTTTAGCAGAGTGCCTCAACCAAAGATGGCGTTGACTATGGCGTCTACATCATTGGGAAATTAGGCTCCTCTATAATCTTTGTCTCTCGATCTCCCGCTGTGTAATCCGCTCCAAAGCCACAGAGCAGTTGCAAGCAAGGATTATAGAGGAGCAAGATGCATTAGAAAGTTATTAGATTTATTTGTAATAGATCTTTACTTATCTCTGTATCCCTCTCTATCCCCTCTCTTCTCTCGATCTCCCTCTCTTCTCTCGATCTCCCTCTCTTCTCTCTCTCTCTCCCCTCTCGATCGCTCTCTCCCCTCTCGATCTCTTTCTCTCCCCTCTCGATCTCTTTCTCTCCCCTCTCGATCTCTCTCTCCCCTCAATCTCTTTCTCTCCCCTCTCGATCTCTCTCTATCCCCTCTCTTCTCTCGATCTCTTTCTCTCCCCTCTCGATCTCTCTATCCCCTCTCTTCTCTCGATCTCTTATCTCGATCTCTCTCCCCTCTGGATCTCTCTCCCCCCTCTCTTCTCTCGCCCTCCCTTCCCTCTGTCCCTCTCTTCCCTCTGTCCCTCTCTTCCCTCTGTGTGAGAGTTGGCAGCCCTGCTATGCCTTAGCTCCAAAAGACCATAGAAAGAAATTACATAATGGTCTTTGTAAGAAGATTTTAATAAGCTCTTCTATCTGTCCCACCATATATTTATATGAATGTGTGTTTGTGTGTGCCTGTAATTTTGTGCAGTGTGTGTTAAAGCAATACAAGGGAAGCTGCACAATGCAATGCAAGGGAAACTACGCAAAGGTGGGGGCTGGGGAGGAAGGATGGGAGGGAAACGGGGAAAACATTACAATTAAATTAACTAAAATATGTGAGGTGATAAATGCGCTATATCAAACACTGTTCCCTACAACACTGATTACACCAAGGATGATAGAGCGGATCGAAGGGTCTTTGGAGCTACTATTTTACATGTAAACGTATATGAATCAGTAAATATTTGACACTAACCCAATGGCAATTTACATAACCTGCTATAGACAAACGCATGCAATAAAAGTCCACATCAAAATATCATTTATTCAAAAGACAATGAAACATTCCTGTTTACAGGCATCTCACTTACAACTGCTATGTAGCTTTGGAGCGGATTACACAGCGGGAGACATACCGCCAAAATGGCGGCCGTTATGTACTACACACCAGTCCATTGGATTTTGGAGGAATGGCCTATCTTGCTCCTCTATAATCTTTGGTGTAAATTATCAAAATGACTTGAGGGGCTGACAGTGGTTACAGTGAGCTCTGGGTATTGGTATTGTAATGGATGAGAGGAATGAGGTGATATGGAGGAATTTGAAGGCTATAGTGCGAATTTAAAATGCAAACACTGCCAGATAGAACCCTTGACTAGCAAACACAACCAAAAACACACTCTTAGTGCCTGTGAGGGTTTATCTAGTAATGCAGTCTTTTGAGTGAGGAGTTGGATAGTTGGCAAACATTTATTTCAAGTTTGCTAAATTTATTGTATTAAAATGTTGATTATGAAAATTGTGATTAGCAATGTGTGTTATCACAAGGGTTTACTTTAATTATTTAACTGTTTCTCAGGCAAAAGTTTTCAGCTTAAACTTGAACATTTTAATACCAGGTGAAGTACCAAAAAACTGGAGGGTGGCTAATGTTATGGCTTTGTTTAGGAAGAGCTGCAACAGCGAACTACACAACGGTGAGCCTAACGTCGGGGATGGTAAAGTTACTGGAGGTGATACAGGGAGACAGGACCCACCAGCATTTGGAAAGGTAAAGACCGATTTGGGATGGTTAGTATGGATTTGTGCATGGGAAATTGTATCTCATGAATTTGACTGAGCTATTGAAGAGTTCAAGTTGGGGCTGGACCACCAGTTGCTGGAAAATCAGTGGTGGATCTGCACTTTTTCCACAATAACAGTGGATGCAGTAAAGGAAATGTGTGAATATAGAATGAGTAGAATATTGCACGGTTCCCTGTACCGGAGGCAATCTGATTCAAGGATTGCACATGAAGTGTTGGAACAGCAAAACATCAACATCTTCTCTTCACCGACTTAAAAACATTGCTTACACTGTATTCCAAATAAGTGGCTTAGTTTAACCTTACTCTTCATAATAAAAATTGTTTGCTATTTTTAATGATGTTTTTCAGATCACAGTTCATCACAGCATAGGACATCTGCTCCATCGCATGCTATTTTACTTCGGAGTCACGTATCGTCGCTCGCATTGCAACCGACAAGCTGGGAGGAGCACAGCTCCTCTACCGGCAACTTTAAAAAGACCCTCAGGTAAGTTTTGCTAACCTTGAGTTGGTTTGGCGCTCTGTGTTTTTCCAAAATCTTCTATTACAGAGCACCCAGAGCCGAGTATGGAGAAGGCTTGAAGCAAGAAAAGGGCTGTTTCCAGGCACGCCACGGAGGGCCACGGGACCTCGGAGAAGGTTCAGCGGCCAAATTCCCCGGAGCTGGCCGTTGAATATACGGCAGCCCACGTTCCGCTACAGTCCGGAAGACTACCACGGACTGGCGAGAAGGCAGCGCGGAAGTCGGGTAGCCCCGTTAATACGGCAGGCCCCGACTCTCCGCCGCGACAGTCCGGAAGACTGCAGACTGGCGGTAGAACCACACGGACGTCGGGTAGGCGCGTTTCCACCGCTACAGCCCGGAAGACCGCGGACTGACGGCAGATCTGCGAGGAAGTCGCTTAGCCCCGTTCATGCGGCAGGCACCGACTCTCCACCGCTTCAGTCCGGAAGACCGCGAACGTCGCGTAGCCCCGTTGATACGGCAGGCACCGACTTTCCACCGTGACAGTCCGGAAGACTACCACGGACTGCCGGTCACAGCCCCGTTGACTCAGCTGAGTCCGGGGACGACGACCTGCCGTTCGCAGATAGCGACGGCGATCGAATTAACCGCATGGAGCGGATGATGGAGCAAATGCTCCAGAGGGACCTACCCCAGCAGGAGCATGGTCCCCGTGCACCACATCACAGGCCCACGACAGCACCCTATCCAGGACTGACCAATGTCTCTCCCTCCTCGGAGGGGAGTGTCAGAAGTCAGGGCTGGGCTGACTTTGAAGAGGAGTTGACAGAAGACCCAAAATTGCATGGGATGCAAGAAGAGGTACTTCTGGGGATGGTGTCCAAATTTGCAAAGCCATCCCAGAAAGGGCAGCAACTTCAGCCGCAGTTAGTAGCAAGTATTAATTACTTGACTACGCACCAGCTGCAGGAGCAGGTAATAACCGAGGCTACAGCCAAGTATTTGGCCCCGGAGAACTGCGTGTCGCTGAATGAGCCTACCGTCAATACTCCCATATAGGGGAACATAAGCCCTGGCATCAGGGCACAAGAATTAAAAATGCAGAAAATTCTAAAACTGCTAACCGCAGGAATCACTGCATTTGCCAGGTCCATTGATATCACAGACATGATGGAGGAGCAACAAGACGCGTTAGCCCTGTTCTGCAACGCACAATATGAAATTAATTGTTTCAGAAAGAGCACGATCCGTCCCACGCTGAACCCCAAATTTGCAGGGTTGTGCAAAACCAGCAGTACGCCGTCGCCGAATTTGCTGTTTGGGGATAACCTGCCTAAACAGGTCAAGGACCTGGATGAGGAAGCCAAAGCAGTGGGCATGATAAAGTCACCTTCCACCAATAGGCCAACAGCATAGGCAGCATCCCTATGCAACACCCAACAGGCCCCGCTTCCACCCAGACAGGATGACGGGTGCAAATCCAAAGGTCGCGCCATACACACAAAGGTCTTTTTTAAGCCATGGCCCAGAGTGACCTGCATGGAAGATGCGTCAACTCCACACCACAGCACCTCCACTTCCCAAGAGCCAAGGACGGAAGACCAAACACCACCGGTAACCATGGAGGTAAGTGGGTCTGGTTCCCTTGGGAATACTGCATGTATATCTTCACAAGTGGGAGGTAGGTTGTGCCTGTTTGGGGATGCATGGAGCTCCATAACTTCTGACCTCTTTATATTACACAGATATAAAATTGAATTCATTAACAAACTCCTCCCACCAGTTCAACATGTACCTAGCCGGAAATTTGTGCTTTCTCAAAAAGAGAAAGTGGAAGGACATGCAGAGCTATTTAGATTATATGCTAAGGTAGTAATAGAGAAAACTAAACATGAACCTCTTGAGTTTGTATCGAACATCTTTACCAAAACCAAAAAAGATGGTGGATGTCGTATTATTATTGACTTAACCCAACTGAATACTTTTGTGCAATATTACCCACTTCAAGATGGAAACATTTGAAACTGCCAAACAACTGATTTCCAGAGGGTACTTCATGGCCTGCATCGATCTAAAAGATGCATACTATTCAGTACCCATACATAAAGATCACCGCAGATATATGAAGTTTGTCTGGATGGGGCAGCTAGGATTGGCAGTATAGAGCGCTGCCTAATGGACTAACAACAGCTCCCAGGTTATTTACCAAAATATTGAAACCGGCATTGGCGTCTTTACGAAAACAAAACCACATAGTCATCGCTTATCTTGATGACATCTTAATTGTGGGGAAAACCTTGGAATTGGCTAAATTAGCTGTGACAGCCACCAAGTCACTATTTCAAGAGCTGGGGTTCGTCATCCATCCAGACAAATCCAAGTTAACGCCCTCTGTCGTAATGGACTATCTGGGGTTCACGATTAACACAATTCACATGTCACTTTACCAAATAACAAAACGGCAGATTTAATAGAGGCATGTAATAGCCTTGCTTGCGCCAGCAAACCGACCATTCGACATGCTGCCAGGGTAATCGGGAAACTTGTGGCTACATTTCCAGCTGCACATTATGGACTGTTACATTATCAAAATTTACAAAGAGCAAAAATCTCAGCACTAAAGTCTCATGCTGGGCATTTTGACAGGCCTATGCAGCTACCGGCCAAAGCAAAAAACGAGCGGCGATGGTGGATTAGCAACATTCGACATTGCTTTAATCCCATCGCAGTTACAAATCCTTCAGTCGTGTTACAAACTGACGCCAGCGCTCACGGTTGGGGAGCTACCGACACCACCTCCAGTTGTGGCGGTAGATGGAATTTGCATGAATCTACATTGCTTCAGTCACGAGGTATAAGCTATTTAGAAATGCTGGGAGCGTTTCATGGGCTACGGGCCTACTGTACAAACATGCATCATCTGCATGTTCATCTACAAATAGACAACATAACAGTGGTGGCATATTTAAATCATATGGGTGGTATCAAGTCGATATCTTGTGATGAATTGGCAAACACAATTTGGCACTGGTGCATTGAAAGAAACATTTGGATTTCAGCTACATACCTTCCGGGTAAGCTAAATACAGTGGCGGACACCAGGTCACGGATATTCAATGACAACACCGAATGGATGTTGAACCACCAGGTATTTACTGACATTATAGCTCAGTATGGAACACCAGATATCGACCTTTTTTCATCCAGACTGAACCATCAGATACCAACATATGTCGCATGGGAACCAGACCCTGGGGCAGTAGCGATGGACGCTTTCTCGCTACATTGGGGGAATTTGTCCTTCTATGCATTTCCCCCTTTCTGCCTCATCAGTCGGGTATTGCGGAAAATCCAATTAGACTCCGCATCAGGGATACTGATAGTACCCGACTGGCCTACACAGCCATGGTTCCTGGTGGTCCTCGACATGGTAAAGGAACCGTGTCTTCCGGTTCCCAAACGCCCGAACCTCCTGATTCATCCCCTAACAGGGGAAAATCATCCGTGCCATGGTCACATGAACCTGTTGGCTTGCAAGTTCTGAAAAGAACACTTCTGGAGTTCGGGCTGTCGAACAGGACCACGGACATCATCATGGCGTCGTGCAGAGAGTCCACAAGGAGACAATACCTTACCCATGTAAGGAAATGGTAGGTGTTTTGTTCCAGGACTGGTACCACCTACAGCTCTGCCACCATCACAGATGTGCTGGAATTCCTCGCGGGCCTTCACTACGATGAGGGCCTCAGTTACAGTGCCATCAACAGCGCGAGGAGTGCTTTGTCAACCTACCTCAGGCTTGGAGTGGGATCCCATCCTTTGGTATCCAAACTAATGAGGGGTATTTTTAATTCCAACCCTCCCAGGCCACGATACACGCTGACCTGGGATATCGGACTGGTCTTATCTCTACTCGGGGGTTGGGCACCAGTCTCGAATCTCCCACTGGCTAAGCTCACCTACACAGTGGTGATGCTGATGGCACTCGTCACTGCACAAAGCTGTCCAGACCCTCCACAAATTAAAACTGGATAATATGGTCTCAACTCCCACCAAACTCCCTCCTTCTTTGTCAATGAGTTACTAAAACATCACAGACCAGGAACATCCGGTCTAAAATTTGAATTTCTGGCATATCCTGTTGATAAAAGCCTTTGTATAGCCACCCACCTCCGACATTATATAGATGTCACCAAGAATATCAGGGGTACGGAAGTAGGTCTTTTTTATCAGTTTTAAACGCCCTCACCATAGGGTAACTGTTCGAACTATTTCCAGGTGTCTCAGGGTGGTGCTGGGTGCAGCAGATTTAGACACTGACGTTTTAAAATCTCATTCTCCCAGGGCTGCGTCCACATCAGCGGCGAGGATCATGGAGGTTCCGATGGACCACATCCTCGCAACAGCGGGTTGGGCCAACGAGGGTACATTTCAGTGGTTTTATAATAAACCTGTGGCCACACCCGCAACGTTGGCAGACACCGTTCAAAGTTCTGTTTCCTAAAATTCCCCGGTTAGAGGTTTATTGTTTGTTTATTAATAAATACATTATTATTTTTCAGCTCTGTTTCAAGTCTGAAATACATTAACATACTTTCTCCATCAGTCATTACGGCAGTGTGTGAACATGGACTCGGTTCCAGGGCATGAAATCACAGAGCTTTGAAATCTTCATGAAGTCATTCACGTGACTCCGAAGTAAAATAGTAAGATTAAACGAGAACTTACCAGTTTGAAGTTTGATCCTTATTTTATGAGGAGTTGCGATGAGGGATTTCGTGCCCTCCGCTCCCAACCCTCTATCATAAGGTCAACTGTTTCTCTTAAATCTTACTATCTTCAGTCAATACTTCTATCTGTGATTTCACACCACTGCTTTGAAGAATGTCGCGCATGCGTGCTGGCGGGGTCTTCACGAAATCCCTCATCGCAACTCCTCATAAAATAAGGATCAAACTTCAAACTGGTAAGTTCTCGTTTAACATTACTATTTTTCTCTCTATATTCTTTTACTGCTCTTTAGTGCATATCTTATCATCTCTTTTCCAAGCTACAAATTATTTTATAGTCTACTTCAGCAAAAGGCAGAAAATAGTGCTTTCTAATCAATCTGTATGAAGAATTTAATGTTTTAGTCCAAAAATGATTTGTAATTGCTTGTAAGATCTATTACTTCCTTAATATGCACTGCACATCAAAAATGACCATCCTTATAATTACATTTTGCAATGACTTCCTCCATCTATGTCTCCATTAACACTACACACTCCCCTGGTAAACCCGCTTTTAGTCTAGTCTCATGTTAAAAACTCTCTCTTTTGCTTCCCCATCATTGATTTCTGTAGATTTAGCTATGGTATACTATGGATTCCATCTTTTACTACTTAAAAATGTTGCCTAAAATCCACCTTTTGTCTGAGCTTTTTAATGCCATTTATTATTCCCCTTTACTCTTCCCTTTTGTGAAAAGACTTTATTACTTTGTATTCTTGAGTATAGGTGTGCAAAATTAGGGGTGTTTCATTGCAGGAGGTCTTGGTTATGAACTCATTCCAAAAAGTGTTCCAAACAATGGACAACTAAAATTGTATGGATTCTGTTGGCAAGTTGGCATTCTCAACTAGTTCCATTTGCCTCCATTTAGCCCATATCGCTCTAAACCCTTCCCATTCATCTGTCTAAATGTCTTTGAAAAGTTGTAACTATATCCGCTTCCACCTGCATCCCCTCCCTCTGGCTTTACATTTAACGCCTCCTCTCCTTATCTGACACCCTTTTGTCTCTTTTCATCTCTAGCCTGTGTCACTTACTCCCCCAATCTGCCAATCAAATTCCGTCACCTATATCTGCCTATCACTTGCCAGTCTTTGCCCCGTCTACTACAATCACCCCAAAGAAGGGTTCCAACCTGAAATATCATGTCCATTTCTTCCAGCATTTTGTATTTTTCGCTCAAGATTTCAGCATCTGCAGTTCCTTGTGTCTCCATTTTATTAACTTCTATAGCTTCCTCTGACAGTGAAAATATCACTATCCTTTGAGTGAAATTGTTCCTTATGTCTACGCTCACCCAGCCTATCCAACCACTCCCTATAACTCAAGCCCACAAGTCAAGGTATCGTCCTGTGCTTGCGAGTTTGATAATAGGGAGAGATTGACTGAATAGGATCATTGTCAGAAATCTTTGTTGTATCTGTAGTATTGGTATATGCGGTGAGTACATGCTCCCACTTGAATAACAAGGACTAGTGCAAAATTGCAATGTGCAGTTCTACATATTTTGGTAACAACGCTGGGTTTTGAGAAATTATAACCCAACACTATGGCACAAAGACCAGTCTTCCTTGAGTAAAACATAAAGTGTTGGAGGAACTCACCAGGTTAGGCAGCATCTGTGGAGGGAAATGGACAGATGTTTCAGGTTGGGACCCATCTTCAGACTTTTGAGCAGATTTGAGTAGGGATGAGAAAGCTGGAAAAGAGAGGTAGGGCCAGAACAAAGCCTGGCAAGTGATATGAGTTATGTGCAAATAGTAAGTGATGGTCTTGGCATTGTCTTCAGTGTGAGCCGAAGGCCTGTTCTTCTGCTGTACTGTTTGTAAGGTCAGAAGTTATAGTAGAAATAGGCCATTCAGCCCATCAAGTCTACTCCGTCATTGAATCATGGATTCTGGTCCTCCCTCAATCTTCTAAACGGTTCTATTAAATGATAGCTGGACACTGGTTGGTGAGGAAGTTTGATTGGAAGATAAGTGGACAAACAATAGAGTTATAAAAGGAGACAAAAGGGTGTAAGCTGAGAAGAACAGTGTGTATTATGCAGCCAGAAGGAAATATTGGTGGGTGGTGAATAGGGGCAAACTGGAAGGGACAAGGACTGTGGGTACAGGAAAGAGGGGTGGAAGGTAGAGGGGGTTTGATTGGCATGGAGTCATAGTCATACAGCCCAACTTGCCCACGCAGATCAAGATGCCCCATCTGCACTAGACCCACCTGCCTGTATTCGGCCTCCAAACTTATCCTACCCATTGTACCTGTCCAGATGTTTCTCGTACGTCGTTATAGTACCAGCAGATGGGTGGACAAAAGGTAGAAATGAAAAGTATACCAAAGTTCATGTCATAGGAGCATGGGGCCATTCAATCATGGCTGATCTCTTTCCCTCATTCTCCTGCCTTCTCTCCATACCCGTACTAATGAAGAATCTATTCAAGAAGCGGTGTAGAATGGGCAGAGTGCAGGTGAAAAGGAATAGTTGGGGGGGGGGGGGGTTGAAAAGGGCGGTCATTACTTGAAATTGGTGAATGCACGGTTTCAGACGGTCGCTGCCAAAGCGGACGCGCCTGGTCGGCGCCGCTTGGACGTGCGCGCAGCCGCGCCTATACGCGCGCGTGGTCGCGGGCGCTCCCGCCGACGTTCCATTTTGATTTTCAAATGTTAACGGGCGCCGGCTGGCCGGCCCGCTCGCGCCCCGGGCAGCACCGTGACAACAATACCCCTGCGGCGCCTATTGTCATTCATCTTTATGCCTCTTTCAACTCTTTAACAAAGTTATTAATGGACATTTTAAAAAAATAAAGCACACTTATATCCGTGTGACACCAAACATCTCTCACCTATTCCTTTTGTCCAGAGTCTGAAGAAGGGTATCGACTCGAAACGTCTCCCATTCTTTCTCTCAAGAGATGCTGCCTGTCCCGCTGAGTTACTCCAGCATTTTGTGTTTATCATCTGTGTAAACCAACAGCTGCAGTCCTCTGCAACAGACACTAAATGCTGGAGTAACTCAGCAGGTCAAGCAGCATCTCTGGGGAAAATGAATATAGGCGACGTTTCGGGTCGAGACCCATCAGACTGAGAGTTAGCGGAGAGGGAGACACAGAGATAAGGAAGTGTTCCATGTGAAAACCAGAAATCAAAGGGGATGCAAATGAAGGAAAATGTGTAATAGATCATTGTTAGCTCGGAGCAAGCAAGTGACTTGTTGGTGTTTCAGTTGACAACGGTTGCGGGGCAATGGGACTGTCGTGATTTCTTATGCCTCCTGCAATGGTTTAAATTAAAATTGGTATTTAAAATAACAACTTTGCTAAACTCTGTAGTTTTAAACTAACTTTTTTGTTTTGTTGGCAGGTTAATTAATGCCTTCCTTTAGGAGGGCGAGAAAGAAAAAGAAACACCCCGTCGGGTTCTCAGCCGTCAATCAGGCGGCGGCGGGGGCGACGCCTGCCGTCAATCACACGCCGTCACCTGGCAACGCGGGGCAGGGGAGGCGGGCCTTGCTCTGAGTGGCGGGCGGGCGGTCCAATAGAAAGGGCGGTTGCTCCGGGCGACGGGAGCGAAACACGGATGCCGAGTGGCGATTGGCGGAGCGCGTCGGCCACTCAGAGGGGGCGTAGCGGGGCCAGGGCCCGCCCCCCACACCTCCGCCCCTCCCCCTCGCTGAGCAACAGTTGCTGCAAGTTTCCGAGGGCCAGGGACGCTTCCCAAGTTGTGGCAAGAACAAGAACAAGGAGAAGAGGAAGAAGCCGTTCGGAGCGGTCCCCCTGAGGCAACCAGCTTCCAAGCCGCCCCGGCACGGATGCTACACCATCTACAGACTCGCTGCAAATGCATTCAATCCCCCCAAAAAAAAACTTCGGATATGACGCTTCGGTATGTTAACTAACATAAATCTGGGGAAACAAGAAAAAGAAAATGTTTTCCACTGTCGGGTTGCATGTCTTTCGCTGTGCATTGGTACTGTGCCACGCGAAATGGAGAGCCACCTTGGTTTTAAGGTGTTTGCAGAGTGGGTTTTTGTCTGCAGCGAAAATCCTTGTGTCGAAGATAGACACAAACTCAGCGGGTCAGGCACAGCTTCTCTGGAGAAAATAAATAGGCGACGTTTCGGGTCGAGACCCTTCTTTAGATTAATCCTTGTGTTCAAATCCTCGTGTCTCTGGATTTATGTCCGCCCTTTTATCCCGGGAGCGATGTCTCAAGCGCCTGAACACGACCGTTAAAAATCAAACACACGTTTATCGATCCGATAAAAACACTGCGTTTAAGAGTGCAGAGAAGCCGCTTTAAAACAAAGCTGACACTAAAATTTTAATATTTCCCACCGAAGTGTTTCTAGCGAAGGTTATTTTATTCATTCTCTTGGTAGATTCGAAATCCGGCGCATTTTAATGTTTTGAAATCCGGAGCTGGTTCTAATGTGGTGGTGAAACATGGGCATTTAAATGTTTAAATATTAGAGACAATTTGATCTTGAAAGTTGATACATTTATATTTGAGCATGGATGCATTTTAAGTTAGTGGAGTGTAAGGCTATTGATTTTAAAGTGTAACTGAAAATTATATTTGCCTGTTTTGGTTGGATTGTTTTCGTTTGGTGCCTATTTTACAAGATTTGAACTTCTGACATGTATCCAGCCAATTTAACGTTCTCTGTGTGCTATGATTGCTTGATTTTGCAATATATCACAAGACCAAATAAAAGTTCATACTTCACAAGATGCTGCCTGATCCAGTATTTTCTGATCTAATTTTCAAAAAACAGACCTTTTGTGATTCACAACGTCTAGAAAATACTTCATCAATTAAATACTTCTGGAGGACAGTCTTTGTTCTAATTTAAGAATTGTAGTGGTCAGTTTGTTCATAGCAAGCCCTGCACAAAGGCAAGCTATTTTGTCAGCCAGCATCTGCAATTCCTTGTATCTCCACAAATAGCAAGCTGTTGGCACAAAACACAAAGTGCTGGAGTAACTCAGCGGGTCAGGCAGCATCCGTGGAGGGAATGGATAGGCAACATCTCACTTAGAGTGTGAAGAATAGTCCTGTCCTGAAACGTGAGCCTGAAACAGTTCCTCGTGTATCCAGCAAGCTTATGTCAAAGTAATTGCTTTAATGATGAATGTTGAATGATAAATACTGATTAGGACCCAGCAGGTAACTGCCCTGTTACAGTTTTTTGAACTAATGTGCATCCTTTCTTTCATCTACCTGAGCAAGCAGATGTGATCTGGGTTTAATATCTCACCTGAATGTTGGAATATAACTCAATGCAGCATCAATTTCTTTTGGTTTTGTGGTCTTATCTCTGCATGCACAGATTTAGATACATGTATAAGGATAAAAAAACTTTGGGACTAGCCCAGAATGCCAACTTAGTATTCAGGGCCAGTTTCTATGCTATTTATCTCTGTGACCAGTGCATGCCACCATTTATGCTCCATTTGAAGTCTATATGTGACATCTAATGGTCCATTTTTTCTTGTTTTTGCTTGGAGACATAGGCAACTGTAGATGCTGGTTTACAAAAAAAGACACAAAGTGCTGGAGTAACTCAGTGGGTTAGGCCGTATCTCTGGAGAACATGGATAGCTGATGTTTTGGGTCGGGATCGTTTTTCAGACTCTAGTTTGAAGAATGTTCCCGACCTGAAATGTCACCTACCAATGTTCTCCAGAGATGCAGCTTAACCCACTGAGTTACTCCGGCACTTTGTATCATTTTTCCTCATTTGGTTATTTAACCTCCCCTTAGTGCATCTCGGCTTTTCTTTTAATTCTTTCCCTGTGGTAGAGTTGAAAATCCCTGGGTTACAACGTTTGTTCTGAATTCTGCAATGGATTGCTTGGAGGCTGTCTTATAAAATGGCCGCAGGTTATGCTCAAACCCACAAAAAATATTTTCTAACCACTATTTTAAACCCCCTCTTACTTTGAATATCTCACCCAAGGCAACTGTTCCTTAAGAGAAAACACTATAGATAACACTACGCATTCAGCACACTATAGGAAGGATGGCACAGTGCCTGAGATCTGGGTTCAACAAGACCTTGGATGCTGTCTTTGAGGAGTTTGCACATTCCCCCCCTCCTTCCCCCCCCCCCCCCCCCCCCCCCCCCCGTATGCATGTGTTATCAATGGGTGGTGTGGTTTCAATGGGCCCAAGGGCCTGATTATCTCATTTTTTATTGTGAAAGAAGAATTGATTACACAGGAGTAAGTGCAGAAGAAATTGTTTGGCATGGAACGTTGCAGTCGTGAGATTGTATAGGCTTCAGGCATGAGCCTGAAGAAGACCCCTGACCCGAAATGTCACCTACCCGTGTACTCCGGAGATGCTGCCTGACCCGCTTTACTGAGTTATTCCAGCATTTTGTGTCTTTGGTTTCCTTGGAGCAGCAGAGGGCATGAGAGCTATACCAAATTGAGAAAAGTAGATCAGGTATGCCCCATAGAGATGGAGGTGGTTACAACTAAATGGCATAACAGTAAGAGATTTAACACGGATTTTAGGGGTTATTGTTCACGCAGAGGATGGTTGCAGTTGGATGCACTGCCTGAGAAAGTCATATAGATATGCATTATTGACGTTGATGAAGCATTTCTGTAATAGGATAATTCAATTAATAGATCTGCACCAGCCCAATTGATGAAAAACTGCTGTAACATGCATGGAATTGGTTTGATTTTTTTTTCACTTTTCAGATATATCACTGGAGCAAGTTACATGAACTCCGATGGAACTTAAAAGAGATAATTGGAACACATTTTTTCCTGAAACATTCAACTGAGGGATTCCTGTCCGCTTTAATAATGTGTTGGTATTAGTATCGTGCTGTTGTGGGAATTTAAACAATGCAAAGGCAAGCTGATCTAGTGAAACATCGTTCAAGCACTAATCCTTCCATTCGGATGAGAAATGTTGACATTGCCAGAGGAAGAACTGGCTATGGATTTACTCTAACTGGGCAAGCTCCGTGTGTGCTGAGCTGCATTCTCAAAGGAAGCCCAGCACATTATGTCGGCCTTAGACCTGGGGATCGCATACTCAGTGTCAATGACATTAATGTCTCCAAAGCCTCCCATGAAGATGTGGTGAAACTGATAGGACAGTGCACGGGTGTGCTTCGACTTGTTATTGCCGATGGTAATAACCACTGTGACACAGGTTCCAGTGATGAAGAACTTAACTTCACTGAAGACAAAGTGACATGGGGGAACAATAAGCCAAAGTCTAAAGTACTGGGACTAAATAGGGCCGAAAAGGTTGTTGCTGATGTGCAGTCAGGTGGGATTTTTAAAATGCTATTTGACAATACCGGTAATTCCAGAAAATATGTTCGGAACTGTACACAGCAGCAAGGACAAGGCTCTGAAAAAATCAGTGGGCTTCCCATCGGTCGTAAAAGTGCAAAAAAGAACCACAATTCACTCTCCGAAGACGAAGTACTAAAGGTGTTACACGATGACCCTGTCTTTGTCAATGGCCTGGAAAACCCAGATGGATTTGGTCTTGATGCTAGCATTTTGAACGTTGGGATGATTGTAGGCTATTTGGGTTCCATTGAATTGCCTTCGACAAGCTCCAATCTGGAAAACGATAGCCTGCAGGCCATCCGTGGGTGCATGCGACGCTTGCGCGCTGAGCAGAAGATTCATTCCCTTGTCCTGATGAAAATAATGCACGATTGTGTTAAGCTTTTTAATGATAAACACAGTGTACTGGCTATGTACCCAGCAGAAAAATTAGCCTTCAGTGCTGTGTGCCCTGACGACCGACGATTCTTTGGACTGGTCACCATGCAGATGTTTGACAATCATAACCCCGCTGCTGACAGTGATGGTGGATTGCGGACTTCGTGCCACGTCTTCATGGTCGATCCGGATCTTTGCCAGCACAAAATCCATCAGGGAATTGCGAGGCGATTTGGTATTGAGTGCACGCCAGACCCAGACACCAGCGGCTGCTTGGAGTTCCCTCCGTCCTCTCAACCCGTCCTTCAGTTTGTATCAGTGTTGTACAAGGACATCGGGGAGTCGTTTGAAAGTGCACGGGCTAGAGCCTTTCTCGATGGGGACTCGTCTGATGGCCAGCAGAACAACAGTATTAGTAGTAACAGTGATAGCGGAATTGGATGCTACAGCCAGGAGGAAAAGAATAGCAGAGTGTTGGTTGTCGATCTAGGAACCAATTCAAACAAACATCCTCCCGCTGCCGCCTGGGGTAACGTACAAGGCAAAGGACACATTCAAGGTACTCAGTGGAATGGTTGTCGTCAGGACTTGGAAAACAAATTTCTTACTTCTCGGCTCTCAGAGTTTGCACAGAATGAATGTTCTTTGCATAACGGCAGCAGACATCTTAATCACTCCCGGCTGGATGTACCAGGAACATCGCCGAGGTCCGTGTTTAATTCAAGCAAGAAATCCGATGTGAACGGGGTGCCTTGTGGAACTCCAAGGTGGCTGCCCCTTCACGTCCACAAGGATTGGCAGTATTGCAGCAGTAGTGACCAGGAATCCTATGCAGAATCCACAGACGGATTATCCAGTGTCAACCTCAGTACACTGAAACAGGACCTTCCTCCTCCAATGAGCAAGATTCAGACAGAGAAATACAGAGTTGGAAGTGGCTTAAGCCAGCCCTTTCGAAATGCAGCGCAAAAGAATGAATTGACGAGCAAATTGTTTGGCATGGAAAAAATGTTTGGGATCCAACAAAATACCAAGAAAAGCAAAGATAACAAGGTAAGGCTGTATGTGATATTTGTTACAGCACTGTATGCATTTGAAAGCAAAGTGTTTTTTGGCAAATTATCAAAGGTGCACTCCAGAGCTTCTTTTGCCTGGCAATTTGATTTTACAAAAACGGAGGTAGCATGTTTCTGTTCATCTTTTACAGCCGCCAAAGTTACCTTCTAATTGCAAGCATGTAACAGTGATTCATCCATTTTTTGGCTTCAACTAACTTGTTGCATGTGCTTGTAATAACTAAACAATTACACTTACTCCTTACATTCTACAGAATACATCAACCTTACCTTAAAGATGATTTATCTTCCCTTTACAGTAAAAAAGGCTTTAAGTCGCTGTGAAGTCGACTGACGGAAGCAGGGTGCCTGTGGTATGTGCGTACATACTGAAGATGCTCCGTCTGTAGTGTATCAAAGCCTTTGTGTACATTACAGAAATTGTTACAAAACCTTTTCCAGCATGTCCACTAAGAGTATTAAATTTAGCCATGGAATGACAGATTTTACATGAGCTATTTAATGCATTGTAAGAAACTGACAAATCTACTGCATGTAAATTATATAATCGACACACCATGTGCATTGTTGTCCAACAATCCTGTTCGAGTTATTTTATGTTACTGCTTGCTGTAAGCACTGTTTCAGCAGTGGAAATTCCCTGTTATGTTATACGATTAATTCCATTATTTCCACCTGAATTCTGAAAATGAGCATAGATGGGAAAAGCTGAGGGGGTTCGTTGGAATACATAAAGACACGCTCTGTTTATTTTTATAAAATATTCATAATTCCTATTAGACACACTGAACATTTCTTATTCTGCGTGATATGCCTTTAGTATTGCCTCATGGGTTGTCATGTCATGTCAAGTTGATTTCCTGTGGCGTCTAACTATTAGATGTAGAACAAGCAATGCTGGCACATCTTTGTGTTACTCAAAGCAGAAAATTAAATTGTAACTAAACTCCAATCTATGTAATGTTGAGTCATACAGCACGGTTACAGGCCTTTTGGCACAACTAGCCCATGCCAACGAAGATGCCTCATCTAAGATAGTCAAGTTTGTCCACATTTAGCCAATGTCCCTCGAAGCCTATTCCATGCTGTTATTGCGGCGCAGCTGGTAGAGCTGTTGTCTCACAGTGACGGAGACAGAGGTTTGATTCTGCCCTCGGGTGCTGCCTCTGTGGAATTTGCATGGTTCTCTGTGGCACCTGCGACCTAGTGGGTTTCCTCTAGGTTCTCCAGTTTCCTCCCACATCTCAAAGCCATGTGGCTTAGTAGGTTAATTGGCCTGTAAACGTGTCTCCTATATGTAGGGAGTGGATGAGAAAGTGGGATAACATAACTAGTGTGAAAGGGAGATCAATGGTCAGCATGGACTGGATAGGCCAAAGGGCGTTATTCCATGCTGTATTTCTAAACTAAACTACATCCTCTAGCAGCTTGTTCCATATACTCACCACTCCCTGAGTGGAAAAAGTTGCCCCTCTGGTTCCTATTAACGTTTGCTCCTCTCAACTTAAACATGTGCCCTGTAGATTATAATTCCTGCACTCTGGGGGAAAAAAGACACTGTCCATTCACCCTATCTATTCCTCTTGTGAACTTACACACCTCTATAACATAGAAAATAGAACAATACAGCACAAGAACAGGCATTTCAGCCCACAATGTTTGTGCCAAACATGATGCCTAGCTGAACTGATCTCATCTGCCTGAAAGTGACCCATATCCCTCCTTTCCCTGCAAATCCATGTGCCTGTCTAAAAGCTTGTTAAACACCGCTATCATCTACCACAACCCCTGGTAATGCGTACCAGGCTCCGACCATCTTCGCGTGAAAAAGAAAACTTGCCCTGCACAATTTATATTTCCTCTTTTCGCCGTATAGTTATGCCCTCTAGTGTTAGACATTTCCACCCTGAGAAAAAGGTTCTAACTGTCTCTCATATTTAAGAGGGCGTTAGATGTGGCACTTGTGGCTAAAGGGATCAGGGGGTATGGAGAGAAGGCAGGTACGGGATACTGAGTTGGATGATCAGCCATGATCACATTGAATGGCGGTGCAGGCTCGAAGGGCCGAATGGCCTACTCCTGCACCTATTTTCTATGTTCTATGTCTATGTTTCTATATCTATGGCTTTTATAATTTTATATACTTCTATCACGTCTTCCCTCAACCTCCAACATTGCAGAAAAAACAATCCAAGTCAATGCAACATCTCCCCGTAGCTGAAACTCTCTAATCCAGGCAAGACTCTGGTAAACCTCCTCTACACCCACTCCAAAACTTCCACATACTTCCTGAAATGCACACAATACTCCAAATGTGACCAGGACTGCGCGCAAGATCACCCCTCAGCCGCCTGTGCCCTAAGGAATACCATCCTAGCCTGCCCAACCTCTCCCTATCGCTCAGGCCATCGAGTCATGGCAACATCTTTGTAAATCTTCTCTGCACTCTTTCCAGCTTAATGACGGTGACTCTCCTCTACACTCTCCTTCCTATAGTGAGGTGACTAGAACTGCACAGGATACTCCAGGAATGGTTGAACAAGCGTAATGTATAATTGCAACATAACATCCACACTCTTACATTCTATTCCCTGACCTGTGAAAGCAAGCATGTGATATGCCTCCTTTACCCTCTATCCACTTGTGCCATTTTCGGGGAACAAAAACTTGGACCCCTGGTTCAAATGCAATGTTTATCTCCTGGCAAACGAGTGCAAACGCATGCGAGGTTTTGGGAAGTTTGGATGAACCATCTATGTAGCTTTTGCAGTTTTTTCATCGAAGCATTGTGCAGTTGCAACTCTTTCATTGAAAATATAGGTATTAATTATGAGCCTTTGTCATTTTAATTATAACTTTTCAGTAAGTTGTATCTATTTCTTGCTATATCAGATCCTAAGTGACATACGATATGAGGTTCTTTTGTTTATGTTTAGTAATTTGATGAATTGCCAACACCTTTGTACAAAATATGCATACTTATGTTACTGAAAAGTTGTTACCTAATAATTTCTCTTTTTTTATAAACCAATGGGCGATTCTAATCTTTAACATGTTTAAATATTTTTATTGAAGCATTTTGGCATCTGGCTATTGCTAGCCAGGCCAACACATCATTTTCCCTTGAAAAGATGGTAGTGAACTGTTTTGAAACACAGCAATCCTTCTACTGAGGGTACTCTCACAAATACTGCTGTTGGGTACAGAGTTCCAAGACTTGTCTCTAGCAATGCTGAATCACTGGCGACAAATGTCCAAGAGAGGATGATGCATGATTTGAAGGGCGACATGCACATGCTGGTTCTTCCATTTGCCTACTGCCTGTGTTCTTGATGTTTACAATAGGTGCGGCATAGCCTGGATGAGCAACTGCAGTGCGTTTTGCAGATGATACCTACTGCAGTCTATGTGGTTAGTGGTGGTTGAATGAACCTTGATAGAATGCATGTTTTATTCCGGTTGATGTGCTTCTCTAGAATTGTTGTTACTACACTTATCTTGGCAGGTGGAGAGCATTCTATTATTTGGTTACTTGTGGCAGCACCTGATAAATCATAGGAGAGTATTTGGCCCATTGAATCTGCGTTGGTCGTTTTATATACTTGAATCATCACCTTGTTATTTCTTGGATTTTTCTAAAATATATCCTTCAATATTCCTCTTTCTGGGGCCAAATTCTAAAACATTTAAAAAACGAACTGTAAGAATTTCCCCAAATTAAAGAAAACCTTTAGATTTCCCTTCAAGTATTCTGGGAATACCCTTCAAAATGTTATCATCTCACTATTGTGAACTTCCATGAGATCAACTGGAATTACTCTGCTATGGTGTGGAGAAAAAAGTCTTAACTTGTGACGTGCCTGTTCAAAATTAAGGCAATATTATTATTTTAAGTGGGAATTGCCTTTTGTCTTTGAGTTTATAATCTCAATGCACTAGCACTTGACATAAAATTAATGCTGAAAACATCAAAAATGCATACCTTTCCACTTTTGTAGTGTGTCTGGATGAACGGAGTACTTATTCTGGAACAATGGTTGGTGAATCAGAAAAATTAACTTT
Source organism: Raja brachyura (assembly GCA_963514005.1). The sequence continues at coordinate 118,381,391 of OY740783.1, read as the reverse complement.
GGATAGCCACTAGGCCATGAGTATGGCCTTGATAACTTTTCTCCTTGAAAAGCACGTGATAATTGATGCACATATGGTTTCAATTATAATTTAATAAAATATAGTCATTTAGAGGATGTCTATATTTTAGTTTGAAGTTTGTTCATTGTTCATTTATGCTTTTTTGTATTTTTCATGTGAAGGAAAAACAATGTTAGAGATACTTAGCAGATTGAACAGTATCTGTAGAAAAAAAGCAGTATTAATGGTTCAGCTCATGGCCATCATGACTGGAGAAGTGAGAGAACAATCATAGTTTATTTTGCCATGATTGAAATTTCCCTCAGTCCATTTTCCCTTGCTCACCCTCTGTGATTTCTATATCTTGTTTTTGATGAAATGTTGACCAAAATTCACTCCCACGGCATCTTTGTTGACTCTGCAAGGTTGACCTGAGGTTCCAGTTGTGTTTCAGTCTAAACCTCCATCCCACTTTTGCTCTTATTAACTAGCTGCTAGCAAAAACAATTGTGTCACTTAATTCTGAGTTCTATCACAGATTGTTCTCTTTGTTCTCTACTCTGTATCTTAAAGCATATTTGTTTTCCATTTCTTCCAGTTTCAATGAAGGATCATTGACTTAAAATGTTTCTCACTTCAAGGATGCCATCTAACTTATTGCATAACTCTTATATCTTCAATTTTTTTGGCATCGGTTTTATTTTGTGTTTCTTCTCATGGTGTCGTCAAATTGGCATCAAGGTGAATCTTCCTCATTGTAGTTGGCTTTAACGAGGCCAGTCTCTGCTTACTGGATTTTTCAAGTCTGCAGCAGCGTCCTGAATGAGAACAAAAGTGTCTTAGATCTTGAGATAAGCATGAATTATTCACCCATTGAGCCTAATTAATCAGGTTTGTGGAGTGCAGTGGACAGATGGATGCTGTGTGTCTGCAATTACTGCCGATATTCACGACACTGACACTTAATAGCTTTAGATGGGTGGCACAAATGCTAAATATTCAAGCATGAAAACTTTTGGAGCTGTCCAATGAGATTGTGAAATAATCTGATCAACATAATTGTAGTGACAGGGACAAGGGTAATATTTATTCGTACTTTGAACTCATTGGTGTTGCATTAGGATGAAATATATAATTGACTATGGTAGTTAAATGTCATTGGGCACTGTTTTGAAAGGCATACCTCACTTGACGTTTTCATGTGACCTTCGGTCAAGGTGTGTGAAGAGCCTTTAATAATTTACTATCTATCAAAATGTGAAGCTTAGTTTTATGGAAAGACATGCATTTATCTTTGTTACAAGGCCCTTTGCTGAATGCCAATTATTCAATTTCTTACTGTTGTTACCCATCCTAGAATTAGAAATGCAGGGAATGAAAGAAAATAAATGTTGGCCACATCAAATAAGCGCATCAATAACACTAAGTTTATAAAATAATGCATACATTTAGCTTTTTTTCTTATTTGCTTTGGCTAAATTTCTAAGTCTTACATTGGGAAATACAAAAATTACTGATCTCAGACTGGCTGGCATTCCTATCTGACAAGGTACTCTTTTGTGGAGAACCCCATTATTTTCTGTGTTTACATTTGTAGCAACTCACAAATCGTGAAACATAGCCCCGACTTGTCTGAGTTCAACACGGCAAACCACAGATTAAGAGGTCTGATTGGACATGTACTCTGTCCACAATTTATTTCTCCTTTTTATTCATGCGATGGGCTGGTTTGACTTTGAAATCGAATATCTATCTTTCAGGGTCTTTCAAACTTGCAGAAATAAACTAATTAGAGGAACTGTTTGCTACATCGACTCGAGCACTTGGTAATATAACACACCTACACGCTATCACCTACCACCTATTTGATATGTAATCTTTTTGTAAAGGCAGAAACCAGCATTACTTTTGGCAAATTTAACATTTCCTCCTTGATTTCAAGATGAATAAACTGAATTGGAGGTATAAACAGTATTTACTAACCTATGTTGAATTATAATGACTATATAATTATAATATTTGCCAATATCACTCAATTATTTACCTTATAGCTTAAATGCCTTATTCACTGGGTCAGATTTTCAAATTTTAAAAGAAAGGAAGTCAATATTTGCACTTTTTTGTTTATAAAATGAACAAGCTCCATATTGCTCAACCTACCTTAAACTGGATATTGAGGTGATCCTCAGAATTTCAAGTAGAATATATTAGATGTACTTCGGAAAGCATTGCACTTCCTAAGTAATTTATTTGTAAATATAATCAAAAATTAATTGTTTTCTCAATGAAATTGCATGTCTAAAACCAATGTCAAGACAGTGTCAATTTAATTTCATGAAGCTCAATTAGGATTGTATGTTGAAGATTTCCATGGGAAAATGGTGAAGTGCTATATTACATGATTCATTACAACCATGTCCCCTCAAACATTAATTGATTTCTCAATCAAGTTTGGGCATTGAGAAGTTTCAATAATTCACGTAAAGTAGCATCACACATTTCCCATGGTACTCTTCAGCATACAATCCTTAGTGTGCGGCGTGACGCTAATTTGTGCTGCGGCCATGACAATGCTTTTATACATGCATAGTATTATATTTATTCGAAATTGAAAGACATCTACTCCAAAGGTAATTCCATTTGGAGTTAATTGAGACTCATTAAATGCAATTCCGCTCAGTGTTTCACCGTTCAGTGCATGCTTCCCGTCTTCCAGTCTGAAAATACAATTGTAAAAAATTGCTTAGCTGACCAATATTACAGCCTATGTAATGAAAATGAGTGAGGAAATGTGGTCACTCAGGATGTAAACACTTGACAGCTATTTAATTTAAGTGTGCTTCCAGTTACATTTTTTGGTCAAATATGAAAGTATTTGTTAGAATGGCTTCCAATCTAAGGAAAAGACTTCTGTTTTACGTGAAACTTGGTTATTTTGCGTGAAATGGCCAAACCGGCTTGCACGGAATTCACCAATTCTTTCTGTGCTGCAAGGCATATATTGATCTTTTGAGAGACTTACAGAAACATTCTTTAAACTTTGATTTTGTTCACAGCTCTCCAGTTTCTTTCTGCTTTTGAAGTAACTTAGACAATGAAAATGGTTTGCCTGAGTTCCACTTCAGCTTCGTGTGTAGGAAGGAATGGCAGATGTTAGTTTATATGTGAGATAGACACAAAATGTTGGAGTAGCTCGGGAGGTCAGGCAGCATCTCTGGAGAAAAGGAAATCCTGGCGTTTCAGCTTGGATCCCTTCTTTAAACTGCAGGAATGTTTTGACCTGGAAAGTCACCTATTCCTTTCCACCAGAGATGCTGCCCGACATGCTGAGTTACTCCAGCACTTTGTGTCCATCTTTCACATCAGCTTCATTTTATATTTAGCATGATCAGTGTGGTTCAGTTCTATCGGGGTTCTATCAAACCGGGTTTGTACGTTATAAATACTTGACAACAATGTCGTCTGTGGAGAAAAATAGTTACTGTTTTGGATCAAAGACTCTTCAATAGAAAAATGATTTTAAAAAGTTAACATTATTTTGCTCTGCACAGTGTTGCCAGACTTGCTGAATATTTCCAAAATTGTTTTATTTCCGTTTTCATTTTCAATCTTTTCTGCCAATTTCATTTTTTTAATTGCTGGCTTGGATCAATTCCAGGGAAGTGCACGCAACTCCTGAATTAATAAATTTGTTCCCTTCTTCTTGTTGAAGAGTGCACAATTGCTTTGCAGGTTTTATTACAGAAGCTCCATGCTTGCCAATGGCAGCTAAGATTTCACTATCCGTACCTTGTGATTGATATACAACAACAGATGACGCTCATTCAGGTGTCTTATTGCAGCTTTCTGAATTAGTCAAAAGAGAGCAACACAGTGATGCGGATGGTAGAGTTGCTGCCACTCATCTCCGGAGACCTGGGTTTGATCTTGACCTCGGGTGCTGTGTGTGTGGAATTTGCACATTCTCCCTGTGACCACATGGGTGTCCTCTGTTTTTTTCCTATATCCCAGAGATATTGAGGTTTGTAGGTTAATTGTCCTCTGTAAAATTGCACTGAATATGTAAGGAGTGGATGAGAAAATGAAATAGCGCAGAGCTGGGTTAACTGGGTCATCGATGGTCAGAGTGGGCCGATGGGCTCGTTTCCATGCTGGATCTCTAAACTAAACTAATCCGCTGTGCATTTCAAACGGAGTTCAGAATAACTAGTTTCCTTCCTCTTGATACTGGTAACACCACCAAAGTGTGCCAGAATTTGTATTATCTTGAGACAGTTTATGTCTTACAATTATGAATCATAGAATTTGGTGACAATATTTGCTGACTGTTAAGCAAACTTCTGGTGGAGGAAACTGCAATGGAAGGAAAGATTTGGTCCTGTGACAAGATTTCTTGATTTTATTTTATATTGCTTCAATATTTCTGATCGTCATGACACAGAAAAAGAAAACAAAGATCGATTAATGTGGCCATATCCGCAGAATTTGGGATTCCATAAATTTGGTCATTTGTGGACTGGAATTAGAAAGCATAATGAATGTAAAATTCTGAAGCTGGATATCTAAACAAATATTAAAATGTTCAAACACACCCAGTGGAGTAGGTAATATCTGTTGTGAATGAAACGGTTGACACTTTACGTTCCAGATAGACATAGGGTCATGCAGTGTGGAAACAGTGGGTTGAAAAATGTGAGTTTTTCAAAAACACAAAAGGTAAGAAAAAGAAACTGATGATACACGGTCAGGTTATGTTATCGTGGACTATATCTGCCAGCCCACTTATGCAGAACTCTTGAATGTTTATGTAACTTTCATTGCATGAAGACGTCAGCAGTTAAACTGGTGAAACATGATTCCATTCTTCAAAATGAAAGTTATAGATGAAAAATAGTCATCCAACTAGTGCAGTGGGACTGGAGAACACTTAGAACATTCACAATGCTCACTATTTCCATCTCTCGGCTACTGTTAAGCAGATAAATAGAATAGACTTTTAGAACAGGAAATTGATGGCATTAAAATAAATAATTGAAAGTGAGCTATATTGAAACATTTGATGACTGTTCTTACTTCTATAACATCCAAAAAATGAACTCAGAAATGGATGATAGATGAAGTTCGTAGAGCAATACATTTAGATTCTAGTTGGAGTAGCTTGCAGGAATAGCGTTCCAGACTTTTTATGTATAGTTCCATAAAAAAGACACCACTCTCTCTGGAATCCTTCAGTGGTCTGGAATTTGCAGGTTCATTGAAATGATCTGACTTAGATCTCCAACAGATCAGATGTACATGGGCTTTTAGCAGGATGCATAGTCTATTTTTGTTACGCATTATTTCCTAAAGGAAAACGGCACAAACAATGAATAAAATAGCATCGTGGCCCTTTTAATACTTTGCAAGCTGTTTTTAATTCTTTAACGGTGACATAATGCAACGAGGGAGATTGATGATAATTCTAATTTTTTTTTAATGTTGGCAAGTTAACCAATGACTCCCAGTGGTGATGGCAAAATGGTCAAGAAGTTAAGTTGCTTTTCAAGCTTTCTTAAAATTGCTGATAAATATTTTATAATATTCCATATAGGCTTGTAAATATAGTCCAGATGGAGAGTAGTGTAATAATATGTACTGAATCTAATACAATAAATAAAAAAGACTATTTTCAAATAAAAGCTGGACTTTTTTTTGCAAATTTTGTTCACTTTGTTTAATGTATTACTTTTTAGGTGGTGCTGCATTATTCCAAAATAATCAGTCTTTGACTATTGTTGTGTTTATGACACGGTTATAGCAACATGACACCTATAGCAACATTTATGAGGCCTGAATCTTTTCTTTCAATCTAACCCCATTCTCTTTGACTCTAGCATGGGAGAAGCACTTTAACAGTTTTCCAATCCAATATCCTTTTCAACAAGCGCAAGTAGTCCTAGTTCCCATCTCCATTCCTTACCACGATTATGTGAGGGCCCTCCTATCCTTCCTTGAGTAGATGCCCAACCAGTTGGCCCCCACCACCATTGTCCTCGATAACATTGCTGGACTTGTTCTGACACTCAATAACTTTTTATTTGGCAAATGACAAATAAGGGATGTATAGAATTAGAAAAACAAATGTCTGACAGTTTGGTGGGATGCATAGAAAGTGATTTTTTTAGTATTCTGTCCTTTTGATCAGTAACTGATTAGCACGGGTGTCAGGGGTTATGGGGAGATGGCCAGAGAATGAGTTTGAGGGAGAGATAGATCAGCCATGATCGAATGGCGGAGTAGAATGGCTTACTTCTGTTCCTATCACTTGTGACCTTATGACCTTTTGTCAAATATATTCTTCATAATATATTCTTGCCTCAGATAATTTTCTTGCAATTACTTTGCTTGCCCCTTTTATCATTCTCTCTCATCCTCAACATTGTGTTTCTACTTTAAAAGTTTTATGCTTTTAATTACATCATATTTATATTTACTATGTATTTTTATTGCACATTTTTTATTTAATTCCCAAATGGACATTATTTTTTTATAGTTCCATAGCATTTCTACTATTTTGAATAATGCAGCTAATAATGGATTAGCTTCCTCATTGGCAAGGAACTTATAATTCAGTCACAGTATAATTTGCTCACTTCCATATGGTAGTGTCAGGTAGGAATTGCAAACGTGCTATCATTACAAGACGGCTAGAATTCATGTTCACAAGTTATAGGAACAGAATTAGGCCATTCAGCACATCAAGTCTACTCCACCATCCAATCATGGCTGATCTATCTTTCCCTCTCATTCCTATTCTCCTGCCTTCTCCCAATAACCCCTGACACCCATACTTTACTCTTTCCATAGATGCTACCTGTTATGCTGAGTAGAGACTACTATTTTATTATTTCAGATTTCTTTATTTTCTATTTCTAACATGTTGCCTTTATTGGGATGAAGATCATAATATAATTGACAATGAAAGATGCAGGTTTCATCCTTCTAGACGTGCTTTCAAATTTTGGATCTGCCATGGGTGTTATGTTGGGTTGTACCAGCTGTACCTGTTGGATCTCCTAACTCCATCATGGTAGAAAATGTATTCAAGAGAAAGTTAGATATAGCTCTTAGAGCTAACGGAATCAAGGGATATCGGGAGAAAGCAGGAAAGGGGTACTGATTTTGGATGATCGGCCATGATCATATTGCTGGTGCGAAGGCCTCAATGGCCTACTCCTGCACCTATTTTCTATGTTTCTATGGAAACTCAACATCAAAATTGTTACCATTTTCAAAAAAAGATCCAAGTCCGATTGTGGGAACTACTAGAGTATTTCTCTCCTCTCTGGGGAGATTGTTTCCCAAACCTTGCTGGATTGACCTCCCCCTTATAGAGGAGGTCCTCCCTAAGTCCCTGAGGCACCATCCAAAAACTCCTTTTATGTCCTGATAATTACCTTCATCTTCCAGAGTGACTCTGCCGAAGAACCTGTTGGGATATGAACTGGATGCCAGTGGAACTGAGTGATGGCACCGTTTTGTTTTGTGTTCTTAAAATCATGAATATAATCAACTAAAGCTGTTTGCCATCTGGTATCAGATGGATGAGGACCACTTCAGCTTCTCCTGCCTCCATGTCAACATAAGTTTACATTCTCGTCTTACTCCACAGCTTAAGTACACCAATGCCTGTGCTGTTGATGAAAATCCTGGGAAGGTCCTGCAAACAGCCAACAGATGTTTTTCTTAAACATATTGCAGCCGAGAAGCCCTCCAAATTGGAAAGACCTGGTCGAGGACAATTATGTTGAACACTTGCATACGTCAGTAGTTGTGCTTCATAGGCTTATCTTGCGGAAGTCCAGATTGGGTTTGGTATGGAGCATTCAATGTCCATGACAAGGAGCACTGATCTACACTGTTAACTACAAAAACTAACTGATGACCCTGGCATGCCTTCATCAACATTGCCTCCAGAAGATTTTTGATGCAAAGATGGAGATTTGCCTCACAGTTTTGCAGTCCTCAACAATCTCTGTGCACCAGTGTTGATGTAACGAACTTCCAACCTTGCAGTGATATTTATCTGATGAAGTGCTGCAACCGCAATTCCATCTCACAAAAAGACTCCTGGAGAAATTAACCTAAGAAAACACTATATGGTATTGCCATGAAAGAGAGGGAACATCCCAACTTGACTTGGAACCAAAAATAATATAGAAAATAAAGTAAGCAAGCCTTTGGCACCCACAGTCTGATTTTTCCCATTGGTAGCTATCTAACGTCTGCAGACAAAAATCTTGGTTCAAGGATCAGAATAATTGCATATGCATTTTGTGTGTTTTCCTGATGTTGGCACACTTCTCTGCTGACTGTTATTTAATTCATTGGAGGAGACAGTTCTTGATTGTGAGAAAGTACAATTGCAACCAAACTATTGGAAACAAAAATACTTCTTAACTTCACCATTCCAGATTGATTGATATTTAGACTTGCTATCCACATCAGCCACCAATGTTTACCATTACCAGTCAAGGCCTGGTTAATTAAATGCCCCCTACCGAGTTTATGTTGACAAAATCCTCCCATTATATTGATATTGAACGTACAGCCAAGATAGCACACCAAAGCCTTTACTTCCTCAGAAGACCGAAGAAGCTTGGCATGTTTCCAACAATTCTTACTAACTTCTTCAACTGCATCGCAGAATGTATCCTATCTGTGTTCATCACAGCTTTTTTGGCAACAGCTCTGACCAAGTGAGCAATTCCAGAAGGTTGTTGATGTAGCCCAGTCCATCACACATACCTGCATTCAACCTTCCCCAACTACTGTCATCAATTCTGTCCACACTTGACACTGCCTTCGGGAAAGCAGACAATAATCAAGAACCTTTTTCACCCCAGTCATTGCCTCTTCTCTTTCCATTCGGGCCTACCACTAGATTCAGAATCGACTTCTTGTCTGCTGTCAGCAGTCTACAGAACTGTCCCCCCCCCCCTTAAGATAAGGTGGAGTCCAGATCTCCCAACCTACCTCATCGCAGACTTTACACATTTTTTAATCTACGCTTGCTCTGAAACTATAATGCTATAATTCTGCAAGACTGTTTTCTGCACTCCGGTATTTTTCTCTTTGCATTATCAGTTGTATTTGTGTCTGGCTTATACTTGTGCATAGTATGATTTGACTAGATAGCATGCAAATACAATTTTTCACTGTATTTTGATATACGTGACAATAATAAACCAATGGCAATAAATCAACTATATGCTATAATCTTGCTTGTGCCCGAACCAAGAATTTATTTTACAGTAATAACCTAAACGAAGCAAGACATCTTGTAAATGACTCACCTGGTGCATTTTACGTATAATGTTCTGCGGTAAAAAGCAATTTTGATTCCTATTTTTAAAAAAACTAACCTTGCATGAAAAAAGGGTCCAACCAGACCATGTTGGTGTTTATTGTCCACTTGAGCTTTCCTGCTGCAAACCCATTAGCTTCTCTCTCATGTTTACCCAACTTCTGATTAAATGTATCATTGCTATTCCCTTCAGTCTATAGTAGCAAGTATTACATTTCCACCACGCTCTTTATAAAGAACATTTTTCTAAATTTGCTATTGGATTTCTCAGTGAGTATCTTATAATAATGGATTCTAGTTATACTCTTGTCAACAAGTAAAAACATTAAAACATGGCAAAAACATTTGCCAGACCCAACAAGGTGTCTAATAGGTCACCCCTCTCAAAAGTAAAGGGATTAATTTTGCTATGTATATACTTTTGATTTCTTGATATCATCCCTGCATTCACGCTCAATGTCTGTTTATCTTTTTGATGACATGACAACCAGAATTATATGCTGTATTCTTAAATGTGGCCAAACCCACGTTCATTACAGGTTTTGCACACTTTCTGCGCATTTTAATTCAGTAGCAGTCAAAATAAATGAGAGGGCTAAGTTTGCTTTCTGAAATTGCCTTGGTAACCTGTGGTGACTGATGTATTTGTACTGCAAAATTCCTTTGTTCTTCTATCCCGTCTAGATATGAGCCTTGATTCACAGACCTGGATTTGTTCACAATGTAGTATTTGCTGAGCCAAATACGAACAAAGACAAATATTTTTGGCATGGACAGCCACAATCTAGACCTGAAAGGTGCAAGGAAGAGCAGAATAGAGATATGTTAGTGAAAGAGGACTTTAGGATTAGCGATTAGATTGTGTTCTCTGTGGCAAGAACAAGAATAGAGATGTGTATTACCTCCTTGAGTAAGGGGCATCTGTAGGGCTTGGGAAGGGAAGTCATAATTCGAGTTGTCATTGTTCATGTTAGATGGGAAGGAGGTGTTACTCAAAGAGTATCAGGTGTTGTGATGTGGATTGCTATGATTGAATGCAGCAGTAAATAGTGCTATTTCACAGCTTCGGGGAGCTGTTGGCACCAGTATTGGGACTGGAAGTTTCCATTAGTAATGACTCCATTCTAGTTATGTTTGGACCGGTGTAGTGGTGGAAATGATAATGTGCAGAAGGCTTTAAACTAATAAGAAGGAATTTACGAGAATGTAAGAAAATTAAGTTGACTTTATCATCATATGCACATTATGGTGATGTACAGGCACAGTGAAAAATCTTGTTTGAAGCAGTATCACCAACACATAGACTCATAGAACACACAAAAACAAATAATGCAATAAATTACAAAAAGTTTGTAAGTTAAAAATTTGAAGTAGTAATCAAGAAGATTGCCGAGGGCAGGGCAGTAGATGAAGTCTATCTGGACTGATAGGAAGCAAGACTTGATGGTGGAAGGACGTTTCATTCTGCTTGTCATTTACATCAACAATTTGGATGAGAGCGGGTAAGGCATGATTAATACGTTTGTGCAGTGCCTTCCATGATGTTTGGGACAAAACTCATCATTTATTTATTTGCCGCTGTACTCCACAATTTAAGATTTGTAAGAGAAAAAAATCAAATGTGGTTAAAGTGCACATTATCAGATTTTAATAAGGGCCATTTTTATACATTTTGGTTTCGCCATGTAGAAATTACAGCTGTGTTTATACATAGTCCCACCATTTCAGAGCACCATAATGTTTGGGGGACAGCAATGTCATGTTAATGAAAATAGGCATGTTTTGTATTTTGTTGCATATTCTTTGCATGCAATGACTGCTTGAAGTCTGCGATTCATGGACATCACCAGTTGCTGGGTGTCTTCTCTGGTGATGCTCTGCCAGGCCTGTATTGCAGCCATCTTTAGCTTATGCTTAGAAACATAGAACATAGAAACATAGAAACTAGGTGCAGGAGTAGGCCATTCGGCCCTTCGAGCCTGCACCGCCATTCAATATGATCATGGCTGATCATCCAACTCAGTATCCCGTACCTGCCTTCTCTCCATACCCTCTGATACCCTTAGCCACAAGGGCCACATCTAACTCCCTCTTAAATATAGCCAATGAACTGGCCTCAACTACCCTCTGTGGCAGAGAGTTCCAGAGACCCACCACTCTGTGTGAAAAGGCGCTTGTTTTAGGGACTAGTCCCCTTCAGTTTTCTCTTCAACATAAAAGAGGCATGTTCAATTGGGTTCAGATCGGGCGATTAACGTGGCCACTCAAGAATTGACAATTTTTTAGCTTTGAAACACTCCTTTGTTGTTTCAGAGGTATGTTTGGGATCATTGTCTTGTAGAATGAACCGCTGGCCAATGAGTTTGAGGCATTTGTGTGAACTTGAGCAGATAGGATGTGTCTATACACTTCAGAATTAATTATGCTACTGCCATCAGCAGTTGTATCATCAATGAAGATAAGTGAGCCAGTACCTTCAGCAGCCATACATGCCCAGGCCATAACACCCCCACTACCGTGTTTCACAGATGAGGTGGTAAGCTTTGGATCTTGGGCAGTTCCTTCTCTCCTCCATACGTTGCTCTTGCCATCACCCTGATATATGTTAATCTTCGTCTCATCTGTCCACAAGACCTTTTCCCAGAACTGTGGTTGCTCTTTTAAGTGCTTCTTGGCAAACTGTAACCCGGCCATCCTATTTTGGTGGCTAGCCAGTGGTTTGCATCTTGCAGTGTGGCCTCTGTAGTTCTGTTCATAAAGTCTTCTGCGGCCAGTGGTCATTGACAAATCCATACCTGACTCCTGAAGAGTGTTTCTGATCTGTCGGACAGGTGTTTGGGGGTTTTTCTTTATTATAGAGAGAATTCTTCTGTCATCAGCTGTGGAGATCTTCCTTGGCTTGCCAGTCCCTTTACGATTAGTAAGCTCACCAGTGCTCTCTTTCTTCTTAACAGTTCCGAACAGTTGATTTTGGTATGCCTAGTGTTTGGCTGATGTCTTTAACAGTTTTATTCTTGTTTCTCAGTCACATAATGGCTTCTTTGACTTTCATTGGCACAACTTTGGCCCTTATGTTGATAAACAGCAATAAACGTTTCCAAAGGTGATGGGAATGGAGGAAAGACTAGGTGCTGAGAGCTCTCTTATACCTGCATTAAGGAGGCAATTAAACACACCTGAGCAATTACAAACACCTGTGAAACCATGTGTCCCAAACATTATGGATCCCTGAAACGGAGGGGACTATGTATAAACACAGCTGTAATTTTTACATGAAGAAAACAAAATGTATAAAAATACCCTTTAATAAAATCTGACAATGTGCACTTTAACCACATGTGATTTTTTTTTCTATTACAAATCTCAAATAGTGGAGTACAGAGGCAAATAAATGAATGATGGGTCTTTGTCTCAAACATTATGGAGGGCTCTGTAGATGGCACTAAAATTAGCGGTATTACCGACTGAAGAAGTGTATCAAGAATTACAGTGGGATCTTCATCAGCTGGATAAGTGGACTGAAGAGCGGCAAATGGAGTTCAATTCAGATGAGTGCGAGGTGCTGCACTTTGGGAAGTCATACAAATCTAGAACTTTCACAGTGAGTGATAAGGTCTTGGAGTGTGGCCGAACAGGGGAGTATAAGTACATAGTTCCCTGAAAGTGGCATTGCAAGTAGATGGTGGGGAAGATCTTGCACGCTGGTGATCGTCAGTCAAGGCATTGAGTGTAGAAGCTGGGAAGTTGCAGTTGTATAAGACACTGGCGAGAATGGTTCGAGAGTGGTGTGTTCAGATTTGGCCAACCTGTTACAGGAAAGGTGCCATTAAGCTGGAGAGAATGCAGAAAGGTTTTGCATGGATGTTGCCAGGACTGGGGCTTGAGTTATAGCGAGTACTTTATTTCTTAGAGTGTATGAGACTGAGGGGCGATCCTTTAGTGGTGCATAAGGTGATTTATAGGATAGGGAGAATTAAGAACGAGGTGACATAGAATTAACTGGAACCTGAAGAGCAAAGTTTTCCACACAGAGGTTGGTAGATATATGGAATGGGCTGCCAGTGGAAGTGGTTGAGGCAGGTGCAATAACAACATCAGGGCAGTTGCATGAATAAGAAAGGGATATGGGTCAAACTTGAGTAAATGGGATTAGCTTTGAAACGCATCTTGATCGGCATGGACGAGTTGAACCAAAGGGCTTGTGTGACTGACTGATATTTCACTGAAGAAAAGGGATGCAACTCTAAGAAAGGCAACAGAGCTTTCATTTACGTTGTGATAAAATATTTTAAATGGTTAATCTCACTAACATGTAATCTGCAGAAAACCTAAAAATGGAAGAGTGGTAAAGGATGAAGTAGAGAGAGCATATACCATGCTCTCTCTACTTCATCCTTTACCTCTCATTCATTGGGGATAGTAATTGGAGAGCAGAGATCGGTAAACGGGGCAAGAGAAAGAAGTTTCCGCAATGTTAACAGGACTTTATAATTTAATGTAAAAGCCACAATTGTTCAAGTTGGATGGATAAAGGTCAAGTATGGGAACATCTTGACAATACTGATCACAGTATATTTAACTTTATGATAATAGAAACGGACACAAACATGATTTTTTAAAAACAGTTGTGGATTGGCAAAAAGCTGATGAGGGCCTAGAAATAGAACCTGGGTAAATAACATAGGAAATGGTATTGACAAACTATGATGTAGAACATCAGAATCCTCTCCTGGGCCATTGTCACCAAAATTTAGGCTATCCGCTCAGATGTGCAGCCTTTGGAAAGGGGCAGATTGTTCTGAGATCCATCTCAGTGTGTGCTTCCCAGAAAGAAATGTAAACACTTCAAGGATGTTCTCAAATCTTCCTTGATGTAGTGTAACATCCTCATCAATTCATGGAAATTCCTAGACCATGTCTAATTTGATTGGAGAAGAAGCAGCAGTTGCAAGGCCGCTGAGATCGCCGAGAGTTTGCGAAGCTTTGTGAAAATGACTACTCACACACCTGCCCTTTCACAAGCCCATGGCAGAGTGTGCGGCTCCTACATCGGACTTCTCAGCTGCTTTTGAATCCACTTAACCGGAGTTGAGCAAGTAGCCATCACCTTGTGGGACATCCCAAGAAGACTAACAATGGGACTGCTTGCAAGTGAAGAGAGTGTAAAACTTCCACTGTAAAGGACAAATTAAACACCAATTTTGTTATTTAGTCATGACATGGGCGGAAATCCCAGGGGGGTGGGGTGGGGGCATGTCCCCTCCATGTTTTGAGAGGTGGGGGCAATCTTCCCCCCCCCCCCCATGTTTTTTGAAACATGTATTTTGCAATCAGTTCACATCCGACCGCGTGCTGCGGAGTCGCGGACGCATGCATGGTCAGCTGGCTCAGACTATGAAAATAATTAAATCTCTCTCTCCCCCTCTGCCCCCCCCCCCCCCCCCCCCGTCCCTCTCTCCGTCCCTCGTACCTGCACGCCAGGAAGCGCTCACGGTCTGGACCCTTAAGAACCGTCCGAAACCCACTTAAATCTTTCAAAAGCTACAACGTGATAAATAACACAGAATAAAACTGAAGCAAATAAAGGTAAACAGAAGAACAAACCTTGGAGGACAGAGAGAGAAAACAACCCACGTAAACTTTTCACAAACTAACAAAAACATATATAAAGAAACTGTTGATGGGAGGAGATAAAGTTGTCATGCACACTTGTCATGAGGCCGCCAGGCATTTGTGTTCCCCCCCCCCCATGTTTTAAAAGCGATTTCCGCCCATGTCATGGAGACTCAGATCATTTGAAGATGCGGTAGGAGGCAGACATTAAGTATGGAGACCACATGTTTATATTAATGACTAGAAGTGGTCACAAAAGATTCTTACGAGGATGGGTATTGTGAAATGTTTTCATGAAGAACATTCGGGAAAAGAATTGCAATAAGACCAAGAAGGAAACAGGATAATTATGTGATTAATGACAGGGTGGTGGCAGAAATATCTCATCATGATTTAATTTCATTATTTGTCAGGGAGATAGAACAGGTGGACATCACATTGTTTGTGAGATGAATAATGAACTGAATGCATTTAAAATCAAAACAGAAATATATTATACACTGATGAAGGGTTCCGATCCAAAGTATCGTCTGTCCATGTCCTCCAGAGATGCTGTCTGACCTGTTGAGTTACTCTAGCACGTTGTGTTTTTCCCACACTATATTAAAAAGGCTTAAAGAGGATAAAAGTTCATGCACAAACTTATTTAATGATATGTTCATAAAGGATGTAATTAATGGCTAAGAAGCGATACATTAATTTATGTAGGATAAAACATGTCATGTTAAATTACAGCCCAATCACCCTAACATCAGTGGTAGGAAAAGAAGAGGATCCCTATTGAAGAAGGAATATCTAAAAAGAAAAAGGATAATAATGAGTAACATGAATGGATTTTTAAAAAAAAAGGAAAATTTGCCTGACCCAGCTGAGTTACTCCAGATCTTTGTGTACATATTCTGAAACTAACTTAACATTAAAGTATAGGTGTTCTACAGAACATTTGCCAGATACTGTGCCCTTTTCCATTGCTTTGTGATAAAGACATCCTAATGAACATCAAATGGTCCCGCGTTTGATCTTATCTCAGTCAGGAATTGGGGCTTGCAATCGGCTACTACCCTGTAGTATTTATGTACATGGCACCAGGGGAAACAGAATTCAGTCATGGCTCTAATTTCCTTAATGGTTGACTCGCTTGCCAAGATTTAGCATGTGGACTTGCACAAGAGAAAATGCATATCTCTACAAGAACAGTAATTGGGTTCTCCGCTGAATTTACAGTTGTATATATTTTAAGTGAGAAATAATTTTCTATTAGCAATTTAAAGAGTTTAGTGCAATAATTGCCATGAAAGTAGTTGAATAACGAATAAGGAAATGATAGCATATATGGTCACGTACGGTGTGCTTAATAAAATGGTGCTGCATGCATAATTTAGTTCAGTGACAGCAAATAGCACAACATAAGCATATTATATGCCTCACTAATCAGGTACAAGGCACTTCTTTGAAGTGCAAATGGCGATTGTTGACTTTCAACATTGCTTAATAATATTGCGTTTTATTAAGCAATATTGAAAATCTACTAATCTAAGTTTCTATTGGTGTATGAAAGGTATGTAATAGCTGATCATGATTTATATAGAAAGTTATTTTCTCAAGCTAAACATGGCAGACTTAATAGAGGAATGGAGGTTGTGGCACTTTGAGAGATGGAATGGAATGTAAAGTAATACGGTTGATGGCAAGAACCGTAACAGCATTAATGCCCAGACCAAAATTGGCAACCAGGTCCATAGCTCCCTGAATGTGGCAACATAAGTGTTTATAGTGGTAAAGAAGGCATGCGGAATGCTCGCCTTCATTGGGACAGGGCATTGAGTATGAGAGTTGGTGATATTTCTTATGGTGAACTTATTGCAGTAAAACTCCGATAATTCTCTGTCCGACTGTTCAGAAATCCTAGTGTTTTGGCAACAAGTTCATTGGGTAATGTTTTCCATGTTTCCTTCCATCTCTTGGGACTCCAGCTCCCATATTTTCTTCTGACTCCCAGAACACGGCTCCCACACTTCCTTTAAACTCACCAGGTTTGGTGGAATATTTTAATCTAATACTCTATAACATCCAAAAAGCAGCAAATTAAAAATATGTTTGGGTTTTAATGGGAATAACATCCAATGGTTTAGTAAACTGGCTAGTCCAGCACTACTAAAGTCCTGAGCATGCCAGATTATTGGATTTTTAATTTGGTTGCTAGGACCATGTTTCTTCCTTATATTATGGGCAGCACAGTGGCGTAGCTAGTAGCTCTGCTGCCTCAGTGCCAGACACCCCGCTTCGATCCTGACCTTAAACTTTTAGATTTTAGGACTTTAGAGATACAGCATGGAAACAGCTCCTTTGGCCCGAGTCAGCGCCGACCAGCAATCACCCTGCTCACTAACTTATGCACACTGCGGACAATATACAATTTACCAAAGCCAGTTAGCCCACAGACCTGTACATCTTTGGAGTGTGGGAGGAAACTGGAGCACCCGGAGAAAACCCACGTGGCCACAGGGAGAACACACAACCTCTGTACAGACAGCAGCCGTATTCAGGATCAAAGCAGGTACTCTGCCGCTGTAAGGCAGCAATTGTACTGCTGTGCTACTTTGCTGCCCCAAACCTTGGGTGCTGTGTGGAGTTTGCACGTTTTCTCTGTAACCGTGGGTTTCCTCTGGGTGCTCTGGTTTTCTCCCACTTCCCAAAGATGTGTGGGATGTCAGGTTAATTGGCCTCTGTAAACTGCCCCTAGTGAGTGGATGATAAAGTGGGATAGCATAGAACTAGTGTGAATGGGAGGTCGATGGTCGGTGTGGACTGAAGGGCCTGTTTCAGTGCGGTATCTTTCAATAATTCAATGATATTCATAATGTCCAAAATGGAGTACGTTGTGGTGATTCTTGCGGATGACGGTGCCCCGAGCATTTTGATTCATACAAATAAATACCTCAAAAAGGAGTTAATGTACAGATAGACGGTGTAACCTCAGGCTGCTTCTATCTGAAAGACAACTACCCGAAGTGGCCCCACGATAATCCTGAACAGAAAACTTGACTGATTCTTTTAAAAAATCATACCCTGTCTCCCCAGCCCACAGCTGTAACTAATTGTAACATTCCTCCGACCATTGTAACTAAAATAAGCCAACTCCATACAGTTTAGAGGTTTACCTCGCTGTACATATTGTATAACTTGAATTGATTCCAAGCCACCAGCTTTCTACAGGAAATTGAAACCTCACTGATGTACATGCTTGTTTCACCTATGGTCAGATGGTCTTCAGCAATCAATGAATTAGTGTTTTTCATGATCTCCTGGCAACAAAAAGATATCCCTCAAAGGTTACAACTCAACATTCCCCTTCACTGCAAGTGCGTGTCTGCATCAGTAATATGCAGACTCCATGTGTAGTAATCGGAAGCTTTCGTCCCGACTGCAACAATCTATCCACACTGATTAGCTACTGAGGAAAGATTATAGAAAAAATCTGATAATCTGCAAGATAGACACACAATGCTGGAGTAACTCAGCAGGACAGGCGGCATCTCTGGAAGGCACGGGTGATGTTTCGCATCAAGACCCTTCTTCAGATTGAGAGTTAGGAGAGAGGGAAACTAGAGATATGGACGGGCAAGGTGTGAAAATGACAGATCAAAGGAGACAATGCTCAAGAACATGTAGAATGGTTCATTGTTGGCTATGGGGAAGATGACAACGAAGCATACAAACAGTAAAGTTAATCAGGACAGTGAAACCAGTTGCAGTACAAGCGTGGGGTGGGACATGGAGAGAGAGGGAAATGGTAAGATTAATGTCCAACAGTCCAGAAAGACTGCCATTCTGGAATCATCAAAATCTTAAAGGTGCTGGATTAAGGGAGTCTTACTCTAGATGGATTATATGAATGAATGAATAAGTTTATTGGCCAAGTATTCACATACAAGAAATTTGCCTTGGTGCTCCGCCCGCAAGTGACAACACGACAGTTAGGAATGACACATAATACATTAAACATTAATAATAAAACATTATTGATTAAACATGTGAATTAAATAAAATGCCAGAGCAAAAGAAGGCTACGGATTTTTGGTTATTGAGTAGAGCTACTACTCGTGAAAAAAAAACTGTTTTTATGTATGGGTGTGGCAACTTTGACACCTTTGGGGAGGAGTGGGTGTAGAAGGGTCCAGTCTTTGCAGACTGGGGTCTGGCTGTGTTGGTTGGGGAGGGGGTACCAGGGTTACGTTTCTGCTTGTCAAACCTGCAGTAGAACTCATTCAGGTTGTTGGTCAGCTGATGATTGCCCAAAGAGTGGGGGGTTTTCCTCTTGTAGCTGGTGATTTCCTGTAAGCCCTTCCAACTAGCTGAGAACCTTCTCCTCAACTTCTCAGAGTACCTATCCTTGGCAGCTCTGATTCCTCTTCTCAGCTTGTACTTTGCCTGCCTGTAGAGGTCTGCATCCTCACTCCTGGAGGCTTCCTCTTTAGACTGTCGGTGCTGTCTGAGTTCTGCAGTAAACTAGGGCTTGTTGAACCAGGTCCGGGTCCTAGTTGGAATGCAACTGTCCTCACAAAAGCTGACATATGATGATACAGTGTCTGTATACTCATCGTGGCTTGTGGTTGCTTCCCTCTCTGAACACATCCCTGAACACATTCCAATCCGTAGAGTCATAAGCAGGGAAACCAGCCCTTCAGCCCAACTCGTCCATGCAGACCAAAATGCCCCCAACCAAGCTAATCCCATTTGCCCGCATTTGCTACATGCAGCTTGTTCCATATACCCACCACCCTTTTTGTGAATAATTTGCCCCTCAGGTTTCTAATAAATCTTCCCTTCTCTCCCTTAATCCTATGTCTTCTGGTTCTTGATTTCTCATACCATGGGTAAACAAAATCTTTGTGCATTCACCCGATCTACTCTCTTCATGGCCTTGTACATGTATAAGATCATCGCTCCAAGAAATAATGCCCAAGCCTATCCAATTTTTCCCTTTTGCTCAGGCCCTTGAGTCCTGGCAGCATCCTCGGAAATCTTCTCTGTACACTTTCCAAAATTGTCATCAGCATTTCTCAATCCTTACTGTAAGTGTTATACCGGACTGATATTTTGCGTACCCTAAATGTCTAGCAGATCACCTGACTGACACCTTCATTTGGTAACCTCCTTCGGCACCCTTCAAAGCATTTTATGTTCATTGTTTTATAGTCTCTCTCTTACCTGCACTATATCTGCACACTGTCTGTCCCTTGAGATATTGGCACTCGTGGATGTTATTTTGCTCGTCCCGCAAAAATTGACAGCCATTCAGGTGCCAAGGCCCTAAACTCCGGAATTTCCTCTCTAAGCTTCCAAGCCTGTCTTGCATTCTTTAACGTGCTTCTTAAAATCTACTTCTTTGGCAAAGCCTTTGGTCATTTGCCCTAAAAACTAATGTATTTGGCTTTGCTTGGATTTTCATTTGAACCTGAATGAGTCCAATATTTAGGAACTAAAGATGCTATAGTTCCCTGAGCCGTACGTCGTTCATCTGATTCAAATGTTGCCAGACTTATTGTTACTCTTTCATAGTAGCGTCCAAACAATCAAATCTACGCTCTTCTTCGGAGAATGCACTGGATGCCTGTAACTTGCATTACTCGTGATCCAATAGAATGTGTAATTTTTATTGAACACATTTTATACAGTTTTTATTGCTCCCAAATAAGGTACCAACATCCAGATGTAGAATAAATATATATTTTTCTCTTTTCAATCCTTCCCCATTGTAGAAGCACGGAAAGCACATGAATATATTGCTATCATTTTTCCATTTCACACTTTCAGCCGCTTATGAAGGAACTTGAAAAATTAGGCCAAATTTAGGTAGTCTCATCACCTTGCAGAACCGAGCAAAGGCACCGTATTATATTAATTTCATAAGAGATATGGGCAGTCAGCAACTATATACCCAGCATAGTACCTCAGTGGACTTTATATGAAACAAAGTTAAGGAAATATACTAATCGCACTCCCATAATTGATAAATTATTATACATTTACGCTGAAAATCTGAAGGCAGTTTGGAAACGGGAAATTAGACTAGAACACTTCAATTAATTTATATAAGATCTCTATCCTTAACTGTGGTGGAGTCCAGTAACCATATACTGGAGTCCAATCTGCATAACTAGGGACAATTTACAGAAGCCAATTAATCTGCAAACCTGTACGTCTTTGGAATGTGGGAGGAAACCGGAGCACCCAGAGAAAACCCACGCAGTCACAGGGAGTACGTAAAAACTCCATACAGACGGCACCCGTAGTCAGGATTGAACCCCAGTCGCTGGCGCTGTAAGGCAGCAACTTTAGTGGTTGAATGTATTGAATGTATCAAAGATTATGGGTATTGATAATAGCACCATATATTAAAGACATTTGATTCCTGAACCAAATTAATCAGATATCTAGTTGGGAAGCAGACATAAATAGAGTAATTGAATTATACAGCACAGTATTTTGAACGGTGTAATTGAACCTGCCTCTACAGCTTCCTATGGCAGTTTGTTTCATATACACACCACTCTCTGTGGAAAACATTGCCCTTCAAATTATCCCCCCCCTCACCTTAAACCCATGCTCTCTTAAACTTCCTTGGCCTTAGAAAAGATTGTGACCATTCACCTTATCTATCCCTGTCAGACCCAGTCTCTTCTAATCACTCATGCTTTCACAATCTAGTAATATCCTTGTGAATCTTTTCCACACCCTATTCAGCTTAATGACATCCTTCCTACAGCTGTGTGACCAGAACTATTAACTATTCCAAATGCAGTCTCACTGACGACTTGTACAGTTGTAACATGACATCTGACTCCATGGCCTGACTGATGAAGTTCTTCTTCCAGAGTTCTTCTTCTGCCGTACTTCTTCACCACCCTGTCAACAAGTTTTGCCACCTTCAAGGGATTATGTTTAGTTTTGTTTATTGTCACGTTGTTGGCTGCAGTGTACAGATACAGGATAACGGGAATAATGTTGAGTGCAAGATAAACTCCAGTAACATCCGATTAAAGATAGTCCAAGGGCCTCTAATGAGGTAGGTAGTCGGTCAGGACCACTCACTTGCTGGTGATGGGGTGGTTCAGTTGCCTGATTACAGCTGGGGAAAAAAACTGTCCCTGAATCTGGAGGTATGTTTATACTCACTTTACCTCTTGCCTAATGGGAGAGGGGAGAAGAGGGAGTGTCTGGAGTGAGACTCATCCTTGATTATGCTAGTGGCCTTGCTGAGGCAGTGTGAAGTGTAGATGGAGTCAGTGGAAGGGAGGTTGTTTTGTGTGATGGTCTGGGCTGAGTATACAATTCTCTGCGATTTCTTGTGGTCTGGGATGGATCTGTTCCCACACCATGCTGTAATGCATCCCGATAGAATGCTTTCTATGGCGCATCTGTAGAAGTTGGTGAGGGTTGTTGGGGACATGCCGACAATGCCTTTGTCTTTCTCATGTAAAACACACTCTGGGGTACCACCATTTACTGTTCATGTCCTGCCCTGGATTAATTAATTTACCAAAATGTAACACCTTGCACTGGTCCAAGTTGAATTCCATCTGCTGTTCCTTGGCTTGCTACCCCAATTCACCTGGTTCCTGTTGTAATCTTAGTTAACCTTCACTATCCACTATACCACCAATGTTGGTGTCATTGACGAGGTTTGTAATCCATGCGGTGGTTTTGGGTTGAGGCAGTGTGAATCATTGCAGTTTTTCATGTGTGGAGCATGTGAACATTCCAGCACATGCCCAGATCTTCTGTGGTCTGTCCTTGGTTTTTATTGGAAGTTTAATGCTTGGAACTTCATTGTTTAACCTAGTTGCCAAGTTATGGCTGGTGATGTTTGCGGTTACCCAAGAAATTCACCAATGAAAGGTGGATTTGTCATTAATGTGTGGAAATATGGGCTGCAGGATTTCAAATAGGTGCCTGGGTTTGTTCTGGTCCTTTGAGGGTATGAGACGTGAATTGGCCAAGATAGACTGGCAATTGATTCTTGAAGGGTTGACAGTGGATATGCAATGGAAGACATTTAAAGACTGCATGGATGAACTACAACAATTGTTCATCCCAGTATGGCAAAAGAATAAATCAGGGAAGGTAGTGCATCCGTGGATAACAAGGGAAATCAGGGATAGTATCAAAGCAAAAGATGAAGCGTACAAATTAGCCAGAGAAAGCAGCCTACCAGAGGACTGGGAGAAATTCAGAGTCCAACAGAGGAGGACAAAGGGCTTAATTAGGAAAGGGAAAATGGATTATGAAAGAAAACTGGCAGGGAACATAAAAACTGACTGCAAAAGTTTTTATCGATATGTGAAGAGAAAAAGATTACTTAAAACAAATGTAGGTCCCTTGCAGTCAGAAACAGGTGAATTGATCATGGGGAACAAGGACATGGCAGACCAATTGAATAACTACTTTGGTTCTGTCTTCACTAAGGAAGACAAATAATTTGCCGGAAATAGCAGGGGATCGCGGGTCAAATGAGATGGAGGAACTGAGTGAAATCCAGGTTAGCCGGAAAGTGGTGTTTGGTAAATTGAATGGATTAAAGGCCGATAAATCCCCAGGGCCAGATAGGTTGCATCCCAGGGTACATAAGGAAGTAGCCCCAGAAATAGTGGATGCCTTAGTGATAATTTTTCAAAACTCTTTAGATTCTGGAGTAGTTCCTGAGGATTGGAGGGTAGCTAATGTAACCCCACTTTTTAAAAAGGGAGGGAGAGAGAAAACGGGGAATTACAGTCCAGTTAGTCTAACATCGGTAGTGGGGAAACTGCTAGAGTCAGTTGTTAAAGATGGGATAGCAACGCATTTGGAAAGTGGTGAAATCATTGGACAAAGTCAGCATGGATTTATGAAAGGTAAATCATGTCTGATGAATCTTATTGAATTTTTTGAGGATGTAACTAGTAGAGTGGATAAGGGAGAAGCAGTGGATGTGTTCTATCTGGACTTTCAGAAGGCTTTCGACAAGGCCCCACACAAGAGATTAGTATACAAACTTAAAGCACACGGTATTGGCGGTTCAGTATTGATGTGGATAGAGAACTAGCTGGCAGACATGAAGCAAAGAGTAGGAGTGAACGGGTCCTTTTCTGGATGGCAGGCAGTGACTAGTGGGGTGCCGCAAGGCTCAGTGCTGGGACCCCAGCTATTTACAATATATATTAATGATTTGGACGAGGGAATTAAATGCAACATCTCGAAGTTTGCTGATGACACGAAGCTGGGGGGCAGTGTTAGCTGTGAGGAGGATGCTAGGAGGCTGCAAGGTGACTTGGATAGGCTGGGTGAGTGGGCAAATGCATGGCAGATGCAGTATAATGTGGATAAATGGGAGGTTATCCACTTAGGTAGCAAAAACAGGAAAGTAGACTATTATTTGAATGGTGTTAGGAAAAGGGGAGATGCAATGAGACCTGGGTGTCATGGTACACCAGTCATTGAACGTAGGCATGCAGGTGCAGCAGGCTGTGAAGAAAGCGAATGGTATGTTGGCATTCATAGCAAAAGGATTTGAGTACAAGAGTAGGGAGGTTCTACTGCAGTTGTACAGGGTCTTGGTGAGGCCACACCTGGAGTATTGTGTACAGTTTTGGTCTCCTAATCTGAGGAAAGACATTCTTGCCATAGAGGGAGTACAGAGAAGGTTCACCAGACTGATTCCTGGGATGGCAGGACTTCCATATGAAGAGAGACTGGATAGACTCGGCTTGTACTCGTTGGAATTTAGAAGATTGAGGGGGGATCTCATAGAGACTTACAAAATTCTTAAGGGGTTGGACAGGCTAGATGCAGGAAGATTGTTCCCGATGTTGGGGAAGTCCAGGACAAGGGGTCACAGCTTAAGGATAAGGGGGAAGTCCTTTATGACCGAGATGAGAAAATCATTTTTCACACAGAGAGCGGTGAATCTGTGGAATTCTCTGCCACAGAAGGTAGTTGAGGCCAGTTCGTTGGCTATATTTAAGAGGGAGTTAGATGTGGCCCTTGTGGCTAAAGGGATCAGGGGGTATGGAGAGAAGGCAGGTACAGGATACTGAGTTGGATGATCAGCCATGATCATATTGAATGGCGGTGCAGGCTTGAAGGGCCGAATGGCCTACTCCTGCACTTATTTTCTATGTTTCTATGTTTGTACACGAGGATGTTTCTACAGCTATTTGAGGTTTTATCTTGTCCCATGTACTGAGACAAGATAACGTTTTTGTTTGTGTCCAATCTAATCAAATCAGATAATACTTTACATGAATACAATCCAGCCAAGCTCAAAAGGTAGAGTGCAGAATATAGTTTCTCTGCATTGTAACGCAACAGTTCAGAGAAAAAATGAAGTACTGTAGATTAGAGAATCGGGACTGATTGTAGCTTGTAGCTTGGACCTTGAAGTCTGATAACTATGGGGAAGAAGCTGTTTCAGAAGGTCTAATGTGAGCCAACACAGGAAGCTACTTGATGTGTTGGCCTCAGTCTTCCAGAGATGCTCCTTATTGGCTTCCATCAAGGATGTTTGTGTGAAGGCACTCAAGTCAGCTTGAGCTGTGTTACCGTTGATGGATAGACTAGGCTGAGAAGTAGCATGCAGTATCTTGGCACTACTGCCTTATTTTTCTGCGTAAAATACACTCTAAAGAATGAAGAAGGGATTTTAATGTTGGATCATGATTGAGTGCTAGAACATAAAGTTCTTCCTGGCATTCAACTTGTTCAGATGGCAAACTGAATTCCCAGTCTCAACGTTACTTTATTGTGGATTATCTTTGACTGACAACTAAATGGAAACTGGTCATTATGCAGTATTTTGGAATAGTAATAATAATAATAATATATTTTATTGTCATTGCACATATGTGCAACGAAATTTGGTTTGCAGCTTCCACTCAGCAGGGCCGGTTCAGAGCAGCTATAGCTCTGGGGATGAAGCTGTTCCTGAGTCTGGAGGTGTGGGCGTAGATGGCCTTGTGACGTCTGCCGGAAGGTAGGAGTTCGAACAGTCCATTACAAGGGTGTGAGGAGTCTTTATGGATGCTGACAGCCTTCCTGAGGCACCTTTCTGGTAGATTCCCTCCAAGGCTGGTGGCTGTGTCCAAATATTCTTCTGCACTCTGTGTCACTGTTAGCTTTTCAGATGAACACGTTTGTGACTTTTCCATCTGTCAATCTGAACAAGCAGACAAAATAACAAAGAAAATCTTTAAAAAGAGACATGAATAATTATTACTATCCAATTTATTGTAGCAATTCCACTAATTTGCAGTGATACATTGAATTAAAGGGATAAGCTATTCTGGTCGAATGCAACCCAAATGTAGAGGTGGACTCGACTGAAGCTTTCAGAGCTTGGTGGCAACTGACAACAAAAGTAATAATTGTTGAGAATTTGTGTTCTTAAATACTATTAGCATGTCTCCACCTCTGGAACTCTTGAAGGCAGGAGTCTGCAGGAGTATTTGATTCAGGCTTGTATAAGCATAAAGCATTGTTAAATAGTAGTCAAGGTTTCTACTGAACAATAGAACTAGAAAAGACCATACTTCTTTGTTAAGTCACAAAATACTTGGTTATCTTAAAGGAATAACCAGCTGGACTTTGTATGGTGTAGCATCTTATAGCTAAGTGCATTGACCTCAAATCACAATCTGTTTTGAAATGATGCAAGCTACACAATGTGGTTAATATTTAAGTGTTCTTTTAAACGATGGGAATAATGGCCAAATGTATTACAGCAGTATTCGCCTATATTAAATAATTTGAGACAATGCAAACTTGCACTGATAACGAGCATTCCAGCATATTCTACAGGATTAATAAAATATCAAGATAACAAATGCGCAAATTTCAAAATTTATAGATACTGGAACTTTGTAAAAAAAAACAAGCAGCACAATGGTGCAGTGGTAGAGCTGCTGCTTTATAGCGCCAGAGACCCGGGTTCAATCCTGGCTACGGGTGCTGCCTGTAAGGAGTTTGTACATTCTCCCTGTGACCACACGGGTTTTATCCGGGTGCTCCAGTTTCCTCCTTCACTCCAAAGACATGCAGGTTTGTAGGTTAATTGGCTTCAGTAAAAATTGTCAATTGTCCCCAGTGTGTAGGATAGTGCCAGTGTACAGGGTGATTGATTGCTGGTCGGTGCGGCCTTAATGGACTAGAAGGCCTGTTTCTGCACTGTATCTCTAAATACAATCAAAATTCAGTGCTTTGGGCCACAGCTTTGGGAAATTTGACTGTTCATATGCTAGGTCATTGTCCCTTCATCAGATCAATGACAAAAAATGTGGTAACAAGTATTGCCATTTTGAGAGTGCTCCACCAGATGGCACCAGTTTGTTCAACATCACAGATTGTGAATTCAAACAGCTTTCGATTGTGCTTTAGAAAACCTTGCAAATGTTTTCTAGCTTTCAACAAGAAAATGGAAAGAGTCCAGGATTTTACAGATCAAACGGCATAGACTCAGTAACAGACCATTTGGCCTGACAAGTCCAGGCTGGCGTTTGTGATGTACTGGAGTCTCTTCACAACCTTTCATATATCAACGTAACCATCAATTCCTCTAATTTGCATGCTGTTGAATCCTCTCCTTAAATGTATATCTATCTATATATTCTTTGTGGTGGGTAAATTGCATATTCTTGCCACTGTTTGGATAAGGAGTTGTTTCCATTGGATTTTTTTGGTGACTATGTTCTAATGATGTTACTTTACGTTACTATCCACAAATGAGGGTCATTCCCTCAGCCGTCTTTTCTCAAGTGGGGGGAAAACCCGATTTATTCATTCTTTCCTTTTCTTAAACATACCCTCACAATTTTGGTTAAGATTAAGTCAGTAACAGACTACTGACCAACATCTACTATAAACCCACTAATTCCCATGGCTATCTGGACTACACTTCTTCCCACCCTGCTTCCTGTAAGGACTTTATGCCCTGCTCCCAATTCCTCCATCTGCGCCGCATCTGCACCCAGGATGAGGTGTTCCAAACCTGGGCTTTGGAGATGTCCTCATTCTTTAGGGAATGGGGGTTCCCCTCTTCGACTAAAGATGAGGCTCTCACCAGGGTCCCTTCTATACCCCGTAACACTGCTCTCACTCCCTATCCCCCCCACTCGTAAGAAGGGCAGAGTCCGCTTGTTCATCCCTTCCACCCTACCAGCCGTCACGTACAACAGGTCATCCTCCGACATTTTCGCCACCTCCAACGAGACCCCACCACTGGCCACATCTTCCCATCTCCTCCCCTTTTGGCTTTCCGCAGAGACTGCGCCCTCCATAACTCCCTGGTCAATTTGTCCCTTCCCACCCAAACCACCCCCTCCCCTGGCACTTTCCCTTGCAACCACAGGAAATGCTGCACTTGTCGCTTTACCTCCATTACTTCCTGCTCTACATTGGTGAGACGAAGGGGGGGCTTGGTGATTGCTTTGCCCAACATCTTCGCTCAGTTCGCAATAACCATCCTGATCTCCCAGTGTCTCAGCACTTCAACTCCCCCTCCC
This sequence comes from Raja brachyura, assembly GCA_963514005.1. Next base: position 118,352,897 of record OY740783.1, on the reverse strand, counting down.
ATTCCGAATCCGACCTTTCTGTCCAGGGCCTCCGCCATGGCCGGAATGAGTCCCACCGTAAATTGGAGGAGCAGCACCTCATATTTCGCTTGGGTAGTTCACACCCCAGCGGTATGAACATTCACTTCTCCAATTTCAGGTAGTCCTTGCTTTCTCCTTTCCCCTCCCCTTCCCAGCTCTCCCACAGCCCACAGTCTCTGCCTCTTCCTTTCTAATTCCCACCCCCACATCAGTCTGAAGATGAGTCTCAACCCGAAACGTCACCTATTCCTTTGCTCCATTGATGCTGCCTCACCTGCTGAGTTTCTCCAGCATTTTTATCTACTCACAATTCTGGTAACATCTTTATACATCTTATAAATCTTAGACCATAAGTCCATAAATGATACAAACAAGGAAATGCAGATGCTGGTTTATCTCAAAGATTGACACAAAGTGCCGAAACGTTACCCATCGTTTGTCTCCAGAGGTGCTGCCTGACCGCTGAATTTCTCCAACACTTTGTGTCTATCTTGGACCATAAATAATTCTGACGTATAAGGAGGTCAATGGTTTAGGAGACAAATCATTTATTTAGCATCAATAATCATTTAGCATTTTTCATCATGATGCTCCATAACAAACTTTACAAGTCTGAGCTTGACTGATATTTTTTAAGATAGGAATCCAAGGTCAAAAGATATTAGACATTTTTCCATACTTCCTTTTATTGAGCATATCTTCATTATGATTCCCACTGCATTATTCTATTTTAGTTTTTTTTTTTCTCTCTTAGAACTGTTGCTTCCTGCTTCTCTTCATATGCTGCTATTAACATCTGATGATAACAAATTATTGATCTGCATTTGTGTTAGAATTTGCCCTGTTCCTTCCTCATGAATGCTTGGTGCCGATTCATTGTGCATATGATTGTCGTGCTCTTAAAATGAGTTAAATCCTGGTGACTAAATGAAGAATTCAATTAAATTTGATGTTCTGCTTGTTGCTTTAGGTACTTCATAACAATTTAAGTCTTCATTCCAGAGATATTATTGTAAGAAATGAATAGATTTTTTAAGCAGTGTTGTGCGCTCTATAAAATGGAACGCCGGATCCGTTAACCGGGCATAATACGAGTCTGAAGGAGTGTCTCGACCCGAAAGGTCAGTCTGAAGAAGGGTCTCGACCCAAAATGTCACCCATTCCTTCTCTCCAGAGATGCTGCCTCTCCCGCTGAGTTACTCCAGCATTTTGTGCCTGCAATATGAACAAAAATATATTATGCAAAAATGCCTAATTTTTATGGAAGAGCTGGTCTTTGCCACAATTTCTTCCAGTTGATGCGATGGGCAGGTTGTTTTTTTTTCCGATTTGCAGAGAAACCCTGAGGCTGATTGCTGCAATCTGCTTGATTTGTCTGTTCCTCCCTCTGTGTGCCTATGCCTTGCTCCTCATCCAGATGTTTTGGATAAAATACATATGCTGCGTGTTAAATAACAAGTATGAACCTGCACCTCAGCATTCCACAGCTTTTAAAACCACTGCTCCAGTATGGAGAAAATTAAGCATTGAATTTAAGATAGATGTACTTAGTAGCGCATCACTGGATGTTTTCAAGAGAGAGTTAGATATAGCTCTTAGGGCTAACAAAATCAAGGGATATGGGGAGAAAGCAGGAACGGGGGAACTAATTTTGGATGATCAGCCATGATCCTATTGAATGGCGGTGCTGACTTGAAGAGCCGAATGGCCTACTCCTGCGCCTATTATCTATGCTTTCTGCAGTACAATTTAATAAAAATGTTAAGTACAAGCTCACACTTTTCTAACCAGCCATCTGTATATTTGTTGCATTTTGGGGTTTTATTGGGAATGATTATAAAAGATCGCCTTGTCTTTTATTGCCTTCTCTTTCTGAGACCTCTGTAATGGATGTTTCATGCTGACGCAGATGTATAGACTTTATTTAGAATATCTGCTATCGTTAGTCTTAGGGTCTTTAATTAGCTCCGTGGAAGTATTTGTAGAAGGAATTGATATTTGTTTTAAAATTTTTCTCATTCTGATTTTGACCATCAGATTTTGTAATCCTATTATTTGTCATTTAACTGTTTTGTTTGCTCCATTTTATGCTGAGAGGACTTTTCTTTTAATCCTTATTTATGCAATCTCCATTTTGGTGGTTTTACATGGAAACTAAGTCTGTTTGCTTCAGACGAGAGGAAGTTGCAGAGTGTTTTGTTTGGAGTTTTTTAATTTTGCGGAATTAAACCAAAGCCTCTCTTTAAAAACGGTTGCAAAGAATAGACCAATGAACCTAACATCTGTGGTGGGCAAGTTACTGGAGAGTTTTCTGAGCAATAAGATATATATGCATTTGCATGGACAAGGGCTGATTGGGAATAATCAGCATGGTTTTGTACGTGGGAGATCAAGTCTTACAAATCTGAGTTTTTTGAAGTATTCATAGATGTTGTCTATATGGATTTCAGCTAGACATTTTTTTAAGGTTCCACATGGTGGGCTGCTCTGGAAGGTTAGATCGCATGGGATCCGGGGAGAGCTAGCTGACTGGATAGAGAATTGAAGATAGTCACAAAATGCTGGAGTAACTCAGCGGGACAGGCAGTATCTCGGGATAGAAGCAAGGGTGATGTTTCGGGTCGAGACCCTTCACTTCATGGATGGAAGCAAAGGGTGACGCAGGAAGGTTGGTTTTCTGACGTAAGGCTTGTGACTAGTGGTGTGACTCAGGGATCATTGCTTGGCCCTTTCCTGTTTGTGGTTTATATTAACAAATTGGATGAGCATGATATGATGAGCACATAAGGCATGATTAGTAAGTTTGAGGATGACACTAAAGTGGGTGGTATTGTAGACAGTGAAGATGGTTTTCAAAATTTTGAGCAGGATCTTGATCAGTTGGGCAAAGAGGCTGTGGAATGATTAATGGAGTTTAATGCAGTTATGTATGAGGTGTTGCATTTTGGGACGTCAAACCAGAGCAGAACCTTCACAGTGAATAGCAGGTCCCTGGAAAGTGTTGTGGAGCAGAGGGATCTAGGAATGCAGGTACCTGTACAGGTGTCACAGGTAGATAGGGTGGTTAAGAAGGCTTTTGAAAAATTGGCCTTCATCACTCGTGGTATAGAAGTTGCAAATGTTATGTTACATCTGTACAAGACATTGCTGCATTTGAAGTTTTGTGCTCAGTTTTGGCCACCCTGACGTAGGAAGAATGTTGTTAAGCTGGAACGAGTGCAGAGAGGATTTATGAGGATGCTGCCAGAACTTGAGAACCTTAACTATAGGGGGATGTTGGGCAGGCCAGGACTATTAATTGGAAGGCAGGAGGCTGAAGGGCAATCTTATGGAGGTGTATAAGATCACATGGGGAATAGATAAGGGTTAATGCAGTCTTTTACCAGAGTCGGGGAATCATGAGCCAGAGGACATTGGTTTAATGTGCGAGCTGAAGGATTTAATAGAATCCTGAGGGGTAACTTTTTCACACCGGGTGATGGGTATATGGAATGAGCAGCCAGAGGAGTTAGTTGAGGCAGGTACTAAAACAGCATTTAAAATACATTTGGACAGGTACATGGATAGGAAAGGTTTAGAGGGATATGGGCCAAATGGAGTGGCTGGACTTGTATACTCTGGAATTTAGAAGGATGAGAAGGGATCTTATTGAAGCATATAAAATTATTAAGGGATTGGACATGATGGAGGCAGGAAACATGTTCTCGATGTTGGGGGAATCCGGAACCAGGGGCAACAGTTTAAGAATTAGGGGTAGGCCATTTAGAATGGAGATGAGCAAAAACGTTTTCACTCAGAGAGTTGTGAATCTGTGAATTCTCTGCCTCAGAAGGCAGTGGAGGCCAATATTCTGGATGCTTTCAAGAAAGAGTTAGATAGAGCTCTTATAGATACCAGAGTCAGGGGATATGGTGAGAAGGCATGAACGAGTGGGTACTGATTTTGGAAGATCAGCCATGATCATATTAAATGGCGGTGCTGGCTCGAAGGACGAATGGCCTACTCCTGCACCTATTGTCTATTGTCAGACAGGTGAGACTAGTGTAGGTGGGACATCTTGGTTGACATGGGCAGGTTGGGCCGAAGGTCCTGTTTCCATGCTGTATGTCTCTATGGCCAGATGAAAGATTAACTGATGGATAGTTGATATAAGATTGTCTATAATGATTGAAGGAACAGATTACAAATATTCAAGCAATGGTGAACATCTCCCCAGTATATTACTGCATCATTTGGTTTGTAAGTTAATTGACCCCTGTGAATTGCCCCTGGTATGTGGATTGGATGCTAAAATTGGATAACATAGAACTACTGTGAATGGCTGATCGATGGTCGGTGTGGGCTGGCCTATTTCCATGCCGTATCACTAAAACTAAAATGAATCATCTGGCCCTCAAAGCCCTGCCCCACTGTACGAGTTCATTCAAAGAGTTCTCCCAAGTTTGCTGTGATTCGAACTCGGAGATTTACGGTAATGGCCGCTCGCAGGTACCCGGGGCTCTCGTGGAGATTTTTCAACATGTTGAAAAGTCTTCACGAGCTTACCGCGCTTCCCGAGTACCTGCCATTAGTGTTACGAGCCGCTAAGAGACGTCCACGAGCACCAACGTACCCGCTACGTTCATTTCTACGTGCTTACCACGAGTTTGATTTTTTTTTTAAACTCAGGAGAGCACTTGAATGAACTCGTACAGTGGGACAGGGCCATTAGTTATGAGTTTAAATTTTTGGACTGCACTTGAGCCTATGACCCTCAGAAGGAAGAATGCACAACTGAGTCAAACCTGATGACTATCAGAAATTGTGTTATATTATCAACATCACTCCATCAAAGTCTAATATTCCTCAGCTATTTTCCATGCAGAACTTGGGTAATTTAATACTAGCTTGCACGTTCCTGGTCTGTTTAGGTTTATCTCCAGATGTAACGCATGTACTGTATCTGCTGCTGCTTGCTTTTCAGTTCTGTTAGTTACCGTATGATAATAATTCCTTTGATATTGTTTCATTTTTTAGGGTGCGAGGTTTTCTGCAATTTCTGTAGGATTCTTACAAGCTACCCAACGCTCTTCTATCCGGAGATCATATGGACGGTCAAAGCGTTTCAGCATAACTCGGTCTTTGGACGATTTGGAAGTAAGTAAACAATTTGAAGTAAAATATAACGATTCTATTGCCCAGTGAGATCGTGTGATGGTAGCATGCATTGTAGCTTCTGGTCAGTAAGCGGGGTAAGAAAACAGATTTCATCCATGCCTTTTGAACACCGCAAATAGTCAATCATTGTTAAAATCTCAACAGCTACCTTCTAGCTTAGAGATGGATGGCTTGATGTGGTTAGAACATTATGGTTCTGCAACAAGATGTAGATTGATTGAGTGGAATGCTAATAAACAGAATGTATTGTGGGGGATTGTGAGGTCATGAATTTTGGTAAAAGGGCAGATTATTATCTAAATGGAGACTGCAGGTGAGTGAAGTTCAGAAGATTGAGGTGTACCAGTGAGTGAATCACATAATGTTGGCTGATGTAAGTAGTAGTCAAGATGACACATTGGCCTTCACTGTAAATGTGTTGGAGTTCAAGAATACGGAGGCTTCATTGCAGTTGTACAAGGTGTTGGTTAGGCTCCACCTAAATACTGTGCAAAGTTTTGGGCCCCTTGCCTGGAACAATATATGGTAGCGTATTCCTGGAATGAAATGTTCTATCAAGGGAAATTAGACAATTTGAGTGTGAATTCCTCATAGTTTAGAAGAACCTTATTCAAACATATAAGATCCTAACATATGAGGCCAATTATCAGATATATTTAAGGTGGGGATGGATAAATATCTCAAGGATCATAATTAAGGAGATCGTGCACAAAAGAGGAATTGAGGCCAGCATAGATCAGCCACTATTTTGTGGAATGGTTGGGCAGGTTTAAGCGATCATCGCCAACTCTCACTCCGATTGTCTTGTGTTTAGCATTCACAGATTGTTGAGGATGGAGGGAAATTGCAGACTGATGCCGTTTTAGAGGCTTTGCAATGGGATAGGGGAAGGTTACGGTTATCGTTGTTCTGCAGGTGAAGAGGGAGGGGTGACAGAGTGTGTCTAAGTCGGCAAAGAAATGTTTTGTTTTCATGTACTCTCCATTAGGTGCCCAGCAACTTTGTTCCCCTTTGAGATACAGGAGGTCCTCACATCACGACTGGATTCCATTCCTGAGCAATGTTCATTAGTTTAGTTGAGTTTATTGTCATGTGTACCGAGGTACAGTGAAAAGCTTTTGTTGCGTGCCCACCAGTCAGCGGAAAGACAATACATGATTACAATCGCACCATTCACAGTGTACAGATACAGGATAAAGGGAATAATGTTTGGTATGAGATAAAGCCAATAAAGTCCAATCAAAGAGAGTCCAGGGGTCTCCACTGAGGTGAATAGGTGTTCAGGACTGCTCTCTAGTTGTAATGTTCATTTCCCGAACTGTTTGTAAATTGGAGATGAACAAAAACAATGTTGGGTGAGGATCGCACAAGCACCGGTCACAGGGGAGCAAAGTGACGCGGGAAGAGTGGCCTCAGTGACTCAGCGCACCCAGTTCTTCTCGTCTTCACTCGCCGCCTAATCGTTGAGGCTTGGGAGTGGGGTGGGGCAGGGCGGGGTGAGGCAGGCAAATAGGTGAGGATGTGGAAAGTGAAGGCACATGAAAATGTCCTCCATTCCCACACGGCAGAAGATGCCTGTAGTCCCACAGCAGCTGGCAAATCGATCCCCATCCATCCCGCTGGTCTCCTAAACCAGATCTATAAATTGGCCGTTTGTTAATCGGGGAGGACCTGTATGTAAAATCACTGCAGAATGGCATTGGAAGGGGAAGAGTCCTGCTTAATGTTAACTAAATTCTGCCTGGTCTCTGCCACGTGTATTGGGTAAAGAAAGTCCAATTTGCACTTCCGTCATTTAAGCTGCTTTTTAGGACATATCGACTCTATTAATATTCATTGCAAAATAGTAGCTGAGATAACAATACAGACAATTGAAAATGAAAAAAAGAACATAAATGAAACAAGCCCACAATATCTGCAAGGGATCAGGTATTTTTGTGAGATTGATGTTCCAGGGTGTTATGAGTATCCCTGTTAAAGATATGGCCGACACGATAAAATTCCATCAGGAATCTCCGGTTGCCTGTTACAGTTTGCGTTGGTATATCTCCTTTTCTTTTCAAAGACAAAATAAAATTACGAGCCCACCAAATTTGGGATTAGATTTAATTTTGTCTTTTATGCAGGTGGGCTAATTGCTTAAAAATATTGTCAAACCATCCTATTTCTTTGACATTTTCATTTAACCCCAAATGAACAGAACATTTGCAAGACCAAAACAGTAGTTTGTAATGTATAGTTTTTGAGTTATTTTTGTAAATAGTTTCACAATTCCAGCTAATAGAATAATTGCAAATATCGAAACAAGGGACTGGAGATGCTGGAATCTGGCGTAAAACACACAGTGCTGGAGTAACTCAGTGGGTCAGGAAGCATCTCTGGAAGGAAAGGATAGGCAAAGTTTTGGGTTGAGACCCTACTTCAGATTGTAAAAATAGGATTGAAGGATTTGATCAATAAATCAGACATGGATATAAATCACACATGCTTCTGCTAAAGAACATTTCTATTGTTGGTACTGATTTTACAGACGACTCTGAGAGTTTTATCATTGTGAGTGTTTAATGATAATGTTGTGATTCAACAGGTCTGTGTATGAGTGGATTAAATCGTAGACTTCAGCAGTTGCTGTAGTCATGTGCCATTGTTTTAAAGATTGATGTAGAATAGTGTGACTCATTCAGTACTGCTTAAAACACACATCCTAATGTTTATTTTATGGCCACTAATCTCTTGTACTTTTCTAATGAAAAATTGTTTAATGGACTATTCATCATCTCTAACAAATAGAATGAGTTTCTAGATGTGGTGGAGGAAAAAAAGAACTGCAATCTTGAGTAACTTACAACCCAACTTTATGAACATTATATTCTCCAATTTTAGGCAACTTATATCAACCCTTACCTGTTTTTCTTCCCCCCACCTCCTCTGTGCCCCATCTGGACTCGTATCTCTCTCCCCCCAGGACTGGCATCTTAATGACCCATTGTGCAGATGCTTCATGAGAGATAGAGGTGGAGTTAAAAGGTGGAGCTGAGAAATAAGAAAGGGATAATCACCTTGTTGGGAGTGTACCACAGGCCCCCAAATGGTCAACGGGAATTAGAAGAGCAAATATGCCAGGAGTTTGTAGGCAGCTGCAGAACTAATAAAGTTGGTCGATGTGGGCAAGTTGGGTCGAAGGGCCTTTTTCCATGCTCTATAACACTATGACACACTCCGCCAAATCCAGTGCCTTCTTCTAGGCCACAGCACCAGGACGCACGTCACTGCTATCACTGCCGGGTTAAATCACTCCTCTCTCTGCCAGGACTTGGTAGTTCAATTATATATCCTTGTGAATAGTAATGTTTGGCGAGGCGGTGGGGGGGGGGGGGGGGGGATAGGAAGGGGGAAGGAGGTCGCAATGCGTCATCGGAGACCAACAGGCTGAAAAGAGAATGATTACAAGCTGTCGTGCTGCAGCTTTCCATTGCCTTGATTCATCCACATACCAATCTTACACTCTGCATGAACTGACAGGGGGTAGGGTATTGACATGGATAGAGAAATGGTTGGCGTACAGGAAGCAAAGAGTAGGATTAACGGGTCCTTTTCAGAATGTCAGGTAGTAACTAATGGGGTGCCGCAAGGCACGATGCTTGGACCTCAGTTGTTTACAATATATATTAATGATTTAGACGAGGGAATTAAATGTGACATCTCTAACTTTGCGGATGACACAAAGCTGCGTGGCAGTGTGAGATGCGAGGAGGATGCTATGAGGCTGCAGGGTGACTTGGATAGGTTGGGTGAGTGGACAGAAGCATGGCAGATGCAGTGTAATGTGGATAAATGTGAGGTTATCCACTTTGGTGGCAAGAACAGGAAGGCAGATTATTATCTGAATGGTGTCAGATTAGGAGAAGGGGAGGTGCAACGAGACCTGGTTGTGCTTGTACATCAGTCACTGAAAATAAGCAGGCAGGTACAGCAGGCAGTGAAGAAAGCTAATGGCATGTTGACCTTCATTGTGAGAGGATTTTAGTTTAGGAGCAAAGAGGTCCTACTGCAGTTGTACAGGGCCCTGGTGAGACCACATCTGGAGTATTGTGTGCAATTTTGGTTTCCTAATTTGAGGAAGGATATTATTACTATTGAGGGAGTGCAGCGTAGGTTCACCAGGTTAATTGCCGGGATGGCGGAACTGACATACGATGAAATATTGGGTCGACTGGGCTTGTATTCGCTGAAATTTAGATAGATGAGAGGGGATCTTATAGAAACATATAACATTCTTAGAGGATTGGACAGGGTAGATGCAGGAAAAATATTCCCGGTGTTGGGGGAGTCCAGAACCAGGGGTCACAGTTTAAGAATAAGGGGTAGGCCATTTAGGACTGTGATGCGGAAAAATATTTTCACCCAGAGAGTTGTGAATCTGTGGAATTCTCTGCCACAGAAGGCAGTGGCAGCCAATTCACTGGATGTTTTCAAGAGAGAGTTAGATTTAGCTCTTCGTCAAGGGATATGAGGGAAAAAGCCGGAACTGGGTACTGATTTTTGGATGATCAGCCATGATCATATTCGATTGGTGGTGCTGGCTCGAAGGGCTGAATGGCCTGCTCCTGCACCTATTTTCTATGTTTCTATGACAGTTTACACTAGCTCAGCTTCCAGTTGATGTATCACCATAGGTGGTGAATCTTGAAGATAGATGCTTACTGTCGTAGCTGCAGTCATGATGCTTTCATTCTTTGACTGCCCCTTTTGTTAAGTGACTTTTTTTTAAGTTCATTTTTCAAGAAGCAAGTGTAGCTGGCAAGTCCAAGATTTAAAACCCATCCCTTATTACCCTTCGAAAGATGAGAGTGAACCAACCATTTCAAGTGCTGCAATGCATCTGGTGAAAATAATGTTAGGCAGGGAGTTCCAGTATTGAGACCCAGTGATGATGAATGAGAGGCAGTCAGGGTAATGTACCATTTTGCAGCATAACAGCTGGCTGATCATCCTTGTTCATGCACGCCTTTACTTATCCAACCCTTTTCTAGAGTTTCAGCGCAGAGCTATTTGAGTTGATGCAGTGTTGGGGGAGTCTAGAACCAGAGGGCACAGAGTAAAAGGGCATACCTTCAAAATGGAAATATTGAGACATTTCCTTAGCCAGAGTTTGGTGAATCTGTGGAATTTGTTGCCACAGCCGGCTGTGGAAGCAAAGACTTTGGGTATTTTTAAGGTGGAGGTTGTTAAGTTTCCCGGGTAAAAGGCACGAGAGTGGGGTTAAAAAGGGATAAATAGATCAGCCATGATTGAATGGCAGAGTAGACTCACTGGGCTGAATGGCCTAATTCAGCTCGTATGTCTTATGGTCTTTCCATTGCACAACTAAGATATTAGGTGGATGTGATTTGTCTTGGAATTAAATCTGCGCTATTAGCCTTAAAATGCTGCATATTGCTTGTGTTCACAAGCATGTAACTCGAGTTGGCCACCACATTCACACTGGGAAGGTGGGCTGCAAGCTTTGTGCAAAGCTTTACCCTAAATTGGTCCCAGATAGTTTCTTGCTGCATGCCATTGAATGTGGGCTTTCTGACAGTCTTTCACAAAAATTGTCTTTTTCTGCAAGATGCCAGCCTGAGTCTGGTGTAACAGAAAATGCACTCTCTCTTTATACCAAGGCTTTTCTAAACTAGTCCTATTCCCTTTCATTTTGTGCCACTCTTCATTTGTTCACGTTTGCTTCAGCTATGGATGCCTGCCAGTACCTTCTACAAGCACAGTGCGTTACTCTATAAGAAATGCAGGCTATCTTTAATTGAAGTTAGCCACTCATGAAATTGGTCCTCGTGTAGCATCAAACCAAAGAAGAATGCCGTTAACATTGGCTGGAAACTATAATGATTGCAGTTTGGAGCATCATGAAGTTGGCATGTTGCCTGCATTACCACACAACAGGCACAGAATAATTACAATGCCAGTTCCAATTTTAGGAGGCTATTGATTTTAGCTCTGTCTATTTTTTATTTCATTGTGCTTCTTCTATTCCTTATGAATCATTCAAGCTATTGTATCAATTTGCTTTTAAACGCTTTCACTTTTATATATTAATTTTTCCTTCTGGCTCCCTTCAATGTGTTTTTTTAAGTGCGTTGGTCTCAGTGGGTTGTTATCACTGAAACATTAGTCTATTACAATTTTGAAAAATTAAATCTACGACAATAAAATGAGTCATTAAACAACTTTTTACTTCTACATCTATTAGTCATCTTGTTAAATATTGCATCATCAATTGTTGTTTATGCATGTTTGACCGGGCTTTTCCCTTATGGACTTCCAAATAGAACATTATTGTCTGAACATTGCAAAGTGTTTAATTTTGTAAATTGTTTCAAATAAATACCCAAGTTAGCATTTAAAGATAAACCCCTAAATTAAATGTAATGGGACATTGTAAAAACAGCATGCTTAACTTTATTTCCCTGGAATTTTGTTGCAGTCAAAGATTTCAAAATTCCAGAGTGACAGGATATTTTTTCTCAGTTAAAGGTTTCCTTTTACTGAGCATGCTTGTGTAACTGTTGTACAGCCTGAAGGCATTTAACATGCTGAGGCAGTGGGCAGCTGCAGAAAGAGCATTTAGTTTAGAGAGAGCAAGAACAAACACAGGAAGGTGGAATCAGTGGAAAGATGGTACAACCAGAAATGTTTTCTCACTTAACACTTTAGCTAAGTCATCCATTGGTATTAATCAGTATTTTTCGGAAGTCTATGTCCTGGTACCTATGCCACGGACATTTTCTGCAAACCTCACGGTATATGGAGCATAATTTTACAGGCGATCAGGTAAGAAAAACTGTAGTACTTAGCTTGAATTGGGTTGGGCATAAATATATGGTCTGTTGTATGTATTTTCTGACGGTGTTTTTGGAGTTATAAGCTTAAAAGTTGTAACTTGGGCAAAAGTAACAAATGCTTATATATTTGTCAAAGCTTTAAAAACCAAGATGGAAAAAGACCAAAGGATGTGATTTCCAGTTTAAAAATCAACGTTGTTTCTGAACTGACTCGGAAGTGCTAGCCCATTATTAACTTTGATCAGTTTACAAGCAAAAGGATAAGCACAGAGTTTATGATTTTGGCCATTAGAAGGCAAATAGAATTATCTGCCTACCTGATGCAAACTGTTAGCAGACAGTTTATTTGGTTCAAGAAAATTATTTGCTTTATGGATTTCAGTTAAATTTGTGTTAACTATCAATTAGTATCTGTAATATTTAAACCAGACAACAGGGGGTATCAACGTCTTTCATTATGATTACTTGGAGGAAAAAAACGTTGCCTTTATTGTACCCCTTAATGCAGAAATGTAGTTTTCTACTTGGAGATCATCAACATTAATATTTTGTGTTTTAAGTTATAATTGAGGTTAAACATTAAACTAGTTTACATTTAGAGCTGATGTGGTGTGTGTAAATCTTAAGTTATTTTCATACAGTGCAATAGCTAGCTGGATTGTATCGTTCTATTTTGTATTGTTCTCTAAATACCATCAGCAAGTAAATGTAGCGAAAAAAAGTAGGCAGAAAGTTTGACTTTTTTGCCGTGTTCAGCCGGCACACGATTTTTGCTAATAAATGTTACTAATTACACTTTCCTGCCTCTGTGCAACATGTAGCAGTCCAGACATTAATGTCTGAGTCAAGTCTGGTTTGCTAACAGCAGGATTAATTTACATTGCCATATTTTCACTTGAGCTGCTAAATAAGGTTTGCGCAGGGCCTTACGCTATTGATTACTTGCCCATAAACGCATTCCCTACTTAAGCAATTTCTCTCCTCCATGTTTCTTGTTTAGACATGGCAAGTGCAAAATGTTTTGCTACTGCCACGAAGATTGACAGGAGGAACCATACAGAGAATTGGCCTGAGGCAATTCTTGTTTTACATTCCCCTTTTATAGGAAAAATCTGCCTTATTGCCATTCTGTAGTGCTATGGCTGATATTAGGTGGAAGACTGTTAAAGGAAAACATTGTTTATTGAATATATTGGAACCACCACTTTTTTGCAAATGTTTTAACCACATTCAGTCTCTGCAAAAAAAGGGGGTAATCTATGATAATATTGGATCTGAAGTTACAATTGCACATTCTAAAAAAAAATATTGAAGTTTTAAGACCAATAAACAATAGGTGCAGGAGTAGGCCATTCGGCCCTTCGAGCCAGCACTGGCATTCAATGTGATCATGGCTGATCATCCCCAATCAGTACCCCGTTCCTGTCTTCTCCCCATATCCCCTGACTCCGCAATCTTTTAGAGCCCTATCTAGCTCTCTCTTGAAAGTATCCAGAGAACCGGCCTCCACTGCCCTCTGAGGCAGAGAATTCCACAGACTCATAACCTTCTGTGTGGAAAAAGTGTTTCCTCATCTACGTTCTAAATGGCTTACCCCTTATTCTTAAACGGTGGCCCCTGGTTCAGGACTCCCCCAACATCGGGTACATGTTTGGTATGACTAACCATTTCAAATAAAGTTATATATATATTTATATAATGTCTACCTGCGGTGTTGCAATGTATCAGACTGTGGTTTGAGGCATTTTGAAAGCTGTGGGGGGGGAAAAAGTTAGTTAAGTGCCATAAAAAGACTGCAAATGTGTTGTACCTGATACATGCAAAAACTTGTTGATCTTAGACATCTGTTGAGCTTTGGTCTCACCTAGATTCCAAGAGCTAAAAGTAGGGAGTGCAAGAGCACGGAAGTATAAAGAACAATGCATGTGTACATTTTGGGCCTGAGCAACACTACAGGTTAGATTTACTAAAATAACAATGTTTAAATTAAACGTGACTTATTTACAATGTACAGCTAAACAGGCAGTTGGTGAGGTAGCCACAGCAGTGAATCAAATAAAGAAATATGCATTTGAAGATTTTTTTTAATGATCTACATTTTGATGAGATAAAGGTGCAGGAGATAGTGCTGCTGCTCATAGCTCCAGGGACCAGGGGTTTGATCCTGACTTTTGGATGGTCTTTTTTGTATGGATTGTGCTGGGTTGCTCCCACACCCCAAAGATATGCTTAGAGGTTATTTGTGTACTGCAAATTACTCCTTAGTGTAGGTGGGTAACAGAAGAATTGGGGCGTGGGGATTTAATGGGTTTACATAGAAATTATAGGGGGAATGGGTCTGATGGGATAGACACAAAACGCTGTAGTCGTCGTGGCTATCCCTCGAGGTCGAGGATGATGGTCTACGTTCCATTGTTTTTATGGACTCTCAGGTGGCTTCCTGGCTTCGAAAGTTCTTCGACATTCAGGACAGGTAACTCCAGATGGCAGATCGGGCTTTGGTTGTTGCTGCCTCTCTTTACATTTTCTTCTCTTTTCTTCTAATTCTGCCCATCTGTTGGCTTTGAAGGTCGCTGTTGCTTCTTGGATGATGGTTCGCCAGAGTTTCCTGTCCTTGGCATTGGTTTCCCAATTGTCGATGTCGATTTCACATTTCTTCATGCTGGCTTTTAGGAACGTCTTTGAATCTCTTCTTTTGTCCGCCTCTTTTACGTTTGCCTTCTTTAAGCTGGGAGTAGAAGGTTTGCTTTGGTAGACGCTCGTCTTCCATCTGAACAACATGATTGACCCATCTTAGTTGGTTCTTGATGACGAACGCTTCGATGCTAGATGTTATTGCTTCATTCAACACGCTGACGTTGGTTCCTCGGTCTTCTCAACTGATATTTGGTGCCTTGAAGACATTGTTGATAGAACTTTCCAAGTGTTTTCAAATGGCGTCGGTATGTTGTCCAGGTGACTGACGCATACAGGAGCGTTGGAATCGCCACTGTCTTGTACACTAACATTCTGGTGTCTGTTCAGATGTCACGATTTTGAAAGACTCTCATTGGAAGACATCCAAAAGCTGCTCCAGCACACTTAAGACGATGTAGTATCTCGTCATCAAGGTCGAGCAACTCAGCGAGACAGGCAGCATCTCTGGAGAGAAGGAATGGGTGACATTTTGGGTCTAGACCCTTTTTAAGACTGGGTCTGATGGGATATCTGTTCTGGAAGTTAGCATGGACTGAATGGGCCAAATGATCGCCTTCTGTGCTATAATATTATGTTTAGTTTAGCCAGAGACTCTGTTAGCTCTTCTGGCCAACTAAACACATACCATGACTCAAAACTGGTGTCTTCCAGATTACATAACCCAACTTTTCGTTTTCTAAATATTCTGAACCATTGGTTTGGTTTATTTTAGATATATAGTGCGGAAACAGACCCTTTGGCCTACCGAATTGCATTTACCAGAGATCCCCGTACGCTAGCAATATTCTGCAAAAATTAACCTACAAACCTGTACGTCTTGGAGAGTGGGAGGAAACCGGAGCACCTGGGGAAAACCCACACGATGACGGGGAGAACGTACAAACTCCGTACAGACGGCATCCGTAGTCAGGATCGAATCCGGCTCCTTGGTGCTGAAACGCAGCAACTCTACTGCTGTGCCACTGTGCTGTCCTTGTTCTGATGCTAATAAAATGTGTGAACATTATCCTAATATTGAGTATGAATGAAAGATTTTTAGTTGTTAAATGTTGAATTTGTGAGTTTTTAACAACAGTTAAAAAACACTTTCAAATATAGCTTATTTTGACACGTGTATGAAATGATCTATATTAATTTACATATGCTTTTAAACCGAGTTTCATGCCTGCCTAGACTTGGAGCCTTCCCAGTTGTGGTGTACTGCCAAGAAAGTTATAATACAATCTTTCTCTGAAGTGCATTGGTGCATTATGTCCTCATCTCAAGACAAATTTCTCGAGATGCAAGAACATAATGTGGTGGTGCATTGCAGGGAAAGCTCAGTACTATAGATGAAAACATTGCAGCGGTGAACTATTTTTAAATGTGTTCTGCTGATTATAGTTATGAAGTAAAAAAAACAGCATTTCTCCCTAATTTCAATCCCTGTCCAGTTGAAGGAGTAATTTTCTTGCTGGTGCTTGTTCAACAAAGACACCTTATCCTTTTTGCCCATGATTCATGTATAAGAATTGTAGGGAGTGTCTCTATTATTAGGTTGGTTTAGACCAACATAGCCGAGACACATTCTATCCAGACACGCAGGCTTTCATTGGGGATTGCTTTGGAGCAGATTTTTCTTTTTCCTAATTCATGACTGCTGAAAGAAATTATAGTGCTAAACTGCTGTTCTGGCTAACTTAACACATACCATAAATCAAATCTGGTGTCTTCCAGATCACATAACCCAGTTTCACTTTCAAAATCTGCTAAAGAGTTGATGGAACCCAGAAGTAAATTTGAATTACTGTGATAACACAAAGTACTAGTGCTAGAAACACCAGGATAAGTGCACAACCAAGAAAGCCAAGCCCAATGCCAAAGTAGTTTCTAAAGTTATTATATTTATTTGTAATAGATCTTTACTTGCCTCTCGATCTCTCTCTCCCACCTATACACACTTATGCTATTAGACAATAACTACCTTCATATTCAGTAATAAGCTATCTACATAATAACATACATGCAAGCTAAATGTTTAACCAAGAAACCCAATCCCAATGCCACATGAGAATCTAAAATACCTTTACACAGTTAAACTATGGAACAACACAAACTAGGCGTGTAGATACCAGTATATCCTTGGAGTTATCAAGTGGGCACCTCCCTTTACTGATGTTTTGTTGGCTTTCATCCAATTTCGAGCAGCAGGTAGAGACCCCTGTGACCACGTGGGTTTCCTCCAGGTTCTTTGAATTCATTCCACATTTGTACTTCAGGAGTATTTCCTACCTATGATGCCTCATCCATCCCCAACCTAGTATTGTTGATGTAATTAAAAGATGGAAGCAAGCTGAACATCAATCGCCCATTCACACTCTGTGTAGGAAGGAACTGCAGGTGCTGGTTTACACCGAAGATAGACACAAAATGCTGGAGTAACTCAACGGGACAGGCAGCATCTCTGGCGAGAAGGAATGGGTAACGTTTCGGGATGAGACCCAAAACGTCACCCATTCCTTCTCTCCAGAGTTGCTGCCTGTCCCGCTGAGTTACTCCAGCATTTTGTGTCTGCCCATTCACGCTAGCTCTATGTTATCCCACCTTCGCCTACATTCCCTACACACCAAGGGCAATTAACCTATAAACCCTCACGTCTTTGGGAGGAAACCAGGGCACCTGAAGGAAACATACGCGGTCACGAGGTGAACGTGCATATGTCACATACTGCACTGAAGGTCTGAATCGAACCTGGATCGCTTGCACTGAGGCAGCAACTCTACCAGGTGCCTGTATGACCGTATGTGTGACCCGTATCTCTTGTTTATTAATGACCCTTTTCTAGTCCTTTTCTGGTGATGTGCCTGATCCAACAGCTCAGGTGTAGGGAGGATGGTTTCTCTTCGCATATTCCTTTCTTACCTTAGAGTTTGTGGCCTCATCTACTCTGTTTTCATCATCATCGTTGCATAGATGAAAGGTTTTGCTCTTTGTCAATAAAACAGCTTTGGCTAATGAAAACGGTTATGGTTTGATTGCACCCTGCTGTGTAAAATGTCTTCTCAGTAGCATGAGTACCAGTTACATCTTTATAACACATTGTGTTTCCTCCAGCAAGCACATGATTTAAGCAGTGTTTTGTGGTCTTGGATATTTAGCTGGTATTTTGCCAATTCAGATGATTCACTTATTGTTTTACTTCTATTTAAAACAGAGTTCCCTCTGGCATCATGAAGAGATGCTGGTCATGTCTATTGCTTGATTTGATTGAAAAGAAATATAAATTCATTTAAATAGTACATTCAAGAACTGCAATTAATTCCTTCATCAAAATGTTATTAATTACTAGATCAAGTGCAGACCTGTTGGGTCTGCTCCCCCAACGCAAGATTCCACCACTCACCCATTCCCCCAATGCAATATTGCACCACTCACGCATAGCCCCAAACTGCTCAGGCACGGCTCATTTCTCCTCGTCCCCCAGCACTCCCTCCTCCTCCTCTTCACCCTCTTCAATCCCTAGAGAGGGAGGGGGTGGAGGGGGAGCGGGGTGGAGAGGGGCAGAGATGGAGGGGGGTAGAGGGAGAGGGAGCGGGGTAGAGTTGGGGGGCAGGGAGGGTAGAGAGGAAGAGGGCGAGGGGGGGGTAGAGAGGGTGAGAGTGAGGCTAGATAGGGAGGGGGCATCTCCCTCCTCCACCCCTCTCCATCTCCCTCTACCACACCTCCCCCCCCCCCCCCCCCATCTCCCTCCTCATTTCCCTCAACCTCCTCCACTCACTCCCATTCCCTGCCCCAGGACCTACCCAGGTCGTAGAGCAGGTCGTTGGGAAGTGGGAGGAAAGCCACAAGGGGGAAGGTGCGAACTCCACACATACAGCACCCGAGGTCAGGATTGAACCCGGGTCTCTGGCCCTGTGAGGCAGCTCAGTCCTATGATTCATGGTCAAGAGGTGCTCATGACACAAAGCATTCGGACCCTTTGGCCCAGCAATTTCATGCCTTCTTTTTGCCCTTCTACACATCCTATTTGCCCAGTATATAACAGTGTAATCCTTTCCTATTAAGTGTCTCTCTTTGAAACAAAATAGTAATGGTATCTGATTCCATCATATTCTCTGACAGCAAATTGTAAACCGTTGCCTTCTTTTTGATAAACTTACCATAGAGAAAAAAGGTTTTGGATCTCCCCTTGTTTTATCTTGTATAAATCTTTCAGGTCAGCCTTCAGCCTCCTTTGCTCCAGGGAACATAAATTATGCAGCATTTCCAGTCTCTCCCCGTAACTAAAGCCATCCAATCCAGGCAACCTTATGAATCTTCTCTGCACTTTCTACAGTGCAGCCACATCTGTAATCGGGGAGCGTGGTAAACAGAACTGCAGACAGCACTCCGAATGCAGCCCAGGCATTGTAAAGTTGCAACTAAACTTTCCAACTATAACCTTTAATGGTGTATTACCATCGCATGTACTGAGATACAGAGAAAAGCTTGGTTTGCATGTTATCCAGTCAAATCATACCATACACGAGTACGTTTAAGAAAGAACTGCAGATGCTGGAAAAACAAAGGAGGCCATATTCGACTTCAGGAAAAACCGGCACAGTCCCATACGACTTCACATCAATGACAGCGATGTGGAGGTGGTCAGTAGCACAAAGTTCCTGGGGGTGCAGATCACTAACAGTCTGACATGGTCGAATAACATCTCATCAATAGTTAAGAGAGCGCAGCAGCGGTTGCACTTTCTGCGCCGGATGAGAAGAGCTCACCTCCCCCATCCCATCCTCACCACTTTCTACAGGGGCACCATGGAGAGTATTTTGACCAGCTGTATCTCTGTCTGGTTTGGGGACTGTAAAGCCTCTGACTGGAAGTCCGTGCGGAGAGTGGTGAGGACAGCGGAAAAAATCATCGGGTCCTATCTCCCCTCAACCGGGGATATTGCGACCAAACGTTACGTGTCTGAGGCCAGCAATATTATAAAAGACCCCACACATCTCCATCACGGACTGTTCACTCTGCTGCCCTCGGGCAAAAGATATCGTAGCATAAGGAGCAGAACATCAAGGTTCTGCAACAGCTTCTTCCCACGAGCCATCAGACTCCTGAATGCCATGTACTGGGCTGCCACCATTGTCTGTTTATCTTTTTATCCATGTTTATCCTTCTGTTAATTATCGTGTTGCACAGGGAGCCAAATGCAACGTAATTTCGTTTGGAACTGCATATATCAATGTATTTCTAAATGACAATAAAGTTAGTTTGACTTGTTTGACTTGACTTGAACAGATACATGGATAGAAAAGATTTAGAGGGATATGGGCCAAATGCAGTCAAATTGGACAGCAAGTCAGGCAACTTGGTTGGCATATATAAGTTGGACTGAATAGCCTATTTCTCTGCTGTTATAATCTTATGACTCTGTATTCCAATGAATATAGGCTCAACCTGCTCAATCTTTGATTGAGATAATTCTGCATTATATTTGCTTGGAATGGCAGAGTCAAAATCTGACGAAAGAAGTGCAAGAGTACATTTTGTGGTTTCTAACAGAAAAGCACACCTTCCCTGGCAAATGCTCCTGCCAGCCCTGGCCTTACACCCATCAAGTCAATGCCAGCCATCATGCACAGACATTGTAGGCCGAAGGTCCTGTTCCTATTCTGTACTGTTATACTATTAGCATTACTGAGGGGGCAAGGTTTCTTACACAAAGGGTAGTGAGTGCCTGGAATGCATTACCGACGGTGAAGGTGGAGGCAAGATAAGATAGCATTTAAGAGGCTTTTAGATAGGTACATGGAAATGCAGGGAATGGGAGAATATGCATTATGTACAGGCAGATAAGAGTTGGGCATGGCATCTTGTTTGAAGCTGTGAAGCAGAAATTTTAGTAGCTGCTCCATTATGGTCAATGGGTGGATTTGTGGTAGACTCAGTTACAGCAGTAAATGTTTACATCTCTCTTGTGCAAAACAAAGAGTGTTGGAGGAACTAAGTGGGTCAGACAGCATCTATGGAGGGAAATAGAGAGACGATATTTTGGGTCGGGGCCCTTCTTCAGACTGTTTGGAGTAAGGGAGACAAAGCTGGGAAAAGAGATGGAGTGGGACAAAGTGATAGGCTTGCGATGAAAACGTTCTGAACCTTTTCATACCTCTACTTTCCCTCTTCCCTAACTCTCAATCTAAAGAAGGGTCTCGACCTGAAAGGTCACCTATTCCTTTTATCCACAGATACAAGTGACGAATAAAACTTGACTTGACTTGACTTGAGATGCTGCCTGACCCGCTAAGTAACTCCAGCATTTTTTGTCTATCTTTAGTGATAGCTGAATATAGGTTGAGGGGGTTTTGGTTTGCAGATGGGTGCAGTGAATGTATTTTTCTCTCTTATGTTTGGTATATATCACTAGTTTTCATAGCAGGAAAATCAAACAGGTTGACAATTCAACTCAATTCTCAAATTGTCATTTCCAGCTGTGGAGCTAAGTCTGGGAAAGTAAAAGATTGGTAGCTCTATGCGGCTCAGTTATGACCATGTATAGTGGCACTGCGAGTTTATGAGAGATTATAAACCTTGCAAGATCGGATTGCTCTGCGCTGAGAAAAGGCTTTGAGAACTTGCATTATTACACTTTTGACGTGAAATTAGATCTTGCAGGCTGTAAAATATTTTTGCAATATTTCATAATCCACTTTCCAGAGAAGGATCAGCTTAGTTACTCCAGTCTATCAAGAAGAGGTAATGTTCCCTCAATTTCAGCAATGGCAAGATTGCTTTTTCAGAATCCCCTTACACAGGCCCACGTCTAAAATTCAGAGCCTGACTCCTGTTCTGTACACTCGTTTATGTGTCGTCACCCAGCTGTCTTTAGCTGTCTATGCACAAATTAAATTGATTTCAAAACTTTGCTCTTAAAGTCCTTTGCATATTCTCTGACTCTCTTCGAGAAATCATCCGTTACTTTTGGCATGTGCCTCCTGCACTTCCTCCACTTGTAATTAGTTCTTGCCCTCTGCAATTGCCTCCCAATTATTATTCATCTTCTTGCTTCATTCTCAATCGTCAAGAATTGTTGTAACAGAATTATTGGAATATTACTACAATGTACCATGTTTCCCCCTCTTTCAACAAACTCCCTTCATCAGAAATGATGACGGTTGATTGACAAGAAATAGGCAGGTTAAACAGACATAGATAGAGTGGGCAGTCAGATTTTTTTTTCCCAGGATGGAAAAAAATCATATACATGACAGCTTTAAGGTGAGAGGGTCAAATTTGGTGATGTACAGGGGAAGTTTTATTACACAACAGTGCTTGGAATGAGCTGTCGGGGGTAGTGGTTGAACCAGATGCGTTTGTGGCCTTTAAAGGACTTTTGGATAGGCATATGGATTTGGAGAGAATGGAGTGATATTGGTTATGTACAGGTCTATATGTGATGGTCTTGGCATTGCGTTTGGCACAGAGATTGCGGGCTGAAGGGCCTGTCCTTGTGCTGTACTGTCCTATTTTCTGTGTTCTAAATAACCGTTTCTCTCTCCATCCTGCTTGTTGCTGAGTATCACCATAATTTTCTGACATCAGTTTTTGTTTTTATGCACCACAAACACAGTTCTTTGTGCAGTGCTAGCTCTATGTAACTTGACTACTACAACAGGGGCAGTACTTTGGCAGTTCTTAATACATAAAGCATTTTGGTACGTATTGAGGCTGTGAAAAGTTTGAAGAAGAGCCAGTGGCCTCGAAGTCCAGTGCTGAAAAAGATTGCCTGTGACTTGAAAATCAGTTTAACCCAAAGTAAAGCAAAATTGTGCCAATTTCGATTTCTCTCAGCAACCAGGAAATTGGATTTTTGTTGGTGTTAGTCACATGGTTTTGTATAGAGCACCGAGACTCCAACTATGATCAAGATGGTTGTGAATGATTGCAGCAGGATCTGGATCGATTGGCCAGGTGGGCGGAGGAATGTTTGAAGGAATTTAATACAAAGAAGCGTGAGGTGTTGCATTTTGGGACGTTGAACAAGGGCAGGACCTACATAGTAAATGGTAGGCCTCTGCGTAGTGTTGTAAAGCAGAGGGATCTAGGAGTACGTGCATGGTTCCTTGAACGTCGAGTCGCAGGTAGATAAGGTGGTCAAAAAGGCTTTTGGCACTGGCCTACATCAGTCAGAGTATTGAGTATAGAAATTGGGAGGTCATGTTGCAATTGTATAAGACGTCGGTGAGTCCACATTTAGAATATTGTGTTCAGTTCTAGGCACCATGTTATAGGAAAGATATTGTCAAGCTTGAAAGGGTTCAGAAAAGATTTACGAGAATGTTAACAGGACTAGAGGGTATGAGCTTTAGGGAGAGGTTGAGTAGGCTGGGTCTCTTCCTAACAGTAATGTTATCCAATGCTTCAGCAAAATAGTCCTGGTTGAGATCTTTGACCTTTTGCAACCTCAAATATAGTATTAAGCATGTGGCTGGATTGCCCTAATACTCAAATCAAGATCCTGTGAACTTGCTAGTCTTGGGTTTATTGATCAATGCCACATTTTGCAGTTTTGTGTGTGTGTGCGTACATATGTGAGGGGCCTGAGGAATGGTAAGGCAATGAAGCCTGGGATGGTCTGAACAAGTGCAAATGGATGTGGGAATGGAGGGGTGTGGGTCAGTGTGAGCAAGATAGAGATTGTCGGAATTAATAGTGGTGCCGATCCTAATGAGCTCAGGGTATTTCTTGCAGGGCTGATCTGCAGTGGTAGTAATATTATGGCAGAGAAAATCGGAGCGATTGAATGGAAAGGGAAATAACTGGAGTAAAATGCAATTTGTTGCACAATACCATGTTACCCATCATCCCTCAGCAAAGAATAAAAAAAAGCTAGGGACAGAAAGAATCAAAAATAGTTAGAGATGAATGCACAAAACAGAATGCTGAAGAGAAGACACGTATATATTGCTTGCATGAAGTCAGTTGAGAGAACGGAGAGATCTTGTTCTCAAAATTATCACTGGAAGCGACAACTGCAAACCTAAAAGCATTGTGGAAAGTACGGTTCCAGGGCAGAACACAAGGTTAAACAACCTGTGAATGACACCAATTTTGTTTTGTTCACTCATCCTGCTAATGTTAAAAGTGTATATCGTCAAAGAGCAGGAATGGGTGAAGTTTCGGGTCGAGACCCTTCTTCACACTCAGTCTCTCCAAAGATGCTGCCTGTCCAGCTGAGTTACTCCAGCATTTTGTGTCTATCTTCGGTATAAACCAGCATCTGCAATTCCTTCCTACATATATAGTCATAGAGTTGTGCACCACTGAAACAGGCCCTTTGGCTCGCATTGCTGACTGGAGACACAAAAGATTGCAGATGTTGGAATCTTGAGCAAAAAATAAAATGCTGCGGATATTGTCAGATCTATGGATTGAAATGATCTTATGGCTCGGAACTTTTCTTCAGACTGTATTGTTGACATTTTCTTGGCTATCTACATTATTTCTTATGCCTGCATTTGCCCTATAAGAAGAGGAAAATCCATCATATTTGTCAGCAAATTTGAGCTTCTTATTTGACGTGGCAGAATCTGTATGCATTTATTGAGTCTAATGCATTTACTCATTTACTTGCATGTGTTTCCAACGTTTCATTGGTAAACTGGTTTACATTTAAACTGAAACATAAGACTCATAGTTAAATTCAGTGGAGTTTCTACTTCTCTGCAGCTTAACGTATTTGGAAGTTGCTTGAAAATCCCGTTAATGTGCCAAGTTCTGGTGGGAGGGGAAACTCCAGTGAATCCATCCTACGGTAGCAGCTGAGGTTGTGGGTTTGAGTTGTCACAACGCTAAACATAGATGCGCAATGCTTTTTTTCCCACCAGTTGCCCTTTTACAAAAATGATTATTATTTCCTTTAAAATGTGTAAGGGGCGGCACAGTGCAGCGGTAGGGTTGCTCCCTTAGAGTGCCACAAACCCGTGTCAGCATTGTCTGCATTGAATTCGTACAAACATGGCCCCTTTAAATTTTCCCCCTGTAAATTGACCCTAGTGTTTGTAGGTTAGTGTACAGGGTGATCGCAGGTCAGCCTGGACTCGATGGGCCGAAAGGCTTGTTTCCATGCTGTATGTCTAACGTAAAGTTCGTTAATTTTAAAAAAAAACGTATAATTATGTTTCACGTCCCTGGACTCCTCAAAAGGTTTCACAAAGCCATTGACGTACGAGCCACTATAAAATTCTCCTGGGGTCACTTTGATGGAAAATAATAATTTCTTATTAGATTGTTGAGCTAATAAGCAACAGGTTGACTCCAACATAAGTTTGGATGCAGGATTTAAAATGGTAGGAAATATTTTCCTTTTAGTTTGGCAGTTATTCAAGAACAAAGTGTAAAATGTTTATGGTATTACAGTAAAAATTTCTGCCTCACCCATACCCTTTTTTAAATCGGGTAAGAAGTGTCACTGGGATGAGTTCATAAATGAGATGGTAACAGCTGAAAAATGCATTTAGGCTCATTCACTGGGTCTGACTTTCCTTTCTACTTCAGTGAATGTGCTTGTTCGTACGCTGCTTAAATTAATCATCGGCATTTAGTTTAGAAACAAACAAAAACATATCAGATTTTTTACAATGAAGTCTTCTCACCCATGCCTCTCTCCTTTCTTGCAGACAGCGGCCGTCTCCGATGGAGGTTAGTGCACATTTTCCAGATAAGTGACAATGACAAATGGTATGACGTTGACAGAGATTTTATATTAGGCAAACATTGCTTGGCAATTTCAGGAATTTTGTGATTTGATCGTGTTCTGATTTCCTATCAAATTGGATCTCTGTTTTTCTTTAGATCTGGCGATTAAATGCTATAATCCCCTCTTTTTTGTTCACAACCTTACAAAATATGTCAATTTATACTTAAAATATGTGTAATTTTAATATTATGTTCAGTATATGTATAATATTATATACAAATATGTTCAGGTACAGCAGCTTCCCAACAATCATCAGGCTATTGGATGCTACAAACATCAACTAAACTTCAAACTACAAACTGTGTTGGCTGCACAAGTAACTTTTGCACTACTTTTGGGTTTTTTATTTGTTTGAACTTTTTAGATTTATCGTGCTATTTATTGAGTACTGTGTTCACAGACCTGTTGTACTGTTGCATTAAGAATTTTAGTGTTCTGTTTCGGTATGTATGACAACTGAACACTCTTGACTCTTATGCAAGTAAATAGCGTGGGCAATTCTACACTTGCAGTAGGGAGTGGCGATTACAGAGGACTGAGGCTTGGCAATTGAAAACCGGCGCAACCCTATAATTTGTAAACTAGATGCACAGTAGATCATCAGCATGTTGGACTTTCAGGACCGAGAGAGAGAGAGAGAGAGAGAGGGGGGTTTGGCCGTGTGCATTGGCATGTTAAATCTGCTTCTATTTGTTGTTTTTTTTTAAAAGGTCTATTTTATACAAATCTCCCAACCAAAGAGTTGGAGATTTTCCAAATCTGTGGAGAGATTGGACAGACGACGTTTCGGATTGGCACCGTTCTTCTATCTGAGGAAGAGTCCCGGCTCGAGACGTCGTCTGACAATTTACTCCACACATACTGCCTGACCATCTGAGTTGCTTCAACACTTTGTGACACCAGGAAAGATGGCGAGTTGACACTTGCGATACATGCCTTTGCTAATCAGGGCTTAAAATATTAATTTTATAACATTTTTGTCACCTCCAACAGGATCCCGCTACTACCTACTTCTTCCCATCTCCACCCCTTTCCGCAGAGACCATTCCCTCCACAACTCCCTAGGTAACTCGTCCCTTCCCACCAAAACCACCCCCCTCCCCAGGTACTTTCCCCAGCAACTGCAACGCCTGTCCCTTTACCTCCCCCCTCAACTCCGTCCAAGGACCCCAACAGTCTTTTCAGGTGAGGCAGAGGTTCACTTGCACCTCCTCCAACCTCATCTGCTGTATCCGCTCTTCTAGGTGTCGACTCCCGTATATCAGCGAGACTAAGCGCAGGCTCGGCGATCATTCCGCTGAACACCTCCGCTCTGTCTGTCTAAACTTACCTGATTTGCCAGTTTCGCAGCCTTCTCTGCAAGCCTTTAACTCCCCCGTCCATTCCCAATCAGCCTTTAACTCCCCCTTCCATTCCCAATCTGACCTTTCTGTCCTGGGCTTCCTTCATTGTCAGAGTGAGGGCCAGCGCAAATTGGAGGAACAGCTGGAGTAGCTCAGCGGGACAGGCAACACCTCTGGATAGAAGGAGTGGGTGACTTTTCGGGTCGAGACCCAAGACTCTCCAGACTATAGACAAATATCGGAGCAGGGACGCTATAGTAAAGGGAGCCTGTGTCCGGTTCCAGTTGCCACACTATAGTAGGTTATGCACTTAAATATCCAATACAAATGGCCGTGAACTACATGCTGCTAAATGGGATCAGCATAGATGGGTTCTTGATGGTTGGCATGGACACAGTTGGCTAAAGTTCATGTCTCAGTGCTGTTTGATTAAAATTGAACGAACTTAATTGGAAACATTTCAGAGATGTGAAGAGCACCAGATTAGCAAACAAAAAGCTCCAGACTAGTGTCTGCAGTCTCTCGTATCTCAAGCGGGATAGTAATGCGGGATTAGGTGGTATAAGCTTAATGGTTGGAATGGTCTCCTCTAATTTGTACTGTTCTGTGGTTTTGTTCAAGTTTGAATAGGTAGAGTGGATTTTTTCATGTCTGTCAAATTTACGTTTGCCATATACTCGAGCAAGTTGCAGCCTGCTGTGTTTGATATTTGATTAATAGAGCTTTATCTTGTTTCAGATTTGTAACAGTGAGAATCCATGTATTAGCACTAAGTTCAGCCCACCTCATACTGTCCCTCAACAGGAAGGGCATGTAAAAATGTCAGGAATTTTAACTTCCCAGTCACAACTGATTTTCTTGCTACAAAATCAGTTGCAGAGAATTCTGTTAGAAAATGACAAACACATGCTTTTTAGCAGTTTTGGCCTTCACCCAAACCTGCACCTCAAGTCTGAAAGAAAGCATTTAAAATGAAACATGAGTCACATTAGTATTGGTATTGATCTCAAAATGGTGATTTTTCTTGTTGGAGCTAAACCCCCCCCCCACCCACCCCCCTCTCTTTTTCTTCCCTTCCCCTTCTCTTCATGCCCCAACTGGATTTTCACCCATGTCTCCCCTTCCCTTTCCCCTTCTGTACCCATCCACTTATATTTCTTCCTCTGGCTTACATCCTTATCTCATACTTGAACTTAACTTTCAAAAGTTTCAATAAATAATTGCAGATATATGCTAGGCATTTCCTCCAAGTTTCAGAAATACCATGTTATCGAGAACAGTTTTCCTTTCCAAGAATGATATGCTAACATTTCCAATCTCTGAAATACTTCTCCATAGTTTTCATATGCGCTGTATTACAAATGATTTCATTTCCCCCCACAACTTCATCAATAATTTGTGTTTCCACGGTAACACAGTGGAATAGCTCCTAAATAATTTAGATGGCATTCTTAAAGCTTTGTCTTTGACATTCTATCTGTTTCCTGTCCTTGCGGCCTCGAGGAAAATAATTGTTCTGAACCAGCAGAGAGGCAAGCTCGGCTGTTTTGTTGTCCGCGTTCAGCCGTTTGTAGAATGAGCTGCGTTATCTTCATGTAAAACTTAGGAAACCTGCTCAAAATGCCTCGGAGGCTGACAGTAGTTCTGGTGGTTGCAGAGAAGGTGCAGTTGAGACTGGCATGGGTTCTGTAGGTTGGTTTCCAGTGAACCATTTAAGATATTTGACAAGGCGTCATCACACTGGATCCTACCAGGTTCAGTCAGGTAAGCAGAGGTCTGTATTCTATGGATCCACTACACTGCCTGAGAAATGCAACCAATACTTTTGATTTCAGCTATTGCTAAAATTCTGCTTTAAGCAATTGTTAGGATGCAATGGAAAAAAAGAAATGAAATATAAAGTTTCCAATTTTGCCGATGCTGGTGTTTGGAATATTAATGAACGTGCTGGATGCATTTTGATAATTTCCCCTATTCACTGCAGTTTAGAAGTTGCAATAATGACTTGGCTCACTGTGATATATTTAATGCTACATGCTGCTGCATGTTGTTCAACAGCAGGACAAACAATGTTTAAGAAGGAACTGCAGATGCTGGAAAATCGAAGGTAGATAAAAATGCTGAGGAAACTCAGCGGGTGAGGCAGCATCTATGGAGCGAAGGAAATAGGCAACGTTTCGGGTCGAAACCCTTCTTAAGATTGGTGTGAGGGGGGGAGGGGGCGGGAAGAAGAAAGGAAGAGGTGGAGCCAGTGGGCTGAGGGAGAGCTGAGAAGGGCAGGAGAAAGTAAGGACTACCTGAAGTCAATGTTCATACCGCTGGGGTGCAAACTGCCCAAGCAAAATATGAGGTGCTGCTCCTCCAATTTACGATGGTCCTCACTCTGGCCATGGAGGAGGCCCAGGACAGAAAGGTCGGATTCGGAATGGGAGGGGGAGTTGAAGGACAACAATGTGTAGGAATGAACTGCGGATGCGGGTTTACCCCAAAGATAGGCACAAAAATGCTTTTGAAGACACAAAATGTCACCCATTCCTTTTTTCCAGAAATGCTCCAACACTTTGTTGTTATTTATTTAAAAGTTAATACAACCTAGTTTGGTGAATGCTTCCCTTCGAGTGAATCTACACCATGCAGATTAAAGGGCCTGTCCCACTTGGGCGTCATTTGCGCATTATTTACTTGACATCCTAAAAATTGTTTAGCGCATCATGAGGTGTGGTGGCATATGCAGGAATGTGCGGTAACGCGCGGTGCTTCCCTATTGCACCAGGATTTTGGAATGTTCAAAACCCTCGCTCGGCACCTGCGTGACGTATCCCTTGCGCATGCTGACGTACTAATGGCGTATGTGTAGTGCGTGGTGACGCATGGTTACGCACGGTGATGCTCGAACTTACCTATGCTCATTTATTATGCGTTACCGTGCGTAACCATGCATCGCCGCGTACGCCGTCGGCGTGCCATTTGCACATCATTTGAGTGCCGCACCACGTGATCTCCCGGATATAAAGCGCGCTGAGATTTGAAATGTTTCTAATGGGGAAATCCTTGCCACGGAGATCGGACTAAAATAACAGTACAGCACGAACGACATCGCAATGGCTCCCAAAAGAAGCAGGGCCCTCAAGAGCAAAGCGCGCGACTGTTGTACTGCTAGATGATTTTTGCACGTCAGTCACTGCGGCCTGCCACGTAAATTATGTGCAAACGACGCCTAAGTGGGACAGGCCCTCAAGTGTTTCTGAGATGTTATGCTACAAATCCAGAAAATCCCAGGAACACTCAGCAGACCAGGCAGTATCTGTGGAAAGAGGAACGATTAACATTTTAGTTCCGGGCCCGTGTCAGAACTGGGAAACAAAGTAAAACAAGTTAGTTTGGAGAAAGCAGAGTGAAGATAGTAGTTCATTGTCGTAGCTCATACGTAGTGCTGGTAGTGCAAGAGTGATCAAAGGCTGGAGATTTCACAGCAAATCCACAGTTTGCAGTAAGAGTTAGCTTTGGCATCATGTTTGGCACAGATAATGTGAGCCAATGGCCCTGTTCCTGTGCTGTACTATTCCATGTTCTATGACATTTTTTAGAGAGAACATAGTCAGTGGAAGATAGATGAGCAGATATGAAGGCAAATCATGTAGAGTTTAAAAATAATTACATGGGAAACTAATCCAGACTGTAAAAGCCAGGGGAACAGTGGTAGCGTTGCTACCTTACAGCGCCAGAGACCTGGGTTCAATCCTGACTACGGGTGCTGTCTGTACAGAGTTTGTACATTCTCCCTATGACCGTGTGGGTTTACTGCGGGTGCTCCGGTTTCCTCCCACATTCCAAAGACGTATGGGTTTGCACTTTGGCTTCAGTAAAATTGTACATTGTCCCTAGTGTTAAGGATAGTGATAGTGTGCGGGGTGATTGCTGGTCAGTACGGACTCACTGGGCCGAAGGGCCTGTTTCCCCGCTGTATCTCTAAAGTCTAAAGTCAATGGGATTCAGAGCAATTTGGCAAATTGGATGTAACATAGGCTTGATGATAGGAGGCAGAGGGTGATGGTGAAAGGTTGTTTATATCAAACTGTGACCAGTGGTGCACCTTGGGGATTGATGTTGATGACACTATTTGTTATTTATTATCAATTTTTATGTTATTCTAGAAGTTGGTGTGGCATGGTAAGGTTGCAGATAACATGAAGATTGGTGTTGATAGTGAGGAGGATAGACTTCGACTACAGAATGATATTGTTGAATTGGTAAATTGGACAGACAATTCATTCTGTCTAAAAAAAAAGCCTCACGCATCTTCTTTAAACTTTCCCCCTCACCTTCAATCTATGCCCTATCTGGTATTTGACATGTTCCCACTGAGAATAATACTATCTACCCTCTCAATGCCTCCCGTGATTTTATATACTTCTATTGGGTTGCCCCTCAGCTTCCGACAGTGCAGAGAAAACAATCCAAGTTTGTCCAACCTTTACCCCTCATTATAGTTACATTATAAATGCAATTGAACACTAATGTAATCTAGATAATATGTGTAGATTTTAACCAAGACCATAAATGGTTGATGCTATAAATAGGGTACGGATAGTACAGCTATGCTGCCCGTAGAGCTCGAGTGACCTGTGATCTGGCTTTAATCACGACTTCAGATGCCTCCTGTGTGGAGTTTGCATGCTATCTCTCAAACTGTGTGGGTTCCTTCCTGTGCTCTAGCTCCTCCCCCCAATTTTCAAAGACGTGCTGATAGCCTCTTTAAATTGCCTTTAATGTAGAGGGTGGCAGCAGAATCTGATGGGTTTGAGAGATTGTAGGAACATAACTGAGAATGGGGCCAAATCCAACCTCCTGTACAGCAAAGGAATATGAAAAATAAATACAGTAATACAGTAAACTATTGTTTATAATGGATTTTTATAATGGACAGACCTCTTAATAATGGATTCCAGTTATAGAGGACTATCTCTTTATGAACACAGGCTGCTAGTTACACTGCAGGGGTCATTGAAATTGACAAGGCATTGAAATTGACAAGCAATTGCTCCGATCAACACCTAACTCTATTAAACAATGCAGCAAACAGCATTTAGGATTTTTAGCTTGCAGTAACCAAAATCCATTCTTACTTTTTAAAAAAATCTTTGTATTTGAAAACAACTCGTGTCACAGAGTGGCCACTAGGTGGTTGGAGCGAATCCCTTACTCAGTTATCGGCAATAACGGACACCATTACTCCCCCACCCCCCCCAACTATGGTCTGTTGTAATGTTATAACGAGGGTTTGCTGCATTGAAGAAATCAAAAACACAAAAGGAAGCCCTTCAAAAGATTGTCATAGTTCATTTTGTTTGGTTACTTTCTGTGAATGATATGGTAATACATTTTTATAAACAAGATCTTACCTGGGAGAGGGTAACTTGTCAAAACAGCCCATGCAGAGTTGCAGATCAGTGGATACATAAGTCATTATTATACTATGAGATGAGAACATGTTTATTCAAGCATCTGCAAATTCATCAGGCTTGTCTGTTTGTTAAGTAGTGACTTGCTATCTGTGGTTTCATTATGTGGGCGTTCAGAGAAGCATTAAAAAAAAATCAAAGGTGCAGGCAAGAGCAGATACAGAAGGATAATGTTTCACTCTGGAGTGAAGTGTACATTCAGAAAAATGCCCACTGAAGTGAATGAGTGCATTTATGTTTCATTACAGACTTATTTTAAAGTGGGAGGGCTGTTCACATCAGATAACAGAAGGGCTTGGCAGAGTGAGGGTCCTGGTCCATTGACAAGAGATCCAACATGACTGGGCGCACACACACACACACCCACACGCACACTATATACACCGTTGATCATGCTCTCCTCCTCACCATTACAATTTATCCAGCATCCCCTTACTTCCACATACCCTTGTTGCTCACTGTCTCTGAATCTCCTTTCCTTGTTTTCACCCCCCCCCACCCTCTACTCCCCACCCCCCCCCAATCAAAACCTTAAAGGGTTGGACAGGCTTGGATGTTTTCTCTGGAATGCCGGAAGTGGAGAGGAGACCTGATAGAAGTATATGAAATCATAGGAGGAGTAGATAAGGTAGGCAGTCCAAAACATTTTTCCACAGGGAGGAAAAATAGAATACCAGAGGGTGATAACGTTAAGGTGCGAGGGGCACATTTTAAATGAGGATGATGGGTGCCTGGAACGTGCTGGAGGCAGTAGGAGATGTGTAGTAGATATGCAAAGCAAGATGTTTACACAGGAGGTGGCGAGTGCCTTGAACGCGCTGTCAGAGATTGGGGTGGAGGCTTTGAAGAGACTTTTGGATTGACACGTGGATATTCAGGGAATGGAGGGAGATGGATTATGTGCAGCCAGATAAGGATGTGTCTTGGCATCATGTTCAGTACAGACATTGTGTGTCGAAGGACCTGTTTCTGTGCTGTTCTGTTCCATATTCTAATCCCTAACCTCCTCTAACCCCTCAGTCCCCTCCTTCTAATCCTCACTACCTTAACTCACAAACTCCTCCCTGTTGGCTGCAGGCATCCTTTCACCTCTCTTTCCTCTTGTCTCATGTATTCTGACATTCCAACCCCTCCATTCCCTCTTTCCCCAGATATTTCTCGCCTCCTCTCCGGCTGTCCAAAATGTTTGTTGTCTACTATGGGTCAAAACCTTGGCTAAGATTCCATTTTGGTCCTCGATGGTGCCAGAGCTGATTGAAACCTCAGGAAAGGCAAGAATTGGGACAAGAGAGTGGCTGAAGATGGCTGAGTGACTTTACCTCTGATCCTGCTGTCATGCTTTCCAAGACATGGTCTGGTAGCCAGCAGTCCCTCCTGGGCCCCCTCCAAAAATATTGCTAGGTTTGCAACTCACCGGCTGACGGTTCAGCTCGATCACCCTTTGTCAGAACTGGAGAAGACAAAAATAAATGTACTTTAGGACTCGAGGGCCAGAGCCATTAGGGAAAGATTGGGCAAGCTAGGACTTGATATTGGTCTTCCGTCCAGGGTAGAGAAATTAAGAACCGGAGGGCATAGATTTAAGGAGAGATGGGAAAGATTTATTAGGAACCTGCGGGGCAACATTTTCACACAAATGGTGTTGGGTATGTGGAATGCCAGAGGAGGTAGTTGAAACAGGTACAATTACAAAATTTAAATGAAATTTGGACAAATACATGGATAGGAAAGTAAATCTTAAGGGGGATGGGCCAGATGCAGGCAAATGA
This sequence comes from Raja brachyura, assembly GCA_963514005.1. The sequence goes on along the minus strand of OY740783.1, from coordinate 118,318,883 downwards.
GACTAGCTGAGATGGGGCATCCTGGTTGGTATAGATGGATTGGGCCAAAGGGCCTGTGAATCTACTTTTCATTTCCCAAATGGGGAAGAGTGGAGAGAACCAATGGAATGTCTCTGACAGGATAGCGACCAAGGTAGACTAAGTTCCACAATTGTTTTCAGTGCTGTTTAATAGAAATGGATGCTTATTAATCCATCTGGTGATGTAAATAGAGGAAAATGAATAAGAGCAGCAGAGAGAACAAAAACACCCAGTAGAACTGTGAGATGCAGAACATGGAGGATGCCAGAAATATAAATGCACACCTCCAGTTTCAGGGACAGTTTCTTCCCAGCTGTTATCAGGCAACTGATTCATCCTACCACAACTAGAGAACAGTACTGAACTACTATCTACTTCTTTGGTGACCCTCGGACTATCATTGATTGGAGATAGACACAAAATGCTGGAGTAACTCAGTGGGACAGGCAGCCTCTCTGGAGAAAAGGAATGGGTGACGTTTCGGGTCGAGACCCTTCAGACTGATGTCAGGGGAGTGGGCGGTACAGAGATACAATATGTAGCTGCAGACAGTAAGACTTGTTGGCGAACTGGGGAGGGGGTGGAGAGAGAGGGAAAGCAAGGGCTACTTGAAGTTGGAGAAGGTAATGTTTATACTGCTGGGGTGTAAACTACCCAAACAAAATATGTGGTGCTGTTCCTCTAATTTCTACTGGGCCTGACTAACAATGGAGGAGGCCCTGGAGAGAAAGGTCAAGAGTGTTTTATTGTCATGTGTCCCAGATAGAACAATTAAATTCTTACTTGCTGCCGCACAACAGAACATAGTACGCTGTAAACAATATGTTAAACGAGAGAGAGAAAAAAGTTCTGTGTGTGTGTGTGTGTGTGTGTATATATATATATATATATATATATATATATATATATATATATATACACACACACACACATACTCACAAGTGTGTACGTACACACACTCAAAAAACAAACAATAGTAGTGCATTAATAATAATAATAATAGTCTATTGTAGTTCAGAGCTTATTTGAGGTTGTAGTGCAGGGGTCGGCAACCTACGGCCCACGGGCCGGATCTGGCCCGTAATCCGAAATCATCCGGCTCGCAGGCATATATATATTTTTCTGAGGACATACGTCATCTCCGATACCTGGAAGGTGATTTTTGGACAGCGGGTCGGGTGAAACTCGCTGAAATAGGCGCATTCAAACCTGCTGCCCATTACCCTGCGTGAAGCCCGGGCTCCCCCTCCCGGGACCCGAGGCCGTGGTGACGCAAGGATATCTGCGCTGGCGGCCGCAATGGCAGAACTGAGCGCCGAGTTCTGCCAGTACCGCATCCTGCGCAAAGCTGCGCACCTTCTGTGTCTGGGCTTCACTGTCGGGATCGGGGTTGTCAGTAGGCCGGGGAAGATTGAGTATGATATTTGAGCCACCGCCTTTAGGACAGAGCCAAGGCAATGGCCCATAGATGTGCCATGATCGTGAGCGCCCGTAACTAGGGGCAAGTGCTCCGGGTGGCATCCTCGAAGGGGCAAGATGGGGGCGGGATCCATGTGTACATGTGATAGATGTGGCCCGCCATCCGCTCACAGACATGGGTCCTGGACCCTATGCAGAACAAGGTTGCCGACTCCTGTTGTAATGTTTAAGAGCCTGATGGCTGTAGGGAAGAAGCTGTTCCTAAACCTGGATGTTACAGTTTTCAGGCTCCTGTACCTTCTCATGATGGCAGGGGTGAAATGAGTCAGTTGGTGTGGGTCTCTGATGATACTGGCTGCCTTTTTGAGGCAGCGGCTATGATAAATCCCATCGATGGTGGGGAGGTCAGAGCTGGTGATGAACTGGGCAGTGTTCACAACGTTTTGCAGTCTTTTCCGCACCTGGGCGTTCAAGTTGCTGAACCAGCCCATGATGCAACCAGTCAATATGCTCGCTACTGTACACCTGTGGAAGTTTAAGAGAATCCCCCCGGACATACCAAATCTCCATAACCTTCTCAGAAAGTAGAGGTGTCGATGTGCTTTATTTATAACTAGACTACAGGTGTCACACGGGAGGCCTGGTCCCCAACGCAACCCATTCCCCAATGCAATATTTCACCACTCACCGTTCCCCCAACGCAACTCATTCCCCCAACGTAATATTCCACCTCTCACCCCTAGCCCCTAACTGCGCAGGCGCGGCTCATTTCCCCTCATCCCCCAGCACTCCCAGAGGAGGGGCGGGGGGAGGGAAGTGGGGTGTGTGGGGGAGAGGGTGTGTGTGGGTGGGGGGAAGGGTGTGGGCGGGTGGAGGGGTGTGTGGGCGGAGGGAGGGGTGGGGGAGAGTGATGTGGGGGCGGGCAGTGTAGGGGTGGGGGGCTTGTGATGGGACGCAGTCTGTGGGGGAGGGTTGTGTGTGGGCGGGGGGTTTTGGGGGGAGGAGAGGTGTGGGGATGGGAAGGGGTTGTGTGGGGGCAGGTGGGGTAATGGGGGGAGGGGGGTGTTTGGGCGGGGGGTGTGGGCGGGGAGGTTGTGAGGGGGAGGGGTGTTTCGGAGGGGGGAGGGGTTGAGAGAGCTCGGAGAAAAGATGGGGAAGAGCCATGGGGGAGAGGGGGGTATCACGGGGGAGGGGGGCAGGAGCCTGTGAGGGGAACCAGAGGGGAAGGGAGTGGAGATGGCAGTGCGATGGGGACTCACAGCGGGCGCTGTCGCTGGTCGTTCTCCTCCACCGGGATCAGAGTGTCCGCTTTCCGTTTGACGACATCTCCAATTCCGCGCCAGGCTGGGCTGCTTCCGGTCCCTCTGCAATTGTGTCTGAATGGAGATCAGTGTGCTGGGTGCAGGAAAGATCTTCGGAAATATGCACTCCCAGGAATTTTTTGACACTCTCCACCATCGTCCCGCTGATATAAACAGGATTTTTGGGTCCTCATCCTTCCTCTTCCAAATTCCACAATCAGTTCATTGGTTTTACTGATATTGAGAGCCAGGTTATTGTGCTGGCACCAATTGGTCAATCGGTCGATCTCACTTCTATACTCATCACCATCTGTAATTCGTCCAACAACTGTGGTGTCGTCGGTGAACTTGAAGATGGAGTTTGCATTGTGTCCGGCTACACAGTCATGAGTATAGAGTGAGTAAAACAGGGGGCTGAGCATGCAGCCTTGAGGTGCTCCCGTACTGATTGTTAATGAGGAAGAAGTATTTCTGCCAATTCAAACAGACGGTGGTCTGTCGATGAGGAAGATTAGATTAGATTAGATTAGATTCCTTTATTGTCATTCAGACCTTTCGGTCTGAACGAAATTGTTACCATACAGGACCGCCCCGCCGCTGGAGCACCGCAGCTCCAAACCAGGCCGCCGCCACCGCTGGAGCACCACAGCTCTAAGCTGGAGCACGAGGAAGTCGAGGATCCAATTAAGGAGGGATGCGCAGGGACCCAGTTCAGTGAGCTTGGTAACCAGCTTTAAAAAAAAAATGTTTTAATCAAAAATATTTTTTCAAATATTAAAAAAATATATACCGTACAGTGAAAAAAACAGAACCCACCACCATAACACACAACAAACGATAAACTATCTTACAATCCTTGTCAAGGAAGCATTTAACCCCCGCGCTGCCCAGTGGTCCCGGAAATCCCCCATGGCACCCGTGGACAGCGCTTAGTCCCTCTCTAACACCACCCGGGCACGGACGTAACCCCTGAATAGGGACAGCCAGCCGGCACGGGTTGGTAACCAGCTTAGAAACAGAGAAACATAGAAAATAGGTGCAGGAGTAGGCCATTTGGCCCTTCGAGCGCACACTGCCATTCAATATGATCATGGTTGATCATCCAACTCACTATCCTGTACCTGCCTTCTCTCCATATCCCCTCATCCCTTTAGCCACAAGGGCCACATCTAACTCCCTCTTAAATATAGCCAATGAACTGGCCTCAACTACCTTCTGTGGCAGAGAATTCCACAGATTCACCCCACACTGTGTGAAAAATGATTTTCTCATCTAGGTCCTAAAAGACTTCCCCCTTGGAGGGGATGATGGTATTGATGAACGAGCTGCAGTCTATAAACAACACCCTGACGTAGGCGTTTTTATTGTCCAAGTGGTCCAGTGCGGAGTGGAGAGCCAGTGAGATCAGATCCTCCGTTGACCTGTTGTGACTAGGCAAACTGTAGTGGGTCGACGTTCTTGTTGTGGTAGGAGTTGATAACAAACTAACCTCTTAAAGCAATTCAATGTGGGAATGGAGGGGGAGTTAAAGTGTTTTGCAGCCGGGAGACCAAGCGCAGGCTCGGCGATCTTTCGCTGAACACCTTCGCTCAGTTCGCCTACACCTACCTGATCTTCCAGTTGCACAACACCAAAACCGTCTTGTTCATCCACCCCATATACTTTACTTTATACTTTAGCGCAGTAACATACCCTTCGGCTCACCCTGTCTGCGCCGACCAACATTAACCTGCACACGAGGGACAATTTACAATTTTACCAAAGCCAATTAACCTACAAACCTGAACATCTTTGTAGTGTGGGTCTACCGCTGCGCCACTGTGCTGCCCTTCTTCACACTGATTGTAATAGGGGGAGCGGGAAAAACACGAAGCAAAAATAAATAGATGTTGGTTGTGTCAAGGTGATCCACAGCTGAATGTAGTGAGCTGAAGGGAGATGGCACCCTTGCACATAGACCTATTTTTCCTGTGTGCAATTTGCAAGGGGTCTAGATTGGACAGATGTGGGCCATTACCAATTTGTCAACTATGCTATTGCACCCATTGAGTACCGCATGGGTAGTTAAATTGCTCCCTTGTGGTGCAGAACTGTGCCAAGTGGAGAAATTGAGCTGGCTCATCAGCTGCTATTTATTCGTCTCATCTGTGGCATTTCGGGCAACATCTTCAAAACTGGAAATATTAGCCCTGATCGCACAGTGGAAAACTCTATGAATCAGAATTGTTTTCTTGGCATTGTTATTTTAAAACCATCCAATATATTTGGTAAATAGTGTTGTATGATCATTATTATGACACAGCCTAGTTCTTCAATTTGCTACTGTGTAGCTCGTTGAAAAGTACAGCGTAGAGAAAAAATCAAGCAATTATTTGTCATAATTGCTTTAAACTCCTGTTTTTAGTAATTTCTACAGCTTTTGCTGTTAATAAGTCTGCAATAACCTAAAATAGTAACTGTACTGGGCTTTGGAGTGAAAATGGTTGAGGGGTGACTTTATTGAGGTGTACAAGATCTTGATCGGCATGGATAGAATGAATGCTCATAATCTTTTTCTTCGGGCAGAATATTCTAAATCTAGAGAGCATAGGCTTAAGCTAAGAGGGGGGAGATTTAGCAAGGACTTCAAGAGCTAGATAGTCACACTCACAAGATAGTCTATATCTGGAATACGTTCTAGGAGCAGAATTAGGCCATTTGGCCCATCAAGTCTACTTCGCCATTCAGAGTCATAGAGTAATACAGCATGGAAACAGGCCCTTCGGCACAACTTGCCCACACCGGCCAACAGGTTCCAGCTACACTAGTCCTATCAGCCTGCGTTTGGTCCATATCCCTCCAAGCCTGTCCTGTCCATGTCCCTGTCCAGTCCACGTTTCATAAATGTTGAGAGTCCCAGCCTCAATTATCTCGATGTTAAGCCGCAGTGCGAACGGAGATACGTTACGGGAAAAAATTGCATCTCCGTCGAGGTAAGAGATTAGAAAAAGTTTCCCCAAACCTCCCACATAAAAACAAGCTAAAGAACACTAAAAACAAACAAAAATATCCATTAACTTGGCCTCCACAGCTGACTGTGGCAATGAATTTCACGGATTCACCACCCTTTGACTAAAGAAATCCTCTCCTTTCTAAAGGTACGTCCTTTTATTCTGAGGCTATGGTCTCTAGTCCTTGACTCCCCCACTAGTGGAAACATCCTCTCCACATTCATTCTATCTAGGCCTTTCACTATTCAGTAGGTTTCAATGACGTCCCCCCTCATCTAAACTCCAACGAGTACAGGCCCAGTGCCTTCAAATGCTCATCATATCATTATACACTCATTATAATGAGATGCCAGAGAAGCTGTAGAAGTGAATGCCATTATGGCTTCCAAAAAACGTGGACAGGTATATGGATAGGAAGGCACAGAGGGCTACTGAGCAAATGCAGGCAAATGGGACTAGACCATGAAGCCGACTTGGTCGGCATGGATAAGGCAGACTGAAGGACTTTTTCCGTGCTGTACAACTCTTTGACTCTATGGCTCCATAACATTTGCAAATGTAACAAGGGAAAATAACATTGAGCTACGTCTACATTGAGCAAGGTCATAGGTTGCTTCCCAATTCCATTTGGTATTGCTGATAAGCAAAAAATTACTGCTCTCTATCCTTTCTCTATCAGGATGGTTTCCAAACAATGAGATTGATGAAGGAAATTATTTGAAGCTTGCGTCAGTGAATCTTTGTCCATATTTTGTGTACATAAATATTGAAATAAGTTAACTGGCTAGTTACTGGGGTTATGGGAAGGAGGAAGTGGAATATATTTTTGATAGCTCTTTCATAAAGAATTAATCTAGAACTCTGGCCCAAATGGTTTTGCCCTTTGTTGTAAGATTCTTTGATTTTAATACTTGAAAATTTTCTCTGCTTTTCTATCTGTTCTAATGCAAGTGAGCACAATAAAAATGTATTTTTGTCTATACGATATTTGGTGTCTTTTTTGACAGAGTTAAATGGTGCCGATCTCAAGAACTACAATAGTGCGAACAGCATCAACAGCAATGCCAGTCTTCCCAGTGTCCAAAGCTGCAGGAAGCACGGAGAGCGACAGGTAGCCAGCTGGGCTGTGTCCTTTGAACGGCTTCTACAAGATCCAGTTGGCATCAGATATTTCTCCGTAAGTAAACTCTGATAGAACCTGTGATTGAACTCTTGAAAGGAAAAGCTGGTACTAAAGGATGAGCAATCTGTACACCACATTGTCGTCATTTTGCATCTTTTGAATGCTGACATAACTCAAAGGCAATTAAGAAGGAGTGACAACAAGGAAATGCAGCTGCTAGTTTATACCAAACATACATGCAAAATGTGGTGTAGCTCAGCGGGTCATGCAACATCCCTGGAGAACATGGATGGTTTCGTTTAGAGATACAGCGTGAAAACGGGCCCTTCGGCCCACCGAGTCCATGCCGACCAGCGATTCCTGTACTCTAGCACTATCCTACACACGAGGGACAATTTCCAATTTTTACCAAAGCCAAATTAACCTACAAACCTGTACGTGTTGGGAAGCAACGTTTTGGATCCGAATCCTTCTTCATACTTCAGTTATCGAAAACAGTGACTTCCTGGAAAAACTGAACAAAGACAGGATAGGATATCAGTGCAGAAACTGTGGAAAGTCAGAATTAGCATTATTGATTGACACCTGTAGTTCTCCTCTTTGCTTCTCTGGGTTTATTAATCGACTTCTCCTGTGCTCATCTGCTGCTGTAAATAGGGTGGAATTTAGTACTCGGAGCACCATGACCCATTGTTATCATATTCATTTATTTAGCACTATTCTGCACTCTATCTTAAACTCAGCTGACAGTTCAGAGGTTTTAGTGGAATTTTTAAAATATATATCAACTTACCTTATATAACTGGATTATGACGATAGGTTGAATTCAGTTTTTACATCGAGGGTTTTTGGAGAGTTTACCATATTTCAGCATAAAAGGAAAAAATGTTAAGAATAGCAGTTTAGGCGGTATCTTTGCTTTTTGCTGTTATTCAGCAATGCTGTTTCCTTTTCAACAATCAGCAAATATTTAACTTTGGCTAAAAGAGATTGGATGATAGGTTTATTTAGTACTGCAGTAAAGTTCAAAATTAACACATGAAAAGTGAATCAAAATAAATGTTGTGAGTTTCAGTATTAAAGCAGCAGGCAAACAGCAAGCATTAGGAAGTAATCATTGGATGTTAAAACACTGTATAATGTATCTCACAGTGCTGGAGTATGCAAAATAATATTGCAGGAGTTTATTTTTACATATATATAAAATAATCTATGGTGATTGCTCAGTAATAAAACTTTTCTGAGGTGGAATCATGAATGCAGCAGCTTCAGGAAGCAAGTTACTTGGGACTCAAGGAACTTCGGATGTTGACTTAAAAGAAACACAAAGCACTGGAGTAACAGTAGGTCAGGCAGCATCTCTGGAGGATGTGGACAGGTGACATTTCAGGTCGAGACCCTGCTTCAGTCTTCTTTGAGAGTTCATTACATTAAAAGCAGGACCTTGTGTTTATACGTATGCATATATATTTTTGGAAGAATTAGCCTTTGCTGTTCCTTGAAAAGGCTTTGGATGGAAAACTAGATAAAAAGACAACATGATGAATCAAAATGTCAAAACTTGGTTGTATTTTGGATGTCACCAAAGTAAGACTGCCCACAGCACTGAAAAGGTCATATTTCTGATTGAAAATTGCATGTTTATGTGCGGCCATGTTATTTTACCTTATTTTACAGTAACTCTTACAATTTTGCTAAAAATCAAACCCGACACTAAAGATTTAAACAGGTCCAATTAATATGTTTTACTACTGACTGAGTTTCCAAGAAGTCTTACGTTTTTGATTACTGCAGGCCCAGTTAGAAATAAAGAAACCAGAGAAACTCAGTTGCTTAGTTCTTTACCCTCGAACAATGACATATTACTTGGAACTGCAGTAGGTGTTGTCAGATAGACAAATGTGGCAGTTGTTTTTGGCCTGTCTTCTATGAATGGTGCCTGGGGATTAGGAATATCCTTCCAAATTGTAGGAAAAGGGAAACAGGCCTTTGGGTTTCCATTGCTGCTGGCGATCAGCATTTCTTTACAAGTCGAACACTACTCTTGATTTTACCTTTTAACAAAAAGTTACTTAAATCAAAATACAAGTTTTTTTCAGCAAGGAAGAAGGTTTTGCGAGGTTCATAATGTAACTTCTGGACTTGGATATACAAATGTTCTCTGCAACTAAAGTGCATCGCTATATATTCACTAGAATTGAGCATTACATTGGTCAGATACAGGCACCCCACGTTTTACGCAGTGGTTATGCGCTTGAAAAGCGGCATGTAAATCAAACATATGCCAGGTAGTGCGCGGTGTGGCATGGTGGCGCAGCAGTAGAGTTGCTGCCTTACAGCACTTTCAGCGCCAGAGATCCGGGTCTGATCCGGGTGCTGTCTGTATGGACTTTGTACGTTCTCCCGCTGACCGCGTGGATTTTCTCCGAGATCTTCAGTTTCCTCCCACACCCCAAAGACATACAGGCTTGTAGGTTAATTGGCTTTGTATAAATGTAAATTGTCCCTAGTGTGTGCAGGATAGTGTTAATGTGCAGGATCACTGATCGGTGCGGACTTGATGGGCCGAAGGGCCTATTTCTGTGCTGTATCTCTAAACTAAAACTAAACTTAACAGCACTCAACTAAGCTGCCATACAGTGCCAGCCATAAATCTGAGGGCAATATTCCAACAGTAGGAGCAGCTAAGTTAAACTTTGGTGGTAATTAGACAAGCGCGTTATTCTAAAAGTGCGCAAATCAAGCACGAGTGAAATGTGAGGAGAAGGTAGGAACGGGGTACTGATTGGGGATGATCAGCCATGATCACATTGAATGGCTGTGCTGGCTCGAAGGGCCGAATGGCCTACTCCTGCACCTATTGTCTATTGTCTATTGAGGTGTATGTATATTGTCTGTTGTCTACTGAAGTGTGTGTATATATTGCTTCTGTGGTTGATAAGATAATTGTAAAATATTATTAAGGGAGTTTTTTTATTTTGGTAGGACTTTCTGAAGAAAGAATTTAGTGAAGAAAACATATTGTTCTGGCAGAACTGTGAATACTTCAGCCAAATCCCTCAGAAGGACAAGAAACAGGTGAGAAATTTGTTCAAAGCTGAATTGTTTTAAATGTCTACTCCTTCCCTTTGAGCTTCCTATCCCCGATTTAGACCATTCTCCTCCTCCTTCTTGCGAATGAAACATAAAGCAAAGGAATCGTTAGATTTCAAGCCGGGTGTTGAGCAGCCAGGTTGTTGTCTCTGCATCAACGTCTGCCAGGCCCTGAGCTCCATTTGGTGGGTGGTAGAGTGGGCACTGCTCTCTGCTGATAGCCTGATGGAGGAGGTGATCTGGGTCCATGGCATAATGAGATAGTGCCAGAGTTACTGCTTGCCTTCGGATCCCTGCAAGCGGAATGCCTGCAAGTATAGGGAGCTGCTCAACTGGAGTAGCTTGATGGCTCGCAAGGTGCTGGTCAGGCTCATGTCTACCAGGCTAGTATGTCTACTTCTACTCCATACGGATGCGCTGTACTCAGCTGGGGCAAACACAAGAGCTAAGGCAGAGGTGCGAAGAGTTGATGGGCAAGCTCCCCAACTTGTTCCTGCCAGGCGTCGGATGAGGCCGCTACGTGCCATGACCTTGTCGCGGAGACCAGCCAGGTGTTGACGAAATATTTAGACTAATGCAATGTTTGGACATATCGGAGGGATAGATCATGGAGGGACAACATTTATTAACAAAGAACTGCAGATGCTGACTTATACCAAAGATAGACACAAAGTGCTGGAGTAACTCAGGGGGCCAGGCAGCATGTCAGGTCAGGATTGGACTGAAAGACTGAAAGCAGGGGGTGGGGAGGGAGGTGAAGAGCTGGAGGCAATAGAGATATTAGTGACAGGGAGAGGTTAAACAGACTTGGATTTTCTCTGGAGGTTGCGAAGAGACCTGATAAAGGTATATAAAATTATGAGAGGCTAGGGTAGTCAGTCAGAATTTATTTCCCCAGGATGGAAATATTAAATACTACAGGGCATAGCTTTGAGGTGAGTAAGGCAAAGTTTAGCTGGGCAAGTTTTTCACACAGAGGTTGGTGAATACCTGGATCCCACTGCTCTGGGTGATGGTTGAGGTAGAGGCGATAGTGGTATTTAAGAGCCTTTTGGATAGGGATATGGATATGTGGGGAATAGAGGGATGTGGATTAAGTGCAGATATATAAGAGATGATCAGCATCATGTTCAGGACAAACATTGTGGGCCAAAGGGCCTGTTCTTGTGCTGTACTGTTCTGTTCCATATGGCAGATACAGTACAGTGCAGACAGCATAAGGAGAGGTAAAACATTCTCGATGCTAACATTTTCTGGGGAATGCATTCAGACTGCAACCTCAAGGTATTTGCTCAACACTGGGTTACGTAAAGCAGTGGACATGGGTTTAAGGTGTGAGGGGAAAGATTTAAGGGGAACCTGGGGGGCAACTTTTTTACGCAAAGGGTGGTAGGTGTGACTCCTGACATTAACAGGATGTTAAAGCAAATAATACACACTGGCCTGGATATTAGATCCCATCACACTTTTTTGTTCAGCACAATTGAATTGACAATGGTTTGTTAAGTTAGAAAATGGCAGCTATCACTTTTTTTGCCACAGTTGAACCTTGTGCTGGAAATTTGACTGGAGTGCATTCCAATCATATTACAACCTTGTGATATGTTATACCATCAGACTCACAGAAATGCCAGAAAAATTCAAAAGGTCAGGCAGTATCTTTGGAGAGATAAACAGATACACTGTCTCAAGTCCACAAGCTTTCATGTGAACTAGATAAAAGCGAAAGCAAGCATGTTTTAAGTGGTGGGGGTGGGGGACATTATGTGTGATGGGCTGGAGACCGTGGTTATCCAGATAGCGTATCTGCATGAATGAGGGCAATGAGAGAGCGAAAAGAACAAGTTCCAATTGTTCGAAATCCAATTGTTTTTAAAGTTGAAGCAAAGGAGAGTCATCGAGTCATACAGCACGGAAACATGCCCCTCGCCCCAACTCATCCATGCTGACCAATATGCCCCATCAAAGCTAATCCCATTTGCCAGCATTTGGGCCATATCTCTCTAAACCTTTCCTATCCAAGTAAAGTACTGGAAATACCCTGCAGATCATACAACACAACATACAGTGGGGAAGGAAAGGAGTCAAGACTGTAGGTGGAAGACCCTATTTCGGAACTTGGCCTCACATAGGACAGACCGGTTACCTAAAATAAAAACCCCATTGCTATGTCCCCCAGCGCTCATTCCCAGAATTATGACCTGTTAATTGTACATTGGAAGGACCCCCATAAATTAGTGCACATTCCCCCTGAAATCCCCTCCATCCAACTCGGATTCAAGGTAGATACAAAATGCTGGAGTAACTCAGCAGGACAGGCAGCATCTCTGGCGAGAAGGAATGAGTGACGTTTCGGTCGAGACCCTTCTTCAGCTTCAAGGTCCTCTTTGTTCTCAAATCAGTGCCCAACAACTCCCATATCATAGGGACATGCAGCATAGAAGTAGGCCCTTTGGCCCACTGAATCCACACTAACCATCAGCCACTCATTTACAATAATCCTATGTGTAGAAAGGAACTGCAGATGTTTGTGCACACCGAAGATAGGCACAAAATGCTGGTGTAACGCAACAGGACCGGCAGCATTTCTGGAGAAAAGGAATGGGTGACCTTTCGGGTCGAGACATTTTTTCAGACCTATCCTATGTCAATAATCCTATGTTAATCCTATTTTTATTTGGCCCATATTTACATCAATTTGCCCCAGATTTTAACTCCACATTTGGAAAAATCTATAGTGGCCAATTTATCCACCGACATGGAGGAACTCAGTGGATCAGGCAGCATCTGTGGTGGGAATGGACAGGCGATGATTCGGGTCAGCAACTTCAGCCTGAAGAAAGGTCCATCACCTGCTCGTTTCCTCCAGAGATGCTGCCTGACACACTGAGTTTCTCCAGCAGTTAGTGTTTTGCTTAACCTACCAATATGCACATCGTTTGGATGGAAGCAAAATACTGGAGTAACTCAGCAGGTCAGACAGCATTACTGGAGAAAATCGATAAGTCTGAAGAATGGATAATGAATAATGAAACTGGATAAAGTCTGAAGATGGGACCCGACCCAAAACATCACCGATCCATTTTCTCCAGAGATGCTAACTGACCCACTAGCTTACTCCAGGATTTTGTATCTAGCTTTGATATAAACCAACATCTGCAGTTCCTTTTTATTATATTATCACATCTTCTGCATGTGTAAGGAGCCAATGGAGGCATGGAAAACTTGCAAAATAAAACCAACCCTGAGGTGAGGATTGAACCCAGGTCTCTTGCACCTTGAGTAGGTATGTTACAAAACTTACCTTTAGCGACGCTGCAGTTCTGCCACTGCCCATGTGCGCGACTTTGGCGCCTTTGAGAGGGGGGCGGGTTTAAAATGCCAATTTTTTCCTGACCATTCAAATCGATTAATCTCAGGGAATTTAGTTGCTGAAGAGAAATCGCTCCGACATTTGTTTTATGGAGGTATTTTAAACTACGCTGAATAATGTATTAGCATGAGTGATTTAAAAATCATCTTCTAAAGCCATGAATGCCGACAACGGGACGGATCTTACATAGGGGACAAAAGAAGGTACACAGTTTATTTTTACATAAAAACGTGCTTCTTAGGAAGACTTTAATCAAAATTTCATGTTGCGAAAAGGTGACAAAAAATATATACAAACTGGCAGTATTTTTCCTGCCGTTATGGGGGTTAAATTCACCGCAAACCGCAACGTTCCAATTCATCGCGTTCCACAAAAACCCACTTGCAAGTTGATTTAAATGGCCATTAATTTACAGGAATTAAACACTAAATTCCTTCAATTTGGCCTATAAATTCATGACAATGAGATTTAAAAATCATGTTATATTGTGAATTCTTGTGTGAATGTTATTTGGACACTTAGGTTTTTTTTAAATGTTAGCCTTTTCTTAAGAAATTGATAGATATTTAGCTCTAGTAATTGAATTTTGTAATTAGCTACAATTAGGTAACTAACTAATTATATGCTTTAATTTTGGTCATCCAAGTAAGATTGTTTCATATTTGTTTCAGAATGCTTCAATCTGAATATTTCATTAAGTTCTCGTAATTTTTAAGAAAGGTATGGGCTTTTGACTGTCCTAGATCACAGCTTTTGTGTTAAGTCAATGGAAAAGCAATCGGGAACAAGATGCTAATTTCTGAGTGTGAAAATGGCCATAACTTTTTTAACACTGAAGATATGAAAGTGAATTGGGTGTCAAATTAAACTTCTTTTTATACTTTATCTGATGGGATAAATTGCAGACTTGATTTTTTTTAATCTTAAAATTTTTTGACATTGCTACTTTGAGGCAGCATCTGTACAGGCTGTACTGCTCCAAATGTGAGGAAAATTACTATTATATACAATAAAAGATTAAAATTGGGAATGCGTGGTGATCAAAACAGATTTAGTTCTGATGGTAGGTTTTGGACCTGAAACATTGACTGTTTCTCCATAGTGCTGAACTGTTGGCGATTTTCAGTATTTTCCGTTCTTGCTACATTGATAAAAAAAACATCTATTGATGCTCCTGACCACATCATCAGTGATGTAACCTGGGGTCATTGGGTGTTTCGGGTCTTTCAACATCAAGCACCCTCACCCAGGCGACCCAGCCGTGGTTGATCAGAACTTGTGTTCAGGTGGCATTCGCTCCTCCCCATGGACCTTCTCTCCTGATCCAGAGCCATCTTGAGGCCTTCTCCGCTGCCTCTGTGGTGTTCTTGATGGCTCTTCTCCTCGCCACTCTGTTGATGCCCAGTGCACTCAAGGCTTTGTAGAGCGATTGCCCTGCAAAACCTCTGCAGCTAACCTCGATGGGCATACACCTTGCCTTCCAGCCCTGCTTACGGCAGTCTGTGACCAGCTCTTCATACTTTGTCATCTTCCTCTCGTGGGCCTCCTCCAGACGGTCCTCCCATGGCACTGTCAGTTTCAACAAGACAATGTTTTTGGTCGCCTCGGAGACCAGGAGGATATCTGGCCTCAGGGTGGTCGTGGCAATGTGCTGTGGGAACTTCAGCTGTTTCACCAGTCTACAGAAAGCTGCCAGTCCTGCGCAGTCGCCAGGATTCCTGACGGATTCCTGGCTGCTGTGGTTCTTGGCAGCTGCACTCCGGCCTTCACGAAGGTGATCATCTGGGTGGTGGGGCGTGCTTGTCTGCAGCTGCTGATTCCCATGCTGATGGCTTCTGCAATGGGTTTAAGAACCTGGTCGTGATGCCAGGTGTACCGGCCCTGCCCAAGAGCCTTTGGGCAGCAGCTCAGGATGTGTTCCAACGTTCCCTTGCCTGAGCATTGCAGGCAATCTGGAGATTCCGCTTTGCCCCAGATGAAGAGGTTCGATGGGCTGGGCAGGACATCATACACTGCCTGGACCAGGAACTTGATGCGCTGTGGTTCAGCCTGCCAGAGCTCAGTCCATGTGACTTTTAGGTCCATGGCCTGCTCCCACCTTGTCCAGGCTCCCTGCTGCCGCAATCTAACTGCTCTGGTACACCTCTCCTCCTCCACCACTGCCCTCACTTCTTCCTGGACCAGCCTGTGCCTCTCCTTCCCCTTGGCCTGGTCAAATTGGGGAGTTGGGAAGATTCCCAGGCCAGCTCTTCCCCGAGACACTGCTCCCACCAGGACTCTGTGGCGTATCCATGACTCCGCTTGCAGCACGGCTTCGCTGGCTCTCCACTTCCTCCCAGTTTTCACCTCCACCCCTGCCTGAGCCACCTTGGGGGTCGCTGGAGTCCCTGTACAGCATCACCTCTCTGGCCCGAGGCACCTTAAACTCCTCCTCCAGGGACTTCAGGGGCAGCTGGAGCTTGGGCGATGCTGCTAAGGCTCCTGGGCAGTCCCAGCCACCTCCTGAGAAAGCTGCTGATTTTCCTCTCCACTCTCTCTACGATGGATATTGGGACTTCATAGACATGCAGTGGCCAGAGTATCGTTGGCAGGATACCATGCTGGTAAATCCATGCCTTGAACTTGCCGGGAAGCCCCGACCGGTCCACTGCTCGCAACCAACTCTCCAGCTCCTGACAGGTTGCCTTGACAGATGCTGTATCTTTCAGGCTGCTGTTAAACACCTTGCCAAGACTCTTCACTGGCCTTTCGGAGACAGTTGGGATTGGTGTCGCTTCGATGCTGAAGCGGAAACTGTCCATGACTTTGCCCTTCTTCAGCACCAGTGACCTTGATTTTCCTGGCTTAAACCTCATTCTTGCCCATCCAATCAGTTTCTCCAACCCTTGCAGGATCCGCCTGATTCCTAGCACTGACTCAGTGGTGACAGTCAGGTCGTCCATGAAGGCTCTGATTGGTGGTTGACGCACTCCTGACTTGGTCCAAGGGTCCCGGCACTCTGGCTCAGCAGACTTGACGATCATGTTCATCGCCAAGGCAAAAAGGATCACAGAGATGGTACAGCCTGTGATTATCCCAACCTCCAGTCTGTGCCACTCTGATGTTACTGCCCCTGCTGAGACTCTCATGCTGAACTGGTTGTAATAGTCCAGGATGAGATCTGCCACTTGGCCCGGCACATGATGCTTGGCCATGATAGTCTGGATCAGCTTGTGCGGGATGGAGCCGTAGGCGTTGGCTCAGGTCAAGCCAGAGCACTGTCAGGTTTCCCTTGTTCTCCCTGGATTCGCTGATGAGCTGGGTCACCACTCCCGTGTGCTCTAGACACCCCGGCACTCCAGATAAGCCTCCCTTTTGCACTGAGCTGTCGATGTATCCATTGCTGGAGAGGAGGTTGGTCAGCCGCCTCGCCACTATGCTGAAGAAGATCTTGCCTTCAACGCTTAGCAAGGAGATGATCCTGAACTGATCGATCTTCTTGGAATCTTCTTCCTTTGGGATCCAGACTCATTTAGCAAATCGCCACTGCTGCGCCATTTTTCCTCTCCTCCAGATGACATTCAGGATTCAGTTGTACTTTTCAAAAGAAACTTGAAAAAGAACATGCTGGAAACGCAGCAAAAAATGCTGCTCTAGGGGACTTAGTATGTTGGGATTGGCAATTAATTTGCTGTGAATGGACATAAAGTGCAGGAGTAACTCAGTGGGTCAGGCAGCATCTCTGGAGAAAAAGGATGGGTGACTTTTTGAATCTCATCTGAAGAAGGGTGCCTACCTGAAATGTCACCCATCCAAGTGAGTTACTCCTGCACTTTGTGTCTATCTTTGGTATAAACTAGCATCTGCAGTTCCTTTCTACACAATTAGTTTGCTGTGTTGTACTGTTATATGATTTATTGTCAACATGTCAGTATTTCAGATGTGTCGAGAAACGTCTCTCTGCACTTGAGGATAGGTATTATCTCAGTCCATTGCACATTAATCCTGTACGAAAACATAACAAAGCTGTTTTCTAATCTCAATCTGTCCCATTTGGAGAGACTAATTGGCTGTTTAATATTTATATTCTAGTACGAGAGGAAAGATTAATCGTTTCAAGTGAATAGGTCCCACCATTATAGCTCATTATTTAATCACTGCTTGGGTCTTAGGATGAATCCGTTTCACTTTATTGGTAGAATTTTTTTCCTTTGTGATTTTCAATATTTCTAGCTTTGATTTTTACAGTAATTAGTCAAATATTCCAACATTAGGGTCTGTGGTAGAGAAGGGATTACAAGTGTCACAATAATTTTAACTTTCTTTCTGCATTTAATTTAGAACTGAACAGTTCAGCACAGGAACAGGCCCTGCGGCCCACAATGTCCATGTCGAACGATGCCAAGTTAAATGAATGTCCTCTGCCCAGACGTGATCCATACCCCTCCATTTCCTGCATATCCATGTGCCTATCTAAAAGCCCCTTAAAGGCCTACTATTGTATCTGCCCCCACCATCACCACTGGCGGACCATTAGGTACCACAACTCTGCGTAAAAAAAATACTTGCCTAGCGCAACTTTTAAATTTTGCCCTTCTCACCTTAAAGCTGTGCCCTAGTAATCCTTGACATTTCCACCATGGGGGGAAAAGGGGTTTGAATGTCCACCTGATCTATGCCTCTCATAATTTTATATACTTCTATCAGTTTTCCCTTCAACCTCTGTGTCTCCAGAGAAACCAATCCAAGTTTATGAACTTATGAACTCCTTTTCGGTGATAACCTCTAATAAGTCAGCATTATGATCAACCCTCATCTGCATTCTCTCCAAAGCCTTCTTGTAAAGAGGCAATCAGAAGTGCACAGTACTCTAAATGCAGCCTAACCAATAAGCTTATAAGCTGCAACATGGCTTCTTGACTCTTAAGGGCCTGCCCCACTTGGCAATTTTTTTAGCAACTGCCGGCGTAATATCAGTGTCGCCAAAAGATTTTGAACATTTCAAAATCCAGCAGCGCCAAAAAAAATGTTACGACACCTGAAAAAACACAGCGTGTCATACGATATCATGCCGCGTCACCGCCGCATCACGCCGTAAATGTTTCGGTGACCTGATACATCAGTCAATGATGCCGGCAGACGCCGAAAAAATCGCCAAGTGGGACTGGCCCTTTACACTCAAGCCCCACTCTGATACGCAATCTCCTTGTTTATTCATCCTTGTGCTGGTAATAAGAATTAGATAATTGTTAATGTTTGTGCACTCTTTGTTTATCTAATGCCACTGTGATTTACAGCTTTTGTATAGAGCACGGGAGATCTACACCAATTTCTTATCCAACAAGGCAGTGACCCCGGTCAATATTGATAGCCAGGCGCAGTTAGCTGATGATATTATCAACGCACCACATCCCGATATGTTTAAAGAGCAGCAGCTGCAGGTATAGTAAGCAGAGCCTTTATTCATTAAATTATTTCAAAAAACTTAAAATTAAAGAAATTGTATGAGTAACACATTTTCATTTAAAACTGTATTTGCAAAAGATATTGTCAGTATTATATTCTGATCTGAAAATAATCGTGTCATGGTATGTTTACATATGAAGATATATCACTGTTCAAAAGGTAACATCTATTTTTAGGCTGAAAGCTATAGTTCACAGATACGAAAAACAGCATTTCTTTTCTTCAAAGTAGATTTTTAGCCTGATGAAGTTTGACAGCTATACTCGTTTTCTGAAATCAACGCTGTACCAAGAATGTATGCTGGCAGAAGTGGAGGGTCGTGCCTTGCCTGATCCTTGTCAGATACCTTGCAGTCCTGCCTCAAAGCACAGTGCCAGCTCAGACCTCTCTACCCCAAACAAGGTAGGTAGTATGTGGACTTCAACATGTGCATGAGAGCATGCGAAATAGAAGCAGGAGTAGGTTGGACAGTCCGTGTCCCCCCCCCCCCCCCAAAATCTGGTCCACTGTTCAATAAACTCAAAGCTAGTCGTAGACCCCGTCTATTTTGTCCAATCCTCATATCCTCCAACCCCCTTAGCAATGCGACTGCCGTGATCCAGGATATGATTAGGGTTGTGGGGTGAGTGATTGAAGCATCTAGTTTTATGAATTTTATCATGATATATGCACACTCATAAAAGCAAGATCTAGGTTATGGATCAGAGAGCCTCGAACACTCCGCTGTGAAACGGTATCCCATTACCTGGTGCTTATAAGTTGACAAAATTGGGGAGGAAGAAAGGATGAGAACTTATGGAAATGTTCAGCCCTTCAGTTAGACAAGTTGCAGAAGGGAGTGAGATGCATTTTAAATCCAACCTTGACCTCACTATCTTCATTGCAGGTGATAGACTTCTGACCGACATCCACTATAAACCAACTGACTCCCATGGCTATCTAGACTACTCTTCTTCCCACCCTGCTTCCTGTAAGGACTCCATCCCCAACTCCCAATTCCTCCATCTACGTCGCATCTGCTCCCAGGATGAGGTGTTCCACATCAGGGTATTGGAGATATCCTCGTTCTTCAGGGAACGGGGGTTCCCCACCCCTACTATAGATGAGGCTTGCACCTCCATACCGCGTAACACTGCTCTCTCTCCCCATCTCCCCTCTCGCAACAAGGGCAGAGTCCCCCTAGTCCTCACATTTCACCCCACTAGCCGTCACATACAACAAATAGTCCTCCATCAGTTTCGCCACCTCCAACGTGACCTCACCACTCGCCACATCTTCCCATCTCCCCGCCTGTCTGCTTTCCGCAAAGACAGCTCCCTCCGTAACACCCTTGTCAATTCTTCCCTTCCCTCCCGCACCACTGCCTCCCTGGGCACTTTCCCTTGCAACCGCAAGAGATGTTACACTTGTCGCTTTACCTCCCCCCTCAACTCAAACAGTCGTTCCAGGTGCGACAGAGGTTCACCTGCATCTCCTCCAACCTCATCTATTGCATCCGCTGCTCTAGATGCCAGCTGATCTACATCGGTGAGACCAAGCGTAAGCTTGGCGATCGTTTCACCGAACACCTCCGCTCGTTCCGCATTAACCAACCTGACCTCCCGGTGGCTCAGCACTTCAATTCGCCCTCCCATTCCATATCCGACCTCTCTGGCCTGGACCTCCTCCCGGCCACAGTGAGCAACACCGGAAATTGGAGGAACAGCACCTCATATTCCGCTTGGGCAGTTTGCATCCCGGTGGCCTGAACATTGAATTTTCCCAATTCCGTTAGCCCTTGCTGTCTCCTCCCCTTCCTAGCTCTCCCTCAGCCCTCAGGCTCCTCCTCCTTTTTCCTTTCTTCTCCCCACCCCCCCCCCCCCCCCACCCTCCATCAGTCTGAAGAAGGGTTTTGGCCCGAAACGTTGCCTATTTCCATTGCTCCATAGATGCTGCTGCACCCGCTGAGTTTCTCCAGCACTTTTGTCTACCTTCGATTTTCCAGCATCTGCAGTTCCTTCTTAAACACTAGCATTATCCTACACATTAGGTACAATTTACAGAAGCCAATTAACCTACTAACTTGTACGTCTTTGAAATGTGGGAGGAAACCGAGCCACCCAGTGAATACCCCTGTGGTCACACGGAGAACATACAAACTCCATACAGACAGCACCCATAGTCAGGATCGAACCCGTGTCTCTGGCGCTGCAAAGCAGCAGCTCTACCGCAGCGCTTCTGTGATGTGAGCACTCAGATGATATGTATTCAGTTACATAATTTTAAACAATTTTCTGTACTTTAACTCCTTTTGCTTGTTCACTTTATTTATGCTGTCTTTTTATCCCACTTGCTATTTTTATGGCTTCCTATTCCTGCTTTGACTGCTTCCTGAACCCCCTTTGAGGTTTCCACCTCCTGTGCCAAACTAGTTTAAATCTCTCCACCAACACCTACAAAGCCTGCTGAAAATGGTACTGGTCGCAGCCCTGCTATGTTCAACCTGGCCGATTACTCCCTTACTCCTGTACTTGTATCTTTGTAACACCTTTTTCTTTCCTAATTGCACATTGTTCCTGAGTCGCGTGTGCTAGGTGACCTGAGTTCCTTTGATCATCAATATTTATCAATGTGTTACCATTTCAAATATACTGTGCTTTTTGTCTGTTCTTCATTCTTTGTCCAATGATTAAAACATCGCTTTTTTAGCTTACTAGGGTGTTTATCTGATAATTATTTATAAATTTCCCTTTAAATTAATTATCAGATAAGTTCTTTGGTGAGCTAAAAAGTAGAGGTTAGAACTATTTATAGTTCACATTGGATCCTACAACCAGTGCAGCCTTTAAAAGACCATCCATCCCAAATTATGTAAGGTGGAACTGCAGATGCTGGTTTACACCGAAGATAGACACAACGTGCTGGAGTAACTGAGCGGGTCAGGCAGCATCTCTGGAAAATGGCCTACTCCTGCACCTATTTTCTATGTATTTATGAATAGGTGACGTTTCGGGTCGAGAGCCTTCATCAGACTCAGGGAGGGGGACACTGGAAGTATGGGAAGGTACAGAGGAACACTACCTCATTTTTTGCTTGGGCAGGTTACAACCCAGCAGCATGAATATTGATTTCTCTAACTTCAAGTAACCCTTACATTCCCTCTCTCTCCATCCCTCCCCCACCCTAGTTACTTACTTGTTTCACCCTTTGTATTCCTTCGTTATCACCTCGTCCCCATCCAACAATGCACCATTGTGGGCTCCACCTCTCCTGAGTCATCAATACAGGCTCTGCCTTGTTCTGTACTTCCCATACCTCCAGTTTCCCTCTCCCTGACTCTTCGACTGGTGAAGAGTCTCGACCCTTAACGTCACCTATTCCTTTTCACCAGAAATGTTGCCAGACCCGCTGAGTTACTCCAGCATTTTTTGTCTATATCACCCATCTCAAATTAATTGGGAAGACATTTACTTGAATTTTCACATATTATGGGAATATATTTTCTTTGGTTTAGTGACTAAGGAAGGACTTAGAAAAAGGTGGAAATATGGAAAGGCTGTGAGTTATCAATTTATTTTCTAACAGTTTCGAGCAGTTACTCCACTTCAGGCCGAAATAGTAAGGTAGACAAACTCATACTCCTGTATAACTAAGGTTGATTTTCTAATTGTGTTCCTTACTCATTAGAGGTGTTTCTTATTTAGTCCAGCACAAAATCTAAATCAACCAGGCTACTAAACAGTGAATTTGAAGATGACAATGGCAATAAGAAGAGGGCCTTTTTTTCCTGGTCACGAAGAAGTCTGGGACAAACTCAGAAGAGGAAAGGGAATGGAGATTCACATGTTGGTAAGTATTATCGATCCTGCATAAGTTTCAATAACAGTTCGCTTTATTAACCTTATCACATGATCTTATGACCAAACCTTGGCAAATGAGGATCTATAAAGAAAGGGCGGAGGGTGGGGGGGGGGGGCAGATAATGAGAGTGAGTGGATTGTAAGAGATTCCATAATTACATAAAAAGGAATAAACTGAAGAAGTTGAGTGGTCCCTTAAAGACATGGTGGAATTTTACTTCAGAGAATAAGGAACTGACAGAGGAGGGATACAACTTGTCTCCTTGGAGGTTTGATCCAAAGAGAAGCTGCAGATAATTATGGGTCCAGTAGAGAATGAGGTACTGAAAGAGATCAGAATTAGTTAAAGAAAGACATTGCTGGAGACATCTGTGTGATTGAAATTGACAGTCAGATGATCAACATCCCCGAATTTTGAAAGAAGCAGCTTTAGGTTTGCAAATGAATTTGCCGCATATTTAAAAATAGGATAGATTCTGGAATGTGTACTGCAGAATGGAAGATAGGAAATGTGACATCCCTACTTATAAAAGGCAGGTTAGGGAGTGCTGGGTACCTCCGACCTATTAGCTTAATTTCAGTCTCAGGAGAAATACAGAACTCGCTAATGAATTATGTAATAACACAACATCTAGAAAAGAATAATAGGGTTGATCAGAACTAGGAACTAAGAACTCAAGAATGCTGGTTCTGGAAGCTATAGTACCAATCTGCTCAGGTATGTTTAATTTCCTCCTTAATGCAGGTATAAGAGAGCTCTCAGCACCTAGTCTTTCCTCCAGTCTTTCAATCACCTTTGGAAACTTATATTGCTGTTTATCAAATGAGGACCAAAGTTGTGCCAATGAAAGTCAAAGAAGCCATTATGAGACTGAAAAAGAAGAATACAATTGTTAGAGACATCAGCCAAACATTAGGCTTATCAAAATCAACTATTTGGAACATCATTAAGAAGAAAGAGAGCACTTGTGAGCTTACTAATCGCAAAGGGACTGGCAAACCAATGAGTGTACAGATATACAGAGACCACACTGCAAGATGCAAACCACTGGTTAGCTGCAAAAATGGGATGGCCAGGTTAAAGTTTGCCAAGAAGTACTTGAGAGAGCGACTACAGTTCTGGAAAAAGGTCTTGTGGACAGATGAGACGAAGATCAACTTATATCAGAGTGATGGCAAGAGCAAAGTATGGAGGAGAGAAGGAACTGCCCAAGATCCAAAGCATACAACTTCATCTGTGAAACACGGTGGTGGGAATTTTATGGCCTGGGCATGTATGGCTGCTGAAGGTACTGACTCACTTATCGTCATTGATGATACAACTGCTGATGGTAGTAGCATAATGAATTATGAAGTGTATAGACACATCCTATCTGCTCAAGTTCAAACAAATGCCTCAAAACTCATTGGGCGGCGGTTCATTCTACAGCAAGACAATGATCCCAAACATATTGCTAAAGCAACAAAGGAGCCTTTCAAAGCTAAAAAATGGTTAATTCTTGTGTGGCCAAGTCAATCACCCAATCTGAACCCAATTGAGAATGCCTTTTATATGCTGAAGAGAAAACTGAAAGGGACTAGACCCCATAACAAGCATAAGCTAAAGATGGCTGCAATACAGGCCTGGCAGAGCATCACCAGAGAAGACACCCAGCAACTGGTGATGTCCATGACTCACAGACTTCAAGCAGTCATTGCATGCAAAGAATATGGAACAAAATACAAAACATGACTACTTTCATTTACATGACATTGCTGTATCCCAAACATTATGGTGTCCTGAAAAGGGGGGACTATGTATAAACACTGCTGTAATTTCTACATGGTGAAACCAAAATGTATAAAAATGGCCTTTATTAAAATCTGACAATTTGCACTTTAACCACATGTGATTTTTTTTCTATTACAAATCTCAAATTACACAGGCAAATAAATGATCGGTCTTTGTCCCAAACATTATGGAGGGCACTGTAAGTACACGGTTAAAGATGTACTATATATGTGCAAAGGTGCATCTCATAGAGCTGCTGCATCACATCACCAGTGACCCAGGATCAATCCTGACCTCTGGTGCTGTCTGTGTGGAGTTTACACTCTCTCCCTGGGAGAGCCTGAGTTTCTTCCTGGTGCTCCGATTTTCGCCCACATTCCAAAATGGACCAAAGTATGTCAAGGGACATGGGGTTAAGGCAAAACAAAATGATGTTGAGGTGGAAGATCAGCCATGACAAATGAATGGTGAAACAGGCTTGGGATAGATGGCTTACCTCTAATTCTTGTGTTCCTATTTGAAATTGATTATATTGCTTCATTGAAGATTTGTAATGAAATGAGATGGACTTGGGATAAAATCTAATCAGAAACTAAGGTTTCCTAATTTTGACCAACTGTCCTTGCTTTTTGCAAACAGCTGATTTGACAACACAAGATTACCTTCAGCAGAGTTCAGTGCAAGTAAGATTTACAATAAGTTATCCATCTGATAGTGTGTTAATGTAGTATGTTAGTAAATGTACTGCAGAAGATTTCAGATTTGATCTCTATTCTGAGCTGAGCTCAGTAATCTTGGGCATACTGCTATTGTTCCAGGTTGCTCATTGCTCCAGAAAGTCATGTTGGGGATTGCACATCCTCTCCATGGCCCTTAACGATGTGCTCGCAGATTATCCCCAGGGTATGTTAATGACTGGGTATGGGGATTTCTCTCCAGTAACGTGTGCGTGTTATAAATAGACACAAGTCGCTGGAGTAACTCAGCAGGTCAGGCAGTATCTCTGGAGAAAAGGGATGGGTGACATCTCGGGTTGGGACCCTTCTGACCCGAAACATCAGCCATCCTTTTTCTCAGGTGATGCTGCCTGACCCGCTGAGTTACTCCAGCACCTTGTGTCTATCATTGGTATAAACGAGCATCTGCAGTTCCTTGTTTTTACATTGGTGTTTGTTATAAGTTAGTTTCATGGTTAGAAAGGGGCCATTGGAGTGTTGCCCATTATGGGCTGATGGAACCTTGCTGATGCTTTTTGCTGTTGAGCAGCGCATCCATTCGCAAAAGTCTGTGCCCAGGCACAAATAGTTTGTGCTGAAATACTGAGATTGGTTAATATCATAGCCAACAAGGTACTCTGGATAAAGTTTGAACACTGCACATTCATTGAACCACTGCAGATTTCATTAAACGCTACCGTTTTTACCTATTTAAATGTACAAATAGGAGTATTTTGAATAATTTGAGATGTATTAAGCTGCTATAGGGTGTTTTAAATCTAGAAAATTCAGGAAAGCTCCTTAGTGTTTATGCAATAAATATTGTTTCACTCACTAGACCTCTCTACAAGTAACGGGCTGTCTCAGTGGCATCGTGAATCTTTCGGATCCATGTCTTCATCCACTAGCACAGAGTTAATGACAGCTGACTGTCCAGGAAATAACAGACAAGAGGTTAGTGCAAGTGGAAGATATGTTAGTTGTACCATAATTCTCATAGTGCTTCTGCTAATAGTGATTCTTAACCACTGTTTCAACACATTTGTTTGATAATGTTTCTGCAACTCCAGATAGTTTACATTAGAATAGGAGGGAATCGTTAATTCTGTATATTTCAAGATTACTCGCTAAAAAGTACTTAGCCTGCTGGCAGAAGGCAGAGTTTTGCCTGTGGAAGTGTAGAGGGGACATTATAATTCTCCACAGCCTCAATGGGGAGAGCAAAATTGTACAAAATTGAATTCCCAACACTCTGCAGTGATCCTATCAGCAATGTACACATGGGTGGACCATAATCAGACTGCCTTACCAAAGCTCATGTTAAAATACACATGGGACTAATATCATTCAAGGTGCCATCATGAAATGGAATCAAGCAAGGAGCTGCACAGAAGAAGAGGGGTGGGGGGTGACGGGACAGGACAGGACAGAGTAAGGGATAGGAACAACTTAAAAATAACAGACACATTAACTTTAATATGATGTTTTCACAACTAAACTCTCATCTACATGTGTTTGAAAATCCTAGATATGTGTAAACTGTTATCCTTAACAATTGAGGGCGGCACCGTGGTGCAGTGGTAGAGCTGCTGCCTGACAGCACCAGAGACCCGGGTACGATCCTGACTACGTGTGTTGTCTGTACAGAGTTTGTACGTTCTCCCTGTGATTCTTCCTGGGACCTGTGTGGGTTTTCTCCAGGTGCTCCGGTTTTCTCCCGCACTTCAAAGATGTACAGGTTTGCCAATTAATTGGCTTTGATAAAATTGTGAATTGTCCCGAATGCGTAGGTGGTGCTATTGTACGGCGTGATCGCTGGTCGATGCGGACTCGGTGGGCTGCTGTATCTCTATCTCTAAAGTCTAATCACATTAGAAGAATTACATTACAAAAGCTTGTCACTGTATTTCAGTATATGCGACAATTATAAACCTATACCTGTACTTAATTCTTTAGCTTATGAGCGATTAATGCTGAAATCATTTTTTTTAAAAAGCCAGTTATGATTTTCCAACATCCTCCACCACCCGTACCCCAATATCTCCAATGCCTTCTAAAGCCAATCTCACCACCAGCGAGTGCAGTCTTCCTATGAGTCTTCAATTGGCCTGTGCATGAAGACCTCTTGAGCCCAGGCCCAGTAAAGGAGCACTGGTAGCACTTTTCTTTAGACTTTAGAGATACAGCACGAAAACAGGCCCTTATGCCCATCGTGTCCACGCCGACCAGCGATCACCCCGTACACTAGCACTACACATTAGGATCAATTTACAATTTTTCTGTAGGCAATTAACCTACAAACCTGTATGTCTTGGAGTATGGGAGGAGACAGGAGCGCCCAGAGAAAACCACAATGTCACGGGACAACATACAAACTTCGTACAGACAGCATCCGTAGTCAGGATCCAACTGTAAAGCAGCAACTCTACCGCTGCACCACAGTGCCGCCCCCATTTCTGATTGTGAAATCTTACAACATCTGGGCTTAAGACCCACGCAATCCTAATTCAAACACAAGACACTCGAATGATCTTCTGCATCAGCGTTTTGATGAAACGAATTAAGCCCTGTGCCAAATGTTCTGAGTGTGTTATTTAAGATTTCCTGGCTCAATGCCCAGATGCGAGCATGCTTTGATGCATGCACAGACAGACACACACAGACAGGTACATACTCATACATGTACAGTAGAAACAAGAACTGCAGATTCTGAACTCCAAAAAAGACACAAAGTGCTGGAGTAACTCAGTGGGTCAGGCTGTATCTCTGGAGAACATGGATAGGTGAGATATTCTCCAGGGATGCTGCTTGGCCTGCTGAGTTACTCCAACACTTTGTTTCTTTTTAACATACATGTACACACGTATATATACACACACAGGCACGCGCACGTGCACACATAGGCATGTACTCGCAAATGTACATGAACATACATGCACCCACATGCACATTATGAATGTGATACTTCAACCATTTATTGATAACTTTCTATGTATGGTGAATGTTTTCTATCTCAACTATCTTAAATTGATGGCATTTATTTTATTCTATAATGCTGCTGTAAGATTCACTGTTGTGAATTATGTTCTCGTGGCTGCTTATCCAGTATTCAATCCTGATTTTAAATCTTCTTTTTCTTTGAAGCCTGATTCCACCAAAGTGCCTGCGACAGAGAAAGAAAAGTCTTCAAGACACTGCACTGTGATTCTTCCAGATGGTTCCTTGCGCACACTTTCAATCCAGTCTGGCATTTCTATTCGGCAACTGTTGACGGATCTGTGTGAAAAGCTACAAATTCAGCTAGCAGCCACAGACCTCTTCCTGGTGGGGGGTGACAAGGTATGTCATGCAGCTTTGTGCATTTTTCCAGCCTATTTAAACTGGGGTCAATATGATTTCCCACTTTTCCGTCTCCTCGTGCTGGACAGAGAGGGCCACAGCCAAATTACAATCGGGGGCAACTCTTCACAATTTTGCTGTTCAATGATAACTGAAAATATCACAGTGGGGCGGCACAGTGGCGTAGCTGGTAGAGTTGCTGCCTTACAGCGCCAGAGACCCAAGTTCAATCCTGACTATGGGTGCTGTCTGTACGGAGTTTATACGTTCTCACTATGACCGCGTGGGTTTTATCCGGATGATCCGGTTTCCAAAGACTTACTGGTTTGTAGGTGATCGCTAGTCGGCGCCGAAGGGCCTATTTCCACGCTGTATGTATAAAGTCACACTGATATTTTGGAGAGGCTTCTGGATGTGCAGAGAAAGCAAGGGTGAAATGAAAGCATCAGAGTAAGACAGATAGTTGAGCCTTTGCTCTTAAAGGTGTGTGGATGAATAGATCGATATCCAAACGAGGTCAGACTGGACGGCAAGGAGGCAAATGAGGTGGACTAAGCTGTGAAGAAATTCCAGATGGGCATTTTCAATTATCTATAATGTTATACTGGGAACTATGGGAGATGGACCAAGTACCAGAGAGCAGAATTGGATATCGGTAGGAGAATACCAAACTGAGCTTTACGGAAATTGGGTTTGCACATGTCAGCGGTGAGAAGGGGGTAGAAATTTCAGTAATTGCACGTTTGGGAATAAGGGCTGCAGTCTTCCTAGTGTGAGTGAGAATGTGTAGGAATAAAAATTAATATTAGAACAGCTGGGAGATAGTAACAAAAAGAGGAATATGAGTGGCACGGGGAGAAAGTAGCGTAGAATAATGCTAGTTTGAATAGTTGAAGCAGGAAAAGAATTCCAGGTTGAATTATTTGGAACATATGCTGGAGGACTAGAGAATGATAAATGTGAAACCCTTGTTCAAAAAGGGATGCAAGGAGAAGCCCATACATATTGATGGCAGTGAAGGAATTGGAAAAGGAAAATACTAATAGAGGAAGGGGAGAAATGGGTGCACATCCAAGTGAAAAGAGGGGATGAAAGGGGGTGGGGGTTATTTATTGGTTAATTATCTAACTAGCTAACCTACAAACATTCTCTGATGCAACCCTTCGACATTTGAACTTCCTACTTCAATGGAAATGTTACCACCAAGACCATGTGAATGAATGAATATTTTAATTCTACTTACTTTATCTTTTTTAAGCCTCTTGTACTTGATCAAGACTGCTGCACGTTGAATTCAAGGGAGATTCGAATAGAGATGCGAACACTATTTCGGTAAGTTATCATGCTACTATGAAACCTGTTGTCCTATTCAGTAAGTTCATGGCTGTTTTGTATTATAACACCATTAACCACCTTAGTTCCGTCAAAGATTAATGATGCTCGACTTTAACATTTTTATTTGATCTACATTTTGAAGATTGCATCAACAAAACAGAATCAAATGCATTTTAAATAAAACATTGAAATGTTGAATACCGTATTTTACACTGAATGATACATGAGCAATAACTGGCTGCAATACAAGAAATCAGTTTAGTCTTGACAAAGGAAAAGTTATTGGATATTCTAGACTAACACCATAAATATGTTAACTTTTCTAGATAGACACAAAAAGTAACTCAACAGGTCAGGCAGCATCTCTGGGGCGAAAGGATAAGTGACAATTTGTGTCGGAACCCTTCTTCAGACCACTATAAACCAACATCTGCAGTTTCTATTTATTACAATTTAACTTTTCCAGATAGTTTGCCTCAGTTGATGAGCCTGCATTATTGGCATTTCATTTGCAAATCAGTGAGTCATAGAGTGATACAGTGTGGAAAGAGGCCCTTCGGCCCAACTTGCCCACACCAGCCAACAATGTCCCAGCTACACTAGTCCCACCTGCCTGCGCTTGGTCCATATCCCTCCAAACCTGTCCTATCCATGTACCTGTCTAACTGATTCTTAAATGTTGGGATAGTCCCATCCTCAACCACCTCCTCTGGCAGCTTGTTCCATACACCCTTTATGTTAAAAAGTTACCCCTCAGATTCCTATTAAATTTTTTCCCCTTCACCTTGAACCTATATCCTCTGGTCCTCGATTCCCCTACTCTGAGCAAGAGACTCTGTGCATCTACCCGATCTATTCCTCTCATGATTTTATACACCTCTATAAGATCACCCCTCATCCTCCAGTGCTCCAAGGAATAGAGGCTCAGCCTACTCAACCTCTCCCTATAGCTCACAACCTCTAGTCCTGGCAACATCCTCATAAGTCTTCTCTGAGACCTTTAAAGCTTGACAATATCTTTCCTATAACATGGTGCCCAGAACTGAACACAATATTCCAAACGTGGTGTCACCAACGTCTTATACAACTGCAACATGATCTCCAGCTAATCTAAGCTGTATAATCCAAAACAAACATTTAAAGTCTCCCAGTCTGTGAAAATTAGGCAGGATAGTTGAAGTGTGGTGACACGATGATTAAATATCACCAAGATACAGGTAGCAGACTTGGGATGCAAGAAGACCTTGTTTGTAAGTTATCACACGATGTACGATGATTTGTTCCACTGTGGCTGTGGACTGGATTGGTAAAGATTAAGGAGGACAATAGTGTATCTTTTTGAATACGATGAAAACCAGAATAAAAATTAAATGAGATTATGAAATTGCTGTGGTAAGAAAAAGCAAAAGTTATTAATTATGGAAATCCTTATAGAAGTTGAATCTTAAAAGCAGTGAGGTTGAAAGCAGATGGTTATAATATGTCAACACTTTTATTTCAGACTCGATCTTGTTCCTATAAATAGATCTGTTGGTTTAAAGGCCAAGCCTACCAAACCAGTGACTGAAGTGCTCCGACCAGTGGTGGCAAAATATGGCTTGAATCTCGGCGAGTTAGTGGCTAGAATTGTAAGTATACAAACACAATAACAAAGCTACTTCATCCTGCTCTTCTACGAGCAGTGCGCCCAGAGTTAAGCACTCCTAGAAGTCAGCGATGACAGAGGTCTGTGACCCACAGACTTTGGGGGCATGGTGAACGATGAGAAATGTACCAGGGTAATGGGTTAACAATCTTTGTTTGTGTTCAGTTCCTGTAAATGTAATGTATCATCTGAAAGGTTTCCCATATTCATGTTCATATGTCACAGGGGCAGAATTGGGCCATTTGGTCCATCGAGTCTACTTCGCCATTCATTCATGGCTGATCAATCTTTTCCTCTCAACTCCATTTTCCTACTAATCAAGAATCTATCTATCTCCGCCTTATAAATACTCAATGACCTGGCTCCACAGCCATCTGTGGCAATGAATTCCACAGATTCACCATCCTC
Organism: Raja brachyura; assembly: GCA_963514005.1. The sequence goes on along the minus strand of OY740783.1, from coordinate 118,287,065 downwards.
CTATCTCCTTTTTAAAGGTGAGCTTGTATTCTGAGGCTAGGACCTCTGGTCCTGGACACTCCCACGAGTGGAAACATCCTCTCCACATATCCAGGCCTTTCACTATTCAGTAAGTTTCAATGAGGTCCCTCCCATCCTTCTAAACTCCAGCGAGTACCGGCCCAGTGTCGTCAAACGCTCATCATATGTTAACCCAATTATCCCTGGGATCATTCTCGTAAACCACCTCTGAACCCTCTCCAATGTTGGCATATCAATCCTCAGATAAGGGGTCCAAAACTGCTCACAATACTCCAAGTGCGGTCATATGGGTGACACAATTTCAATCATACTGCATAATTCGCCTTTCAACCTGCCTTCATTTGTATACGTGTGCTTCACTTCTCCAATTTGAGTCTCCAACGAGGCATTTAGTCTACACAGCATTTACATGTTAGCTGTCATTGGAACAATTTATAATGACCATCACCCCCCCACATCAGGATAATTCCAGCTCTAGTGTAAATAGATCCAAGACTTTTGAGTATGTTTAAAAAGCTACTGGTTACAAATGTAATTATTGGCGCATATTCAGCCTATAGTAAAACGGAATGAGCAAGAAATAGCATGTGAAAGAAAAATAAAAGAAGGCGCGGCCCTGTCCAGTTGCCGTTGTGGCAGCTCCGCGAAAACTGTGTGTATTTTTAACTTTCATGTTCCTTTTTAACTTATTTCTAAGTTCTAACTTCCTAGTACTAACAAAGTTTGGCAGGGAAACCCTCCTAAATTTAAACTATAGCGCAAACTGAGACTTTTTAAACGCTGTACTTACCGATGCAGCGTGGCCAGCAGAGATCAACAGAGGCTGCTGCAACAACAATGTGAGTGCGGCTACAAGGAAAACCCGGAGAAAACATCGAGGTAAGCGGGGGGGGGGATTCGGAATAGGCTGAGAGCCCAAGCCTTTCGTCCTCCTCTGCCCAGCATTCTTCTGGCGAACGTCCAGTCCCTGGAAAACAAGCTGGATGACCTCAGGGCGAGGGTCAGATTCCAGCGGGACATAAGGGACTGCAACATCCTCTGCCTGACCGAAACATGGCTGACCTCGCTGGATCAGGTCATCTGCCCAACCGAGTCCTTCACTGTCCATCGTGCTGACAGACAGAAGCATCTGGGAAATCCAAGGGTGGAGGAGTCTGCCTCAAGACCAATATCAACTGGTGCAACCCTGGAAATGTCAAGATGCTTTCCCGTTCCTGCTCGCCGGACCTGGAGCATCTGATGATCTCATGCCGCCCATTCTACCTTCTCAGGGAGTTCGGCTCAGTGTTCGTCACAGCCGTCTACATTCCACCGCATGCGGACACCGACGTGGCACTATCGGCCCTACACGATGTGCTATGTCGACATCAAAACAAGTACCCGGATGCGGCTATGGTGGTGGCTGGAGATTTTAATAAATCAAATCTCAAAAAGGTCATGCCGAACTTCTACCAACACATCAGGTGTTCCACCAGGGGGGAAAGAACATTGGACCACTGCTATACGCTGTTCCGGAAGGGCTACAAGGCCGTTTCACTCCCTCCCCTAGGAAAATCTGATCACGCTGCCATTTTCCTGCTGCCGGAGTATAAACAGAGGATAGTTTGGGAAGCGGCAGTGACGAGGGACGTAAAGCGGTGGTCCGACCAGTCAGAGGCCATGCTGCAAGATACACTGAGCGATGTTGACTGGAATATGTTCCAAGCAAGTTCCAGTGACGTCAGTGAGTTCGCGGAAACGGTCACAGACTTCATCGCAACAATAAGCGACAACATTGTCCCCACGGTAAGGGTAAGTACCTTTCCGAATCAAAAACCCTGGGTGGACAGGTCCGTTTGTGTTGCCTTGAATGCTCGCACCGCTGCCTACAACTCTGGCCTGGCATCTGGAAACATAGACGTCTACAAGGTAGAGTCTTGGAGAGGGCGGTGAAGGACGTAAAAAGGAGGTACAAGACAAGGTGGAGTCACAGATGGAGCAGCAGGATACCAGACGCCTGTGGCAGGTGCTACGGACTGTAACCAACTACCGGAGCATCCCCCCCCCCCCCCCCCCCATCCGCAAGTGCCGGCACCTCCCTAGCTGATGACCTGAACTTGTTTCGAGATGGGCAACACCACCCCTGGTCTACCGACTGACGACAATACCGTCAGCGGGCTGGGCAGTCGAAGCTGAAGGGAGGAATGTGCACACATTCTCATTGTCCGAGCACGACATGAGGAGGGCTCTGACACGGGTGAACACGAGGAAAGCTGCAGGCCTCGATGGCATCTTGGGGCGAGTACTTAAGTCCTGTGCTACGCAGCTAGTTCCGGTGCTCACGACAGTATTCAACCTCTCCCTGGACAAGTCTGTGGTCCCTGCCTGCTTCAAAAGATCCATCATTATACCGGTACCTAAAAATGCCTCCCCAGCCTGGCTGAATGACTATCGTCCAGTGGCCCTCACCTCAGTAGTCATGAAATGCTTTGAGAGGCTGGTGAACACATCTGCGCCTTCCTCCCTCGCAACATGGACCCGTTACAATTCACATACCGTCTGAACAGATCCACGGACGATCCAGTCTCCCGGATGCTGTTCATAGGATGAGGATGCTGTTCATAGACTTCAGTTCAGCCTTCAACACGATAGTCCCCAGCAGACTGGCTGAGAAGCTACTGGAATTGGGGCTAAACACTCCCCTGTGTGCCTGAGTCCTGGACTTTCTCTCCACCAGGCCCCAGGTAGTCAAGATGGGGGGAAATACATCGAAGTCCCTCACCCTGAGCACAGGATCCCCCCAGGGTTGCGTCCTCAGCCCCCTACTGTACTCCCTGTACACAGATGACTGTGTGGCTAGGTTCAGCTCCAACTCGATAATCAAGTTTGCTGATGACACTGTAGTGGTGGGCCTGATCTCCGATAGCGATGAGAAGGCCTACCGGGAGGAGGTGGCTGATCTGGCACTCTGGTTCCAGCTGCTACGGTCAGGCAAACTCCTCCATTGCCATGCTGTGAGAATGGAGAGGTTAAGAAGGAGTTTCTTCCCTGAGGCCATTAGGACTGTAAACTCCTATCTCACCAGGGACTAACGTTACTATACCATTCTACTGTTTTTTCAAAATTGCTGTTTTTTTTCCTTTTTCCTTCCTCCCACAATATGTAATATGTAAAATAATATGTGATTCTGTTCCATTCTGTTTGTAGTTTGTTTGATTGTTTCTTTGTTTTTTGCACAAAGTCCGTGAGCATTGCTACTTTTCATTTCACTGCACATCGTGTATGTGACGAATAAACTTGACTTGACGACTTGAATAAGCATGTGCATTTAGATTGTGATTTTGCGTTCTGAACTCTTGAGTAACTTTCTTCCTTTGTTCATTGCTTTTACTGAGAATCAGATATTGTGCTGTTTTCTCATTCTGTAGAACGGGGAATCTGAAATTTTAGATCTTGGAGTTCCTATCTCCAACCTTGATGGGCGCCGTGTTGTTCTAGATGTTGCAGATCCTGTTAAGGGGAAAGGTATGTATGGTGTATGATGTGTAAGCTTTACCCCTCTAAATGCTTCTTTTGCTATGTTAAACTCAATGCATATTACAGATTAGTTGGCTGATGAATACATTTGCCAAGTAATTTTATTTATTGTTTGAATCAAATTTGTCAAGAAGATAATGTGGGCAGCACTGTAGCGCAGCGGGTAGAGCTGCTGCCTCACAGCCCCAGCGACCCTGGTTCAATCTTGACATCAGGTGCTGTCTATGTATAGTTTGCACGTTCTCCATGTGACTGCGAGTTTCCTCCTGGAGCTCCCGTTTCCTCTCACATCCCAAAAACGTGCAGATTTGTAGGTTAATTGGCCTCTAAATTGCCCCGAATGTGCAGGGAGTGGATGAGAAAGTGGGGTAACATAGAACTAGTGCGAATGGCTGAACAATGATCAGAATGGACTCGGTGGGTTGAAGATCCAGTTCCCATGCTGTATTTCTAAACTAAACTAAACATAATAAATGGGATGCAACATGGATCACAGTGACAATAATGTAAAATGATCACATGGTTTTCATGGATAACTAAAAGTATACCTGCATTTAAAAACAAAAGATGTTGAAAATACTACTGTGTGTCACCTTTTAATGCTCTTCCACTACTTTGCATGTGCCCTTTGCTGCTATAGCAGCGTTAAGCTTCTCACCACTGACTCATTCTCTATCCATGGCTCTCTCCATTGTTGCACAACCTTCTTTCTTCTGGCCTTTATGCTCTTTCCCATACATTTATATTCAGCATTGTCCTCAGTACAAATTACATCTTCCCGATAACGCTCAGCCCCTCAATCTTAGTTTTAGTTTAATTTTGAGATAAAGTGCGGAAACAGGCATTTTGGCCCACTGAGTCCGCGCTGACCGACAATCCCCACACATTAACACTAACCCACACACACCAGGTACAATTTACAATTTTACCAAAGTCAATTAGCCTATAAACCTGCACGTGTTTGGATTATGGGAGGAAACCGGAGCACCTGGAGAAAATCCACGTGGTCAGGAGGAGAACGTACAAACTCTGTACAGACAGCAGTCAGGATGGAACCCGGTCTCTGGCAATGTGAGGCAGCAACTCTACTGCTGCACCATCTCTGGCACTCCCTTTCTTATCTGTATGATTCATATATTTTAAGCACTCAGTTAAATTTGCAGGTTCCTGGTGATTATTTTTTTGTTGTCATCATTGTTATAAAAATCACCTCATTCCCACTTCAGACCTTCCCTCTTCAGATCTTCAGTTTCAGTTTAGTTTATTGTCACGTGTACCGAGGTGCAGTGAAAAGCTTTTGTAGCGTGCTATCCAATCAGCAGAAAGACAATACGTGACTACAATCGAGCTGTTTACAGTGTATAGATACATAATAAGGGAATAATGTTTAGTGCAAAATAAAGCCATCAAGAGGCTTCCCTCTTCCGATCCTCTCTCTTTATCCTCCAGTCCTAAAATGTCACAACCTCACAAAGCTCACTTTCCCTCTCTTATGCTTAATTTGATTGAATAATATACTATTAGGGAAAAAAAGGAAAATGCTTCGGGAAGCATCTGTGAAAAGAGAGAACAAGTGATAACAAATTGGTTCAAAAACATTTGAGTTGTGTACTGGAGTGAGAGGCAGCACCAATGCAATCACCAATGTACCAGAGAAAGTGGTGATGGAGGGGGCTGAAGCAAGGGCTGTTCCACATATCCCACAGAGATAGGTGCATATTGAACCCATGTAGATTCCCATAAACGTGCCTTTGGTTTGGAGGAGGTTGGTGAAATCAGTTGTTCAATGTGGCAATGTGTTCAGCTGGGCTGGTGGTGGAGGGTAAGGGTTAGACCCCTTTTCAAAGAAGTGAAGGCCCTTGGATCGTTGTGGCATGGGATAGCATGGAAACAGGCCCTTCAGCCCAACTTCTCCATGTTGACCAAGATGTCCCATCGGAGCTAGTTCCATTTACCATTTTAACCCATATCCCTCCAAAGTTTCCTATCCATGTACATGTCTAAATGTCTTTTTAAATGTGGTTATTGTACCTGCCCCAACTACCTCCTCCGGCAGCTCATTCCATATGTCCTCCATGCTCTCTGTGGAAAAGGCTATCCCTCAGGTTCCTATTAAATCTTTTCCCTCTCATCTCAAACTTATGCCGTCTAGTTCTTGATTTTTCTAACCTGAGAAAATCATGCAATCATCTTATCTATTCTCCTCATGATTTTATGCATCTATATCAGATCACCCCTTAGCCTCCTGCACTGCAAAGAATAAAGTCCTAGCCTGCCCAATCTCTCTATATAGCTCAGACCCTCGAGTGTAGAGCGGTTGGACACCAGGGGTAAAAATGAGCTATTTGAGACCATTGTCAAAGTAGTGGCGGGCATTGCAGATGTCACGGTTGAAATTGAAAGACACAGCTATGGAGAGAAAGAATAGTCCAGAAATAACAGGAAGAAATAAGCAGGACAAGAACAGACTAAAATGCTGTGTCTTCTGGAACAGTCTTGCTTCTGATCATGGGGAAGAGGTTGAAGTGGGCTTTGGATTGTTGTGACTTTATTGGGCTGAAGGCTGTGGAGGGTAGATCTCCAGAGGGAATGAGGTGAATGATTGGCAATGTGGAAGACATTGGCCTAATGTTCAGTGAGAGGATCTTAGCTCACTGGGACCATGATCAAACCAGGCCCTGAGTATTTGCAGCATTCTGTTATTTCACATTTTTAGCAGCTGCAGTGCTTAGTTGCTCATAGCATCAGCATTGATGTTTGTTCTTTATCGTCTGCTTCTTTCATTCCCTTCTAGTCCCACCTCCACAAGCAAACTGATTCCCAAACCTCACCGTCCTCTCTCATGTGGCATCACCACATGCCATTCAGTCCCACTTGGTCTCTTGCCCACAGATTTTCCGTTAATTCTCTGCTACTCTAAACATGCTATCTGGCCTACTGAGTGTTCCCAAAAGAATCATAGTGTGATCACAGTGTATTTAGGGCAGCATGGTGTCGCAGCAGTAGAGTTGCGCCAGAGACCCGGGTTCAAAGCCGACCAAGGATGCTTGTCTGTACGGAGTTTGTACATTCTCCCTGTGACTACGTGGGTTTTCTCAGGGTGCTCCAGTTTCCTCCCACACTCCAAAGATGTGCAGGTTTGTAGGTTAATTGGCTTCAGTAAAAATTGTAAATTGGCCCCAGTGTGTAGGATAGTGTTAGTGTACGGGGATCGCTGGTCGGCACGGACTTGGTTGGCCGAAGGGCCTGTTTCAGCACTATCTCTAAACTAAACTAAACTAAATATGGCTGGGAAATGGGTCCTTCACTCAAGTGCATGCGAACCATCATCACACCAAGTCCATGACAACCACCAAATTCACTAATCCTAACTAGATCCCATTTTATTCTCCCCATGTACACTATCTTTTCATTTCAGATTTTCAAAATCTTTTTTCTTTTTTAAAATATGCTAAATTGATGCCTTGAGTAAAAATTCAATATCATTTACATTTGTTGCTGAAGTTGTAGAATGCCATGAGAGAAATATAATCACCTGCAACAAAAAACAACCTGCTGCAGTACGTCCTTTAGCAAGTGGATAGATGCCTGGTTTCCAAAGATACAAAGTGCTGTAGTAACCAGGTACTTGTCAGACTTTGTCCTGTTCCTCCTATCTTCCAGCTTTCTTTACCCACAATCTTATTGCAAAGAAACAGGCCCTTAAAAAGCCCTCCAGCTTTCTCAACCCCCACCCACAATCGGTCTGAAGAAGGCCCTAATCCGAAACGGCACCTATTCATGTTCTCCAAAAATGCTGCCGGATCCACAGAGTTACTACAGTGTGTCATTTAGCAATGTTTATTTATAATCGGATTTCAGCATCTGCAGTCTCTTGTGTCTACAAATGTAATCATCCACCTGAAACAGGTTGAAAAGAAATTAATGTATATCCTTTACTCTGTCACTGACCAACATTCTTTTCCAAACACTTCCAGCAGGAAAATTGAGGTATTCCCAAATTTCTGCATTTCCTGCAGAAACATTGTAACCTGTGACACTGTTAGTGATTTACTGTACTTTAGACTTGACTTTGGAGATACAGTGTGGAAATAGGCCCTTCAGCCCACCGAGTCTATGTCGACCAGCAATCACCCTGTACACTAGCACAATCCTACACAGTAGGGACAATTTACGGAAGCCAATTCATTTACAAACCTACACTTCTTTGGAGTGTGGAAAGATACTGGAGCACCCAGAGAAAACCCATGTGGTCAGAGGGAGAAAGTACAAACTCCGTGCAGGCAGCATCCATAGTCAGGATCGAACCTGGGTCTCTGGCACTGTAAAGCAGCAACTCTACCACTGTACAACTGTGCCGCCCTTCTGCCGCGATTGTGAAGAAAAACTGGTTGCACTGTGAATAATGTTGATGTTAACTGCCTTGCACTTGATCAGAAAAAAGGCAATCAAATTATCTGCTAGTCATCTGGATAATTGTTGACTTACAGACAGACAGAAGAACACAGGAGATAAAGTCAGCTCTTCCAATAATGGCACACACAATCAAACTGGAAAGGTAATCTTTATTTTTATCATACAGTTATTATTTTACACAAACTGGTAATTCACAAAAAGGAAACTGTGCTTTGTACAATCCCATTTGATTACATCAATTTTTCACATATTCATCTGATCTAGTATTGTTGGTCCAGTTCCTTACTGCTTCACCCATTTTTAGTTTGTGCTTTCCCTTATTCGATTCACATGTTCATCTTACATTTCTGCAGCTGCCAATGTTTACAATGCACTATATCTCTCGTTAACGCCAATCAATATTATCAATACCAGGAAGCTGGAAGACCTCTGGGAAACCCCTCTTCAATGAAAGTGAGAGGAGAAAATGGAAAATCTTCCAAAGATGCACCGGTTCTGAAGAAAGAAGAATTAATTCAAAGAGCAAATAGGAGGAGGCAGCAAAAGCTAAACATGGATGAGGTGGAAGGTAAATTATGCACTGGAGTACAAATCCAGATCAGATCAGTTTATTGTCACATAGATACCAGGCTGCAATAACTTTCCTTGTTTAGTTCTACGTTTATTATTGTCAGGTGTACCGATGTTCTGTGAAAATCTTAGTTTTCCATGCCATTTAATTCGATCAGATTATACTATACATAAATGCAATCAAGTCAAACTCAAGTACAACAGATAGAACAAAGGGGAAGATACCAAGTGCAGAATGTAGTTCTCAATATTGTAGCACATGAAGTTCACAGCACACACTGTGTACATGCAGGCTATCCCTAGATTCTGCTGTTTTGCACACATTGTTGTATTTATATGAGGCTTGGGAGAGGGCACAGAAGAGGTTTATATGAATGCTGCTGGATCAGGTGGTTTTCATAATTTGATTGATTTGAACATGTATAAGGATAAGTATATGTTATGTAATATTTAGACATCATAAGTTCATATATTATGGCAGCAGAATGAGGCCATTTGGCCCATCAAGTCTACTCCACCATTCAATCATGGCTGATCTATCTTTCCCTCTCAACCCCACTCTCCAGCCTTCTCCCCATAACCCCTGACACCCATACTAATCAAGAACCTAGCAATCTCTTCCTGAAAAATTGACTTGGCTACAACCTTCTGTGGCAATGAATTCTACAGATTCACCACCCTCTGATGAAAGAAAGTCCTCATAATTTCCTTTCAAAAGGTACGTCCTTTTATTCTGAGGCTATGGCCTCTGGTCCTACACCAGTTTCAATGAGACCCCCCCCCCCTTCATTATTTGGCCATAAGGAGAGGCTGGAGAAGCTTGTATTGAAGCGTTGGAGGCTGTGGGGTGATCAGAGAAGTACATCAAATTATGAGAGGCATTGATGGCGTAGCCATGGATGGTCAGCATTTTGTTTTCCCAGGATGGAAATGTCAAATACTTGAGGGTGCAGCTTTAAGGTAGTGATGGATTGATTAAAGGAGATGTAAGGGGGCAAGTTTTTTTTTTTAACATAATGTAGTAGGTGCCTGGAATGCGATGCCAGGGGTGGCGGTGGATCAGATATGATAGTAAGGTTTAAGAAGCTTTTAGACAGCACATGGATGTGCTGGGAATGGAGGGATGTGGATTGCGTGCAGGTAAAAGGAATTAACTTAACTTGGCATCTCAATCGGCACAGAGATCATGGGCGAAAGGACCTGTTCCAGTCCTGTACTGTTCTGTAATCTACATTCCATGCCTTACTTAATCATGAAGAATTGCTAAAGAAGACTATTTTGTTCCCTTGAATAAGATATCTTTTCTACTAGAGCTGATTTCTATGTAATCGTCTATTTTCATTTATCCTGCTCCAAACATCTGCAATTAATAATCCAATTCTGTCATGGCAATTTCATACAAAATGAGGAGAAGATGCAACTCATAAATCTGAAAAGTCACTCCTAATTTAGGAGTTGTTCGTGATAACTAAATCTTTTGGTGGCACAGGCACTTTATTATTTAGTGTCAACCAAATAAGTTGGCTTGCTTAATTGCTCTCCTCAGATGTACCTCTAAATATTTTACTGTTTTAGTGATTATTTAGTAACAGCGTTTAAACATCTTTAAGTATTTGGTTATATATGTTCAACCTGTGTGTTTTTCACATACTAAAGTGAAAAGTCAGAGAGTCCCATCAGATGCCCTGAGATGATGAAAGGTTATCTGTAAATACATGTCTGAGGGATTTGTCTTCACTGAAATCTTGATGGCAAAAATGCTGGCTCCTTATCCCAATCAGATTTCGTAATCAGTGTTATGGTTACCTCCATTCTTTAGACTTTAGATCTTAGAGCTGCAGCGTGGAAACAGGCCCTTCAGCCTACCGACTTCACGCCGACTAGTGATCACCCCATATGCTAGCATTATTCTCACACCCTGGAGACAATGTAACCAAAGCCAATTAATCTACAAGCCTGCATGTCTTTGGAGTATGATGTGAAACCGGGGGCTCCTGGAGAAAACCCACATGGTCAAATGGAGAACATGCAAGTACCATACAGACAGCATCCGTAGTCAGGAACGAATCCGGGAGCCTGGTGCTGTAAGGCAGCAACTCTACCACTGCGCCATTGTGCCGCCCCAAACACTACACAACACTAACCTCCACCACACAGGTTTTACTTCACATATCAGGTCTATTTAAAGTAAGTAAAATATATATTAATGCCTTTCTAACTGCTACTTTTCTGTTTTGATTTGTGACAGAGTTTTTTGACCTTCTGTCCAAAGCTCAGAGTAACCGAGTGAATGATCAGCGTGGACTTCTGAAGAAAGAGGACCTTATCCTCCCAGATTTTCTGCGCCTGAAGCCAAACGTATCTGAACCTGGTTCCTCCACACCTGTGGGAAGTAAAGTAAATGGTAGAAAGAGAGAGGAAAGAGGCCAAAATTTGCACAGGAGCGCAATGTCTAATAAGTTAGATCATGCAGACTCCAGCACAGCTAACCCGCCCGCACTGAATTTTAATGAAAACTCCAACAATGTGAAAGTCAAGCCAACTCATCAGCACGATAATTGTCATCGACCGGTGTTAGTGCCACCCAGCTTTGCAAAGTCAGATACGAAGCAGACTAACAATGCTCCTTTCCATGCGCCGGTTTCTCCCATTGCACGTGTCAATGAACAGAGGTGGGAAAAGCAGCCTGCAGATGAGCAGTCGGAAACCATACAGCCTTACGAGGAGGAAAATGCATTTGATCTGACTCTGGTGGCAGAAGGTGATATCAATAGCCCAAACAGTACGTTATTACCACCTCTGCCAACGCCACCATCCTCTGTCAGTAAACTGGAGGTAGCTAACTACCCTCCACCAACTCCATACACAGATGGTCAGGAGAACTCTTCACACTGCAGATCCACTTCAGGTATTTAAATGTGGCATATCTGTTTGTAAATACAAATAAACCAGTAAAGATGTTAATTGGGTTGCAATTGATCACATTTGAGAGTGAATAAGAAACTGGAAAAAGTGTTCCAAGATGTGCTACATAATGCACTAACTAGTTTTAGTTTATAACTCTTCTGCGTATCTAACTATTGATAGTGATACGATTACAGAATATTGTGGAATATATGTGGGAAAAATCTACATTGGGGTAGAACATGTAGATCAGGGTGTGTGAAGCAGGTACCAAGCAGAAATGATTTTAATGTAACCTATTCCACTTAATCTCAAAGATACGTTTTATTTGTCCTTTTGCACTTTCTAGAATAATTACTAACATATATTTCTGCATAAACCTAATTTTAATTTACCGGTGATTGAGAAATTATGATTGCAAAGTTCCAGGCTGATATTTCAGTGTTGTGTTGTTGGAGGTGCTCATATTTAGATGCGGTATGAAATCAAGACCTGCAGATAGATGTAAAAACATCATGTACCATTAGAGCAATGGATAAGGTTGCTCCTTATCCAAACCTCCCTATTGACCTGGCCAATATTTATTTCTCAATCACCAACGGTGCATTGCTGTGGAAACTAGCCCTGCTCAAATTAGGCCGTATAGTTCCCACCTTACAGCAGTGATTGTACTTCAGTGGGTGTAAGGGGCTATGGCATGTCCTTCAATCAATGCAATAGGCAGCATAGAAACTTATTTTCTTTTTGTCAACTTTTGTCGACATGCAATTTGCAAATCTTTAATAATTTGTTCCATAGCAAGTAATAGAATAACAAAATGGCGTAATCCATTTCTTCCTACCTCCTAGATTATTAATTTCAGGTGAACGATCTTTAGAATTGATACTGGAAATAGGTTTTAATATTATGTAGAATTATGTGCTTGTAACATCTCACTGATATTCTTTTGACGTTTAGACTGAATTTGACATTCAGTTTTCGTCACTCAAACAGAAATACTACTCAAATTAATGCAGAATTTATGAAAATTGCATAGGGTTACATAGAAACAGGGCATCCAGTCCATGCCAGACTATCAATATCTCACTTCCTGAGCTCACTATTCTCCGTATTCTTCTTCATGGTAAATAGAGATCGGAATACTCATTCCAGACCGTACACACCCCCATTAGCTCCACTCATAGATTATCCCATTGGTTCCTAAGAAAACGCACTCTTACCTGAGCTGCCCCCTTGGTCATGTTACTTATAGAATGATTTGGGATTCTCCTTAATCTTATCTGCCAAATATATTTCATGGCTTAATTTTGCGCTCCTAATTTCTTTCATAAATACAACTCAACAACTCCTACAGTTCTATATTCCTCAAGGGACTTGCCTGATTGCAGTTGTCCATTTTTCCAGATTTAGCCCTGAATAATCTTGGCCATCCAAGGTTCCTGCAAATTGTCATCTTTCCCTTTCACTATTTGCACCTTTACTTTTGCTAGCTCTCTTTTAAAAGACGTACTTTTCCAATATTCTTATACCCACAAGCATTTGTTCCCAATCTACTTTGGTCAGGTCCTTTCTTGCGCTTTCAAATCAGCCTTCCCTCAATTTAGGGCCTTAACTTGAGGATCAATTTTATTCCTTTCCTAACACCATTATTTTCCTAACTGAAGCCTGTAGAATTATGATCATAGTTTCCAAATTGTTCGCAGTTGATACTTCCATCACTTGCCCAATTTCAGTTCCTGAAATGAGGTCCAACTGTAGTAGGATTATGGAGTTGCAAGGAATGGCAGATGCTGGCTTACAAATAAAATGCTGGAGTAACTCAGGCAGCATCTCTAGAGGATATAGATAGGCAGTCTGATGTCTTCTTTACCTGGACTTAATCCATATACCTCCATTCCCTGCATATCCATGTACCTATCATAAATACCCAGAAGTAGTCTGAAGAAAGGTGTCAACCTGTAATGCCACTTATTCATGTCCTCCACAGAATCTGTCTGACCAACTGAGTTACTCCAGCACTTTGTTTTTTTTAATATTAAGACTGTCTACATATTGCTCAAACAACTTTCTTGACCACATTTAACAAATTTCGCTCTACCGAAGCCTCTTGCAGAAAGGCAATCCGAGTCAATAAGCGAGTTTGGTATTCCGAAAAATGCAAGCAATCATGGGATTTGTCAAAGGTCATTCACCATAAAGAAAAAGTGAACGAAGCACTGACTGTATAAACTGTGTATAAATTCTTATCTTTATTCATGATTTACGTGTAAAAATATATTTAATCTGAGGAACAGGAATGCCAGGTAGCGGTAGAGCGGGGTGTAACAGAGAGATAGAAAGGCAGATGTGAGTGGGAGACGAGGGGGGGGGAAGACATTCGCAGCACCTGCGCCCACACACAGATCCGCGCCTCATCCGCAGCCAGGATCGAACCCGGGTCCCCGGCACTGCAAGCGCTGCCAAACTGCCACTGGTCCGTCCCCATATCCCCCCCACCCCCCAAGACGTCCGGGACGACCCCGGAGCAGCGGCGGCCCACGGGCTGATGACCGGCGCTCGGCTACTGCCGGCACCGTAGGGGCCAACTGACAACCCCGGACCGACGAGACAGCGCCCCAGAGCGCTCGGCCGCTGCCTGCACTGGACAAGGAGAGAGGCGCAGCCGATGGCCCCCGAAACAGCCCCCTCGTGCGCCGGAGCCAGCGCCTCCTCCCTGCACCGGCTGCAAGCCCATCCCGACACCTCCGGCCGCCCCGGACAGGGACGGGACACCCTGGGGGGACGAAACGGGGATAGCCCAGCAGCAAATCAACAGTGCCCGCAGCGCCGTAGACCACAGACCCCGAATTCGCTCACTCACCGAAGCATAAAGCGATAAAACCTACAAAATAACCTTAGCTTTTAACAAAGGAACAATAAACACAGCTAAGTCGTAGTTTGAAAGCAGTATTTTCTTATCTGGAAGAATCAAAGCTGGAAAAAACAGATGAAATGTGTCCACGCTTCCACTGCAATGTTTAAACAGGGTGACCTTTGACCTGGGTATGCGCAGTCGGAATACCGAACTTGCTTATATTTGAAGGGTTAAAAATACCCCCCCCCCCCTCACATACCCTTACTATAACCATTTAATAAAGTTGGAAGATTATGCTAAATCTGTTCATTTCTATTCTCAAAATAAACAGTGCTTGATTGGCAATTGTTAGGATCTTTCTTACAGAAGCAAAATGTTTACTGATTAGAGTATTTATACTAATATCTGTTCTAGCATCTGATCTTGACTTAGACCTCTAATGTAGATCTAAGTCATCCAAATGTGCTTCCTCATAATTTTCTGTACATTAGTTTACATTCTGTTAAAAGTTATTTTAAAATGAATTAATTCAAACATACAGATGTCCTTTTCAAGTCAAGACTGTATCTGACCTAAATGCAAATAGCTTCCTCTGCTGATGATCACTCCTACTAAGAATCAAATTGCTACAGTACGTCATAAATTGTCTTAGCACCTCTTTACTAAGGCGGTGACAGCTTTATCTACCGCTTCTGCATTGTGTTGTTTATCGTGATGTACAGCAATGGAAAGACTTCTGAATTAATCAAGAACTTTAAAAAGATACTTTCTGCATAATCTCAGTTCCATCCGGTTATGATTCCATTACCCAAATGTCACAAAAATAAGCATACAAAACACATTCTAGCCTTTCATTATATTATGCAACCATTATCATAGCGTATTCCTAAACCCTGCAATTATTGTGGTTAAAATTTAACGATTTGGATAATCACAATCTTTGGACTAAATCAAAGTTCCAGTATTTGACATAGGAAAAGATCTATCCATTGCTGACTGTAATCTTTCATGCCAAACAGATTAAATTCCAATTAATACATTGCAGTCAATGGCAATGATCGCCAGTTTTTTCGCTAAACCGTGCTCCTAATGCAGTTGTAACGCTGATTTTTATTTTCTGCTTTCTAAATGTTCCTGCTTTGTGCCAACCCTTTGAGTATATGGCAGGCTTATTTATGTTGCAAGGCCATTGTGTTTCACTGAATATGTTGGCAAGACTTCTTTCTGAAGTTTCCATTCTAAATTATTTTGTGGTTGCTTAGGGGTTAACATTGAGCATTCTTGCTAAGCTTCTCTTTGATTCCAGTTTTCGTATCCATCTTAAGTAAACTTTGATCGGTACTTACAGTACAGTGTGGCAGGTATAGGGATAAGAACTCACTAATGTGCTGAAGATAACAGCTTGTTGTAATAAATGGTCAAATAAATATAGTTAAATTAAGCGTGCCCGAGTTGGTTGATGTCAGCCAGCTCAGTATTTCTTATCGAAGGTAGACACAAAAAGCTGGAGAAATGCAGCGGGACAGGCAGCATCTCTGGAGAGAAGGAATGGGTGACTTCAGAGTCTGAAGAAGGGTCTTGACCCAAAATGTCACCCATTCCTTTTCTCGAGAGATGCTGCCTGTCCCACAGAATTGCTCCAGCTTTTTGTGTCTAGCTTCAGTTTAAACTAGCATCTGCAGTTCCTTCCTACACAGTATTTCTTATCGTTTTGTAGGGAAGAGATTGGGAATCGTGGGACTTGTTGAAGATGAGGGGCTAAGACTTTTATTACAGACATGGTTGATTCACTGAACACGCATGTCCACCATTAGCAGTTGTCGAAACCCCAACAATTGGATTTCTGTGTAATTATGTAGCTTATGAATCTGTCAGAAACTCATTTTCATGAAAATGTTTATTAATAGTTTAGAAATGCAAATATTGCCTGACACGTTGGCTGTTCATTTGCCTTCAGATGTGACCTTGAGTAAACAGAGGTTTTGTGCTTCATGGATGGTCAACAGAGTAATTCTGTGATTATTTTAAATCATTTTGCTGCTTAACCTTCACAAATAAATTTCATTGATTTGAAAAAGTTGTTAATAATGATTTAAATCCTCTCCTGTTCTTTGTCCTGTTCCTTACACTTGTATGGATGATGTTTACTGTCATAAATCATTCTAAAGAATTTACAATTTTTCATTTGATCATTAATTTATCTGTGATAAATGTTGTCACCATGCATTCATGTCTTTCAAATGCCTTATATGTTGCTATCTCATTTTCTAAATCTAGATATTTTAACTCAATTATAATTTAACTTTTACTAATTTTGTTTCCTTCCACTCCATATAAATGACTTTGATTCTGTGAGTCAAATGATAATGAACACAATAAAGACAGTTTGTTTGTAAATTTGTAATTATAGATTAATATGCTTCATAATATTTGTAATTTATAGCTTCATATGCTGTACAAGTCATTTTTTACAAGGGAAGATGTATAGGGTCCTAACTCTCGAATAATTTCTATAAAATTATATTGTGTGATCCATTTGTTGCAACGCTTGGTCCATTATGTAATATGGGCCTATCATTTAAAGTGCAAGCGTTTCTGAGCTATAAAATCACATCCATGGTTTCTTAAGGAAGTGCACATCAAACTGAAGGTTGCTTGGACTGAAAAATTGCTCTTTGCTATTTAGTGCACTGCTGCTCTGACCTTGCTGGCAAAACTATTAAAACATCTGAAAAAAACTGTGTTATAAAGAAAAAAGGTTTCACTTCTTTTCCCTCAAATGTTGTAAGTTACAAACGTTAAAAGGAAAATGAAGTCAAATGTCTACATTTCCCATCAACCCCGGGCAGCAGGATGGTATTTGTTCTTTAATACTAAGATAAAGGTTTTGGAAAACTCGGATTATAGAATCTATTGTAGATCGTTCACAATTTTGGGGGGCATGGTTCGAGGTGTACGATATTGCAGTGCTAAATTTTCAAATTGTTCTGAAGAAAATGACACGGTTGATAAATGGTTGAAAGGTTTTTTTTTCCTTTATTAGAAGTAATGTACATTGCAATGATATAAGCCAAAAATAACATAATACATTTCCTGTACCACTTCTTATTTTAAACTTTAAGAAGAATAAGAAGAAGAATAGAGAAAGTTAGATAGGATAGTAAGTGCGTGTGAGAGTGATCAGGAAGAACCCGTAGAAGTGTAAGACACAAGAAAGACTAAAAAAGAAAAACAAAGGAAAAGAAAGAAAAAAAAATAGAAGTCAGAAAATATGAGAACGTAAAATAAGCTAAGATAAAAGGGATGTACCTCCTTCGTATCTTTACACACCCCCCACCAGGTCCTGATACCATTCATTTTCAGAGTTGTGTTGCACCCTATGCTTGTAATAAGTCGATAAATGGAGACCAAATCTTTTGGAAATGGTCTGATTTGCCTGCTAGGAGGAATCTCATATCTTCTAGGTGTAACATTTCGGACATATTTAAAATCCACATTTTTATCGTTGGTGTGGGAGCGTTTTTCCAGAATTTAAGTACAAGTTGTTTTGCCATTATTAATCCATAATTTAGGAAGCTCGTTTGGAACGAAGTCAGCTCAAAGCTGGCCTCCATTGTTCTAAAAATGATCAATTCTACATTCGGTTTCAATTTTATTTTGAATAATTTTGTAAAAATTTAAAAGACAAATGCTTGAAAAGTTAAACGGTGAGAAGTTCTGTACATGCACACCAAAGAGGCTGGTACGTAAGTGTGGCTCAGTCTTGCTATTTACCCGTATTTCCCGGCAATGAAGATGCACTTGCGTTGAAGACGCACCTCCAATTTGAGTGCTAAATTTTGAAAAAAGGCTGGTGGGACAGGATCAAGCGTCTAATTTAGTCAGTAGAAAAGAAGATGTGAAACTCCTTCCAGGAGGCAATCAGGACCAGTGAGCCTCTATCTTCGCCTGTCCCACAATGCGCTGTGCAGTTCAGGTCTGAGGGACGGACACTTCCTGGCACAGGGAGATCGCATAACTGGGAAAGAGAGAAAGAAGAGAGAGAGCGAGAGCCCAGGTCTGGCTGTTGCGCCCAGGTTGGTTGCGTGCCCCGCGAATGGCTGCAGTTCCCATGTGTGCTCGCTTGCCCCAGGTCTGGCTGTTGCGCCCAGGTCGGCTCGCTTGCCTCAGGTCTGGATGCAGTTCCCAGGTCGCCTGCATGCCTCGGGACTGGCTGCAGTTCCCAAGTCAGTCCGCCTGCCCCGGGACTGGCTTTGCCGCCCAGGTCGGCTGGCAGGTCAGGCTGTAGCGCCCAGGTTGCCTGCGTGGCCCCAGGACTGGCTGCAGTTCCCAGGTTGCGAAAACTAATTGAAAAAAAAACCGCCTGCGGGCCGGATGAGTTCGAGTTATGGACCGGATCCGGGCCGTAGGTTGCCGACCCCTGTGTTAGATCTCAATGCCCCCCCCCCCCCCCGCCCATGTTTTAAAAGCGATTTGGCCCAAGTCTATCTTTCTTGGCTAACAATCTAGCCTTCAGCCTCCAAGACGCAGGTACATTTTAGGGTTAAAAAATAGCGTCTTCATTGCCGGGAAATACGGTATGTATTTATCTTGTCATCTAATCAAAGGCTGCTAGACAACAGTGGTGCATAAGGAAGTTTCTCTTCCATTTGACACATTGCAACCTTGCTGCTTTCAAGGATGCTACTCAACCTGTTGTATTCATGCTTTCATAATCAATTACTAGGCCTAATCCTACCTTAGAGTATTGATATATGCACAAGTACCGTGAGACAAAGGTATAAGGAAAATCTTGCTTGCATCAGCGTTATAGGCACATGGAGTTATGCAACCTGGAAACGGGCCCTTTCGAACCAACTCGTCCATGCCAACCAAGATGTCCCAGCTATGATAGTCCCATTCACTCGTGTTTGGGCCATATCACTCTAAACCTTTCCTGTCCATGTATCTGTCCGAGTATCTTTTAAATGCTGTTATTGCACCTGCCTCAACTACTTCTTCTGACAGCTTGTTCCGTACACTCACCATCCTCTGAGTGAAAATGTTGCCCCTCAGGTTCCTAGTAAATCGTTTCTCCTCATCATTAACTTATGCCCTCTGGTTTTTGATTCTGCTACCCTGCACTACCCTTATTGCGTACAGTTTTGGTCTCCAAATCTGAGGAAAGACATTCTTGCCATAGAGGGAGTACAGAGAAGTTTCACCAGACTGATTCCTGGGATGTCAGGACTTTCATACGAAGAAAGACTGGATAGACTTGGCCTGTACTCGCTAGAACTTAGAAGATTGAGGGGGGATCTTATAGAAACTTACAAAATTCTTAAGGGGTTGGACAGGCTAGATGCAGGAAGATTGTTCCCGATGTTGGGGAAGTCCAGAACAAGGGTTCACAGTTTAAGGATAAGGGGAAAATCTTTTAGGACCGAGATGAGAAAAACATTTTTCACACAGAGAGTGGTGAGTCTCTGGAATTCTCTGCCACAGAAGGTAGTTGAGGCCAGTTCATTGGCTATATTTAAGAGGGAGTTAGATGTGGCTCTTGTGGGTAGAAGGATCAGGGGGTATGGAGAGAAGGCAGGTACGGGATACTGAGTTGGATGATCAGCCATGATCATATTGAATGGTGATGCAGGCTCGAAGGGCCGAATGGCCTACTCCTGCACCGATTTTCTATGTTTCTATGTTTCTGAGGAAAAATCTCAATTTTCTGCTGAGTGCTGGAACGGAAGTTCATCAGTTTTCGGAGCAGAATTAGGCCATTTGGCCTATCAAGTCCACTCCACCATTCAATCATGGCTAATCTACCTGACCCTCTCAAATCCATTCTCCTGCCTTCTCCCCATAACCCTTGACAACCTTACCAATCAAGTATCTGTTAATCACTGCATTAGAAATACCCAATGACTCCGCCTCTGCAACCATCTGGACATGCACGAGCTTAACTCACGGAGAAATCACTTCATCTACTTTACTTTCAGCAAGGAGGAGGTCACTGCACATGGCAGTGGGATTTACAAGACTTGCTGGTTTCTCACAAGCAGAGGCAGCCATTGACGGCACTCAGAAGACACCACTCAATAATCCGAACACCATCAACACTTCCACTTCTGTGGATCATAAGAAGTAGGTCCTCACGCTCAATGCAATGTATCCTGACCTTCAAATCCTTTTGTAATCCTTACATAATCTGTCCTTTCGGACAAATGGACAAGTGGAGCGAATGTAAATGCTGAACATAATCATTTGCAGCATTTCGATCATTGAGAGATGCATTCATCCTTGGGGTGAACAAGCTGCCAGACCTTCAGAATTGGCATTGACTGGAATAAAGGATCGCTAAGGGGGGGGATTGGAGCCTACCTCTCCTCTGGTTTCTTACGTCTGTGCCATTCCACCACACTGCTTTACAGCAAATCCACGGACGTAGCGGAATCACTGTGGAGGCTGCTGTGATCCCTTTTCACGATACAGCTCAGCCATCTACATCAGTCACCAGATGCCTTCAGTTTGAAAAATACAGCGTGAAAACAGGCCCTTCGGCCCACCGGGTCCACGCCGACTAGTGATCCCCATACACTAGCACTATCCTACACACTAGGGACAATTTACAGAAGCCAATTAACCTACAAACGTACACGTCTTGGGAATGTGGGAGGAAACCCATGCGGTCACAGGGAGTTCGGACAAACTCCGTGCCAGCAATATCCATGGTCAGGATCAACCCCAAGTCTCTGGTGTTAGGCAGCAACTCTACTGCTGCACCACCCTCCAGTATACTCCAAGCAGGTTTGCATGTTACATAACTGTGCATTATGCTGCCCGATCTAGCAATGTGCAAGCAGCAAGGTGTTCTCAAGGAGGAAGAGGAAGGAGTCTGAGGACTTGTGAGATAAAGACATGAGGTTTCATCTGCCAGCAGTGAGGAGAAGGGAGGGCATCACACTGGGTGAGGAATAGACTCCCTTATAACCGTTCATCATCGAATTCCACCCCAAGTGACCCATCGCACAAAACAATTCCAGCCAATAATCTTCAAGATATGCCTGATAATATAAATGCGCACCTCTCATTTCCATACTAGTGCATTGGAGATGTCTTCTTTCTGTACAGAATCGGGGTTGCCCTCTTCCATTATAGATGAGGCTCTCACCATGGTCTCTTCTATATCCCGCAGCTCCGCTCTCATTCCCCCTCCCCCGATTCGTAACAGGGACAGAGTCCCCCTTGTCCGCACTTTCCACCCCATCAGCCGTGGCATACAACATATAATCCTCCGACATTTTCTCCAACGTGATCCCACTACTGGCCACATCTTCCCATCTCCTCCCCTTTCTGCTTTCCGCAGAGACTGCTCCCTCCTGGTCAATTTGTCCCTTCCCACACAATCCACCCCTTCCCCGGGTATTTTCTCCTGCAACCACAGGAAATGCTGCACTTGTCGCTTTACCTCCCCCCTCGACACTATCCAAGACCCAAGCAGTCTTTCCAGGTGAGGCAGAGGTTCACCTGCACCTCCTCCAACCTAATCTACTGCATCCGCTGTTTCAGGGGTCAACTTCTCTACATCAGCGAGATCAAGTGCAGGCTCGGCGATCACTTCGCTGAACACCTCCGCTCAGTCCGTCTTAACCTACTTGATCTCCCGGTTGCTCAGCACTTCAACTCCCCCTCCCATTCGCAATCTGACCTTTCTGTCCTAGGCCTCCTCCATTGCCAGAGTGAGGCCCAGCGCAAATTGGAGGAACAGCACCTCATATTTCGCTTGGGTAGTTACACCCCAGCGGTATGAACATTGACCTCTAATTTTAGATAGCCCTTGCTTTCTCCCTCCTTACCCTCCCCTTCCCAGCTCACGTCCTACTGTCTCCGCTTATTTCCTTTTGTTCCCCACTGCCCCCCCCCCGACATTAGTCTGAAGAAGGGTCTTGACCCGAAACGTCGCCAATTCCTTCTCTCCATAGATGCTGCCTCATCTGCTGAGTTTCTCCAGCATTTTTGTCTATCTTCTCATTTCCTCTGTTGCATGAGCACAGACACAACTCAGTAGAATCAGTGAAGAAATGCATTACTCACTTATCCCAATTGTTTGTTGCGAAGTTATTGCTACCTATTGACCAATACCTAGTAAATGGAAGAAGTATAAACACTGCTGTAATTTCTACATGGTGAAACCAAAATGTATAAAAAATGGCTTTTATTAAAATCTGACAATGTGCACTTTAACCACATGTATTTTTTCTATTACAAATCTCAAATTGTGGACTACAGAGGCAAATAAATAAATGATGGGTCTTTGTCTCAAACATTATGGAGGGCACGCTAAATGGAGTCAATGGAAGGGAGGTTGGTTTGTGTGATGATATGGGCTGCATCCACTATTTGCTGCAATATCTTGCGAATGCAATTACAAAAGACGTTGATAGATGTGGACAGGAAGGGTTTAGAGGGCTCTGACATGATCAGCGTGTACAAGGTGGGCCGAAGGGCCTGGGCTGTACAATGCTCTGCCTCTATTTGAGACCTATAATTCTGCCCGTCAAAGTAGATGTCTGGAACACCAATTGGTCAAAGCAACTATGAATAATGCTCATAACAACAATGTAATCTGATTGCATTCTAAGGTTATGGAGATGCTAAGAGAGGTTAACTTTTCCATCCACTCACATTGGACCTCGGTTATCAATGCGAGCTGGTGTATGTGATTCAGTTTGTGGGCAGTCTAAATCGGAGTGGACAATTGGAGTGGAGAAAATGTAGCAGTTGAACATAATCGTTTGCAGCACTTATATCATTGAGGGATGCGTGAAACAATGGACTGCCTCTTGTCTGCACCATACGTCACTTAGCATTGCACCTTCCTGAATAAGGACCTCCACTCTGTTGCCCCCTGCTTTTTTTGGGGGGGTCCAAAACAGAAGCAACACATTGACTGGAATGAAAGGGTGGGGGTATGAACTCACCAAGAGGGGGGGGGTCTAAAACTAGAGGGGATAGATATCAGTGAAGAAGGGGATAGAGGGGTAGATATCCATAGTCTTTTTACATGGGTGGAGGAGTCTAAAACTGGGGGGGGGGGGGGGGGGTAGGTAGGTTTAAGTGAGAATGAAGAAATTTAAGAGAGATCTGACGGGCAACGTTTTCACATTAAGGATGATTGTTATATGGAAAGACTGCCAGAGGAGATTCAATTCAACACTTGAAAGACATTTGGACATGTACTTGGAAAGGAAAGGAGTAGTGCCTAATAGAAAGGCATCAGTGTCGACATGGACGAGGTGGGCCGAAGGGTCCATTTCTGTGCTCTCTGACTGATTTCCAACAGCTACATTTTATTTATTTTTGTTCAGGATTCATTGATGTACCTCAGACTCTGTATATTGCTCTTGCTCTGCTAACAATGGACGAGATTGTGCAACGTAGAGAACACGACTGGATACTCTGCTCCTGCTAAATGATTAATCCAGGCTGGGGTAGGCAGCGGTATCTCCTTTGAAGGGAACTGTGCTGCTTTCCACAACGATCGTGGTGTTGATGCAAGACATCGTAGCGGTCCTGACTATGGGTGCTGTCTGTACGTTCTCCTGTGACCCACCTGGGTTTACCCCGGGTGTTTCAGTTTCCTCCCACACTCCAAAGATGTACAGGTTTGTAGGTTAATTGGTTTGGGTAAAGATTATAAATTGTTCCTAGTGTGGAAGATTAAAAGTAACATTAGCAAATTTACAGATGACACAAGGCTGGGTGACAACATGAACTGTGAGGAGGATGCTATAAGGATGCAGGGTGACTTGGACAGGTTGTGTGAATGGGTAGATGCAATGCAGACGCAGTTTAATGTGGATAAATGTGAGGCTATGCACTTTGGTGGCATAAACAGGAAGGCAGATTATTATCTGAATGGTGTCAAATTGGGAAAAGGGGAAGTACAACGAGATCTGGGGGTCCTTGTTCATCAGTCACTGAAAGGAAGCATGCAGGTACAGTAGGCAGTGAAGAAAGCAAATGGCATGTTGGCCCACATAACAAGAGGTTGAGTAGAGGAGCAAAGAGTTTGTACAGGGCCCCAGCCAATCTACAACCACACCTGGAGTATTGTGTGCCGTTTTGGTCTCCAAATTTCAGGAAGGACATTCTTGCTATTGAGGGAGTGCAGTGTATGTTCACGAGGTTAATTCCCAGGAAGGCGGTACTGTCATATGTTGATAGAATGGAGCGGCTGGGGTTGTACACTCTGGAATTTAGGATGAGAGGGGATCTATTGAAACATATAAGGTAATTAAAGGTTTGGACATGCTAGAGGCAGGAAACATGTTCCCGATGTTGGGGGAGTCCAGAACCAGGGGCCACAATTTAAGAATAAGGGGTAAGCCATTTAGAACGGAGATGAGGAAAAACTTTTTCACACAGAGGGTTGTGAATCTGTGGAATTCTCTGCCTCAGAAAGCAGTGGAGGCCAATTCTCTGGATGCTTTCAAGAGAGAGTTAGATAGAGCACTTACAACATATACATGTTTGGAGTGTGGGAGGAAACTGAAGATCTCAGAGAAAACCCACGCAGGTCACGGGGAGAATGTACAAACTCCGTACAGACAGCACCTGTAGTCGGGATCGAACCTGGGCCTCTGGCGCTGCATTCGCTGTAAGGCAGCAACTCTACCGCTGTGCCACCGAGTCTATTGTCTATTTCTTAAAAATAGTGTCTATTTCTTAAAAATAGTGGAGTCGGGATATGGGGAGAAGGCAGGAATGGGGTACTGATTGTGGATGATCAGCCACGATCACAGTGAATGGCGGTGCTGGCTCGAAGGGCCGAATGGCCTACTCCTGTACCTATTGTTTATTCGCCATAGTGTGCGGGGATGATAAGATGAAACGAGAACTTACCAGTTTGAAGTTTGATCTTTATTTGATGAGGAGTTATGATGAGGGATTACGTGAAGAACCCGTCAGCCCCGCATGCGTGTCAACCTTCAAAGGAGCAGTGTGGAGTCACAGACAGAAAAACATTGACCTGAGAATAGTAAGATCGAAGAAACTAGAAATTACCAGCTGGTTTTATGAGGAGGGGTTGGGAGCGGAGGGCACGTAATCCCTCATCGTAACTCCTCATAAAATAAAGATCAAACTTCAAACTGGTAAGTTCTCGTTTAATCTTACTATTTTACTTCGGAGTCACGTGAGTGACTAGTGAATATTTTAAAGCTCCGTGACTCCATGCCGTGGAACAAATCCATGCGTCACACACTGTATAGTTGACCATGAAGCGTGGACAAAACTGTTCATGACATAATGAACAAATTGACAATTTAATGTGTAATTAATCAATAACAATAACAGTTCCCTCTTTACCCGAGAGGGATATTAACGCGAACTTAAAACTGAGGTAGCAAACACGTTAGTTCCGGCTAAAGGTTTGTTATAAAACGTCTGAAACGTGCGTGAAACGAGGTCCATCCTGCAGCCGATAAAATCTGGTCTAGCGGGACGTCCATGACCCTCGTTGCGGACGTTCTTATTTTGGTTTCTTGTGGCTGATCAGTAATGCTAATTCAGACCCCCTCAGTCCCTTGGTGACACTAATGTATTGCCGCAGGTGAGCAACTACACATAAATTGGGATCCAAAGGATATGCCTTGAACTGTAATTTCAACCCCGAGGTACCTGGTCTACTCTGTTTTATAAGGTCATACACAAAAAAGGTGAAACCACCGGCAGAGGTGAGCATCCTGTCCAGTCGTAGCTTTTGAAAGGACTGGATTCTTTGAGCTGACACTAAAGCCATGAGTATAGCCACCTTGTGCGCGAGTCGGAGTCGAGACAGGGAAGCTGGTGGAGACCATGACCCAAATAAAGTTAAAACCCCTCTACATCCCAAATTTTACAATATCAGGGCCTAGGAGGTTTCGAATTGAAGACTCCCCTCATGAATCTTGACACTAAAGGGTGAGACCCCACTGATTGGTGTTCTGAAATTGGCAGCAGGTAAGACGACAGCACACTTCTGGCACAATTTAGAGCACTGTAGCTTAATTTGTCATCCAAATGCAACTTCGAGAGGAACTCCAGAACATTAGTAATGTGCACTGCCTCATACAAAATGTCGGACTGTGCACAGAACACTTCCCATTTCCTAATGTATGAGGCATATTGTTTTTGAGTACTGCTTCTCCAGGCCGCAGTTAGCACATCCATCGTACGATCAGCTAGTCCCAGTCCAAGGAAAGGTCTTCTTAAAACCTGCAAATCAAAAAATTGAGCCGATCATGCAGAGGATGTACTTCACCTGAAACCGGGTTTGTTAACAGGGACCTGCCTTTTGGAACCTTCCACACAGGTTCTACAACCATGCTCAGAATAAGAGGGTACCATGGCTGAGTCGGCCAGTCAGGGACTACCAGAATGCCGGAGGCAGAGTCCTGCTTAATTTGTTGCAGACAGCGTCTGACAAGGCAAAATGGGGGGAATGCATAGAATAACATTGCACCCCAATGTAGCGAGAACGCGTCTACCGCTACTGCTCCTGGGTCTGGTTCCCATGCAACATACTTCGGTAATTGATGATTTAATCTTGAAGCGAACAAATCCATATCCTGTGTTCCATATCTAGAAACAATATCCTTAAACACTATGATTCAACACTCATTCTGTGTTGTCATTGAATTTACGTGACCTGGTGTCCGCCACCGTGTTGAATCTACCTGGGAGGTAGATAGCTGAAACCCAAATATTT
Source organism: Raja brachyura (assembly GCA_963514005.1). Next base: position 118,260,054 of record OY740783.1, on the reverse strand, counting down.
CGAATGATGCACCAGTTCCAAATGAGGCATGCCAATTTATCACAGGATACTGACTTGATACCACCCATGTGATTTATGTATGCCACTGCTGTGGTGTTATCTATCTGTAATTGAACATGCACGTGGTGCATGTGCGCACAATAAGCTTTCAGACCATAAAGGGCTGCAAGCAATTCCAAATAGTTAACACCATGCAACTGCAGAAAAGATATCTCATGCATGTTCCATCTGCCACCGCAGCTAGAAACGGTGTCAGTGGCGCCCCACCCCAGAGCACTGGCATCAGTCTGTAAAACAACAGAAGGGCTTTCAATTGAAATATTGCCAGAACAATGGACAACATTGGCTTTCCACCACTGTAGCTCATCAATGGCTTCGGCCGGTAATTGCATAGATCTGTCAAAGTGGCCGAAATTATGTTTGAGTGCCTGCACCTTTGCTCTTTGTAATTGTTGATAGTGCAAAGGCCCATATTTGGCTGCTGGAAATGCAGCCACCAATTTTCCAATCAAGCTTGCCAGTTGCCGAATTGAAGGCAGCTGCTGTGTCATAAGATGATTGCAGGCTTCTATTAACTTCAATCTCTTGCCCTCCGGCAAAGTGACTGACAGGTGATTGGAGTTAATAGTAAATCCCAAATAATCCATAACCCTGGATGGAGTCAACCTGGATTTTACTGGGTGAATTAGGAACCCAACTGCTCAAACACAAGTTTGGTGGCTGAGACCACCGAAATAGCCAATTCCATAGTTTTTCCTATAATGAGGATATCGTCCAAATAAGTCATTACTACGTGTTTCTGCGCTCGTAATAGAGCAAGAACAGGTTTCAATATTTAAGTGAATAACCTGGGAGCTGAGGTTAACCCATTTGGCAACGCTTTAAACTGCCGTAGCTGCCCCATCCATTTAAATTTCAAGTATTTTCTGTGCGGTAAACAGGTACAGAATAATAAGCATCTTTAAGATCAATGCATGCCATGTAACATCCCCAGGAAATTAATTGTTTGGCAGTCACAAAACTTTCCATTTTGAAATGTTTGTACTGCACAAAGGTGTTAAGTTGGGTTAAGTCCAAAATGATGCGGTACCCACCCCCCCCTCCCCATCCTTTTCCCTGGTGAAAATATTGGATACAAATTGATGAGGTTCATTACTTTTTTTCAATCACTCTTTTAGCACTTAATGTTTCAATTTCAGACTGAACTTCCAAACCATCCCGTTTTGACCAAGCAAAGGTACGGTTTGGAGCATGCTGCGTGGGTGGCAGAGAGCCCGCAAATTCAATTTTGAACCCGTCTATACTGCGCAGTATGAACAAGTCATAAGTTATCCACTGCCACTCATGCAAAAGGAAACATAACCTACCACCAACATGCAATGAACCCACACCCGGTATGTTACATTGAGACCCAGACCCACCTACCTCCGTGTTAGTCAGTGGATTCTGGATATTTATTTCCTTCCCCGATGTTTGGGGACTTGAGGTGCTGTTGTCCGCCAGCTGCGTATCTTGGCTGTCGGCCGGTTTGGGCCATGTCCTAAAAAAGACTTCCGGCCGGTTCTTTGGGTCTTCGAGCTGGAGGAGGTTTCCACATCTGGTCTTGTGCTGGTCGAGGCATAGGGGTGCTGGCGTCGAAACGACGACTGTCTTTTTGGTGATGGAGCCCGAAGTAGCCCCACAGCCTTTGACTCGTGGTCCAAGTCTTTCACCTGCCTGGACAGGTCTTCTCCAAACAGTAAATTGGGCGGCTGCACATTACTGGCCTTACACAACCCCGCAAACCCGGGGATGAGAACAGGAGGAATGGCATTCTTGCGAAAGCAATTAATTTCAAATTGTGCATTGCACAACAATGCCATTGCGTCCTGGTGAGCCTCAGATAATGCGCAGCCGTCCACCGACCTGGCGAATGCTGTCAACCCTGATGCCAGCAGGTTTAAAATTCTTTGCAGCTTGACCTCTTGGGTCTTTATGCCGCCCCCAATCTAGCTCCAGATGGAACTGTTCACCACTGGTACCTTGAGGGAAGCACAGTTGCTGGGAGCGTGGTACCTCATGGCTGCTTCCATCATGACGTTCCTGAAGCTGGTGGGAAGCCAGGTAGTTAACGCTGGCTGCCAGCTCTTCTTCCAGCGGCTCCCCAACCAGTGCAAATCTGGAGACCATGGTTGGCATCTCCGCTTCCCACAGGTCTCGCACCGAGCAGTCCTCCGCCCAGGACTGGTGGTCTATACTCCCATCCTCGGATGGGGATACATAATGCAGCCCTGCACCAGGTGCTGCTGCGGGCCCTCGAGGCCCGCTGTGATATGACTCCCGACCAAGGAGCACATCATGTTGGAGCATCTTCTCCATAAGATGCTCCATGAGGGAAAGGAGTCCGCTTGAGGAGGCGAACCCTCCCTGCTGGACTCATCCGAGTCCACTGGCCTGTTGGACTTGTACTTGGCCTTCCCGACGCGCGGGGTAGCCACAGTGCTGTCCATGGGCACCGAGCCCGGGGTCGCTGGCTGTGGTGTCAGCGACCGCGGACTGCTGACCGCACTGCCACGGTCTTCGGAAGCGGTTCTCCCTGCAGCCCGTCGAGATTTCACCCTCGCCTTATCCATGGTGTTCTTGCTGTGACAAGACAGAAGAAAAAACGACCGCAGACTAAGTTCAAGAACTTACCTGGAGGTCTTTTACCGCTGGTGGAGCGACGTGCCACGTGACTCAGAAGTAAAATCATTGATCGGTGGGACTCGCTGGGCCGAAGGTCCTGTTTCTGCATAGTATCTCTAAACTAAACTAAGCAAAGTGCTGGAGGAACTTGGCGGTTGAAGCAGCACCCGTACAGGAATAGATATTCTGGGTCGGGGACCTACTTCAGCACTGTTTATTCACACAAGAACCTGGGAGCCCGATGAGTGCTTGTGTGACAGAGAACAGGAACGGGCCCTTCGGCCCACAATTCTTGTGCCGAACATGATGCCTAGCTGAACTGATCTCATCTGCTTGCAAGTGATCCACATCCCTCCAATCCCTGCATTTCTTAAAAAGCTTTATTAACATCACTGTTGTATCTGCCTCCATCACCACCCCTGGCAATGCATTCCAGACCCCTTGTTTAGTTTAGTTTAGGGATACAGCTTGGAAACAGACCCTTCAGCCCACTGGGTCCACACCGACCAGCGATCCCCACGTATTAACACTATCCTACACAGACTAGGGACAATTTTTACATTTACTAAGCGAATTTACCTACGTCTCTGGAGCTTCACCATTACTACACTCCCTCATCAATAACCTTTGAAAAAAAGTATATGTCCACCATCGGTTTTCTGGTAGCTGGTGGCCTGGCACCTCCTTTAATCCGGTCAAAATTACGAGAGCACACTTGAAATCCCCACCCCTGAAGTCCCCCCGAAAATGTGGAGTCTCAGCCAGGTGAGGCGTCTGATCTTGACCTCATCAGGATTTCCACGGCCAATTGGTGGGCCAAATGTGCCCCATGCAGCCGGGGCTCTGGAACTCCGGCATCTTGGCCCCTCGGCTGCCTAGACAAGCCATTCCGGTACCGCCAGACTCCTCTCGAAGGCTGTGACCACTGTTGGTCTGGCAAAACGAATAATTCAGAAAGGCTCTGGAACCAAGGGTGCCGGAAAAATCAGTGGTGGACCTGTACCCCGAGGCCCTGTTCGAAATAGCTGGGGACTTCAATCAGGCCAATCTCATGATCCTGCTAAATACGATCAACACATCTCCTGCCTAGCCAGAGGCCCAAACACCTTTTACGACTGCTACACAACATACTGCTCCATTCTGATCTGTGCTTCTACTCCTTGCCTACAACCAGAAACTGAAGTGGGAGGATTCAGTACAGAAAGTTGTGCAGTGCTCATCTGAGGAAATAGATGAAATCCTTTGTAACAGCTTTGAGTCGATGGACATGTCCATATTCAATGAATCTGCGGCTTACCTAGATGAATATACCTCTATTGTCACAGACTTCATCAGCAAGTGTGTAGAGGATTGTGTACCAAAGAAGTGTGTATACCCCAACCGCAAACAAGATACAAGATACATTTATTTGTCACATGTGCCAGAAGGCACAGTGAAATGTGATCACCATACAGCCATACACTAAAATAGAGAACACAACACACAATAGATTTAAACATAAAACATCCTCACACAGCAGAATCAAACATTTCCCAGTGTGAGGGAAGGCACCAAAGTCAGTCTCTTCCTCGATGTTCACCCGTGGTCGGGGCCTACAGAGCCCTCCGCAGTCGCTGCTCAGGCCCGCTCGCTGGGATGATGTAATTCCCACGTCGGGACTGGAGGCCGACCTCAGCGGCTTGGACCTCCAAAACAGCTGCTTCAAACCATGGATGTACCGCGAGAGCCACTCCCAGGTGAAGGCAAGTCAAACGACCCCGAGTGGTACAGGAAATGTATCTACGACTTTCCTAGAGACATTAAGGCAGCCAAGAGAAAATTCTGGACTAAGCCGGAGCCCTGAGGCAATGACACCGCTATGTGTAGTTTGGCAAGGCTTGTACGAATCTGCACGAACAGGCTACAAATCACTGGCAACAATGAGTCCCTCCCCAATGTGTAATCAGTGCATTCTATCCCTGGGGGACTTGCCAAGATCCTTGCCAAGGTTTTCACTGTATCTCAGTGCGCATGGTGGTAATAAAACCGATACCAATGTCCTGAAGTCACCGGCTTGGCCAGTCAATGTCACAATGATTGCACCAATAACCAAACTCCCAGGAATATCACCAATTTGTAAAGCATTGGCTCAGCGCCAGCTGGAATATTGCATGGATTTCGTGTCGACACACAATTAGGGCGGCACAGTGGTAGTGTTGCCACATAGCTCCAGAGACCCGGGTGCTGTGTGTGTGGAGTTTGCACATTCTCTCTGTGACAACGTGGGTGTTCTCCGGGTGCTCCGGTTTCCTCCCACATCCTGAAGGCGTGTGGGTTTGCAGGTTAATCGTTTTCTGCAAATTGCCCCTAGTATGCAGGATGAGTGATCGTTGGTCGGAACGGACTCAATGGGCCAAAGGGCCTGTTTCCACGTTTTATCTCTAAAAGTTAAAAAAAAGTTAAATCTAAAAAGGAATAACGTGTAGTGCAAGATAAAGTCTAGTGAAGTCCAATTAAAGGTAGCCTGAAGGTCTCCAGTAAAGTAGATGGTAGGTCAGGACCACTCTCTAGTTGGTGATTTCTATAACATTTGAAAAGTATCTAAACACTTGAATCTCCAAGGCATATAATGCTGTGGACCATGTACTAGGAAATGGGACTCGTATCCCTGTGTAACGGATGGATGGTAAGGACACAATGATTGTAAGGGACTGTTTCTCTGCTGCTTTACTCTGTGTCGAGGCTTCCACTGATTGAGCATCTCGACAATCAAACACTGCATTCCTGTTCGAGGCTTATGTCTTTCTTTAGAAAATGCATTGCTTTTGGACAAGACATTGGCAAGGACACATTTAGAGTATTGTGGTCAGTTTTGGTCACCCTCTTATGGGAAAGATGTTGCTAAGCTGGAATGGGCGCAGAGAAGATTTATGAGGATGTTGCCAGGACTCGAGGGCCTCAGCTATAGGGAGAGATTGAGCAGACTAGGACTTTATTCTTTGGAGTGCAGGAATGAGGGATGATCTTATAGAAGTGTTTAAGATCATGAGAAAAATCGGTCGAGTAATTGCACAGTCTTTTACTCAGAGTAGGGGAATCGAGAACCAGAGGACTGGTTTAATGTGAGGGGGGTAAGATTTAATAGGAACCTGAGGGGCAATTTTTTTTACACAAAGGGTGGTAGGTATATGGAACAAGCTGCCGAAGGAGGCAGTTGAGGTAGTATAACGTTTGAAAAACATTTGGACAAGTACATTAATAGGATAGGTTTAGATGATATGGGCCAAATGCCATTTAGGTGGGAGTGCTGTTTTAGGGGCATGTTGGTCAGCCTGAGCAAGTGGGGCCGACCGGCCTGTTTCCACATTGTGTGACTATAACTCTCTGAGAGCCACAACATTAGCACTTAAGTCGCGTGACCTTGACATGCCTGTTTTTCTCACCTCCCGTTCCAGATTCGACAAAGGAAATGGGAAAGGCAGCGCGGATGAAGCCTCCTTGCCCTGAGCAGAGTCCCGACACGCAGACAAGTGTAAACACCACTGCCATGACCGCAAGCACTAACCACTCCCAGATGGGGCTTCCTGTGAGCAAGATTATTGACATCGATGGTGTGAGGTCGGGAGAGGCTGGAGTGCTATCTAAGGGTTCGGACGGGAACCTGAGTTTTGAAGGATATATTTCTGAACTGAAAGGTTGCCAGGGAAGAATGCGTACAGGGGTTTATCGGATGTCAGAACTACCATCATTGATCGCGGTAAAGAGTGAAAGGAGCAAGACTCTGGAGGCGCGACACAAGGCCACGTTTGTCTGAATCCACCACTGAGGGTTTCATTCAGAATGATCACAATACATTGCCTTAAATAATATTTGGATTAAAATTTAAAATGAATTCCAAACAGCTCAATAATTAGTGTACAAAACCTAGTCACCTTTTTTCCCCATATCTAATTTAGAAATATTAAGCAAATACCGTACAGTGAGCTCAGGAAAAATGTGCAACTTTGCAAAATAAAATTTGTTGATGTTAGACTTAAGGAAGAATAATTATATTGATTCCAAAATGTATGATTGTCGTGGATAGAATAGGCAAGTAAAACGTTGACCTTTTTCTCTATTAATTTAATTACAGTAAGCAGCCAATATTTTTGTTAGAGTAAATATACTATACAAAATGTGAAAAATTAGATGTAAATTTAGATTACTATTGATTCTTTCTCTTTGGACATGTTTGAATACTTCTGAAGAACGAGAACAGGATTTGGTTATGTTTCTGAAAATAATATCTGATATTCACTAAGACTGTACATAATGTGTCTGTTTGTGTGTCTTTAGAAAGGAGAAGTAATTTCTATTGAATTGTCCTACAAAGGAAAAACACAAATATGTTCCCTTTTGACAAGGGGTAATCCTCCCTACAAGGTTTCATAATTTTGGGTCTGATGGTTTAACTACATTTTTTTGCATTGAAACAAAAATCTCTCTGAAATTTTGTGGTTATTCATTTAAGTTACATTGATGGCGTGCAGTCTAAGGCAACAGCTCGCCATCATCTCTCAAGCGCAAGTTAGGTCAGGGAATAAATACTTGACTTCCCCATGGCACTGACATGGATATGCAGGGGATGGAGGAATATGGATTATGTGCAGGCTGAGGAGAGCAGTTTAATTTGGTACCATGTTCGGCACGGACATTGTAGGCCAACGGGCCTGTTCCCGTGCTGTATTGTTCTATGCTCTGGATGTCATTCCAGGATTAATTACTTTGGGTGGCACAGTGGCGCTGCAGTACAGTTGCTGCCTTAAGGGCCTGTCCCACTTTCACGACCTAATTCACGACATTTTTTACTCGTGGACATCTTTCATCATGTTAGAAAAAACGCCCCGACCCACTTGATGCCACGAGTACCTACGACTAGCATCACGGCCCGCTACGACCTACCCACGACCTCCGACGACCTCGTGACGACCATGCTACGAATATGAGTCAAGGGCAAACTCGGCGGAGGTCGTGAATTAGGTCATGAAAGTGGGACAGGACCTTTACAGTGCCAGAGACCCGAGTTCAATCCTGATCCCGGGTGCTGTCTACGGAGTTTGTGCATTCTTCCTTTTGACTGTCTGGGTCTTTTCTACGGGTGCTCCGGTTTCCTCCCACACTCCAAAGATGTGCAGGTTTGTAGGTTAATTGGCTTCTGTAAATAGTCTCTGGTGCGTAGGATAGTGCCAGTGTACGGGGCAATCACCTGTCAGCGCGGACTCGGTTGGCCGTAGAGCCTGTTTCTGCAATATATCCCTACAGTCTAAAGAATGAAAAGTGCAAAAAAAAAATCTATGAAGTTGCTGGAATAGAGTCCTTATTGTAAAGACTTCACAGAGTTCTCCAACCCATCTGCTCAACACGAGGCAAAGCAGGAATGAGAAAAAGACACAAAACCCATTTATTCAGCAAACAAGCTGGTTTGTAATAGCTTCCAACTGTTTTGAATAACTTTAACATCTATCTCGCCACTATAGCTCTGAATTTATTTCCCGTTAGTTTCCGTCATCCTGATTTATTTCAAAACGTGGTTCTGAGTTTATATTGGCTGTGCAATTGGAAAAAAAACAAAGGTGAGATGATGTAAAATCTATTTTACATCTCTCTTTTCCAACAATATGTTCTGCTCTGGAACGTGCTGCTCTCAAGAACAGTGGGAACAAATTGAATAATAACTTAAGAAGGAAATTGGATAAGTACTTGGAAGGGGAAATGTTTGTAGAATGTGGAATGAGCTTGGGGAATTTGGGATTAACTCTTTCAAAGAACCATCACACTTGCACAACAGAACCTATTTCTCTGGTGCTTTATTCTAAATCAAGTTATTTTATGTACTTGAGTAAATCCTCCATGGGCAAGAGGGTGACACAGCTAGTAGAGCTGCTACCTCACTGAACCAGAGACCCGGCTGTGATCCTGACCTTGGCTGCTGTCAGTGTGGAGTTTACACCTTCCTCCTATTCCACGTAACTTTCCTCCGGGTGCTCTGGTTTTTCCTCTCATCCCAAAGACGTTCAGGCTTTCTAGGTTAGTTGGCCTCTGTAAAATTGCCCCTAAATTGTAGAGAGCTGATGCGAAACTGGGCTAACAGAACTAGTGAATGGGCGATTGATGGTTGGCGTACACTCGGTGGCCCAAAGGGCCTGTTTCCGTGCTGTATCTCTAAACTGCACTACAAGGCATTAATTCCGGTTGCAGGACTGCAGAAACCTGCATTTAATCAGTTAATTCGGGTTTCTTTTGGAGTTGCAGAAATCATTGCACTTCCTAGACCCCTACAGAATGAAACAGGTCTGTTAGCCGTTCAACTCGGCGCAAACCATCAGCTACCCAGTCACACCAATCTCATTTATTTTTATTCTCCCCAATTCACATCAGTGGGCCAAAGATGTATCATTCACCTGCACACTCAGAGCCATTTAGAAAAGGACAACTCGGGAGGCACAGTGGTGCAGCGGTGGTTGCTGCCCTACAGCGCCAGAGACCTGGGTTTGATCCTGACTACGGGTGCTTGTCTGTACGGAGTTTGTACGATCTCCCTGTGCTCTCCAAGATCTTTGCTTTTCTCCCACACTCCAAAGCCTTACAGGATTGTAGGTTAATTGGCTTGGTATAAATGGCAAATTATCCCCAGTGTGTGTAGGATAGTGTTAATGTGTTGCTGGTCGGCATGGACTCGATGGGCTGAAGGGCCTGTTTCTGCGTTGTATCTCTAAACTAAACTAAACTAAAGATAGACACAAAGTGCTGGAGTAACTCAGCGGGTCAGGCAGCATCTCTGAAGAATGAGTGAAGAAGGGTCTTGACCTGAAACGTCACCCATGCTTTTTCTCCAGAGATGTTCCCTGATCTGCTGAGTTAATCCAGCAGTTTGTGTCTATCTTTGGTGTAAACCAGCAGTTCTTTGTTCCTAGAGAGGGCAACTAAGCTGCTGAGCTGCATGTCTTTGTACATGGAATGCTCCAGGGTGTCCGGAAGAATCCCATGTGGGGATACCTGGCGGGAGCCTTTTAAGCTCATCGCTGAAAATTCATTCATCTTGCAATGCATCCGTATACTGTTTGTGTGACCTCCCTGTGGGGGAATCGCCCAAAATGGTTCCTACAGCTGCCCTTCAGAAATTATTTTCTGCAAAGTTCTTTCTCTTGAGGATGTGTGGTCCCCTTCGTTCTCAAAACTTTCACCTATCGTGTCCTGGTGGGAACAACATCTGCTGTCCTTGCCCTGCCTGACCCGTGTTTGATTCTAGACTTATACCAACGTCCCCCACCCTGACTCTCAGTCTGATGAAGGGTCTCGACCTGAAACGTCACCTATGCCTTTTCTCCAGAGATGCTGCCTGTCCCGCTGAGTTACTCCAGCATTTTATGTCCATCTTAGACCAATGCAGTTGTTCTCCAAAATGGCCGAATGGGTGGTGCTGATGAAGCACAATTTGTGATGGTTGGTAAATGCTGGTCCTTGCACTAGCACCCACACAGTGCGTACAAACAAAGTGAATGTTAAAATCTGTCATCATTGAGTCAAGATTTTAATTGCCACATTTACCAAACACGGCGTTTGCTGCAACATATCAGTCCTGTGAATTAATTAACGTACTGAGCAGGAATGGGCTCAACACAGAAACAAGCCCTGTGGCTTGTTGTACATGATGCTAAGTTAAACTAACCTCTGCCTGCATGTGATCCATATCCCTCCATTCCCAGCAAATCCACAGGCATATTCAAAACACCACTATCGTATCATATTAAACACCACTATCATATCTGCCCGCACCACCACCCCTGGCAGGTATCTTATTGCAGCTTCCTGAATTGTCAAAATAGGGCACACAGTGACGCAACTGGTAGAGGTGCTGCCTCTCAACGCCGAAGACCTGAGTTTGATCCCGACTTCAGGTGCAATCGGTGTGGAGTATGCATGTTTTCCCTGTGACCGTGTGGGTTTCCTCGGGGCGTTCCAGTTTCCTTGTAGGTTAACCTTGTATGTTAACTGGCTTCCCCAGTGTGCAGGGAGTGGATGGGAAAGTCGTATGACAGAGAACTACTGTGAGCAGGTGATCGATGGTCGGCATGGACTAGGTAGGCCTTTTTCCACGATGTATCTCTAAACCAAACTAAACTTGTATGATACCATAATGGATTAGAAACAGTGACAGTGGACAAAGACCTGGACCACTGTGCAGGTGTCCTGACATTTAGGTCCAATTCAATAGATATACTTCTCCTTTAACTGTGTTTGTATGATGCATTCATTGTTATACAGTTATCTGACAAATATGGTTTACATTCAGAAATTCAGTCCAATTGAAGAATTAAAGAAAATATTTCCTCTGTACTTTTTAATTTGATTATTAGCTTCTTACTACTCAAGGAGCCCTTTGCAATTCAATACAAATACAAATTCAATACAAAATATTGTTGTGTAAAATATGTTTTTGTCCATATGTGATCTTCACTTGATGAACTTGTGGAAATGTTTATGTGTGGGGGGGGGGGGGGGGGAGGAGGGAGAGAAAGGGCTTGGAGAAATTAAAACACAGCAGAGGAAACTGAAGGGTAACTTTTTTATGCAAAGGGTAGTGGGCGTTCGGAATGAGCTGCCGGAGGAGCTGGTTGAGGCTGGGACTATCGCAACGTCTAAGAAACATTTAGACAGGTACATGGATAGGAAAGGATTAGAGGGATGTGGACTAAACGCAGGCAGACTGGACTACTGTAAATGGGGCATGTTGGTCGGCGTGGGCAAGTTGAGCCAAAGGACCTGTTTCCATACTGTATGACTCAACGAGAGGGGTAAGTGCGACATTTAGAGCAAGTTTAGAGAAAAGCCAGTTGAATCGTTTAAGACACCCATAATCAAATTGGTGAACAGATTTAAGTGACTAAATAGGCAGCTTCTGTCCAAGATAACGTTTCTGTTTCTAAACGTAAGATCCACAGTTACACAGTGGAGAAACAGGCCCTTCGGCCCAACACGCCCAAGAACTCTAAGAGCTGCCAACACAATGGCGCTATGGGAATACCATCACTGCAACAGTTCCAAAAATCAGACCACCATCAGATCTGTGACCGCGTGGGTTTTCTCCAGGATCTCCGGTTTCCTCCCACACTCCAAAGACGTACAGATTTGTAGGTTTATTGGCTTTGGTAAAAAATGTCCCCAGTGTGTAGGATAGCGTCAGTGTTTGGGGTGATCGATGGTCCGCGTGGACTCAGTGGGCCGAAGGGCCTGTTTATGCACTGTATCTCTAAAGTAAAGTAAACTAATGAGCATGCATCGATATGATGGGACAAATGACCCCCTCCTGAACTACTGCCCGAAGCAAATGCAACAGAGCAGCAGCCAGAGGTAGGAAACTCCCCTGAGCTGAGTGCTTAGTTTAGTTTAGAGATACAGAGCAGAAACAGACCCCTGTGGCCCACCGAGACTGCGCCGACCAGCGATCCCTGCACAACTACACACCAACACTATCCTACACACTAGGGACAATTTATACCGAAGCCCAATTAACCTACAAACCTGCACTTTTTTGCAATGTGGAAGGAAGCTGGAGCACCCGGACAGGTCCACGCAGGTCACGTGGAGAATGTACAAACTCCATACAGACAGCACCCGTAGTCAGGATCAAACTCGGGTTCCTGGCGCTGTAAGGCAGCAACTGTGCCGCCCAGTGGCGTTGAATTGCTTGCTTCTGATCCAGTTGTATTTGGGCAGGATCAGTGTATCTCGTCAGAGAAACTGTCAGCAGGATGCGTGCAGCGGCTTGCTTCTTCCTATCTGTCTGGGCCCTGCTATCTGTGTTCCTGTCGGCATCCTAAAACACTGGCTCAGCCACTAACACAGGCTGCAGATTTCCGCTGGGCTTAGAACAAACTGTGGGAGATTTCCCCTGCAGTCTGCTGCTATTGACTGACGGAGCTGGTTTAGAATTAGCCTCTGCCTCCTGTCGGAATAGATTACATGAGCACGGGTGACAATTAACTACTAATTTATTCACATTAAGCAAGTTATAACTCGTCAGACAAGGGGAGCTGCCGATCAAGAGCCTGCTCTACAGATTTAAAACATGCTGCATTTTTATAACAAATAGCAACATTTAAAATGCACTTGGACAGGTACATGGATGGGAAAGGTTTAGAGGGATATTGGCCAAGTGTAGGAAGTTGGGACTAGTGTAGATGGGGCTTGGTTAGCATAAGCAAGTTTAGTTTAGTTTATGATCACCTGTACCAAGGTACAGTGCAAAGCTTTTTTGTTGCATACTAACCAGTCAGTGGAAAGACAATGCGTCTATATGAAGGGCTTATTACGACGCTGCATCTCTAAGCTAAACTAAACCACAGGGTTAACGATTGTGATCGAGCATTGAGTAATTTCCCCCACAAAAATAAGGCATGCAAGTGTTCAAGCTGTTGATTTTGTGGGCCACTTGAGCCGGACATGTTTGGCGTAGCACAGAATGAAGTGCTGCCCATTTTTAAGACTGTAAACAAGTGTACAGACACTGTATGGTGTTTAAGTCGGCTTTAATCATCAGTCATAATGGCCCAGTACAATACATGTTAGTTCCACTCTCCCACTAGTGCGACTACATAATATAGGAAGTGAGTGTTCATATGAAGTGTTCAATAAGGTGGAGTTAGTGGTAATACATTACTCTGATTGCTTCACCAATCTACAAATACAAAATGGAGGAACAGCTCAGTTCTTCCCACACTCCCTTCTCCTCACTTGCTCTCCACCAAATCGCAGTTCTTCACTTCGCTTTATTCTCTCCTCCTGTTCCCCGTACCATCTCGCACTTCCTTTCTCCGTTAGGACATGCAGGTGTTCTAGATCACAACAATCTTTATTCACTGTATTCAATGCCTAGCAATTAAGGCAAGCAGGCCGTGTGCCTTCATTGCCACCCTGTCCACTTGTGCTGCCATCTTCAGTGAGCTTTCGAGTTGGGTTTTCTCCGGGTGCTCGGTTTCCTCCTACATCCCATAGACGTACAGGTTGGTAAGTTATTTGGCTTCTGTCAATTTTAAACGTTCTCTAGTGTGTGGGATAGTGTTAGTGTACGGGGTGATCACTGGTTGGTGCGGACACGGTGGGCTGAAGGGCCTGTTTTCACGCTGTATCTCCAAAGTCTAAAATCACCGGCTGGATAATGGCCTCGGAAAAACCTTGTGGAAATTTGTGTTGAGTTGGCTCTTTGGTGCTGTGTATCCAGCTGATGACTGTTGTCAACAGGTAAAAACAAAGAACTGTAGGTGCTGCTTTACACAAAAGGACCCAAAGTGCTGGAGTAACTCAGCGGGTCAGGCAGCATCTATGAAGAACATGGATAGGTGATGTTTCGGGTCGGGACCCTTAACAGTCTGTACAATGGTCCCAACCTGAAACGTCACCTATCCATGTTCTCCAGACATGCTGCTTGACCCACTGAGTTACTCCAGCACTTTGTCTTCTTTTGATAACTGTTATCAAATGTTTCACCCTCACTGACCAATGGTTCAATGATATTTATTGTCACATGCACCTAGGTACAATTAAATTCCTCTTTTGTATACAGTTCAGAAAATCTTAATAAAATATAGGATGTGGAGGCTGGAAAAGGTGCAGAGGAGGTGTACCTTGATGATGTCTGGATTAGGGGGCATTAGCTGAAGGGAGAGGTTGGACAGACATGGATTGTTTTCTCTGGAACAGCAGAGGTTGTGGGAGAACTGATAGCAGTATATAAACTAATATAAAAGTACATAAAACTCTTGTAAAATGAGTATTGTGTTAGGTTCTGGTCACCATGTTAGACGAAAGATGTTGTCAAGCTGTAAAGGGTGCAGAGATTTACAAGGATGTTGTCAGGACTTGAGATATATGGAGAGCAGGCTCGGACTTTATTCTTCAGAGCGCAGGAGGATGAGGGGTGATCTTGGTGACCAGAGGACATAGGTTGTGAGGGGGAAATAGGAACCCGAGGGGCGACATTTTCACACAAAAGAAGGGAGGTGCATGGAACTAGCAGGTAGTTGAGGCAGGTTTTAGGTTTATTAGCAGGTTTATTATTGCAATGTTTTAGAAACATTTAGACAGATATGTAGATAAGACGGTTTAGAGGGACCTGGGCCGAACGCAGGCAGCTGGGACTAGTGTAGATGGGGCATGTTGCTCGGTGTGGGCAAGTTGGGCCAAAAGGCCTATTTCCACAGTACATGACTCTAAGCACAATCACACTTAAATACAAGAGTGTAAATGTACAGAGCAGTAGAACTGCTACCTCACAATACCAGAGACCCGGGTTCGATCCTGACTACAGGTGCTGTCTGCGTGGAGTGTATACATTATCCCTGTGGTTTTCCATCAGGTGCTCCGGTTTCTTCTTGTGTTCCAAAGTTGTGCAGTTTGTAGGTTAATTGGCTTCTGTATATTGCCCTGAGTGTGTATGGAGTGGATGCAAAAGTGGGATAAGATAGAACTAGTGTGAATGGTTGATCGATGGTTGGCATGGACAATATGGGCCGTAGGGCCTTCTTTCATTCTGTATCTAAAATAATAGCAGGTTACACCGCGGCAATGCACAGAAGTCGCTATGTTTCTGGTGCCATCTTACATCCTTCAAGTTTTCAAAGTTTGTTAAAATGTAGAGTATTAACTTGGCCATAAAGGACCGTTGTCCTGGCGACGACACTTGGTTGTTGTTACAGGGGTCGTCGGCCTGGCCAGGCGATGTTGTCGATGTCCTCCACCGCTCGGTGCCGCTGCTGGCCACGTCCGATCCACACGCTCGGCCTCTTGGAACGGGGCCTGAATCAATCGAGTCCCAGGATGCTGCGAGGCCTCCAGCAGTCCACTCCACCGACCTCTCGACCTGGACACATCGACCCACGAACGTGCCGTTCCCTCGCCTCCCACGGCCACCGCACAGGTTCCCTGCCCCGGGGCACCTCCCGCGGTTGACTTCAGAACATCCAGAGCATCTTCAAGGGTGCGGGAGGTAAGTCCCCAGCCCGCTCACTGGCACAGATCCCCTCCTCCATCCACCGCTAGCGCCATCTTCAATGTTCTTCATTGCCACAGGCAGCTGTGGAGGCCACGTCATTGGATATTTCTAAAATGGAAATGAATAGGTAAGAGCTTCAAGGGTTATGAGGAGAAGGCAGGAGAATGGGGTTGAAAGGGAAAGATAGATCAGCCATGATTGAATGCTGGAGTAGACTTGATGGACCAAGTGGCTTAATTCTGTTCCCACATCTTAGTATTCAACTTTCAGAGTGTTAAAGCTCCACTTCTGATCTGCACATGACCTGCACAAATTACTCTGCAAACCTCCACAATTGTCATTATGTAAACCCTCATTATAACGCTCCGTGGGTGGGGGGGGGGGGGGGGGGCGGGGCGGTGATATGATATTCGCTATTGCAGATTGTCCACTATAACCAAGTGTAATATATGGCATTTCATGTGTAAAGACCCAACAATAAAATTTAAGCTGAGCAAGAACTGCACTGACGGAGGTGACTTTTTACAGCTGGAACATTAAACCCAAGGCGATGGCGCAGCGGTAGAGTTGCTGCCTCACAGCACCAGAGACCCGGGTTCGATCCTGACTACGGGTGCTGTCTGAACAGAGTTTGTACGTTTTTCCTGCGAACTGCGTGGGTTTTCTCCGGGCGCTCCGGCTTCCTCCCACACTCCAAAGACGTGCAGGTTTGTAGGTTAATTGGCTTCAGTAGAATTGTAAAATTGTCCCTAGTATGTAGGATAGTGTTAGTGTACAGTGTGATTGCTGGTCGGCGCGGACTTGGTGAGCTGAAGGGCCTGTTTCAGTGCTGCATCTCTAAAGTCTAAAGTCTAGAATCAAAGCCTTACCTGTGCTGAGCTACAAAGATCCAAGGCCTCAGTCATTACGGTAATGCATGCGGTGGTGGTTGGGGCAGTGGGTCTGGCCTGGGAGCAGCCGGGGAGATGGTGCTAGCCGGGGGTGGCTTCACCAGCCCGGCCAGCCGGTTGTGTTCTGTAGGTCCACTGTAACCAAAATCCCATTATAAAGAGGTGTGTAAAAGCCAGGGTTTACTGTACGGTGAAGCAGCAAACTTTTGCCAGCTCCTGTTGGAGAAACATCAACAGATAAGAGATTGACACTGATCCACACCAGGTGATCAGAGGCTGGAGGTCACTGCGAAATTATGCCAATCTTTAGTTGATTTACAGATATTGAAACACCCTCTCTCCCCCCCCCCAACCAGCCCCCATCCTCTCACGATCCATCAAAACACCATCTAGATATCCCAAAGTACCTGGCTGAGGATGTGATCTCCTGGCTGCAATCAAATCTGTAGAAGTGTGTAGGTAAGAACAACTCTGGAGAGAAGGAATGGGTGACCTCTCGGGTCGTCAGACTAAAAGCAGTGCAGCATGGAAACAGGCCCTTTGGCCCAACCCATCCATGCTGACTACTTTAGCCAGTCCAATTTTCCTGCGTTTGACCCCTATAATCCCCTAAGCCTTTCATATCCATGTGGCTGTTCCAATGTCTTTTAAACAATGTCCCTGTGCCGGACCCGACCAATTCCTCCAACAACTCATTCCATGTCCCCACCACCCTATGTATGAGAAACCTGCCCCCTCAGGTCCCCTTTAACCTTTACCCTCTCACTTTAAACACTTGGCCTCTCGTTGCAATGTGTAGGAAGGAACTGCAGATGCTGGTTTACACCAAAGATTCAATTTCACACCTTACCCTTCCATATCGCTAGTCCCCCTCTCCTCTGACTCTTAATTTGAAGAATGGTCTCGACCCAAAACATCACCCATTCTTTCTCTCCAGAGATGCTGCCTATCCCACCAACTCACTCTGGCATTTAGTGTCCAGCCTCTAATTTTAAATTCCCCATCCCCTGTAAACCCCATCCATACACTTGATGATTTTATAAACCCCTACATAGTTACCCCTCAGCCTCCAATACAATCTCTCATTATAACTCAAGCCCTGGCAACATCCTTATGAACCTATTCTGCATCTTCTCTACTTTAATCACGGCCTTCCTGGTTTTCTGCTAATCTCCACTGCGCACATTGCTACTGCAGGTTTAGTTTTTAGTTTGGAGATGCAGCGTGGAGACAGGCCCTTCAGCCCACCGAGTCCACAGCGACAAGCATTCAACCCGTGCACTAGCTCTATCCGACGCACTGCGGACAAGTTACAGAGGGCGCCCCAACCTACAAATCTGCACGTCTTTGAATGTGGGAGGAAACCGGAGCACCCGGAGAAAACCCACGCGGTCACAGGGAGAACGTACAAACTTCGTGCAGACAGCGCCCTTGGTCAGGAGCAAACCCGGGTCCCAGGTGCTGTGAGGCAGCAATTCTACTGCTGCGCCACCGTGCCGCACTGTGTTTCTGCTAATGTGTCACTGGCTAGACTGCAAGGGTTCCTTTAGTGCAAATCAGAAGTATTTCACTCCCAATGCGGATGGGAGAGATCTGACATCGGTCGGTCTCAATAGGTCTGGCCACTTCTCTTGACGTTGTGTTAATGATCAATGGCAGTATTGATTGCAGGACACGCACTCTGCTAACTCCACTCACTGTGGGGTCAAAGTAACATTGGTGAGGGGGCAGAAGGTGAGGTTTCCAGGACCACTGAGTGTGTGGATGTTAGTGTGGCAGGCACAGGAGTGTCAGACTGTACCCGGGGCACCATGCTGGTACTTTACCCGGTGGTTCTGCTCTGCTGCTGTTTTGTGGCTGGAACGGAAGGGAAGGTAAGCTGATCTTAACTCTTTAGTAAACTGGCAATGTGTCATCCCTCCACAACGAGAGACTCAAAGCTACACGACGTGAGCGAGCAGCGTTTCAGTAGCTGCCTGTCACACCCAACCCACCCACTTCTGAGCTGCGGTCCCAGGCAATGCCCCCTCCCCCACATCACTGGGGCGGGCTCCAAGACCTCCCCCACCCCCACCTTTGGGCAGGAGCCCCTCGTTTTCCCCCTCCCCCTCCCCCACCCATGCCTCCGACCCAGGGCCCCTGATGCTCACCCCCCCTCCTTCACCTCCTGACCAGGGCCCGTGATGCTCACCCCTCCTTCCCCTCTCCTACTCACCTCCAACCCAGTGTCCTTCTGACTCCCCCCCCCCCCCCCGCCCCGCCCCTCCCCACCCCCCCCCTTCATGCCAGGGTCTCTGATCTCTGGCATTCCCCCTCCCTCTGCCCCTGCTTCCATGAGCCCAGTGTCCCCTGATGCTTCCCCCCCTTCTCTCCCCCCCCCCTCCTTCCCCCCCTTTCCCTCCCCCCCCTCCCCCACTCGCCTCCAACTCAGGGTCCCTGCTCTACCCCCTCTCCCCCTTTTTCACCAACTCCTGCCTCTGACCCAGATCCTGGCCATTAGGGTGGTGTCTTCAGCAAACGTGCAGATTGAGTTTGAGCAGATTGAGGCCGCACGCATGGTGGTGCGTGTTCAGGGTGCAGAGTAATGGGGTGAGAATGCATCCTCGTGGGGCGTCTGTGTCGAGCGTATAGGTATATAATCACTGGGTGAGGTGCCAATTTAATGTCTTTTGTATTTGAATTCACAGTCATCAAAATCTTCCAAACTAGGGGTTCCTCGAGATGGGCTTGAGGATCAAGGTTCTTCTCACCCATTACGACACCACCGTATAGGTAAGGAATCACACCTTCATGCTAAGGCTTGTTCCACATTCACTCTGTACACCGAGGTAGTTGTAGAGATACAGTGCGGAAACAGGCCCTTCGGCCCACCAGGTACGCAGCGTCCAGCGATCACCCCGTACGCTAGCTCTATTCTAAACACCAGGGAAAATGTACGATTTTTACCAAAGAAAATTCACCTACAAATCTGCACGCCTTTGGCGGGTGGGAGGAAAGCCATGCGGTCATGGGGAGAACGTGCAAACTCCGTACACCCAGCCCCTGTAGTGCGGATCGAACCGCGGTCTCTGGCGCTGTAAGGCAGCAACTCCACCGCAGTGCCACCCCAGTTGGTGGGATGGAGGGAGAACGTGAGAGTTGGTGTGGAAGGGTGGGTGGGGGACAGGGAGGGAGTGGGGGGGGGGGGGGGTGAGACCAGAGGGGGGAGCCAAACTTTTGTTTTAGTTTTAAGGTCTAGTGATGCACAAAGAAACGCCCTTTAGTGGCCTCTAGTGTAAAATCGCCCTTAGTGTGTAGGGAGTGGATGAGAAAGCGGGATAACACGGAACTAGTGTGAATGGGTGTTCGATAGTCTGTGTGGACTCACCCATTCACACTAGTTCTGTGTTATCCTGATTTCTCATCCACTCCCTACACACTAAGGGCAATTTTACACTAGAGGCCAATTAACCTATAAACCCGCACGTATTTGGGATGTGGGAGGAAGCCGGAGCACCCGGAGGAAACCCACACGGTCACAGAGAGAACGTGCAAACTCCGTACAGACAGCACTCGACGTCAGGATCAATCTCGCATCTCTGGTGCCGTGAGGTTGAGTAAGGAGGGAAAATTGTACGGAAAATGTGTATTGACCTCCTTCAGCCGCCATGGGAAAGGAGAGACAAGGAACAGCAGATGCTGGCTTACACCAGCCTGTCAGAAGAAGGGACCCGACCTGGATATGAATAGATATGGAGAGGATGTCTCCGCGAGTGGGAGTGTTTAGGAGTTGGAGCAACATCCTCAGAATAAAAGGGCGTACCTTTTTGAAAGGAGATGGAATTTCTTTAGCGAGGGGGTGGTGAATCTGTGGACTTCATTGCCACAGATGACAGTGGAGGCCAAGTCATAGAGGGTTTTAAAGCGGAAATTAATAGATTTGTGATTAGTAAGGATGTCACTCATCTATTTCCTCTACAGATGTAAGTCAGTGGATCAGGCAGTATCTGTGGAAGGAATGAATTGGCTATCAAAGTTTAGTTTATTGTCACGTGTACTGAGGTACAGTGAAAAAACTTTTGTTGCGTACTAACCAGTCAGTGGAAAGACAATACATAATTACAATCGATCCATTCATAGTGTACAGATGCATGATAAGGGACTAACGTTTAGTGCAATATAAACATAGAAAATAGGTGCAGGGGTAGGCCATTCAGCCCTTCTAACCAGCACCGCCATTCAATATCATTGGATGGATTTAAGAGAGCTGGATAGAGCTCTAGGAGCTAGTGGAGTCAAGGGATATGGGGCGAAGGCAGGCACGGGTTGTTGATAGCGGACGATCAGCCATGATCACAATGAATGGCGGTGCTGGCTCGCAGGGCTGAATGGGCTCCTCCTGCACCTATTTTCTATGTTTCTATGTAATATGATCATCCAAAATCAGTACCCAGTTCCTGCTTTCTCCCCATATCCCTCGATTCCGTTAGCCCTCAGAGTTATATCTCTCTCTTGAATACATCCAGTGAATTGGTCTCCACTGCCTTCTGTGGCAGAGAACTCCACAGATTCCCAACTCTCTGGATTAATAAAGACAGCAAAGATCAGTCAAAGGTAGTCCGAGGGTCACCAATGAGGTAGATACTAGTTCAGGACTTCTCTCTAGTGGTGGTAGGATGGTTCGGCTTCCTGATAACGGCTGGGAAGAAACCTTGTGAAAGATACTGTCCACATTTCTTACTGACTGCAATCTCTTGCCCAGACATGTAACTCCAGAGTTTTTGCATAACATTGTCCCATCGGTAGTGTAACGAGATTGCCAGTAAAGATACAAGAGCTGATAGAGAGGCTGCAGTCGGATGTTCATGGTGACATATGTTAATGTCTCCAACCTTACGTGTTGTCTGAAGATGGGTTCCAACCTGAAACGTCACTGATTCCGTTTCTCCAGAGATGCTGCCTGACTCACTGAGTTACTCCAGCACTTTGCATCTAGCTTCAGTGGTGCCAACGTGGGCATGTGCTTCCCCCTGGTGGTCAATCCACCTGAACTGCAGGGACCAGGCTTGCACCAGGCATGGGGCATGATTGCATGGGCATTGGCAAAGGATAGGTGACGTTTCGAGTTGGGATCCTTCTTAAGACGGGAAGTGAGGACGTGGGGGGCTGGGATGAGAACTACAAGAATTATCCCAGAAATGAGTAAGTGAATGAGCGTTTGTCGACACTAGGCCTGTACTCACTGGAGTTTTCAAGAATGGGGGGGAGCGGAACCTCATTGAAACTTACCGAATAGTGATAAAGTGGATGTGGGAGAGTCTAGGACTAGAGGTCATAGCCTCAGAATTAAAGGATGTTCTTTTAGGAAGGAGATGAGGAGAAATGTCTTTAGTCAGAGGTTGGTGAATCTGTGGAATTCTTTGCCACAGAAGGCTGTGGAGGCCAAGTCAGTGGATTTGTTTAAGGCAGAGATTGATAGATTCTTGATTAGTACGGGTGTCTGCGGTTATGGGGAGAAGGCAGGAAAATGGGGTTAGGAGGGAGAGATAGGTCAGCCATGATTGAATGCTGGAGTTGACTTGATGGGCCGAATGGCCTAATTCTACACCTAGCACATGACCTTATGAGAACAGACCAGGGCAAATTGGCGCCGGCAACGGATGACCTCGTGCTGGATGATTCTCTGATAGGCCAATTGTTGGCTAGGAAGTGATCTCAAAAGGGATACTGTGGTGAACTACAGAACTGGTTAAATGACTAGAGTGGAGGAAGGGGGCAAGGGGAGAGGGAGAGGAGTGGGGGCATAGGGGAAGGAGAGAGGGGAGGGGGAAGGAGAGTTTTTGTAGAAGTTACTTAAAATGAGAATTAAACCATCATACCTTTGGTTGTAAGGTACTCCAGCAAAATATGAGATGCTCTTCCTCCAGTTTGTGCGTGTCCTCACTCTGACAATGGAGGAGGCCCAGCACAGAAAGGTCAGTGTGGGAATGGGAGTTAAAATGGTTGGCAACCGGGAGATGTAGCATGCCTACCCTGTCATTTGTTGCTGGCTCGAATTTGTCCTGCTCTAGTGTCGCCCCTACTCCTCCAGTGTGAAGAAGGGTCTCGACCCGAAACGTCGTCCTTTTTCTCCAATGACGCTACCTGACTCACTGAGTTACTCCAGCACTTTGTGTCTATCTTTGGTGTAAACCAGCACCTGCACTTCCTTCCTGTCACATTGGGGCGTGGTTGGCTGATCCCAAGTCTGGCCGGCTCCAATAGACCTCGGCATCTTTGGATCTGGCTATTCCAACTCTCCATGCAGTTGCTCACCAGAGGTAGAACATTCCCATAAATTCCCATCTCACAGAGTGTTACTTAGTCCTGGAGTCATACAGCACGGAAACAGGCCTTTCAGCCCAGCTTGCCCATGTTGACCAAGATGTCCCATACACGCTAGTCCCACCTGCCCACATTTGGCCCATATCCCTCTGAACCTTATGTCTTCATGTACCTGTCCAAATGTCTTTTAAATGTTATTATAGTACTTGCCTCAACTACTTCCATTAGCAACTCATTCTATACCGCACCGCACTTTGTTTAGCTTAGAGATGCAGCACGGAAATAGGCCTTTCGGCCTACTGAACCTATGCCAACCATCAATCACCCATTCACATTTGTTCTATGTTATTCCACTTTCTCATTCATTTCCAACACGTTCGGGGGCAATGTACAAAGGTCAATTAACTTACAATCCCACACGTCTTTGGGATGTGGGTAGAAGCCGAGCACCCGGAGGAAGCCCACATGGTCACAGGGAGGACGTGCAAACTCAACACACAGACAGCACCCAAAGTCGGGATCAAACCTGGCGCAGTGAGGCTGCAGGTCTACCAGCTGTGTGAAGAAGTTGCCCCTCAGGTTCCCATTAAATCCTTCCCCTCTCAACTTATTTGGAAGATTTCCAACTTCGATGCGGCCTACTAAAAATCCCATTCCCGCAATCCCATTTCATGATCATCATGATGTTATAGAGTCATAGAGAATAATAGAGTACGGAAACAGGCCCTTCAGCCCATCCTGCCCACACCAACCAACATGGCCCATCTACACTAGTCCCATCTGCCTGTGTTTTGATCATACCCTTCTAAACTTGTCCGATCTATGTATCTGTCTAAATGCTTCTTAAACGTGCCTGTCTCAACTGCCTCCTCCAGCAGCTTGGGTCTCGACCCGAAACGTCGCCTATCTCCTTCGCTCCTCCAGCAGCTTGTTCCTTTGTGTGAAAAAGTTATCCCTCAGGTTCAAATTAAATCTTCCTCCCTCACCTGAAACCTGCCCTCTGGTTCTTGATTCTGCTAATCTGGAATAAGACCGTGCATTTACCAGATCTATTCCTCTCATGATTTTGTACACCTCTATAAGATCAACCCTCATCCTCCTATGCACCAAGGAAGAGTCCCAGCCTGCACAACCCCTCCCTATAGCTCAGGCCTGCGAGTCCTGGCATCATCCTTGTAAATCTTCTCCGCACCCTTTCCAGCTTGACATATTTCCTAAAACATGGTGACCAAAACTGAACACAATACTCTAAAGGTGGCCTCCCCAGCATCTTATATAACTGCAGCAACCCAACTTCTATACTCAATACTCTGACTGATGAAAGCCTTTGTGACCACCCTATCTACCTGTGACGCCACTTTCAAGGAAAGTGATGTGTTAATAAGGGTGTAGTGGGCAGCAAACAACAGAGGGAAGATCGATTTGCTGACACAATAGTGCAGTTAATAGCGCTGTTGCCTCACTGCTCCAGTGACCCGGGTTCAATCCTATTTGTAGGTACTATCTGTGTGGAGTTTGCACGTTTTTCCTCTGATCGGTGCTAGAAAGTATGCAGAGAAGATTTATGAGGATGTCACCAGTACTCGAGGGCCTGAGTTATTGGGTGAGGTTGGGCAGGCTGGGACTTTATTCTTTGGGATGCATGAGGCTGAGGGGTGATCTTGTGGAGGTGCATATACGATCATGAGGGTGATCGCACAAAGTCTATTTTCCAGGGTAGGAGATCAAGAACTGAACCATCCTACCAACAACTCGAGAGTGGTCCTGAGCTACTATGTACCTCATTAGAGACCCTCAGACTATCTTTAATCAGGCTATACTGGACTTTATCTTGCATTAAACATTATTCCTTTTATCCTGTATCTGTACACTGTGGGAGGTAGACACAACATGCTGGAGCAACTCAGTGGGTGAGGCAGCATCTCTGAAGAGAAGGATTGGGCGACGTTTCGGGTCGAGACCCTTCTTCAGACTGAAGAAGGGTCTGGACCCGAAACGTCGCCCATTCCTTCTCTCCAGAGATGCTGCCTCACCTGCATTGTTGCTATTGTTTTGTATTGCACAAATTACTGTAAATGATCGATTGAATTTATTTTTGATAAAGGAAATTGTTCTCGGCTGCCCCCGCTGGGTCCCCCCAATTGTTCACGGCAGTCCCCCCCCCCCCCCCCCCCCCCCCGTTGGGTTCCCCTTTGTTCTCGGTGGCCCTCCAAGGGTCCCCATTGTACCGTGCCAAGCCTGGAGCTGCTGTGGTGGACCTTTTGCTCATTTGAATCCAACCCGTTCAGTCTTCACAGAGACCAGGAAGATGTGTTCCTTCCCCTTCCGGAAATCCGGCGATCTGCACCGAACCTGCTTGCCGAGCAAAAAGACGGGTAAACAATGGTGAGTGCAACTCCCCTCCCCCCCAGTTCTGCCGGTTAATTGGCTTTGGTAAAATTGTAAACTTTCTCTAATGTGTAGGATAGTGTTAGTGTACAGGGGAAACACTGGTCAGCTGAAGGGCCTGTTTCCACGCTGTATCTCTGAGGTCTAAAGTCTACAAGCACTGGCTGGATAATGGCTTCGGAAAGACCTTGTGGAAATTTGTGCTGAGTTGGCTCTTTGGTGCTGTGTATCCAGCTGATGACTGTTGTCAACAGGTAGAAACAAAGAACTGCAGGTGCTGCTTTGCACAAAAGGACACAAAGTGCTGGAGTAACTCAGTGGGTCAGGCAGCATCTCTGCAGAACACAGATATGTGACATTTTGTGTCGGGACATTTCGTAGTCTGAACAAGGGTTCCGACCCGAAACGTTACCTATCCATGTTCTCCAGAGATGCTGCCTGACCTGCTGAGTTACACCAGCACTCTGAAACGTCACCTATCCATGTTCTCCAGAGATGCTGTCTGACCTGCTGAGTTACTCCAGCACTTCGTGTCCATCTGTTTTTATTTCTATGAACTGATACGTTTGTTCTTTTTCAGGTGTTCCACCACCCCTAATTATGACCTGGATAAGCAATGGGACTACTGTGAAGAAATCCAGCCTCTTGTACACGGTACAGTTCCCTGCCTGCTATGAATGGAGATGGTTTCAATGCAAGATAACATTGCCCTGACTAGTGGGAGGGCCCTGACAGGGATGTAATGCTGAGGCTTTGGAAAGCACTGGACTGACCATATTTGGAGTATTGTGAGCAGTTTTGGGCCCCACATCCGAGGAGGGATGTGCTGGCACTGGAGAGGGTCCAGAGGAGGTTTACGAGAATGATCCTGGGAATGATTGGGTTAATACATGATGAGCGTTTGACGGCACTTGGCCTGTACTCGCCGGAGTTTAGAAGGATGAGGTGGGGGGGGGGGAACTTACCAAATAGTGAAAGGCCAGGATAGAGTGGATGTGGAGAGGGTGTTTCCTCCACTGGTAGGAGAGTTTAGGACCAGAGGACACAGCCTCAGAATGAGAAAGACCTTTACAAAGAAGGTGAGGAGGAATTTCTTTAATCAGATGCTGGTGAATCACATTGCCACAGATGACTGTGGAGACAAAGACATTGCGTATTTTAAAAAGTGGAGATTGCGAGGTACTTGATTAGTAAGGATGTCCAAGGTTATGGAGAGAAGGCAGGAGAACAGGGTTGTGAGGGAAAGATAGATCAACCATGATTGACTGGTGGAATAGACTCAATGGGTCAAATGGCTAATTCTGCTCTGATAACATGAACATGAACTTATGGTGGGACTTGCGTTGGAGGCACTCTAGAGAATGTTCTCTGGGTCGATTCGGAAAAGGGTTATCTCGTGAGGCAAAGTCATGAAGGTTGACCTTATTCTCATTGAAGCTTAGAAGAAGGGGAGGTGATCGATCTTATTGTGACATAAAAGATACTGAGGGGCTTAAGAGAATAGGTCATCAGACAATGCTTCCTTCTGTTGGTGAAATCCAGACCCAGTGTGCAAAATGTCAAGAGAACGGTGGAATAAGGAAGGAAAATATTGTGGAAGGACACGGAGAAGTGACCAGGATCAAAGATCATACAGCGTGGAAACAGGCCCTTCCACCCAACTTGCCCACACCGGCCAACACGTCTCATCTACACGTCCCACCTGCCCACATTTGCCCCATATCCCTCTAAACTTGTCTTATCCATGTAGCTGTCTAAATGTTTCTTAAACGTTGCCATAGTAGCTGCCCCAACTACCTCCTCCAGCAGCTCATTCCATACCACCCACCACCCTTTGTGTGAAAAGGTTACCCCTCAAGTTCCTATTGAATAATTTCCCCCTCACCATAAACCTGTGCCTACAGATCCTTAATGGTTGCAGGATATTGAGTGCAGTTCTGGTCGCCCATTACAGGATGCATATGGATGCTTTGGAGAAGGTGCAGAAGAGGCTTTTCCAGAATACTGCCTGGATTAGAAAGATCCCAATCTGAAACGTCACCTATCCATGTTCTCCACAGATGCTGCCTGCCTCGCCGATTTACTCCAGCACTTTATGTCTTTCCTTGGTAAACCAACATCTGCAGTTCCTTGTTTCTACATCTGGATTGGAGAGTTTCAGCTTTCACGAGAAGTTGCACAGACTTGGATTGTTTTCTCTGGAACATTGGAGGCTGAGGGACGATCTGAGAGAAGCATATAAAATCATGACAGGGTTAGATGGGGTAGAGAGTCAGAACCTTTTCCCTCAGATTGGAAAATGAAAAGACAAGAGGGCGTAGCTTTAAGGTGAGAGGGACAAAGTTTAAAGGAGATGTGCAAGGTACGTTTTGTCACAAGGAGGGTGGTGGTTGAGGCAGATACAATCTCGTAGCCACCCCCCCCCCCCCCCCCCCCCCCCGGTCATGACTGACCATGGGTGATGCAGCCTAGTTGTTGGCCACTTGCTCCAAATCTCGGCTGGAGCAGCATCGCTTGTGGCTGAAGAGACCAATACGGGAGTGACAGTCTGTGTCTCAAAGGTCACATTTGTGTGTGGTCTCTGGTTTGTTGAAGTTGCTGCGCTCCTTTCTGCGCGCCGCTTGTCTGCCGCTGCGTTCATCAGTTTCTCTCCCCCCGTTTTGAGATGTTGGTTCAGGGTACCTCTCCACCTCGTGTGGTCAGCTGCAAGGCTCTCCCAGGACTCCACATCAATGTCGAGCACCTTCATATCTCTCTTGCAGACATCCTTGTAACGTAGCTGGGGGCGGCCGATGGTTCTCCTCCCAGATGTCAGCTTTCCATAGAGGATGTCTTTTGGATACGGCCATCCTCCATGCGGTGGACATGGCCCAGCCACCGCAGTCTGCGCTGCCTGAGTAGAGTGTACTGACTGGGAAGGCCAGCGCGAGACAGGATCGCGGCGTTGCACACTCTGTCCTGCCAGGATATGCCCAGGCTTCTGAGGTGGATGCTTCTGAGGTGGAAGGTGTTGAGTCTTCTCTCCTGCCTGGCATATGTAGTCCACGTCTCACTGCCGTACAGCAGCGTGCTGTTGACACAGGTGGTGTAGACGGTGACCTTTGTCTTCACTGTCAGCTTTGGGTTGGTCCACACTCAAGTTGTGAGGCGAGCGAGAGTTGTAGCTTCCTTCCTGATCCTCTTGTCAATCTCTGTGTCCAAGGAGAGGTCGTCGGTGATGGTGGAGCATAAATAGTGGCGTTTAAAAGGCTTTTAGAGTGGCACGTAGATATGTAGGGAATGGAGGGACATGGATCACATGCAAGCAGATGAGAATATCTTGGCATCATGTTCAGCATGGATTGTGGGCTAAGGCATCTGTTCCTGTGCTGTTCTGTTCTATGTTCCATGAGTGCATTGTGATTTTAAATTAGTGCTAAATGCTTCAAGCAAATATGCCGTTTATTGTAAACAAAAATTAAGTGACTTAAGTAGAAACAAAGAACTGCAGATGCCGGTTTATACCAAAGATAAGACACAAAGTGCTGGAGTAACTCCGCAGGTCAGGCAGCATCTCTGGAGAAAAGGAATGGTGATGTTTCAGGTCAGACTCTTCTTCAGAATAGGTTTACGTAGCTTGATCTAGTTACTTGAATTTACATTCCACAGTTTCCTGCATCATTGCAAATCTGCAGATGGCTGATCAAGGAACTGCAGATGCTTGTTTATAAAATAAGACACAAAATGCTGGAGTAACTCAGCGTGTCAGGCAGCATCTCTGGAGAAAAAGGATGGGTGACGTCTCGGGTCGAGGCCCTCGTTCAGACATCCCGACCCGAAACGTCACCCATCCTTTTTCTCCAGAAATGCTGCCTGACCCGATGAGTTACTCCGGCATTTTGTGTCTTATTTTATAAATAAGCATCTGTAGTTCCTTGATCAACCAACAAACCTGTAGTATTTTGGAGTGTGGGAGGAAACCAGAGCATCCAGAGAAAACCCACGCGGCCACAGTGAGAACGTACAAACTCCATACAGATAGAACTCATAAATCAGGATCGAACCCGGGTCTCAGGTGCTGTGATGGGTGACATTTGGGGTTGGGACCCTTCTTCATCTTCTCCAGAGATGTTGCCTGACTTGCTGAGTTATTCCAGCACTTTGTAGTCTATTATAAGTATAGCCAGATAATACTCAACATAAGTAACTTACGTAACCTGTTTAAAGTGTAAGTGTATTGAAGGGATAGATAGAGTGGATGTGGAAAGGATGTTTCCACTGGTGGGAGAGTCTAGGACCGGAGGTCATAGCCTCATAATTAAAGGATGCTCTTTTAAAAGGGTGACGGGGAACTTCTTTAGTCAGAGGGTAGATAATCTGTGGAACTCATTGCCACAGAGGGCTATGGAAGTCAAGTCAGTGGATATTTTTAAGTCAGAGATAGACAGATTCTTGATAAGAACGGGTGTCAAGGGTTAAGTGTCAAGGGGAGAAGGTAGGATGATGGGATTAAGAGGCAGAGATCAGCCATGATTGAATGGCAGAGTAGACTAGATGGGCCGAATGGCCCAATTCTACCCCTATAGTTTGTGAACGTGAAGTCTAACTAACCAAGTATTCATTTGACAGATTATTGTGCGGACCATGCCTGCTGGCACGGGGGGGCCTGTGTTAATAACCCCAGTGAACAGTCCTATAAGTGTATCTGCACCGACCCATTCACCGGAGAGTTCTGTGAGAAAGGTGAGTGACTAGAACATTCCCACTGCTACAGCAAAAGCTTTGAACACGAGGAAATAGGAGCCACCAGACCCCTCAACCATGCCCAATGTCAGACCAAAGGTAATGTTAGAATTAGGCCATTCTGCCCATCAATTATACATTCAATCATGGCTCATCTATCTTTCCCTCTCAACCCCATTCTCCTGCCTTCTCCCCCATAACCCCTGACACCCTTACCAATCAAGAATCCGTCAAACTCCGCGTAAAAAATACCCAATGACTTGGCCTCAACAGCCGTCTGTGGCAATGAATTCCACAGATTCACCACCCTCTGACTAAAGAAATTCCTCATCTTCCTAAAGGTACATCTTTTTATTCTGAGGCTGTGCCCTCTGGTACTAGACTCTCCCACTCGTGGAAACATCCTCTCCACATCCACTCTATCCAGGCCTTTCAGTGTTTGGTAAGTTTTGTTGAGGTGTCCCCTCATCCCTCTGAACTCCAACCAGTTTAGGCAAGTAATCGGATAAATATATCCATGTTTGTGGGAAAATGGGTCTCGCCGCATTCCCCTTCGTTATTTTTGCAAACAATCTGGTGTAATAACACAGCAGACCTCACCTGGGCAGTACACAAAGAGTAGCAAGGTTTCTGGCACCGACAAAGTTACAAAAAGTTCATCAAACAGTCTTGTCATCTTCTCGCAGCAACAAAGCAGGCTTGTTACCGCACGTGGACAGCCCCTCTCCCCCCGCTGTGTCCCCTTCAGTCATGGCGGGCCCCTCTCCGGGTCCCACCTTCATTCTCTGCTGGGTCCCACTTCATTCTAGGTCCCCCCGGCCGGGTCCTCCATGGTTCTCGGCGGCCCCCCACCAGGTCCCCCCTTCGTTATAGGCCTCCAAAACCAGGTCCCCTGTAAACCCCCCCCCCCCCCCATGAATTCAGGGGGAACAATAGCCTATGAGCTGTACCATTTTAAAGACAATAGACGATAGGTTCAGGAAGAGGCCATTCGGCCCTTTGAGCCAGCACCGCCATTCACTGTGATCATGGCTGATCATCCCCAATCAGTACCCCGTTCCTGCCTTCCCCCATATCCCTTGACTCTGCTATTTTTAAGAAATAGACACTATTTTTAAGAAATAGACAATAGACTCGGTGGCGCAGCGGTAGAGTTGCTGCCTTACAGCGAATGCCGCGCCAGAGACCCGGGTTCGATCACGACTACGGGTGCTGTCTGTAGGGAGTTTGTACGTTCTCCCCGTGACCTGCGTGGGTTTTCTCCGAGATCTTTGGTTTCCTCCCACACTCCAAAGACGTGCAGGTTTCAATGTTAATTGGCTTGGTAAATGTAAAAATTGTCCCTAGTGGGTGTAGGATAGTGCAAATGTGCGGGGATCGCTGGTCGGCGTGGACCCGGCAGGCCGAAGGGCTTGCTTTTGCGTTGTATCTCTAAACTAAACTAAATCACTCTCCTTTACGTTTAGAGAAGTGCTTTGAAAGGCAACATCTGAAGTATTACAATCTTGGAGAGTCGTGGACACGGATTCTTCACAGTGATGTCGTGAGATGCTATTGTACTGAAGATGGGATTCGCTCCAACAACTTGGCTTGGAAAGGTTTCTGGAGAACACTTTATATAATGTGGAGAACCCGGCACTGTTACGATTGAGAGCCACCAGAGTTCCTCTTCCTCCTGTTCATTATAAAAACTGCCGGCGACCCTTGGAGATTGTTGGTGCTGGGGTGGGCAAAGACCATGTTTATTGCAAAACCTAGCCAGATTTTATCTTTGCTGAAAAGGGTTACTCAAGGCTGGAGTAATTCAGCGGGTCAGGCATCATCTCTGGAGAACATGGATAGGTGACGGGTCGGGACGGGCGGGACATCTTGTGACTAATTGTAGGAAGGGTCGGAGAGGGAACTGGGCGAGGTTTTATCTATTTACTGATCCAATTCATATGGGATAAATCTTGGTCCGGACAGAGGTTGAAGCGAGTATGAATTAAAGTTGGGGCAACGGAGTGAAATGGATGGCTGTTCCAGGCTTGGAGGCCAAGTCAATGGATATTTTTAAGGCGGAGATTCACAGATTCTTGATTAATGCGGGTGTCAGAGGTTACGGGGAGAAGGCAGGAGAAAGGGGTTCAGAGGAAAAGCTAGATCAGCCATGACGGAACGGAGGATTAGACTCGATGGGTCGAATTGCCTAATTCTGCTTCCATGACTTATGAACTCATGAATGAGCTGACAAGGGAAGCTATGGAAGCAGATGCAATTAAATAAGACATTTGGACAGATGCATGGATAAGATGAGTTTAGAGGGCTATGGGACAAATGCAGGCAAATGGGACCACAGCTATATGTCAATTTGGTCGGGATGGATGAAGCCTTTACAGCTCTATCACTCAGTCATAACTAATAAACCAATGCCAATATTAGAGTGGAAGGGGTTAACTGGGCTGTCCCATCCCCTGTATGAAGCTGTACATTGACAGAGCACTAACCTACAAGGCAAGAAGAGAAGGAACTACCGATTGTGGAACTGGTTTAGAAAAAATAAGACATTATATGTTAGAGTAACTCAACGGATCAGGCATCATCGGTGGAGAGCACTGACAGGTGATGTTTTGTGTCGGGACCCTATGATCGTGTGCGGTTTTCTCCGGGTGCTCCGGTTTCCTCCCACATCCCAAAGTCGTGCAGGTTAATAGGCCTCTGTAAATTACATTTCTCCTAATGTGCAGGGAGTTTAGCGGGAAGAAGGGTTCTGACCCGAAACGTCACCGATCCATGTCCTCCAGAGATCCACAGAAGGCACAGTCACACAACGGTAGAGTTGCTGCCTTCCAGCGCCAGTGACCCGGGTTCCATCCTGACCTCAGGAGGTGTTTGGACGAAGTTTGTGTATTCTCCCTGTGACTGCGTGGGTTTTCTCCAGGTGCTCCGGTTTCCACCCACTCTCCAAATACATGCAGGTTTGGAGGTTAATTGACTTCTGTAAATGATATATTATCCCTTGCGTGTAGGATAGTGCTAGTGGGCGGGGTGATTGCTGGTCGACATATATTCGTTGGGCTGAAGGGCCTGTTTCCACGCTGTATCTATTTTTTTAGTTTTAGTTTTAGAAATACAGCACGGAAACAGGCCCTTCAGCCCACCGAGTCCGCACCGACCAGCGGTCCCTGCATACTAACACCATCCTACACACACCAGGGACAATTTTACACATACACCAAGCCAATTAACCTATAAACCTGTATGTGATTGGATTGTGGGAGGAAACCGAAGATCTTTAAAGAAAACCCACGCGGTCCCGGGGAGAAGGTACAAGCTCCGTAGGGACAGCACCTGTAGTCTGGATTGAACCCGGGCCTCCGTCGCTGCAAGCACTGTAAGGCAGCAACTCTACCACTGCGCCACAGTGTCGCCCTTGCAATCTCTAAAGTCTACAAGCACTGGCTGGATAATGGCCTCAGAAAAAACCTTGTGGAAATATGTGTTGAGTTGGCTCTTTGGTGCCGTGTATCCAGCTGATGACTGTTGTCGACAGGTCGTTCAAACAAGTAACTGCAGGTGCTGGTTTACACGAGTGCTAGCACTGGCTTATGGGGTTGATCTCTGGTCTGCATCA
Source organism: Raja brachyura (assembly GCA_963514005.1). The sequence continues at coordinate 118,226,465 of OY740783.1, read as the reverse complement.
ACTCGGTGGGCCGAAGGGCCTGTTTCCAGGCTGTATCTCGAAGGTGTAAAGTGTAAAGACTTGGTTTGTTTGAGGAGATGTATCTATCTCATTGTTTGAAGACTGTTCTCCCACATTACTACCAGCATGTAGACTTTGCAACCAGGGGAATCAATACACTGGACCTAGCCTACACTAACATCAAGAAGGCATTCAAGGCAGTCCCCCGCCCCCACCTTGGCTCCTCAGACCATATCTCTGTGATGCTAATTCCTGCATACAGGCCCCTGCTGACCCGAGAAAAACCTACTGTGAAGCAGGTTAGGGTCTGGCCAGAGGGATCTATGGCAACACTACAGGACTGTTTTGAATGCACGGACTGGGACGTGTTCAAGAAGGCTGCAACTGTCAGCCAACACATCAACCTAGAGGAGTATGCTGCGTCCGTGTCTGCTTACATGGAGAAGTGCATTGAGGATGTCTGTGTCACCAAGACCATCACTGTACGGGCCAACCAGAAACCCTGGATGACCACAGAGGTACGTGGAATGCTGAGAGCACGTAATGCCGCGTTTAAATCCGGCGACGTGGTGGCACTCAGATCCGCAAGAGCCAACCTGAACCGAGTCGTCAGGCTGGCCAAGCGTGCCCATGGTCAGAAAATCCAGAGCTTCTTCCATGACCCCAAGAACACCAAGCGCATGTGGCAGGGAATCAAATCAATCACGGACTATAAGACTGCTTCACCACCCTGTGATGACAACATTGAGTTCCTCAATAAACTCAACAACTATTTTGGTCGGTTCGAGGCACTAAATAACACACCTGCAAGCAAAGGTATTCCTCATTGTGAGGAAAAGGCACTCAGTCTTGACATAGTGGATGTTCGGAGGTCCCTAAAAGGAGTGAACGCGCGAAAGGCGGCAGGCCCTGATAACATACCAGGGCGGGTGCTCAGGGAATGTGCTGATCAGCTGGCACATGTCCTTACGGACATATTTAACACCTCGCTGATCCAGGCGGTCGTCCCATTATGTTTCAAGACTGCCACCATCATACCTGTGCCAAAAAAATCCAACATACAATGTCTCAATGACTACCGCCCTGTAGCACTCACCCCCATAATGATGAAGTGCTTCGAGAGGCTGGTCAGGGACCACATCACCTCCAGACTCCCCTCCACACTCGACCCATACCAGTTTGCTTACAGGCCAAACCGCTCCACAGAGGACGCTATATCCTCCGTGCTCCATCTGAGCCTGGAACATTTAGAGGAGAAAAACACCTATGTGCGAATGCTGTTCGTGGATTTCAGTTCAGCATTCAACACCATTATCCCCCAGCACCTGATAAGCAAACTGGTTCCATTGGGCCTCGGCACCCCCATGTGTAACTGGCTACTGGACTTCCTCACTGACAGACCTCAGTCTGTGAGGGTTGGAAATAACACCTCCAATACCATCTCTCTAAGCACCGGCTCCCCTCAGGGCTGTGTCCTGAGTCCACTGCTGTTCACCCTGATGACTCACGACTGTTGTGCCAGGTTTAGTACAAACCACATCATGAAGTACGCAGATGACACAACAGTGGTGGGCCTCATCAGGGACGACAATGAGCTGGCTTACAGGGAGGAGGTGAAACAACTGGTGGACTGGTGCAATACGAACAACCTGATCCTGAATGTCGAGAAAACAAAGGAGATTATCGTCGACTTCAGGAAAACCCGGCACAGTCCCACACCACTTCACATCAATGACAGCGATGTGGAGGTGGTCAGTAGCACAAAGTTCCTGGGGGTGCAGGTCACTAACAGTCTGACCTGGTCGACTAACATCTCATCAACTGTTAAGAGAGCGCAGCAGCGGTTGCACTTTCTGCGCCGGATGAGAAGAGCTCATCTCCCCCATCCCATCCTCACTACTTTCTACAGGGGCACCATAGAGAGTATTCTGTCCAGCTGTATCTCTGTCTGGTTTGGGGACTGTAGAGCCTCCGACTGGAAGTCTGTGCAGAGAGTGGTGAGGACAGCGGAAAAAATCATCGGGACCTCTCTCCCCTCAATCGGGGATATTGCGACCAAACGCTGTGTGTCTAAGGTCAGCAGTATCATAAAGGACCCCACACATCTCCATCACGGACTGTTCACTCTGCTGCCCTCGGGAAAAAGATACCGCAGCATGAGGAGCAGAACATCAAGGTTCCGCAACAGCTTCTTCCCACGAGCCATCAGACTCCTGAATGCCATGTAAATGGGCTGCCACTATTGTCTATTTATCCTTTTCATACATACCTATCCTTCGGTTAATTTATTGTGTTGCACAGGGAGCCAAATGCAACGTAATTTCGTTTGGAACTGCATATATCAATGTATTTCTAAATGACAATAAAGTTTGTTTGACTTTGACTTTTTGAGATGATGTGTGTCCCAGAGAGTGACTCTTCCTTGTGATTTACAGCCTGTGACACAAACCCTTGCCTCCACAATGGAACGTGCCAGGAAATTCGGGCCACCGGCGAAAGAGTTTGTTCCTGCGCTCAGGACTATGCGGGGGTGCACTGTGAAATAGGTAACGTCTTGCCACAGAATAGCGCACGGTTATCTCAGATACAAATTTGGGGAGGCACAGTAGCCCAGAGGTAGAGTTGCTACCTCACAGCGCCAGAGACCAGGGTTCGATCCTGACTACGGGTACTGTCTACATGGAGTTTCTACGTTCTCCCTGTGACTGCATGGGTTTTCTCTGGGTGCTCCGGTTTCCTCCAGTCCTCCAAAGATGTGCAGCTTTGTAGGTTAATTGGGTATTGTAAATTGTAAATTGTTCCTCGTGTGTAGGGTAGTGCTAGTGTACGGGGTGGTCGCTGGGCAGCGCGGACTCGGTGGGCCGAAGGGCCTGTTTCCACGATGCATGTCTAAAGCCTGAAGTAAAGTCTAGTTCAGAACTAATTTGGAGTATTAAGGGCCTGACCCACTTTGGGCCTCATTTGCGCGTAATTTACGCTACATCATTTACGCGTCACGGCATCATTTACGCGTCCCAGGATTTTGGGATGTACAAAATCTTCGCACGCCATCTGCGTGACGCGCAAATGATGCCCAAGTGGGACAGGCCCTTTATGTTCAGTTTTGGTCACCCTGCTACAGCAAGGATGTCAATGCTGGAAAGGACACAGAGACTCACAAGGATGTTGCCAGGACTTGAGAGCCTGATATAGGGAGAGGGTGGGCTGGCCAAGACTTTATTCTAAGTGAGAGAATTAAAATTAAAATCTACCATCAGTAGCCACACCTCAAAGATGGCACGGTGGCGCAGCGGGTGGAACGGCTGCTTCACAACAGCAGGTACCCAGGTTCAATCTTGACCTCAGGTGCTGTTTGTGTGGAGTTTGCTCGTTCTCTCTGTGACTGCGTGGGTTTCCTCTGGGTGCTGTGGTTTTATCCCATATCGCAAAGACAAACGGTGGGGGGTCGTTAGGTTCACTGGCCGCTGTAAGTTGCCCATAATGTGTAGGTGAGGGGCGGAATGTCGGAGAGTTGATGGGAATATGGGGTGAATTTAAAATGGTATTAGTGTGGATGACGTGGACTCAGGGGGCCGAAGGGTCTGTTTCTGCACCGTATCTCTCTGTGATTGGGACTCATTGGAATTGAGTGTGAATGAAACTGGCAGCATTAGGTGTGAGTGGCCACACGGCCCCTCTCCCTCCCCCCCTCCCCCCCTCCCACTCCTTCTCTCCCTCCCCCTCCCCCTCCCACTCCCCCCTCTCACTCCCGCTCTCACTCTCCCCCTCCCCTCCCCCTCTCACTTGCCCTCTCTCCCTCGCCACTCTCTCTGCACTCTCTCTCTGCATCTCTCTCTTTCTCTGCGTCTCACTCTGTGTCTCTCCCACTCTCTCTCTATCTCTGTACCTCTCTCTGCTTCTCTCTCTACGTTTCTCTCTCTTCCTCTGCACCTCTCTCTCTCTCTCTCTCTCTCTCTCTGTCTCTCTGTCTCGCTGTCTCGCTGTCTCTCTCCACCTCTCCACGTCCCCGTCCCTCCACCTCTCCCTTTTCCTCCCAACAGCAATCCCAGAGGTTCCGTTGTGTCAGGGATGGGTCGTTTAACATCTGGTGTATTTTGTGTTCAGACACTGCTTCTGACTGCCACGAAGGTAATGGGAGCTCGTACCGAGGGAAGGCGAGGCAGACCGCCTCAGGGACCGACTGTCTACCTTGGACGTCTAACTTCATAACCCTGGAGTTTAACATCAGGAGCCTGGAAGACCCCCACAGCCTGGGTGTGGGTGACCACCCTTACTGCAGGTAGGAGATAGACACCTCAAAGGTCCTATGGAACCATGAGCTGTAGCCAGTGGTACTGTAGCCAGTGGCTCAATGGTCTTCTCTTGGTATCTTCCATCCTTGTCCTGGAGGGTGGCAAATGGTGCCAGTCTATGGTCCTTTGTGATCTCACAGAGGTAGTCACTCCACATCAAAGAATTATAGCATAGGATTGGTACCAAATTATAGCTCACTGAAAGTAAACAGGGCGGCACGTAGCCCAGACCATCGTGCAAACCAACCTCCCTTCCATTGACTCCATCTACACTTCACGCTGCCTCGGAAAGGCCACCAGCATAATCAAGGACCAATCTCACCCCGGTCACTCCCTCTTCTCCCCTCTCCCATCAGGCAGGAGGTACAGAAGTGGTAAAACCCACACCTCCAGATTCAGAGACACTTTCTTGTCAGCTGTTATCAGGCAGCTGAACTATCCTATCACCAACTAGTGAGCCATCCTGAGCTACCATCAGCCTCATTGGTGACCCTCGGACTATCTTTAATTGGACTTTATTGCACTTTATCTCGCACTAATCGTTATTCCCTTTATACTGTATCTGTACACTGGACTGCTTGATTGTAATCATGTGTAGTCTTTTCACTGACTGGAGAGCATGCAACGTAAAGGTTTTTCACTGTGCCTCGGTACACGTGGCAATAGAAGGCAATTTCCTTTATCTGTCAGAATGCTGAGTACAAAAGTCAGGCAGTCACATTGCAGCTTTACAGGGCTTTGGTTGCCGCATTTGGAGTATTGCGTGCAGTCCTGGTCGCCCCGTTACAGGGAGGATGCGGCGGCTTTGGACAGGGTGCAGAGCAGGTTTACCATGATGTTGCTTGGATTAGGGACCACAAGGACCATGAGAGAGTTATACGGCACCATAACTCTCACTGACCCAACTCGTCCATGCCGACCAAGATGCTCCCATCTAAGAAGGACACAACGTGCTTTAGCCAGAGGGTGGTGAATCTGTGGAATCCATTGCCACAGACGGCAGTGGAGGTCAAGGCATTGGGCATTTTTAAAGCAGAGATTGATAGATTCTTGTTTAGTAAAGGGCCTGTCCTACCAGCATGCAACTCTATGCGATGAACGCGATCAAACTAGAAACGGGGGCCGCGCGGAGGTCGGGTGATCCCCTGTACAGGGCCGTTCCCACCAGCATGCGCCTGCATGCGGCAAGCGCAACCAAACTGGCAGTAGGGGCCGCGCGGAGGTCGGGTGAGTGGCGCAACGCGGCGAAAAGTGAGGCGAACTTGGAGCGAAGTCTAAGGTAAGTTCGCCAGGACAGAGAGGGGCACACAGAGAGGGGCACAGAGGCACACACGCACAGAGGGCCATGGAGCCACACACATAGAGGGTCACGGAGGCACCTACAGATAGGTTCATGGAGGCACGATGTCGGGGCGGTGTGTAATGCGTCGAGGCGGCTGCGAGCCGACAAGCCGTTGCCGCGCAGAATGTTTGGACATAGTCAGTTTTTCGGAGCCCCGCGCGGTGCCGGGACGAACTCGGGACGAACTCCGCACAATTCCGCACGGCTCCGGCGATCGAAGTGGGACCGGCCCTGCGACGCCGGACGGCTCAAGCGACCACGTTAGTTCGCGCTAATCGCATAGAGTTGCATGCTTGTAGAACAGGCCCTTTAAGGTGTCAAAGGTAAGGGTGATAAAGGCTGGAGAATGGGGTTGAGAAGGAAAAATAGATCAGTCTGATTGAATGGCAGAGTAGACTCGATGGGCTGTATAACCTCATTCTGCTTCTATGTCTTATGATAACTCAGTGGGCCAGACAGAATCCCTGGAGAACATGGACAGGTGATGTTTCAGTTCATGACCCTCCTTCCGACCCCAGATAAGCTAGTCCCATTTATATCCGTTTGACCCACATCCCTCTAAACTTTAGAGGGGTATGGAGCAAATATGGGCTTGTGGGGAGTAGTGTAGACTTGGCCTCTTGGTCGGCATGGGCTAGTTGGGCAGATGGACCTGTTTCCATGATGTATGTCTCTATGACTCTCTGGCAGCCTTCCTGTGCTTGAACCATCCATGTGTGGTCCAACTTATGTTTAGTACAGCTGAAGAAGGATGTCCCAACCCTTGCACTCAATGCAGACAAGGCTGCAGATGCTGGGATCTTGAGCAAACAACTGGAGGAACTCTCAGGCAGGTTCTCTGGAGAGAATGGACAGGAGACTCTTCTGGCCAGGACCATTCGTCAGAACTGAATGCAGGTTAAACGTTGGAGCAAGCAACAATATTACTGATTGAAATTGTGGTATTATTGTACATTTATCTGTTGTGTTGTTGCATTATCGTGTGAAGCTGCAGCGATTAAGGATTTCATTGTCCCGTACCCTGTTCATTTGACAATTAAACGGTTTCCACTCTTAAAAGTGGGCAGGAGATTTGGGCCGTGGCTGAGTGGCTGTGTGTTTGTTTCAGAAACTTGGACAATGATGAGGAGCCCTGGTGCTACACGCTGATCAATGACACGATCTCCTGGGATTATTGCACAGTTCCACAATGTCCAGAGCAAGGTAGGCCTTTAAAATAGTCTTTCAGTGGCTACTCTTGCTCCAAGCACATTGGCACGTCGCAAAGGTAATGCTACGGTTGTCATAGGAGATTTCAACATGCAGGTAGCATGGGAAAATCAGGTTGGTCCTGGAACCCAAGAAAGGGAGTTTGTGGAGTGCCTCCGTAATGGATTCTTAGAGCAGCTTGTACTGGAGCCTACCAGGGAGAAGGCAATTCTGGATTTAGTGTTATGTAATGAACCGGATTTGAAAAGGAAACTCGAGGTAAAGGGGCTATTAGGAGCTAGTGACCATAATCTGATAAGTTTTAATCTACAATTTGAGAGGGAGAAGGGAAAATTGGAAGTGTCAGTATTACTGTTCTTCTCTTCTTCTTTCGTGTGGCGTGCACAGCCTCAAGTTGTTGGACAGCTTTTTCTATTTGATCTCCCGTTTCTGCACGTCGAGTTGATTGCATTAGTCGAAACAGGGCAGACCACGTGAAGGTTGCATATTACAGTTGAACAAAGGGGACTATGGAGCCATGTGGGAGGAGCTGGCTAAAGTTGACTGGAAAGTCAGGGATGACAGTGGAACAACAATGGAAGGTATTTCTAGGAACAATACAGAAGGTGCAAGATCGGTTCATTCTACAGAGGAAGAAAAATTCCAAGGTCAGTTAGGGGCTGACAAAGGAAATCAGGGATAGTATAAAAATAAAAGAGACGAAGTATAATATAGCAATGATGAGCGGGAAGCCAGAGGATTGGGACATTTTTAAAGAGCAGCAGAAGATAACTAAAAAGGCAATACGGGGAGAAAAGAGGGGGTATGAGGGTAAGCTAGCCAAGAATATAAAGGAGGATAATAAAAGCTGCTTTAGGTATGTGAAGAAGAAAAAAATAGTTAAGACCAAAGTTGGACCCTCGAAGACTGAAACAAGTGAATTTATTATGGGGAACAAGGAAATGGCAGACGAGTTGAACAAGTACTTCACTAAGGAAGACACAAACAATTTCCCTGATGTACTAGTGGCCAGAGGATCTAGGGTGACGGAGGAACTGAAGGAAATTCACATTAGGCAGGAAATGGTGTTGGATAGAAGGGTCTCGACCCGAAACGTCGCCTATCTCCTTCGCTCCTTAGATGCTGCTGCACCCGCTGAGTTTCTCCAGCTTTTTGTGTAACTCTCGATTCTCCAGCATCTGCATTTCCTTCTTTAACACAATGGTGTTGGATAGACTGATTGATGGTCTGGATCCCAGGGAACGTAAGGAAGAAATCGTTTACATATTGGTGATCATTTTCCAATGTTCACTTGATTCAGGATCTGTTCCTGTGGATTGGAGGGTTGCTAATTTTTAAGAACTTTTTAAGAAAGGCGAGAGAGAGAAAACAAGGAATGATAGACCAGTTAGCCTGACATGCTGGAGACAATTATATATGATGAAATAGCGGCACATTTGGATAGTAGTAACAGGATCGGTCCGAGTCAGCATGGATTTACGAAGGGGAAATCATGCTTGACTAATCTTCTGGAATTTTTTGAGGATGTAACTAGGAAAATGGACAAGGGAGAGCCAGTTGATGTAGTGTACCGGGACTTTCAGAAAGCATTTGATAAGGTCCCACATAGGAGATTAGTGGGCAAAATTAGGGCACATGGTATTGGGGGTAGGGTACAGACATGGATAGAAAATTGGTTGGCAGACAGGAACCAAAGAGTAGGGTTTAACGGGTCCCTTTGTGAATGACAGGCAGTGAACTAGTGGGGTGCCGCAAGGCTCGGTGCTGGGACCGCAGCTGTTAAAATATACATCAATGATTTAGATGAATGATTCAAAGTAACATTATCAAATTTGCAGATGACACAAAGCTGGGTGGCAGTGTAAACTATGAGGAGGATGCTATGAGGATGCAGGGTGACATGGACAGGTTGGGTGAGTAGGCGGATGCATTCAGATGCAGTTTAATGTGGATAAATATGAGGTTATCCACTTTGGTGGCAAAAACAGGAAGGCAGATTATTATCTGAATGGTGTCAGGTTGGGAAAAGAAGAAGTACAAAGAGATCTGGGGGTCCTTATTCATCACTCACTGAAAGTAAGCATGCAGGTACAGCAGGCAGTGAAGAAAGTTAATGGCATTTTGGCCTTCATAACAAGAAGAGTTCAGTATAGGAGCAAAGAGGTCGTTCTGCAGTTGTACAGGGCCCTAGTGAGACCACACCTGGAGTACTGTGTGCAGTTTTGTTCTCCAAATTTGAGGAAGGACATTCTTGCTTTTGAGGGAGTGCAGCGTAGGTTCACGAGGTTAATTCCCTGGATGCCGGGACTGTCTTATATTTATAGAATGGAGCGGCTAGGCTTGTACACACTGGAATTTAGAAGGATGAGAGGATATCTTATTGAAACATATAATTATTAAGTCTAGAGGCAGGAAACGTTCCCGATGTTGGGGGAGTCCAGAACCAGGGGCCACAGTTTAAGAATAAGGGGTAGACCATTTAGAACAGAGATGAGGAAAAACATTTTCACCCAGAGAGTTGTGAATCTATGGAATTCTCTTCCTCGGAAGGCAGTGGAGGCCAATTCTCTGGATTCTTTCAATAAGGGTTAGATAGTGCTCTTAAAGATAGCGCAATCAGGGGATATGGTGAGAAGGCAGGAACGGGTTACTGAATGTGAATGGCGGTGCTGGCTCGAAGGGCCGAATGGCCTAATCGTGCATCTATTGTCTATTGTCTATTGGCTATTGATTAGGTTGGAAACAAAGAACTGCAAATGCTGGTTTATACCATAGATAGGCACAAAGTGCTGGAGTAACTCAGCATGTCCGGCAGCATCTCTGGAGAAGATAGACGGAGAACGTTTCGGGTCAGGACCCTTTTTGAGAGATTTAAATTTTAGAATTGCCCCTCACTCCTTAAAAGTATACCATGGCACCTGAGGAGTCTGAATGAGGGTCCCAACCTGAAAAGTCGCCCATCCTTTTTCTCCTGAGATGCTGCCCGACTCGCTGAGTTATTCCAGCACTTTGTGTCTGTCATTGTCTAGTTTGGTTTAGAGATAGTTTGCAAAGGGGTCTTTTTGCCCACCGAGTCCACCCTGACCATGATCACCCCATACACTAGCACTATCCTACACACTAACTATTTATCATTTTTATTGAAGCCAATTAACCTGCAAACCCTTCCATCTTTGGAGTGTGGGGGGAAACCAGAGCACCCGGAGAAAACCCACATGGTCACGGGGAGAATGTACAAACTCCGTACAGACAGCACCCGTAGTCAGCATCGAACCGGGATCTCTGGCGCTGTGTGGCAACAACTCTACCGCTGCGCCACCGTGCTGCCCCAGGTTGACATTCCTTTAGTTGAGAGCAGGGTATCTACACATGGGGCAGAGTGGTGGGCCTGGATCAGGCCAAGACATCCCATGGGGACATAAGCATCTGATAGCTATCTGTCACAGTGGGCGCAGGGAGGATAGAGCCATAAGATCATACAGCGAAGAATATGCCCTTTGGCCCAATATGCCCATTCTGACCAAGATGCCCCACCTCTGCCAGCGTGGTCCACCTGTGCTACAGAGTGACGTTGAACAGGTGAGGGCTTTATCCTTGGAGTGCAGGTGGCCCATATCTGCCCGCGTTTGGCCCATATTTTACTGTACCTTTGGGGAGGCACAGTGGCACAGCTGGTCGGCGCAGACCCATTGGGCAAAAGGGACTATTTCCATGATGTTTCTCTAAAGTGTTGGAGCTGTCTTTTAAATGTTGTGGTTGCACCTGTCTCAACTACCTCTTCTGGCAGTTCATTCCATATACCCACCACCCTCTGTGTGAAAATGTTGCCCCTCGAGTTCCAGTTAAATCTTGCCCCTCTCACCTTAAACCTTTGTTGTCTGGTTCTTGATTCCCCGACTCTGGGTAAAAGACTCTGTGCATTCACCCTATTTATTCCCCTTATGATTTTGTACACCTCTATAAGATCACCCCTCATCTTCCTGCGCTCCAAGGAATAAAGTCTCAGCCTGCTCAACCTCTCCCTACAGCTCAAGCCCTCGAGTCCTGGCAACATCATCGTAAATCTTCTCTGCACCCTTTCCAGCTTGACAACATTCCCTATAACATGGTGACCAAAACTGAACCCAATACTGCACATGTGTCCTCATCAACGCCTTGTAAAACTGCAACATAACATCCCAACTTCTCTAGTCCTTACTCTGACTGATGAAGACCGCCCCATCTACCTGTGACGATGCTACCTATGAACTGCTCAATCTCTCCCCGTGGAGCGCTCAGGCCCTCGGGTCCTGGCAACATCCTCGTAACTCTTTGCTGCTCTCTTTCATCAGGAAGGCTGGCTCCGTCCTGGGGGCGGAGTTGGATTCATGGGAGGTGGTCTTGGAGGGGAGGAGGCTCCTCAACCTGCAGAGCATCCTGGACAATACAGCTCACCCCCTCCATGACACACTGGCCAACCTGTGGAGCAACAAACTAGTTCCACCAAGATGCAGCACAGAACGCCACAGGAGATCCTTCTTCCCTGTGGCTATCAAACTGTACAACTCCTTCCCCTTCTGTCGTGGGGTAGACTGAGACTGACTCCTCACTCCCCCCTCCCCCCCCCCCCCCTCAATCTTTGCAGATCCCCAAGCCTTTCCACTCATCACTTGAATTTCATGTTCCATGTATGTTGTGTTTTATAACTGTTGGCAGACCAATTTCTCTCCTGGGATAAATAAAGTTCTATTGTATCGTATCATTCTAAGGATGTTTTTCTTGGCTGGGGGTTTGTGGTAGGGTTCAGAACTGTTGCCGACATACCAGACTGATTCCTGGGATGTCAGGACTTTCATATGAGGAAAGATTGGATAGACTCGGCTTGTACTCGCTGGAATTTAGAAGATTGAGGGGGGATCTTATAGAAACGTACAAAATTCTTAAGGGGTTGGACAAGCTAGATGCTGGAAGATTGTTCCCGATGTTGGGGGAGTCCAGAACAAGGGGTCACAGTCTAAGGATAAGGGGGAATTCCTTTAGGACCGAGATGAGGAAAAAAATTCTTTACACAGAGAGTGGTGAGTCTCTGGATTTCTCTGCCACAGAAGGTAGTTGAGGCCAGTTCATTGGCTATATTTAAGAGGGCGTTAGATGTGGCACTTGTGGCTAAGGGGATCAGAGGGTATGGAGAGAAGGCAGGTACGGGATACTGAGTTGGATGATCAGCCATGATCACATTGAATGGCGGTGCAGGCTCGAATGGCCGAATGGCCTACCTCTGCACCTATTTTTCTATGTTTCTATGTAAATTATTCCAAAGGAGGCTTGCTTTGTTTTTGGGATGGTTACTGTGGCCACAGCTTGGAAGCTTTAATGCCTTTGCTTTCTACTTTTTAGATCCTTGCCTTTCAAATCCCTGTGAAAATGGAGGGACTTGCACCAAAGATCCACCCCAGAACTCTTACTATTGTGTGTGCAGTGATCGATTCTCAGGAGCCACCTGCCAGCAAGGTAAGCAAGCGAGGCTGAGCTGCAGGTCCACCTCCGATTTTCGGGCACCTGGTGGTTCTGCACCTAGTTTAATCCGGACAAAGTTACGGGAAATCTCTCCCGGAAGGTCCCTCCCCCCCCCCCGCCCCGCCAGAAAATGTGGCGCCCAGGCCGGGAGAGGCGGTCGATTAGGACTTTTGCTGCCGATTGGTGGGTCAAATTTTCCCCCTGCGTCCGGGGGTCTGGAACGCTGTCCAGACGGGAACTGCCGGGTCCGTTCCCACAGTCAGCTTTGCACCCCCCCCTCCCCCCCGCCCCTCCCAAGCCCAGGACCTCTGTTGGTCTGGAAAAATAGATAATACGGAAAGGCTCTGGAAGCATAGGTGCCGGATAATCGGTGGTGGACCTGTACTATGTTACTGCAACTTAGTAAGTCCAAGGGGGCACAACGAACTAAGGTTGGGATCTTGAGCAAAATGACACAAGGTGCTGGCGTAACCCAGCGGGTCAGGCAGCATCTCTGGAGGACATGGATAGGTGATGTTTCTGGTTGGAACTCTTTAGGTAGGGTGACTGATTTTAGTCTGTGTAGAGAGAGTTGGAAAAGAGGTGGGGGCGGGACAAAGAATGGCAAGTGATAAGGATGTAGAAGTGAAGAACTACAGATGCTGGTTCACAAAAAGCGGCACAAAGTGCTGGCGTAACTCCACGGGCCAGGCAGCAACTCCGGAGGACTTGGATAGGCGATGTTTCTGATTGTAACAGGGAGGGGAGAGAAAGCAGGAAAAGGGGTGGGGGTGGGAGGGGAGGGATCGACAAAACCTGACAAGTGAGAGATGGATGCAGATGAGGAGGGGGGATTGGCAGATGGCTGGTCAAACACCAGAGATTAAAAAAAGTGGATAAAAGACTGAGATGAGGAGAGAAGAGGCGTAAAATGTGATGCCACAGGAATGGTTGTAGGTGGGAGGGAACAGGGGAAAGGGGATGTGGAGGGGCAGGATAGGCTGAGGAATGGGTGCTCAGCAAGGTGGGGTTCAGGGAGGAGGGGGGGGGCGGGGAGAAGAAAGACAGGGGGGTGGGGTTCCAGGCAGCCAGTCCAAAGGAAGACCTGACCTCGGGTGCTGTCTGTACGGTGTATGTAATTCCTCCCTGTGACCGCGTGGGATTTCTCCGGGTTGCTCCGGTTTCCTCCCACATTTCAATGAGGTGCAGGTTTGTCCGTTAATTGGCTTCTGTAACTTGTCCCTGGTGTGTAGGATAGTACTGATGTGCGGGTGATCGTTGGTCGGCGCAGACTCGGTGGGCCGAAGGGCCTGTTTCCACGCTGTCTTTCTAAACTAGACTAGACTAGACTGTGTTTGGGTTTCCCACAGATGCTTTGGTCTTCCTCCATATCCCAAAGACATTCAGGGTTGGTAGATTAATTATCAACTGTAAATTGTTCCGAATGTGTCATTGAGAATTAGGATTTGTTGGGAGGTGATGAAAATGTGCGATGAAATAGGATTGGAATGCGGGATTAGTGTAAATATGGGATTAATTGCACAGTAGGGACTCAATGGGCGAAACGGCCTTTTTCTGTTCTTAAATCTTAGTAACAGTACAGTCGCGCAGCAGTAGAGTTCAGAGACCTGGGTTTGATCCTGACTACGGGTGCTATCTGTATGGAGTTTGCACGTTCTCCCCGTGACTGCGTGGGTTTTCCCCGGGTGCTCTGGTTTCCTCCCACATTCCAAAGATATGCAGGTTTGTAGGTTAATTGGCTTCTGTAAAAGATTGTAAATTGTCCCTAAGTGTGTGGGATAGTGCTAGAGTATGGGGTGATTGCTGGTCCGGGCAGACAAGGTGGGCCAGAAGGCCTGTTTATTCGCTGTATTTCTAAACTAAACCAAACTAAAAGAAGTGGGCTATTCGTCTCATCGAGTCTACTCCGCCACTCATTCATGGCTGGTCTATCTCCCACTCAACTCCATTCTCCTGCCTTCTCCTCGTAACCCCTGACACTCGTACAAATCAAGAATCTGTCAATCTCTGCCTTAAAAATACCCAATGACTTGGCCTCCATAGTCTTCTGTGGCAACGAGTTCCACACATTCACCACTCTCTGACTAAAGAAATTCCTCCTCATCTCCTTTCTATGGCATTGACTTGGTTCCAGTTATTTTCCTAAGTTCATAAGTTGTGGAAACAGAATTAGGCCATTCAGCCCATCAAGTTTACCCCGCCAATCAATCATGGCTGATCTATCTTTCCTGTGTGTTTCAGAAAAGTGCCTGGAAAGTAGCCACCACAGGTACTTCAGCGTCGGAGAAAGGTGGAGCCGAAACCTCAACGAGAATGTTGAAGTCTGTGTGTGTACCGACAGTGGGCCACAGTGTCACAACGTCACACATGAAGGTGCCTATTACAAAACTAAATACTTCCCCAGCCCCATACCTCCCTTCTATCCTCCCCTCGATCCCCCCACCCTGTCTCCTCCCCCCTTATCCCTCCCTCTGGCTTTGCATTGCGATCTTCTCCTCTCTTTCCCTGACACCCTTTTGTCTCTTTAAGCCTTTACCACTGACTCCCCCCATCTACAAATCATCCCTCCCCTCCCCCCACCCCCCCTCACCTGTATCCACCTATCACTTATAATAAAAAGTGAACCGCAGATGCTGGTTTAGACTGAAGATAGACACAAAGTGCTGGAGTACCTCAGCGGGTCAGGCAGTATCTCTGGAGAAAATAGACAGGTGACCTTTTGGGTCGGGCCACTTCTTCAGATGGACTTGAAACATCACCTATCCATTTTCTCCAGAGATGCTGCGCTTGACCTGCTGAGTTACTCCAGCCTGTCGTGAACAACCGCTCACTTGCCAGGTTTTGTCCTGCCCCAGCCTCTCTCTTCCAGCTTTCTCCCCCTTTCTCCATCAGTCTGAAGAAGGGTCCCGTCGTGTCAAGTCACTTGTACATTTTCCTGCACAGATGCTGCTGACTAAGGTGAGAGGGGCAGAGTTTAAAGGGGATGTGCTGGGCAGGTTTTTTTTTGCACAGAGGGTGGTGGGTGCCTGGAACACACTGCGAGGGGTGGTGGTGGTGGAGGCAGATATGATAGTGGTTTTTAACAGACTTTTGGATGGACAGGGAATGGTGGGATATGGGCAGATAATCATTGGTTTTGGTATCATGTTCGGCACAGACATTGTGGGCCGAAGGGCGATAGAGGGATTGGGAGGTGGGTGAGCAAAGGTAGTAAGAGGGACTCAGTGTGTGGTGGAGGGAGTAAATGTTTAGGGTGGTGGGCGTGATGCCAAGCCGCTTTGTACTGATGGCTTTGAGCCCTTAGAGAGATACAGCATGGAAACAGGCCCTTCGACCCACCAAGTCAGCGCAGGCCCACGATCCCCCCGCACACTAGCACGATCCTTCACACAAGGGACAGTTTTACTGAAGCCAATTAACCTACACACCTTGGAGTGTGGGAAGGCACAAGGAGTGGTGGGTACGTGGAATGATCTACTGGAGGAGGTAGTTGAGGCAGGTCCTATCGCAGCGCTCAAGAAAGATTTAAACAGGAACATGTTTATGACAGGTTTAGAGGGAGATGGGTCAGACGCAGGCAGGTGGGACTAGTGTAGATGGGGCATGTTGGTGGGTGTGGGCACGTTGTGTGGAAGGGCCTGTTTCCATGTTGTATGACTCTATGACTCTCTTACAGATTGCAAGGACAGCCCATGCCTCCATGGGGGGGAGTGTCGATCGGTCCAGGCCACCGGGGAGATTGTCTGCAGCTGCAGCAACGGTTTCGTGGGGAAGTACTGCGATATAAGTAAGCACCTTCAATACCGAAGGGCCTGTTCCTGTACTCTACCTTGGCCAGAACCAGTTCCCACCTCAATAACTGCTGTAGTTTAGCACAGAACTGGGAAACCGCACATATTGCAAATCTGAAATAAAGCATTGTGGGTGGCACAGTGGTGCAGCAGTAGATATGCTGCCTCACAGTGCCAGGGACACGGGTTCCATCCTGACTATGGGTGCTGTCTGTACGGAGTATGTACATTCTCCCCGTGACAAGTGTGGGTTTTCATCTATAAAAGGAACATCACCTATTCCTTTTCTCCAGAGATGCTGCCTGACATGCTGAGTTCCTCCAGCATTTTGTGAACTTTTATGTAAACCAGCATCTGCAGTTCTTTGGTTCTAGGGTCTTTATAAATACAAAGTGAACAATGTTGAAAATAAATCAGTGCGAGGTCAGGAATAAAACCAGGAAGCGCTGGAAACACTCAGGGGTTCAGGCGGCAGCTGCGGAAGAAGAAACATCAAATTTTATGATTTTATGTTTATTTTCCAATGTTCTATAGATTCAGGATCAGTTCCTGTGGATTGGAGGGTAGCTAATGTTATCCCACTTTTTAAGAAAGACGGGAGAGAGAAAACGTGGAATTTATAGACCAGTTAGCCTGACATCGGTGGTGGGGAAGATGCTGGAGTCAATTATAAAAGGTGGAATAGCCGCACATTTGGATAGCAGTAACAGGATCGGTCCGAGTCAGCATGGATTTACGAAGGGGAAATCATGCTTGACTAATCTTCTGGAATTTTTTGAGTATGTAACTAGGAAAATGGACAAGGGAGAGCCAGTGGATGTAGTGTACCTGGACTTTCAAAAAGCATTTGATAAGGTCCCACATAGGAGATTAGTGGGCAAAATTAGGGCACATGGTATTGGGGGTAGAGTGCTGACATGGATAGAAAATTGGTTGGCAGACAGAAAAGAAAGAGTACGGATTAACGGGTCCCTTTCAGAATGGCAGCCAGTGACTAGTGGGGTACCGCAAGGCTCGGTGCTAGGACCGCAGCTATGTACAATATACATCAATGATTTAGATGAAGGGATTCAAAGTAACATTAGCAAATTTGCAGATGACACAAAGCTGGGTGGCAGTGTGAACTGTGAGGAGGATGCTATGAGACTGCAGGGTGACTTGGACAGGTTGGGTGAGTGGGCAGATGCAGTTTAATGTGGATAAATGTGAGGTTATCCACTTTGGTGGCAAAAACGGGAATGCAGATTATTATCTGAATGGTGTCAAGTTGGGAAAAGGGGAAGTACAATGGGATCTGGGGGTCCTTGTTCATCAGTCAATGAAAGTAAGCATGCAGGTGCAGCAGGCAGTGAAGAAAGCGAATGGCATGTTGGCATTCATAACAAGAGGAGTTGAGTATAGAAGCAAAGAGGTCCTTCTGCAGTTGTACAGGGCCCTAGTGAGACCACACCTGGGGTATTGTGTGCAGTTTTGGTCTCCAAATTTGAGGAAGGACATTCTTGCTATTGAGGGATTGCAGCGTATGTTCACAAAGTTAATTCCTGGGATGGCGGGACCGTCATATGCTGAGAGAATGGAGCGGCTGGGCTTGTATACTCTGGAATTTCGAAGGATGAAACATGTAAGATTATTAAGGGTTTGGACACGCTAGAGGCAGGAAACGTGTTCCCGATGTTGGGGGAGTCCAGAACCAGGGGCCACAGTTTAAGAATAAGGGGTAAGGCATTTAGAACGGTGATGAGTAAACGCTTTTTCACACAGAGAGTTGTGGGTCTGTGGAATTCTCTGCCTCAGAGGGCGGTGGAGGCTAGTTCTCTGGATACTTTCAAGAGAGAGTTATCTAGGGCTCTTAAAGATAGCAGAGTCAGGTGATATGGGGAGAAGGCAGGAATGGGGTACTGATTGTGGATGATCAGCCATGATCACATTAAATGGTGGTGCTGGCTTGAAGGGCCGAATGGCCTACTCCTGCACCTATTGTCTATTGTCGATTGTCTATTGCCTATAACTTCATCTTGGACCTGAAACTTTAACTCTGGTTCTCTCTCCACAGTTCACTGGTCATTGCAGACTCAGTGGGCTGAAGGGCTCATTGTTTCTTAAACGTTGCACTAGTCCCTGCTTTAACTACCTCCTCTGGCTGCTCGCTCCATGTACCCACCACCCTTTGTGTGAAAAAGTTACCCCTCAGATTCCTATTATATATTTCCCCCCCCCCCCCCCCCACTACTTCATCTTAAACCTATGTCCTCTGGTTCCTGATTCCCCTACTCTGGTGAAGTCAAGTCAATAGTGCTTTATTTATCACATAAGCAACTGCACAGTGAAATTCTTTGTGCATATATTACATGCGTGGGTGCTGCATGCACAGAGACTCTGTGCGTCTACCCGATCTATTCCTTTCATGATTTCATATATTGTCCTCATCCAGACAAGAATGAACACTGCTATGAAAACGATGGGATGACTTACAAAGGTACTGAGGACGAGACTGAGTTGAACATCGAGTGCTTGCCGTGGAAGGAGGACTTTGTGCGAAACAAGTTGAACATCAGTAGCTTGAAGGAAGCTCTCCGCGTGGGTCTTGGTGACCATTCCTACTGCCGGTGAGGAAAGAGGGAACATATTTGCCCAATTGTCCCCCGAGCTATTCTCAGATTAGGTCCGGTCATTAAGGTTGTACAGCACCCAAGCAGGCCATTCGGCCCACCAATTCTGTGATGACCATCAAGCACCCTATCAAACCAGTCCTGGAAAGAGTGCAGTGAAGATTTGCAGGGATGTTGCCAGGACTAGATGTGGAGAGGATGTTTCCACAAATTGGAGAGCGTAAGGCTGGCGGGAAAAGGATGTGACTTCAGAAAGGAGATGTGGAGGAATAACATAGGAAGAGTGTTTGAACACATATGATGAGCGTTTGATGGTATTGGCCCTGCACTCGCTGGATTTTAGGATGAGGGGGTGGGGGGACCTCATTGAAACGTACGGAATAATGAAAGGTTTGGATAGAGTGAATGTGGAGAGGATGTTTCCACTAGTGAGAGAGTCTAGGACCAGAGGCCATAGCCTCAGAATAAAAGGATGTACCTTTGGAAAGGAGATGAGGAGGAATTTCTTTGGTCACAGGGTGGTGAATTTGTGGAATTCATTGGTGGTTGTGGAGGCACAGTCAATGGATATTTCTAATGTACAGATTGACAGATTCTTGATTAATATGGGTTATGGGGAGAAGACAGGACAATGGGGTTGAGAAGGGAAAACAGATCAGCTATGATTGAACAGTGGTGTGGACTTGATGGGCCGAATGACTTAATTCTGCTCCCATAATTTATGAACTAATTGAGTCACTAACAAAATGTATAGGGCTGTTTAAGAAAGAACTGCAGTTGCTGGAAAAATCGAAGGTAGACAAAAATGCTGGAGAAACACAGCGGGTGAGGCAGCATCTATGGAGAGAAGGAATTGGTGACGTTTCGGGTCGAGACCCTTCTTCAGACTGATGTCGGGAGGGGGCGGGGAAAAGGAAAGGAAGAGGCGGAGATAGTGGACTTTTGGGAGAGCTGGGAAGGGGAGGGGAAGGAGGGAGAAAGCAAGGACTACCTGAAATTGGAGAAGTCAATGTTCATACCGCTGGAGTGTAAACTAGACAAGCGAAATATGAGGTGCTGTTCCTCTAATTTGCACTGGGCCTCACTCTAGCTTTATAGGGCTGGGACATTATTTCTTGGAGCGCAGGAGACTGAGGGGTGATCTTATAGAGGTGTAAAAAATCATGAGGGGAATAGATACAGTGAAGGTGCATGGTCTTTCTCCCAAGTTGGAGAATCAAGAACTTGAAGGCATAGGTTTAATTTGAGGGAGGAAAGATTTAAATGGGACTGGCAGGCAACATCTTCATACAGGAGGTTGTTCGTATATGGAATGAGATGCCAGAGTTTAAGTGGTTATGGCAGCTAAAATAACAGCATTTAACAGACATTTGGATCAAATGAACACTCATAGTTTTTTTTTCCCTGAGAGTAAAAATTTATAAAACCTAGAGGGCACAGGCTTAAGATGAGAGAGGATAGAGGGACCTCAAAGGCAACTTTTTCATTCAGAGGGTAGTCTGTATCTGGAATGAGCTGTCAGAAGAAGCAGATTAAATTAGTTTTTTTTAAAGACATTTGAACGTGGATGGGGGAGAACCAGTGGATGTGGTGTATCTGGACTTCCAGAAGGCTTTCGACAAGGTCCCACATAAGCGATTAGTATATAAACTTAAAGCATATGGCATTGGGGGTTCAGTATTGATGTGGATAGAGAACTGGCTGGCAAACATGAAGCAAAGAGTAGGAGTAAACGGGTCGTTTTCACAATGGCAGGCAGTGACTAGTGGGGTACCGCAAGGCTCAGTGCTGGGACTCCAGCTATTTACAATATACATAAATGATCTGGATGAGGGAATTGAAGGCAATATCTCCAAGTTTGCGGATGACACTAAGCTGGGGGGCAGTGTTAGCTGTGAGGAGGATGCTAGGAGAATGCAAGGTGACTTGGATAGGCTGGGTGAGTGGGCAAATGTTTGGCAGATGCAGTATAATGTGGATAAATGTGAGGTTATCCACTTTGGTGGCAAAAATAGGAAAACCGACTACTATCTAAATGGTGGCCGATTAGGAAAAGGGGAGATGCAGCGCGACTTGGGTGTCATGGTACACCAGTCATTGAAAGTAGGCATGCAGGTACAGCAGGCAGTGAAGAAAGCGAATGGTATGTTAGCTTTCATAGCAAAAGGATTTGAGTATAGGAGCAGGGAGGTTCTACTTCAGTTGTATAGGGTCTTGGTGAGGCCACACCTGGAGTATTGCGTACAGTTCTGGTCTCCAAATCTGAGGAAGGACATTATTGCCATAGAGGGAGTGCAGCGAAGGTTCACCAGACTGATTCCTGGGATGTCAGGACTGTCTTATGAACAAAGACTGCATAGACTCGGTTTATACTCTCTAGAATTTAGGAGATTGAGAGGGGATCTTATAGAAACTTACAAGATTCTTAAGGGGTTGGACAGGCTAGATGCAGGAAGATTGTTTCCGATGTTGGGGAGGTCCAGGACAAGGGGTCACAGCTTAAGGATAAGGGGGAAATCCTTTAGGACCGAGATGAGAAGGACTTTTTTCACACAGAGAGTGGTGGGTCTCTGGAACTCTCTGCCACAGAGGGTAGTTGAGGCCAGTTCATTGGCTATATTTAAGAGGGAGTTAGATGTGGCCCTTGTGGCTAAGGGGATCAGAGGGTATGGAGAGAAGGCAGGTACGGGATACTGAGTTGGATGATCAGCCATGATCACATTGAAAGGCGGTGCAGGCTCGAAGGGCCGAATGGCCTACTCCTGCACCTAATTTCTATGTTTCTATGTTCTATGTAAGCATTGGAAGAGAAAGGATTTAGAGGGCTATGGGGCCAAATGCAGAAGAAGCTATCGAAGTAGATAAAATGACAACTTTTAAAAGACATTTGGACGGGTATATGGATAGGAAGGTGTTAGGGGGATGTGGACCAAATGCGAGCAAGTCTTCCAACTTGGTCAGCTTGGGCCTGTTTTAGTGCCTGTACATTGCAAATTGCCTCCAGTGTGTAGGATAGTGCTAGTGTACGAGATGGTCGCTCAGCGCCGACCAGAGACCACCTCGTACACCAGCACTATCCTACACACTAGGGAAACTTTACAATGTGCAGAAGCCAATTAACCTACAAACCCGCACGCCTTTGGAGTGTGGAAGGAAACCGGAGCAGCCGGGGAAAACCCACGCGGTCACGGGGAGAACGTACAAACTCCCGTAGACAGTACTTGTGGCCAGGATGGAACCCGGTTCTCTGGCATTGTAAGGCAGCAGCTCTCCCGCTGCGTCACTGTGCTGCCACTGAGATGTGGAGTTGAGAGTCAATGCTGCCATTTATTGCCCATCCACCTGGTCCCTGAGCTCATCAAGAGTAAACACCCTGCTGTTAACGGAGAACATGGATAGCTGACGTTTTGGGTTGGGGCCATTCTTCAGACTAGATTTAAGTAGTTTTATCTAGTTACTTGAATGTTCCGTTCCTCAGGTTCCTGCTTCAATGTAAATCTGTAGAAATAAGGGTTGCATTTGCTGGTTAATATGCAACAGCTCAGGGTGGCACAGGGGTACAGCTGGTAGAGTTGCTGCCTTACAGTGCCAGAGACCCGGGTTCCATCCTGACTATGGGTGCTGTCTGTACGGAGTTTATATGTTCTCCCTGTGACGGCATGGGTTTTCTCCGGGTGCTCCGGCTTCCTCCCACACTCCAAAGCCGTACATGTTTATAGGTTGATACAAGGTACTGGAGTAACTCAGTGGCTCAGGCAGCATCTCTGGAAAATATGGATAGGTGACATGTCAGGTCGAGACCCTTCTTCAGATTTATTATATTCTTTAGACTGAAGAAGTGTCTTGACCCAAAACGTCTCCTATCCATGTTTTCCAGAGATGCTACCTGACCTGCTGAGTTACACCAGCATTTTGTGTCCATCTTCGGTATTTATTCCTTCCTACACATTTTGTCAGCTGCCTGACTTGTGTTACTCTAGCACTTTGTGTCCTTCAGAAAATATGTCCTGTTTTATTCAATCCTCCCACCCACCTCCCACCCCCCTGTTAATCCATTGCTGGTGTGATTTGATGTGTAGAAGAAACACAAGGGGCAGAAAGATTGAACCATTGTCTGTTTATCTTGTGCAGAAACCCAGATGGGGATAAAATGCCTTGGTGCTACATAATGTTGAATGATCAGGTATCCTGGGACCACTGTGACATCCCACAGTGCGGTACAATAAGTGAGTGTCTGACCTTTTCATTTGTTTTACACATTATTGTCAGGTCCACAATTATGCATCATTCTTCTTCTTCCAAACCCACAAAACTACAATGGATGCACAATCACCTTCAGTTCTGAAGATAAAACAAACTGAGGAAAAATATGATTCTGGAAACCTGACCCAGTTATTCTATTAAAGATAGAGACAAAGTGCTGGAGTAACGCAATGGGTCAGGCAGCAGTTCTGGAGAAAATGGACAGGTGATGTTTTGGATCTGGACCCTTCTTAGGACGACCCATAATGTCACCTGTCCATTTACTCTAGAGCGTGTCTACCTTCGGTATAAGCCAGCATCTGCAGCTCATTTTCATTACCAGTTATTCTATTGTCTCACAAAGGTCATGGATTGATGTGATCAATGAGCTTCACTTCCACTCTCGAATTCTCTGTAACTCCCCGCGCTGAAATGTCAAACTCCAAATTCCTTTGTTTGTGGTAAAGTTTTCAGTGATCTTGATTTAGTTATGAAACCCATTTCAGCAAAATATGGCTAAAATCAAAGTCACAAAATGTTGGAGTAAATGAAAAGGTCAGGCAGCATCTATGGTGAACATGGATAGACAACGTTTCATGTTGGGAGTCCATTCTCCAGAGATGCTGCCTGACCTGCTGAGTTACTCCAGCACTTTGTGTCTATTTTTGTGGTGACCTGCACAACCCCTTTAAACTTTAGCCCCTCTTACCTTAAAGTCTTTGATAGGTCCATGAAGGGGAAAAAAGTTCTGACTGTCTGCCCCATTTTTGCCTCTCATCGTTTAATATACTTCCATCAGGTCTCCCCTCAACCTCTGATACTCTAGAGAAAGTAATCCAGGTTAGTCCGACCTCTCCGTGTGGCAAATATGGGCAGCGTTATGGTAAACCTCCTCTGCGCCCTCTCCAAACCATCCATGTCCTTCCTGTATTGAGGTGACAAGAACTGTTCTCAATACTCCAGATGCAGCCGAACCAAAGATTAGTATCCAATACCCTGGAATATCTGACACCATTTGCGGGTGTTAAGGATTGCCTGGGTATAACTGCTACTTGTGGCCCACTGGAGTCATTGAATCATTGCATCATTGAAATATACAGCGTAGAAACAGACCCTGCGACCCACCAAGTCCAGGCTGAGCATTGATCACCAGTTCAGACTAGTTCCCTATTATCCCACTTCCTCACCCATTCCCTACACACTAGGGGTGAGGACTATTAACCTGCGGATGTGGGAGAAAACTCAAGCACTCGGTGGAAACCCACGTGGTCACAAACTGCACACACACATCACCCGAGGTCAGGATAAGTCCCCAGTCTCCAGCTTTGTGAGGCAGCAGCTCTACCAGCTGCACCACTCTACCGCCCTGAATTGGATGGAACATGATAATACTACTTCTGGGCGTCTCAGTGATTTGCTGCACTACAGTGCCGGAGACACAGGTTCGACCATGACCTCGGGTGCTGTCTGTACAGAGTTTGTACGTACTATCGTCTGGGATGGTGCTAATGTACAGGGGTGGCACGTACTCGGTGGGCCGAAGGGTCTGTTTCCCCGCTGTACCTCTAAACTGAACCAAACTACCAGCTGCGCCACTGAGTCGCCGCAGTTGCTCAGCCGTTGACGTCTTGTGTCTGCCCTGTTGTCCCACAGACGCTGTTGCAAGGAGGCCCCCTCCCCTGGCCAGGATGTCTTTAGCCAGGGTTCCCAAGCTCTCCTGCGGGAAACGGAGGCTCAAGAGCTTTCGGCAGCGCGTCATCGGCGGGAGCACGGCAATGCGAGGTGCACACCCCTGGATAGCAGCCATTTACATCGGCAACAACTTCTGTGCAGGAACCCTCATATCTCCTTGCTGGGTCATCACTGCCGCCCACTGTTTCATACACAGGTAACCAGACACTTTAAGAGGCCGGTATTGGTCACTGAGTCATACAGGACAGAAACAGGCCAAGTTTCCCATCTTCCCAGCTCTTAGCAGGGAACTGAACCATCCTCTCACCAACTAGAGAGCAGTCCTGACCTCCCATCCACCTCATTGGAGACCCTTGGACTATCTTTAATTGGACTTTACTGGACTTTATCTCACACTAAACGTTATTCCCTTTGTCCTGTGGCTGTACGCTGTGGACTGCTTGATTGTAATCACGTATAGTCTTTCTGCTGAAGACAGACATAAAATGCTGGAGTAACTCAGCGGGATAGGCAGCATCTCTGGAGAGATGGGCGACGTTTTGGGTCGAGACCCTTCTTCAGACTGATCGTCTTTCCGTTGACTGGATATCATGCAACAGAAAAAGCTTTTCACCGGACCTCGGTACATGTGACAATAAATGAAACTACCAGGCTTTGCCCCACCCCCACCGCCTTAAACTGTCCTCCCCCCCCCCCCCCCCCCCCCCCGACTACAATCAGTCTGAATAAGGGTCCCAACACAAAATGTCATCTATCCATATTCCCCCAGAGATGCTGCCTGACCTGCTGTGTTACTCCAGCACTTTGTATTCTACTCTATTCCTATCCATGTTCTATAATCTGACTGTTGACCTCTGTTCCAATTCACATTCTCTAACCTGACCCCGTTCTCTAATCTGACCCACGTTCTCTAATCTGACCTGTGTTCTCTAATCTGACCTGCGTTCTCTAATCTGACCCGCGTTCTCTAATCTGACCCGCGTTCTCTAATCTGACCCAGGTTCTCTAATCTGACCTGTGTTCTCTAATCTGACCCACGTCTCTAATCATACCCGGTTTCTCCAATCTGATCTAGATTCTCCACTTTGACCTGCGTTCTCTAACCTGACCCACGTAGTCCAATATGATCCTCGTTCTCCAATCTGACACGCTTTCTCTAACCTGACCCGCATTCTCTAACCTGACCCGCGTTCTCTAACCTGACCCACACTCTCTAATCTGATCCATGTTGTTTAATCTGATGTTAATTTTCTAATCTGACCTGTGTTCTCTAATCTGATGTTAATTCTCTGATATGACCTGCATTCTCTAATATCCCACGTTCTCTAATCTGACCTGTGTTCTCTAATCTGACCCACCTTCGCTATTCAGACCAGCATTCTTTAATCTGACCCATGTTCTCTAATCTGGCGGGCGTCTCCTATTCTGACCTGTGTTCTCTGCCCTGACCCTAGATCTCTTTACCTTTCAGCCCACTGATGTCATCCATCAGAGTTGTGTTGGGCCAACACAATTTTAATAAAACTGACAAACACACTCAGGAATTTGAAATCGAGAAATACATTTTCCCAGATGACTACAGCCCATATGAAGAAAACAGACATGACCTCGGTAAAATAGCAAATATATCTTTTTCTCAGAGGAAGTGTGATATTATTTTTGAATGGCTCTGTATTTGTGTGTGGTGGTGTATGTACTTTGTGTGTGTGTTTGTGGGCACTTAGCTGTGTCAGTGTTCATGTTGGTGTTTGTTTCTCATATATGTTGGTGTGTGTGTGTCTGTGCATGTACTGTTGGTGATGCGTGTGTGTGTTAGAGTAGGTATTGTCAGTGTGTGTGTGTGCTGGTGTGTACTGTATGTGTGGTGGTGTATTTATTTTGTGTGGGTGTATTAGTGCGTGGATTGTCTGTGTAAATGTGTTAGCGTACGGATTTTAGACAATAGACAATAGGTGCAGGAGGAGGCCATTCGGCCCTTTGAGCCAGCACCGCCATTCAATATGATCATGGCTGATCATCCACAATCAGCACCCCATGCCTACCTACTCCCCATATCCCTTGACTCCGTTATCTTTAAGAGTATCTAACTCTCTCTCGAAAGCATTCAGAGAATTGGCCTCCATTGCCTTCTGAATTCCACAGATTCACAACCTTCTGTGTGAAAAAGTTTTTCCTCATCTCCGTTCTAAATGTCTTACCCCTTATTCTTAATCTGTGGCCCCTGGTTCTGGACTCCCCCAACATCAGGAACATGTTTCCTGCCTCTAGCATGTCCAAACCCTTAATAATGCTATATGTTTCAATCAGATCCCCTCTCATCCTTCTAAATTTCAGAGTATACAAGCCCAGCTGTTTCATTCTATCAACATATGACAGTCCTGTCATCCTAGGAATTTACCTCATGAACCTAAACTGCACTCCCTCAATAGCAAGAATGTCCTTCCTCAAATTAGGGGACCAAAACTGCACACAATACTCCAGGTGTGGTCTCACTAGGGCCCTGTACAACTGCAGAAGGACCTCTTTGCTCCTATACTCAACTCCTCTTGTTATGAGCCATTAGCTTTCCTCACTGCCTGCTGTACCTGCATGCTTACTTTCAGTGACTGATGAACAGGGACCCCCAGATCTCGTTGTACTTCCCCTTTTCCCAACTTGACACCATTCAGATAATAATCTGCATTCCCGTTTTTTCCACCAGTGGATAACCTCACATTTATCCACATTAAACTGCATCTGCCATGCATCTGCCCACTCACACAACCTGTCCAAGTCACCCTGCATCCTCATAGCATCCTCCTCACAGTTCACACTGCCACCCAGCGTTGTGCCATCTGCAAATTTGCTAATGTTACTTTTAATCCCGTCATCTAAATCATTAATATATATTGTAAATAGCTGCGGTCCCAGCGCCGAGCCTTGCGGTACCCCACTAGTCACTACCTGAAATGGGCCCGTTTATCCCTACTCTTTGTTTCCTGTCTTGCCAACCAATTTTCTATCCATGACAGTACCCTACCCCCAATACCATGTGCCACTAATCTCCTATTTGGGCCCTTGTGAAATGCTTTTTGAAAGTCCAAGTACACTACACCCACTGGCTCTCCCTTGTTCATTTTCCTAGTTACATCCTCAAAAATTCCAGAAGATTAGTTAAGCATGATTTCCCCTTTGTAAATCCATGCTGACTCGGACCGATCCTGTTACTGCTATCCAAATGTGCCGTTATTTCATCTTTCATAATTGACTCCAGCATCTTCCCCACCACCGATGTCAGGCTAACTGGTCTATAATTCCCTGTTTTCTCTCTCCCGCCTATCTTAAAAAGTGGGATAACATTAGCTACCCTCCAATCCACAAGAACTGATCCTGAATCTATGGAACATTGGAAAATGATCACCAATGTGTCCACGATTTCTGGAGCCACTTTCTGCCTGTATATGTATGTTAGCGTGTGTATTGTCCATGTGTGGATGTTAGTATTTTTAGTGTCTGTTTGCGATAGTGTTTGTATTGTTTGTGAATGAGTGCTCTGGCCGTGTGTGTATGTGTGTTGTTCGTGCATATGTCTGTATATTGTCTATGTATTTTTGTGTGTGTATGTGTATGTGTATTGTCCAAGTGTATTTGTATTTCCACTGTATGTGTGTATTGTCTGTGTATGTGTGTATTGTCCGTGTGTGTGTGTGTGCCTTTTGTGTGCATGTATTGTCCCTGTGTGTGTGCTTAGTGTTTGTGTGTGCGTGCATTTTGTATGTGTCTGCATATTGTGTGTGTCTGTGTGTCTGCGTATTGTGTGTGTGTATATTGTGTGTGTGTGTGTATATTGTGTGTGTGGGTGTGGTGTTGGGTTTTGTGTGTGTGTGTATGTATCTTGTGGGTGTGGTGTATGTATTGTGTCCGTGTATACTGTGCGTGTGTGTGGACGTATCTATGCATACCACAACCAGAGTTCCTTTTGTTCCCTAGCCCTGCTAAAACTGAAGAAGAAGTGGAAGCAGTGTGTAGTCAAGTCTCGCTTTGTCCGACGTTTGTGTTTACCGAGCCCTGATATTGACTTTTCGGATAAGTCCGTGTGCCAGATCGCTGGATGGGGTCACACCGTAGAAGGTAAGCAGGCACGGGCAGAAATTATTGCCAAAAGCCAAGATCTAGTCCGAGAGAACAATTTGGAGAAAGAAACCAATGCAAAAAGTACTCAGATGATCATATAGGAAATAGCCCGTCCTTGTGCCATTGATAGCCCTGTCTTTGATGTAAGAAAATTGGGAGGGAGTACAGGTTACCAGACTAACTGTGAGGTGTGGTATCAGTCACACGCTCATTGGCCCAACTTGCCCATGCCGACCAAGGTACCCCATCAATGGACACAGAGTGCTGGAGTAACCCAGCAGGCCAAGCAGCACATGGGAAAACACGGATAGATAACGTTTTGGGTCAAAACCCTTCTTCAGACTGATTGTTCTATGCTAGTCCCACCTGCCTGCCTTTGGTCCATATCTCTCTAAATCTTTCCTATCAATGTACCTGTCTAAATGTTTTTCAATGTTGAAATCCTGCCTCAATTATCTCCTCTGGCAGCTCATTCCACATACCCACGTCTCTGTGTGTGAAATATTTGTCCTTCAGGTTCCTGTTAAATCTTTCCCCTCTCACCTTCAGCCTATTAGAAGGCATTAGCTGTGAGAAGAGGTTGGCCAAACTTGGATTGTTTTCTCTGGAGCATTGGAGGTTGAAGGGAGACCTGATAGAAGTTTATCCAATTATGAGAGGTGTCGATAGGGTAGAAATGTCAAAAGACTAGATGGCATACCTTTCAGATGAGAGGAGCACGATTTAAAGGAGACAAGTGGAACCTGTCGGGTCCCTGTCACACGGGTGATTGGGAATGATCAGCCATGCTCACATTGAATGGTGGTGCTGGCTCGAAGGGCTGAATGGCCTACTCCTGCACCTATTGTCTATTGTCTGTTGTCTTTTGTCCCCCAACGGAACCTGTTCCCCAACGCAATATTGCACCACTAACCCATAGCCCCCACGGGAGGCGTGGTCCCCCAACTGAACCCATTCCTGAACGCACGATTCCAGCAAGCCCCTGCCTCCCTCAGCAGTGGACTTTAAAAAAATCCAGTTGCACTTCCCCTGCCTGCCGCAACAGTTCCAATTGCAATGCCAATTTGCCCTTCTCCTCCTGTTGAAGCACTTGCTGTAATATCCCTTTGAGGTGAAAAGTTCAGAATGTTCCTGAATTCCAACTATATCGAAGTGTGTTGGAAGCTGATAGGAAGGATTTTAACAGTCGAAATCTTGTTAAAGTTGACATTTTTTAAGCTTTAATCATCAATAACTTGTTAAATATAACATCTTCACTATAAGCTGCTGGAAAAAGGCTCCCTGTGAGAAGCTGCAGTTACCGTTGGCAACGCCCCATTGTGATGTCATTGTGGCGCTCGGCAGCTTGAGAGCTCATTGTGATTGGTGCACTGTGAGTGGCATTGCGACATCATCACTGGAAGCTGCTAGAAAAAGGCTCTCTAGGAGAAGCGTTTTTTGCTTTAAAGAAAACTGTAATCATGAATAACGTTAAATATACGATGAAATCTTAAGTGAACCTGATTATGGCGTGGAAGGGAAAATTGTGAGTAAGAATATGTAAAAATGTAATTTATGTACATACAACACACATACACGATGAGATTTTTAGTACATAGATAGATAGTTAGATAGATAGATAGATAGATAGATAGATGGATAGATAGATGGATAGATAGATGGATAGATAGACAGATAGATAGATAGATAGATAGATAGATAGATGGATAGATGGATAGATGGATAGATGGATAGATGGATAGATGGATAGATGGATAGATGGATAGATGGATAGATGGATAGATGGATAGATGGATAGATGGATGGATAGATGGATAGATGGATAGATAGATGGATAGATAGATGGATAGATGGATAGATGGATAGATGGATGGATAGATGGATAGATGGATAGATAGATGGATAGATGGATAGATAGATGGATAGATGGATAGATATATAGATGGATAGAAAGATATATGGGCAAATATTTTAACACAGGGAGTGGTGGGTGTATAGAGGCAGATAGGAAAGTGACATTTAAGGGGCTTTAAGATAGGCTAAAAAGGTTCAATAATTAAATGGGTCTTTATTATCACATGTACTAATTTCAAAGCACATAGAAATGCAGGGATATGGATCACATGCAGGCAGAGGAGATTAGTTTGGTGGGACATCTTTGTCTGCATGGATGAGTTGGGATGAAGGGCCAGTTTCTGTGTGGACCATGGGAGGAAACTGGAGCACATGGTGAAAACCCACGCGGTCACAGGGAGAATGTGCAAACTCAGTACAGACAGCACCCATAGTCAGGATCAAACCCACGTCTCTGGCGCTGTGAGGCAGCAACTCTAGCGCTGTGCCACCTTGTTGCCCTAAAATGGTGCCAAGGGATATGGGCCAAATGCAGGCAAATGGGACTAGTTTAGATGGGACATCTTGGTCTGCATGGACGAGTTGGGCTAAAGGGCCTGTTTCTGTGCTGTGTGGCTCGGCTACTGAAGTTCACAAGTGATAGGAGCAGAATTAGGCCATTCGGCCTATTAAGTATACTCTGCCATTCAATCATAGCTGATCTATATTTCCCTCTTCACCCCATTCTCCTGCCTTCTCCCCATAACCTCTGACACCCTTGCTAATCAATAATCTGCATATCTTTGCCTTAAAAATATCATTCCTTGTGCAGTTGTATAGGGCCCTAGTGAGACCACACCTGGAGTATTGTGTGCAGTTTTGATCCCCTAATTTGAGGAAGGACATTCTTACTATTGAGGAAGTGCAGCATAGGTTTACAAGGTTAATGCCCGGGATGGCGGGACTGTCATATACTGAGAGAATGGAGCGGCTGGTCTTGTATACGCTGGAGTTTAGAAGGACGAGAGGGGATCTAATTGAAACATATAAGATTATTAAGGGTTTGGACACGCTAGAGACAGGAAACATGTTCCCAATGTTGGGGGAGTCCAGAACCAGGGGATACAGTTTAAGAATAAGGGGTAAGCCATTTAGAATGGAAATGAGGAAACACTTTTTCACACGGAGAGTTGCGAGTTTGTGGAAATCTCTGCCGGTTCTCTGGTTGCTTTCAAGAGAAAGCTAGATAGGGGTCTTAAAGATAGCAGAGTCAGGGGATATGGCGAGAAGACAGGAACGGGGTACTGATTGGGGATGATCAGCCATGATCACATTGAATGGCGGAGCTGACTCTAAGGACCGAATGACCTACTCCTGCACCTATTGTCTATTGTCTATTGCCTATTGCCTCCACAGCCTTCTATAGTAATGAATTCCATCGAAGCATTCCCTCTTTTGCAGATGCCACTGTGTATGCCAAGACATTGCAGGAGGCGTCGGTCCCCATCATTCCGCAGGTGCTGTGCACCAGTGACCAGTTCTATGGTGCGGATGTGACGCCCAACATGATTTGTGCTGGAGATATCGTCAAGTCCATCGATGCCTGCCAGGTACATCAGGGAGCACCGACTCTGCCTTGCTCTGCGCAGGTCACCTGCAACATTTAGCTTCAAGGAGAGGTTGGACAACCTTACATTGGGGCAGCCCAGTGGCGCAGCGGTAGATAGGACTGAAGAAAGGTCTCGACCCGAAACATCACCCATTCCTTCTCTCCAGAGATGCTGCCTGTCCCGCTGAGTTACTCCAGCATTTGTGACTATTTCCTATGGGTGCTCCAGGTTGCTTCCACGTCTCAGAGACGTGCAGGTTTGTAGAAGGGTCCCGAGCCGAAACTTCACATATGTCTGAAGAAGGGACTCAACCCGAAACATCATCTATTCCTTTTCTCTCGAGATGCCGTCTTACCTGCTGAGTGACACCAGTTGTTATTTTTTGCCTCTCTGCAGGTTTGTAGGTTAATTAGCCCTCTGTAAATCATCCCTATTGTGTAGGGAGTGGATGAGAAAGTGAGATAACATGGAACTAGTGTGAATGGGTGATCGATGGTGTCACTATAAAGTGCTTCTCATGGACTTTTACTTTTATACTTTGGCCCACCGAATATGTACTGACAGGAGATCGCCCCGTACACAGGTGCTATCCTACACACTAGGGGAAAATTTCCATTTTACTGAAGCCAATGAACTTACAATCCTGTACATCTTTGGAACGTGGGAGGAAACCGGAGCACCTGGAGAAAAACCACGCGGTCACAGGGAGAACGTGTAAACTCCACACAGACAGCCCCCATAGTCAGGTTTGAACCTGGGTCTCTGGCGCTGTTCCTTGTCCCTTCATCTCCAGGATGGCTGGTTGATGATGCTAACCCCTTGTTGTTGTGTTGATCTCGACAGGGGGACTCTGGAGGGCCACTGGCCTGTTACTCGCACGGCACTGGCTATCTGCACGGAGTCGTCAGCTGGGGAGAAGGCTGTGCCCATATGAACAAGCCTGGTGTATACACGAGAGTCACCAAGTACCTGGACTGGATCTACCGTAAAATCAAACGCAGGCCGAAGTACATAAGCTGTGTTTGATTTTACAGTACGTGGGGAATCCAATTACACCCCCCCCCCTCCCTCCCTTACTCACTCCCTCACTCTCCCTCCCTCCCTTACTCCCTCCCTCTCTCACTCCATCACTCTTTCCCTCTCCCCCTCCCTTACTCACTCCCCCACTCTCCCTCCCTCCCTTACTCCCTCCCTCTCTCACTCCATCACTCTTTCCCTCTCCCCCTCCCTTACTCCCTCCCTCACACTTCCCCCTCCCTTACTCCCTCCCTCCCTTCCTCACCCTCTTCCTCACCCTCTTCCTCACTCACTTCCCCTCCCATACTCCCTCCCTCCCTTTCTCACTCTCTCACTCACTCACACCCTCTCTCCCTCTGTCCTTCCCTCCCTCACTCTCTCCTTCCTTCCTTCCTTCCTTCCCTCCCCCCTTCCTTCCTCATTCTTTCACTCCCTCTCTCTCACACTCACTCACTCTTCCTTATTGCCGTGAGTGCACATGTGGTAAGGAGTCTTTGAAATAATCTTCACTGTTTAATTATTCAACGCTGAAACTCAGCAAAGACATTGGCAAATGCTGTTTTAATTCAGTGCTGGATTAGTATTGTTAAACTGACTGTGAATTTAACTGCTTAATATCCCGACAAAGCTGAAAACTTGTTTTCGGAGAAAAATTATGGACTCATTAAAAAGGGATTTTCTTTCATTTTCTTGGAAGGCTTTCATTTTCTTTGTGACTACAAATATTGGGAATATGAATTAAAACTGAATAACTTAAAAGTAGTGTCATTTCCACCTTGCTGTTGTACATGGATCCCTTCGTGTCTCCTCTGTGTCCCACAGATCTTGCCCCCCTTCCCCCCAGACGGAGCAAGGGTAGAGGTCCCCTGGTCCTCACCTTCCACCCCACCAGCCTCTGCATCCAACACATCATTCCCGACATTCCCGCCACCTCCAATGGGATACCACCACCGGTCACCTCTTCCCACCACCACCCCTTCCAGGTTTCTGCAGTGATTGGTCCCTCTGCAACTCTGCTGGCTGCACGGAGTTTGTATGTTCTCCCTGTGACCACGTAGATTTCTTCAGGTGCGCCGGTTTCCTGCCACTTCCCAAACACGTGCGGGTTTGTAGGTTAATTGCCCTCTGTAAATTGCCCCTAGCGTGTAGGGAGCAGATGAGGAAGTGGGATAACATAGAATGGGTGATTGGTGGTTGGCATGGACTCTGTGGGCTATAAAGCCTGTTTCCATGCTGTATCTCTATGAAGTGCTTCTTATGCATTCAGACTCACACAGCAGCCGTTTAGTAGAATTACTTAGCCTTTAGTTTACTTTAGGGATAGAGTATGAAAACAATCCCACCGATGTCACACCAACCAGCAATCACCAGTACACTAGTTCTATCCTACGCATTAGGGTCAATTTACAGAAGCCAATTAACCTACACGTATTTGAAGTGTGGGAGGAAACTGGAGCACCCGGAGAAAACCCACGCAGTCACGGGGAGAACGTGCAAACTCCGTGCAGACAGCAGGGATCAATCCCAGGTCTCTGGTGCTGTGAGGCAGCAACTCTACTGCTGCGCCACCATGCCATCCTTCCACGAAGTGCTTCTGCTGCATCCAGACCCACACAGCAGCTGTTCCCTGCAGCTTCATCATCGAGATAGCTGGTGGCCGATGTTGCCCTCCTCCAGCACCTCCGATGGATTATTGGAAGGATAAGTTCAAGGGGTGAACAACGTACTCCAATAACTTGCAAACAAAGACAATAAAAACAGAAAATTCCAGGTTGGTCAGCATCCAGGACCAGAGAATCAGGGTAAATATTTGACATGAAGACCTTTGATTTGAGCCGACTGACACTGTTCATGTTCATAAGTGATAGGAGCAGAAAAGTAGGCCATTCAGCCCATCAAGTCTACTCTGCCATTCGATCATGTGGTAAACTAAACTAAACTCAAGTAAACTAAACTCAATTTAATTCTACACCATTTTATCTTTTCTTCTCAACCCCATTCTCCTGCCATCTCCACATAATCCATGACTGACATCCTTACTAATCAAGAATCTGTCAATCTCTGCCTTAATAATAACCATTGATTTGGCCTCCACAGCCTTCCGTGGCAAAGAATTCCACAGATTCATAACTAAATAACTACATGACTAAATAAATTCCTCCTCATCTCCTTCCTAAAGGAACATCCTTTAATTCTGAAGCTATGGCCTCTAGTCCTAGACTCTCCCACTAGTGGAAACATCCTCTCCACATCCACTCTATCCAAGCCTTTCACTATTCACTGTGAGGGGACATAGTTGCCTGGTGGCAGAACAGCAAAGGTGCCCGGGTAACTGGATTGGTAACCCAACCAGTTCCATTCTGCCTTGCTGTGAAATAAAACCTGAGGATGCTGGAAAGACTCAGCATGTTAGGCAGCATCTGTGGAGTGGTAAACAGTCATAGTTCCACAACCAGTCACAGGAAGCAGTGCAGCAGTCCTCCACATTGTACGCCTCTTGAGATCACACCATCCCTAGCCAACAATCAGCCTATCAGGGAACCATCGTGCCTGAGGTCACGTGTTGCCGGCGTTGATTTGTCATGGTCTTTTCTCACCTGCTGTTCTTCCCACCCTCCCCCCATACACCACGCTCCCCTCCCCCCCACATAGAAGGATCATAACCCGAAACTTCATTTATTCCTTTTTCTCCAGATTCCTTTTATCTCCTTTTTCTCAAACGCTGAGTTACTCCAGCATTTTGTGTCTATCTCAAAGTCAAGTCAAAAGAGTTTATTGTCATGTGTCCCTGACAGGACAATGAAATTATTTCTTTGCTTAGCACAACAGAACATAGTAGGCATTGACTACAAAACAGATCAGTGTGTCCATATAACATTATATACGTAAATACACACGTGAATGAATAAATTGATAAAGTGCAAATAGCAGATAAAGGGGTATTAATGTACAGAGTTTTGTCCGAGCCATGTTTAATAGCCTGATGGCTGTGGGGAAGTAGCTATTCCTGAACCTGGTCGTTGCAGCCCTCAGGCTCCTGTACCTTCTACCTGAAGGTAGCAGGGAGATGAGTGAGTGGCCAGGATGGTGTGGGTCCTTGATGATACTGCCAGCCTTTTTGAGGCAGCGACTGCGATAGATCCCCTCGATGGAATGGAGGTCAGAGCCGATGATGGACTGGGCAGTGTTTACTACTTTTTGTAATCTTTTCCTCTCCAGGGCGCTCAAGTTGCCGAACCAAGCCACGATGCAACCGGTCAGCATGCTCTCTACTGTGTACCTGTAGAAGTTAGAGGGAGTCCTCCTTGACAGACCGACTCTCCGTAATCTTCTCAGGAAGTAGAGACGCTGATGAACTATCTTAATAATTGTATCTGTGTTCTCGGACCAGGAAAGTTCTTCAGAGATGTGCACGCCCAGGAATTTGAAGCTCTTGACCCTTTCAACCATCGACCCGTTGATATAAACAGGACTGTGGCTCCCCATCCTACTCATTCCAAAGTCCACAATCAGTTCCTTGGTTTTGCTGGGGTTGAGGGCCAGGTTATTGTGCTGGCACCATATGGACAGTCGCTCAATCTCTCTTCTATACTCTGACTCATCTCCATCAGTGATACGTCCCACAACAGTGGTGTCATCAGCGAACTTGATGATGGAGTTCGCACTATGACCGGCTACGCAGTCATGAGTATAGAGTGAGTACAGCAGGGGGCTGAGCATGCAGCCTTGAGGTGCTCCCGTGCTGATTGTTATTGATTCTGACACATTACCATCAATACGAACAGACTGTGGTCTGTCAATGAGGAAGTTGAGGATCCAATTGCAGAGGGATGCGCAGAGACCCAGTTTATCTTTGGTGTCAACCAGCATTTTTGGTTCTTTGTTTCGAGAGTTTTTTCAATTTACTTTGGTTTATTGTCACATATACCGAGGTACATAGAAAATAGGTGCAGGAGTAGGCCATTCGGCCCTTCGAGCCTGCACTGCCATTCAATATGATCATGGCTGATCATCCAACTCAGTAGCCTGTACCTGCCTTCTCTCATTACCCCCTGATCCCATTAGCCACAAGGGCCACCATTAGCCACAAGGGTACGGTGAAAATCTTTTAGTTGCGTGCGATCCACTCAGCAAAAAGACTGTACATGATTACAATCAAGCCGTCCACAGTGTACAGATACAGGATAACGGGAATAATGTTTAATGAAAGATAAAATGCAGCAAAGTCCGATTAATGATATTTTGAAGATAAAAAATAAAAATGTAAAAGATGGGAGCAATTGTAATGAATTATTGCAGATCCACTTCTGGGACCAGCCTGCATAGAGTCCCCTGGCTTGGGTGCCATCTTGTTATTAACTTTTCAAAAGATACAAAAATGCTGGAGTAACTCAGCGGGTTTGGCAGCATCTCTGGAGAACATGGAAAGGCGATGTTTTGGGTTTGGAAATTAGCGAATTCCATGTTCATACTGTTGGGTTGTAAGCTACCCAAGCAGAACAAGAGTGTTCTGTTCTTCCAGCGTGTGTGTGGCCTCATTCTGACAGTGGAGTAGGCCCTGAACTGAAAGGTCAGTAGGGGAATGGGAGGGGAATTTAAATGGTTAGATCCAGCAGGCCTTGATGGACAGATGGCAAGTGTCTGGTGAATCGGTCGCTGAGTCTAGGCTTGGTCTCATCAATGTACAGGAGGCTACATGGGGAACACCGTAATGCAGTAGATGAGGTTAGAGGAGGTGAACGTGGACCTCTGTCTCACCTGGAAGGGTTGTCATTCAATATTCACCAATCTGTCAACATCTTAAAATGGTTTGGCCCTGAAATATGTCTGCACAACACCAATGAGCCAAGGTTACACAGACAAGAATTACATTAATACCCTGTTAACCAATTTCGAGCTTCCAGTAACGATGGGCTTGTTTAGTTTAGGGATACAGCGCGGAAACAGGCCCTTCAGCCCACCAGGTCTGCGCGACCAGCAGTGCCCACACACTGGCACTAACACACACACACTAGGGACAATTTCCAATTTTTTTTAACCAAAGCCAATTAACTTACAAACCTGTACGTCTTTGGAGAATGGGAGGAAACTGGAACACCCGGAGGAAACCCACGCAGTCGTGGGGAGAACGTACAAACTCTGTAAGACACCAAACATAGTCAGGATCGAATCCGGTTCTCTGGCATTGTAAGGCAGCAACTCTACCGCTGGGCCACCGTGCCGGCGCTTGTTGGTGTGAGAATTGTGTGAACTCTGGCATTGTTCCCCTGATGAGAAAAAAATAATCAAACAAAAATAATATTCAGATGCTGGAAATCTGAAGTGAAATCTAAAAATACAGCAAACACTTTGCAAGTCCGGCAGTGGGCAGCACAGTGGCGCAGCTGGTAGTGCTGCTGCCTCACAGAGCCAGGGACTCGGGTACGATCCTGAACTCAGCTGCTGTCTCTACGGAGTTTGTATGTTCTCCCTGTGACCGCATGGGTTTTCTTTGGGTGCTCTGGTTTCCCCACACATCCCCTCGCACCCCTCAGATCCTGTATAATTCTTACACCTCTCATCTTAAACCTAAGACAATAGAAAATAGGTGCAGGAGTAGGCCATTCGGCCCTTCGAGCCAGCACCGCCATTCAATGTGATCATGTCTGATCGTCCACAATCAGTACTGCGTTCCTGCCTTCTCCCCATATCCCCTGACTCCGCTATCTTTAAGAGCTCTGTCTAGCTCGCTCTCGAAAGCATCTAGAGAGCCAGCTTCCACCACCCTCTGAGGCAGAGAATTCCACAAACTGACAACTCTCTGAGTGTAAAAGCTTTTCCTCATCTGTGTAAAAGCTTTTCCTCATCCTCAAATGGCTTACCCCTTATTCTTAAACTGTGGCCCCTGGTCCTGGACTCCCCCAACATTGGGATACAGCCCTCTAGTTTTAGACTTCCCTGTGCTGGGAGAAAAAAACTGTGACCTCTGACCTCTGCCCCTTATGATTTTGTAAACCTCTATGAGGTCACCCCTCAGCTCCATGTACTTCAAGGAAAACAATCCCAGCCTATTTAAGGACGGCACTGTGGCGCAGCGGTGGGATTGCTGCCTTACGGTGCCAGAGACCCAGGTTCGATCCTGACTAGTCAAGCTTGTGATTAAGGTTGTTGAGCTGTTCCCGATCGCGAATGCAGAAATCGGCGCCACAGTGCAGTTTTTGGATCGGTTTTTATCACTTCGCTAGTCGGAGCGGATCAATCATTGGCGGTCATGGGATAGGGTCCCAACGAGATCGTAGAACAGAGTCTAGCAAGCACTGGGGCAAAAGAGCCTTTGGGATTAGAGGC
The DNA here is from genome assembly GCA_963514005.1 of Raja brachyura. The sequence goes on along the minus strand of OY740783.1, from coordinate 118,186,892 downwards.
CCTACTTGGTTGGGCTAAAGGCCCTCTCCTTTGGTTTGAAGGCCCATAAAACTATTGATCGAAGTTAGCAGCTGCAGCTGCTGCTGAGACCAATCTAGGGTTGGTCCTCTCCTATGGGTTAAAGGCCCGTAAAACTATAGTGGTTAGAGGCCCAGCCCAGAATTGGATATCCGATTGACGGGATATTTAAAGACAAAACTGGGTTTAAGCAGTGTGAAGCAACAAAGTACTGCATCGTTGGTGGGGGTGCAGATTGGAAGTGCGCTCCAAAAATCGGCATCGATTGCCAGCGTGAAGAGGTTGTGCACTGACACCCAATACTTAGCAGATAGGAAGGGAAACCCCTTACAAGGGTGAACCTAGGCGGGTTCAAGTCCAAGCCTGTGTGAGATATCTGGATCCCTGTAAAACGGAGGAAGGAGTCTCGAATGGTATTGGGCACTTAGTGATTAGAGTATAAATTTGTCAAAAATACTTTAATCAATCTGAAAATATTATATCCCTAAAGACGTTCCGTACAAATTTTGAATTCGAACTTGCGTAAAAAAATTTAATTGGATAAAGAAAAACGAACTGAAAATTCTCCCATTCAAATTTAATAATATTCAGAATCTCATATTGAGGTGCTGGCTAATTCCGAGTGTATATATCTTTCTTTTCAAATTAACTTGCGTATAAATACTTCGTAAGACTTGTTAATAGTTAAAATTTGTGAAGCTATCTTTCAAAAGTGTATTTAAAACTGTGGATAGTTGCATTGTATTTCAATTCAAAGTGTATATATATTTCCTTCCAGATTAATCTGTGTATAATAAAACTTTCAAGTAGAAATTTAAAGTGTATTTAATACTGCCTTTGTGGCATTGTGTTCATTGTGTATTGTCTTTGATTTAAATTTTGAATGTTGGATACACTTGTGATATTTGAATTGGCTGTAGAGATAAATAGTTGATTAAGACTGCAATTGTAATTGGAGTCCGAATCGTGGCCGATCAACCAGGAGTTTGTCCCCCCACTGATTGATTGTTGATTAGTACCTGATAGCGAAGAGTAACTGAGAGAGGGAAAGTAATTTTTAGTAAAGAGTAACCTGACGGGAAAGGTCCCCCTAAGTCTAAGCATTTAGTGTGAGGAAAATGTGCCTGATGGTAAAGAGTAGCTAATGAAGAAAAGGTGCCCCTCAGCAAAGAGTACCCTAGGAAGGGGAAAGTCTTCTATATCGGAGGGAGAGGTTCCCTGGTTGATAGCAGCGCGACGAGGGATTGAAATACTGTGATTTGCTTTTGAAACTGTACGGTTAACGAATGCGATATTAGACAAATGCTTGTGGTTTATAAAGGAACGTGGCTGTGCATGGTAATAATAGATGGTGTAGTTTCTTGTCTGTGTACGGTTTTGCTTGCATGTTTGGAGCTCATTTGCATGTGTTTAGATTGCGGTTGCTCTGGGTATAGGAAACAGGCTGCGGGAGCGTGTTTGGTTGCGATTGGCTGTTTGATTGTTCCCTGGAGCACTTTGATCTTTGTGATTGATGACTGAGGATTGTGGAAATTGTAAAGTTGAAAGTGTGTGGACTTGTGGAAGACAGGAGAAGAATTTGAATAGTAGATTGGAAAGATTGATTGTGCAATTGTGTGAAAGAGGCGTGAGACTGCTAGCGTTTCAGAACCGTTGGTCATTGTTCGGGAGCGACCTTGGTAGTCTCGGAGATTGAGATAAGGGGGGAATAGTTAAGAAGTTGTGAGTGGCTTAGGAGTTGCTTCCATTGTCCAAAAGAATGGGGAATCACGTGGAATGGGATAAGACTGCTGATTCTGAAAGTCTGTTACAAGTAATATGCAGGGAGTTTCCACAAAGGGCTGAACGATTGAGAAATATTTCCAGGGTATTAAATAAAGAATTAGGGAGCGAATTATGGCCCGAGGGTGGCGTTGGTACATTGAAGGGATTGAAGTACATTGAGCAAATTATATGGCAATGCAGCGATAGTGAAGAGGCAAGAGGATTAATCGGATTGTGGAAATATTATTATGAGGAACGGAAGACAAGTAGAGATGCTGAAAGAATGGCAAGTTGGAAGGAAACAACTCTGAAGTGGGGGATAGAATTAGAGGATACTGAAGAGTACCGACCTCCAGGCAACTTGAGAGAGGAGCCTGAAAGTATTAAAGATAATGGAAGAAGAAAATCTTCCATTGGGAAACGGGCACCAGTAAATCTCGAGCATGAGGATCCGATGTTGGCGTTAGTTTTGAGGGGGATGACGATGAGTATTTAGAAGATTGGGAAAGTGTTAAAATTAGAAATTCACGCCCACCACCTTATTCCTCTTATGATCCCCACACCTCAGGTATGCATTGTGTAGCTTCCGAACGGAATAGACAATCAGATTCTGTAGCACAGGATTCCTTAAACCCGACCGCTCCATTAATAATAGATAGTCCAAGAGTTCACGGTATCAGAAGCCAAATGAAAAAGAAAACTCAAGGACAGTGAAGGTAGGGGAAGGGTACAGAAAGCAGGGTATTCTTGCGAGTTTAGACCTAGATGAGTTGAACGAGTAGCGAGAGAAGAAAATGAATCATTTAGGAGGTACCGTGAACCCCCTAGTGAAGGGGAAGATACATCTGGGAGTGAGACAACAATTGAAGAAGCCAAGATAGATCTTGATATGGCAGAAAGTATAAAAACTAAACAAACAACCCTTATATGTTCCCTGTCAGGGAAATGCCTAATCCTTCCTTTGATTCGGCCTGTGCAGTGGGTGTGAATAATCCTCGCACAATAAAAGTCTATAGGGTACACAAAAGGCTGGAGAAACTCAGCGGGTGCAGCAGCATCTAAGGAGCGAAGGAGATAGGCGACGTTTCAGATCGAGACCCTTCTTCAGACTGTGTACCCTCGATTCTCCAGCATCTGCAGTTCCTTCTTTAACACAAAAGTCTATACCCCATGGAAGCCCAACGAGATGACGGCTATTTTAAGTCAAATACCCGATCGTAGAAAATCACCTGCTTCCTTTGTGGATCATCTAAGGAGTACAATGCGCGTTTAGCACGCAGACTCCCGAAATCTATGGGCAGTGTTCCAGCAAATAATTACCCCAAGCGAACACACCAGGTTCCTAACAATTCTAAGACATCTGACGCATGAAGCTCTAGCAAATATAATAGCGGACAATAGTGCAAGAGAAAAGCCGATTGACTTAGTCAGAATCCTAGAAATAAAACCAAAAAAGAGAGTGGGAGAAATAAAGAGCTGGTAGCCTTCTTTAAACCATATGAAGGACAGGATTGGGAGGTGGAAGTGTTGGCACTAGTTGAGGGAAAAGAGGGAGCTGCCGAATATACTAAAATACCAGCACAACTATGGAAAAGAATTGCATGAGTTGCTCCTCACATCACCCAAAAGGTGAATTACCCGGCAAGAGCCAAAGACCTAGGAACGATGGTAAGAAAGTAAATGACCATGGCAATCCCGAATAATTACCAAAAGCAAAATTTGTCTAATTATTATGTTGTTGAATTTTATCAGGTCCCCAAGGACCGTTGTTACCCACTTACGTCATCATCTGGGGAGTGAGGTATGCGAGTATGTGGACCCTCAAGTGTGGGCGGAGGGCACAGCTCAGGTATGATGCGTGAACATCAATCCCATCCAAGTAGCTCTCCAGAAAGAGGTAACAGCAGCATTGACAAATTAATTTGGGGTTTGCTGGAACAAGGAATACTGGTGAAGTGCCAATCGATTTGTAACACCCCTATTCTTGCCGTTCCAAAACCGGGAAAGGAGGGCCAATATAGACTTGTGCAAGATCCGAGAGAAATCAACTCTGCTGTGGAACCGCTCCATGCCCTAGTGTCAAAGCCTGCCCACATCCCAGCCCAAATACCGGCTGAAGCAAAAATCTTTTTGATAGTCAACTTGCAACATGCATTATTTTCTCTGCCCCTTCACGGACAGCCAATATTTCTTTGCAAGGTGGATCCAGGTGCGACAGAGGTTCACCTGCACCTCCTCCAACCTCATCTATTGCATCCGCTGCTCTAGATGTCAGCTGATCTACATCGGTGAGACCAAGCGTAGGCTTGGCGATCGTTTCGCTGAACACCTCCGCTCGGTCCGCATTAACCAACCCGACCTCCCTGTGGCTCAGCACTTCAACTCCCCCTCCTATTCCGAAGCCGACCTTTCTGTCCGGGGCCAGAGGGAACACCACCGGAAATTGGAGGAGCAGCACCTCATATTCCGCTTGGGCAGTATACACCCCAACAGCATGAACATTGACCTCTAATTTCCGGTAGCCATTATTGTGTCCTCCCCTTCTCAGCTCTTGCTCAACCCGCTGGCTCCTCCTCCTTCCTTTCTTCTTCCTATCCTTCCCCCCACCCTTAATCAGTCTGAAGAGTTATAGAGTGCATGCACTATGCAACCCATTGTGATGCAAGGGCAGTAGGGGACACTCAATTGGCTAATTGGTGGCATCCAAAATTACAAACTTTAGCTCAGAAGGTAAGCAGTAATAGTTGGGCCGCCAAAAATACAATCCAGGGAAAGGAATAGGATGTGAAGGAGGGAAAACACCATTGCCTATGGGTCCATTTGAGACATTGCACATGGACTATATCGAATCAGAAATGTGCCAGGGGTATAAATACATACTTGGCATAGTCGATGTATTCAGCCGGTGGATCGAAGTTTAGCCAACCCTTGATAACAAAGTGGCTACTGTTATCAAGCTGTTAATGAGAGAAATTGTCCCTAGATTCAGTAGCCCCATTCGACTTAGTTCAGATAACGGTCCACACTTTATTCGACAAATCAATAAAGAATTTTGTGAACAGCTGGGGATCCAGCAGCAATTACACTGAGCGTATCTACCACAGGCTGCTGGACATGTAGAAAGGCAAAAAATCAGACCCTTAAAATTAAATTAGCCAAATTGAAGGTGGAGACTGGACTTGAATGGATTAAATTACTCCCAATAGCTCTATTTCAGATGAGAGACACCTGTGGGGAAATCTAGATTAAGTCCAGCTGAAAATGTTTACGGTAGACCCTTGAAAACACCTTGGAACCAGAATTCAATGAAAATAATAAATTTCCATCATATGACTGCGGAGATGACTGATTATTTCTAACTTTGACCTGAGCCTTAACGGATTCACATAGTAGAGTAAACGCGGCCTATAGCGAGATTCCTGTGTTAGAAACTCCCATTAAAGTAAAACCTGGAGACTATGTCCTTATAAAGAATTGGGCGATGAAAGGATTGGAGGTTCGTTGGGAAGGACCTTACCAGGTTCTTCTAATGACTCCAACAGCTGTGAAAGTGGATGGATGGAATGCATGGGTAGATCTCCAGCACTGTAAAAGCCTCAGTGAAAATATGGACTGCTAACTTACTTCATCCCAGGTTCTCTTAGGAACTCTATACTCTATTATGGATCAAGCACAGATGGACTATCAAGATTGATGGATGGGATTCGCGCCCACGAAAACACAGGAGGTGAAGGCTCATCAGACGGGAATCATGAAGCTACACCCATTAAAACTCGGGAAGCTTGATAGAATTCTGGGAAAATACATCAGCATCTTTTTGTTAGAACATTTGTTAGAGTGAGGCAGTCATCATTGTATTTTGGGGTTATCACTAATGATGAGGGTTATCATAAATAATAAAACGGGGGAATGTTAATATTGACCAAATTAAAGACACCATAAAATGGAGGATCTCTGCATTTGTCAGAATTGCTTAACCTTTGTCAGTGGAAATTTACAGGCTGTGGATGGCACCAGCCAGTCTAAGCCCAGATTGATATGCAGGATGGTAAGAGATCCAGGTGTTCTCCTCATTTCCCCATAATTGATAATATGTATTATAACTCTGTAAAAAAAATTAAATGCATTGATATGATTGGTTTGCTGCAAAGGAATTGTAAATAGTGTAAATAATGTTGCAAGACAGTTACCCTGCTGTTTGTTGATTGGCCAAAGTGTTAAGCCCTGGCAGGATTGTTTTGAATTCCAGGGTAAATGTTGCATTATTCAGTTAGTTGGCTTCCTTCCAGAGGCTTCTCCAAGAAACAATGTATGGGAGACTCTGTAATTGGTTTGGGGAACTGTCAATAATATATTGATGTGATTAATATGTTTGATTGGACTGTAAAGAGACCACCCCTATGTAGTTCGGCCCCTCAAGGTTCGTGGACCTATAAAAGGTGGCTCCATCTAAGATCGAGGCGGGCAGGCGTCACCTTCGAATTTCCAAATTGAGTTACATTTGTACATGGCTGCACACTCATAGAAAATAGGTGCAGGAGCCATTCAATATGATCATGAATAGCAAGAATTTCCTTCCTCAAACTAGGAGACCAAAACTGCACACAATAGTCCAGGTGTGGTCTCACCAGGCCCCTGTACAACTGCAGTAGGACCTCCTTGTTCCTATACTCAAATCCTCTCACTATGAAGGCCAAAGTGCCATTACCTTTCTTCACTGCCTGTTGTGCCTGCATGCTTACTTTCAGTGACTGATGTACAAGGACACCCAGGTCTCGTTGCACCTCTCCTTTTCCTATTCTGACTCCATTCAGATAATAATCTGCCTTCCTGTTCTTGCTACCAAAGTGGATAACATCCCATTTGTACACATTATACTGCATCTGCCATGCATCTGCCCACTCACCCAACCTATCAAAGTCACCCTGCGGCCTCATAGCATCCTCCTCACAGCTCACACTGCCACCCAGCTTTGTGTCATCTTGGGGATGTGGGTGTACAAGGAGTAAAGAGGGGGCTGAGAATGCATCCTTGCGGAGCACTAGTGTTGAGGATTAACGTGGAGAATGATTTATCACCCTCCATGGTATTATTCTGAATACAATTTATTTTAGGAAAACCATTTTTAAAAGGACACAATTGTGAGGAGGTTTTCTCCTTTAAGGAGAGTGCTCTCCCTCCCACGTGTTGGTGGGGAGGGGGAGGGTGGAGCACTTCTGGGGGGAAGAGGCGTCAGTCTACGCTGGCTCCACTGCGGACTGGCCGGCGTTGAGGGATCTCGGCTCAGCGAGCTATTTTTGAAAGTGACCCTGATAGTTTGCAGCTGTTTACGACCATGACTGAAGATGACGGATTCAGTTGTCGCGGAAGGCCAAGTCAGACTGAGGGACGGGAAAAAGGTTTGTGGAGCTCGGGGGTGGCGGAAAATAACGTTGTTGCTGTCGGTCGGTTTGTGGAATAAAAGGACATGTGCCGGTCTGCTGTGTTAACTCAACGTTGTCTTTTATTTTGTATGAACCTCCAGTGGAAACATAGATGGCTGGTGCTTCGAAAACCTTCCCCTGTTGCAGGTACAGTAATGTCTGCTCTTTTACCCACTCACTGTATCTGGAGGAAATCAAACCAGGAAAGCTGTGGAATTCATAACCAGGGGATAGTGGTTTAGTTTAGGTTAGTTTGTTGTCACGTGTAGCGAGGTACAGTGAAAAGCTTTTTGTAGCGTGCTAACCAGTCAGCGGAAAGACAATACATGATTACAATTGAACTGTTCACCGTGTACAGATTCAGGATAAAGGGAATTATGTTTTTTGCAAGATAAACTCCAGTGAAGTACGATTAAAGATAGTCCGAGAGTCTCCAATAAGGTAGACAGTAACTCAGGATCTCGCTCTAATTGTTGATAGAGTGGTTCAGTTGCCTGAACTCGGTGGGCGGATGGACCTGTTTCCACTCTGTATCACTAAACTAAACTAAACAAATACTAATCCCAATATTCACTCTTTTGAGTCATTGAACCTGAAGAAGGGTCCAATCTTCATGTGCCGAAGTCGTGCAGCGTTGTAGTTTCGTGTAGTTTATTTTATTGTCGCATATACGTTTTTCTGCGTGCTATCCAGTCAGCAGAAAGACTATACTTGATTCGTAAATATAAGATTAATACATGTTTACATTCAAGGCATCCACAGTGTACAGATACAGGATAAAGGGAATAACATTTTGTGCAAGATAAAGTCCAGTAAAGTCCGATTAAAGATAGTTCGAGGGGTTTCCAATGGGGTAGATAGTAGGTCAAGACCGCTCTCTAGTTGGTGATAGGATGGTTCAGTTGCCTGATAACAGCTGGGAAGAAACCCTGAATTTGGAGATGAGAGGGAAATATTTAATAGGAATCTGAGGGGCAAATCTTTTAACGCAGAGGGTGGTGGGCTTATGGATTGAGTTGCTCAGAGGAGGTAGTTGGGGCAGGTACTAAAGCAGCATTTAAAAAAACATTTGGACAGGAACATGGGTAGAGTTATACGGCATGGAAACAGGCCATTCAGCCCAACCTGCCCACTGACCAACATGCCCCAGTCCCATCTGTCATCATTTAGCCCATATCCATCTAAACCTTTCCTTTCCATGTACCTGTCTAAATGTTTTCTATAGACTGAGGATCAGTTCCTGTGGACTGGCAGGTAGCCAATGTAACACCACTTTTTAAGAAAGGAGGGAGAGAGAAAACGGGGAATTATAGACCAGTCAGTCTTACATCTGTCGTGGGGAAGATGCTTGAGTCGATTATTAAAGATGTAATAGCAGCCAGGGGCAGAAATCACTGTCAAAACATGGTGGACACACAATATCTTCGTACCGCACTCGCGCGCACATGCACATACGCGAACACACACACGCACGCACACACGCGAGGCTCCGGCCGTGGGCCCTGTGGTCGGTAACATCGGGAGCTGACCTCGTTGGTGACCGACTCCGAACTCCAGCAACAGCAGCTTCGTCTGCCCCGAATCATGGGGCTCAAACAGCGAGAGCCTCGATCGCTTTGACGCAGCAATTTGGCCGCGGGGCGGTGGAAGATCTCGCAGCTGATTTTAAGCCGCGCTGTGCCAGGCGATGATCTTTGCTCCACCAGGATGTCTCCCTCCACCAATCACCACGCTCTATCCTCAGTCCCACCCCCCCACTTCCGCCTCTGACTGACACCTCCCTCCTCCAATCATCGCGCTGAATCATCCTGTCCTGCCCCCCGTCCACTGCCTGCTGACCGATGTCTCTCTCATCCAATCGGCGCCCTTGGTCATCAGTCCCACCTCCGCGGAAAGCGGAGATTTTTAATAGATTTTTTTTTCACTGTATTTAAAAATCCAGATTAGAAAACATGGGGGGATTGTCCCCCACCTCTGAAAACATGGAAGGGATGTCCTGTTTCCCCCCCCCCCCCTCTGTCCCTACGGGATTTCCGCCCATGCAGCGCATTTGGAAAGCAGTGACAGAATCGGTCAAAGTCAGCATGGATTTATGAAGGGGAAATCATGCTTGACCAATCTTCTGGAATTTTTTGAGGATGTAAAAAGTAGAATGGATAAGGGAGAGCCAGTGGATGTTGGGTATCTGGACTTTCAAAAGGCCTTTGACGAGGTCCCACACAAGAGATTAGTGTGCAAAATTAGAGCACATGGTATTGGTGGTAGGGTATTGGCATGGATGGACAACTGGATGACAGACAGGAAGCAATGAGTAGGAATTAACGGGTCCTCTTCAGAATGGCAGGCAGTGACTAGTGGGTGCCGCAAGTCTCAGTGCTTGGACCCCAGTTATTTACAATATATATTAACGATTTAGACGAGTGAATTAAATATAACATCTCCAAGTTTGCGGATAACACAAAGGTTGGCTGGCAGTGTGAGCTGAGAGGAGGATGCTATGAGGCTGCAGGGTGACTTGGATAGGTTGGTTGAATGGGCAGATGCATGGCAGATGCAATATAATGTGGGTAAATTGAATTGAATACATTTTAATAGCTAAGTATGTGTACATACAAGGGATTTGCCTTGATGCTTTGCTCGCAAAAACACGATATACAGTAACAATTAAGAATGAAACATTATAATTTAAACATGTGATGAATTAAATAAAATAATGTGAGGTTATATACTTTGGTGGCAAGACCAGGAAGGCAGATTATTATCTGAATTGTGTCAGATTAGGGAAAGGGGAGGTGCAACGAGACCTGGGTGTCCTTGTACATCTGTCACTGAAAGTAAGCATGCAGGTACAACAGGCAGTGACGAAAGCAAATGGCATGTTGTCTTTCATAGCGAGAGGGTTTGAGTATCGGAACAAGGAGCACCTATTGGAGTTGTACAGGGCCCTGGTGAGATGACACCTGGAGTATTGTGTGCAGTTTTGATCTCCTAATTTGAGGAAGGTCATCCTTGCTATTGAGCGTAGGTACACCAGTTTAATTCCCGGGATGGCGGGACTGACATATGATGAAAGAATGGGTGAGAGGGCATCTTATAGAAGCATATCAAATTCTTAATGGATTGGACAGGCTAGATGCAGGAAAAATGGTCCCGATATTGGGGGAAGTCCAGATCCAGGGGTCACAGTTTAAGAATAAGGGGTAGGCCATTTCGGGCCGAGATGTGGAAAAACTTTTACACTCAGAGTGGATCTATGGAATTCTCTGCTACGGAAGGCAGTGGAGGCCAATTCACTGGATGTTTTCAAGAGAGAGTTAGATTTAGCGTTTAAGGCTAATGGAATCAAGGGATATGGGAAAAAGCAGGAACGGGGTACTGATTGTCAGCCATGATCATATTGAATGGCGGTGCTGGCTCGAAGGGCCAAATGGCCTACTCCTGCACCTATTTTCTATGTTGCTAAATGTAGTGAAAGTACCTGCCTCAACTACCTCCTCTGGCAGCTCATTCCATATACCTACCGCCCTTTGTGTAAAAAAGGTTGCCCCTCGAGTCTCTATTAAATCTTTCCCCTCTCATCTTAAACCTAGGAAGCTTTTAGAAGGATATTTCAGTTTAGAGATGCAGCACGGAAACAGGCCCTTCAGCCGACTGAGTCCACACTGACCAGCATTCCCCTCACATTAATACTGCCCGATACACACTGGGAACATTTACATAAAAAAGAAATATGAAGCCAATTAACCTACAAACCTTTGGAGTGTGGGACGAAGATCTCTGAGAAAATCTAGGATCCCCAGGTCACGAGGAGAACGTACAGACTCCATACCTGTAGTCAGGGTCGAACCCAGGTCTTTGGCGCTGCAAGGCAGTAGCTCTACGGTGACAATAGACAATAGATGCAGGAGTAGGCCATTCGGCCCTTCCAGCCAGCACCGCCATTCAATGTGATCATGGCTGATCATCCACAATCAGTAGTACCCTGTTCCTGCCTTCTCCCCATATCTTTAAGAGCCCTATCAAACTCTTTCTTGAAAGTATCCAGAGAACCAGCCTCCACCGCCCTCTGAGGCAGAGAATACCACAGACTAACAACTCTCTGTGTGAAAAAGTGTTTCCTCATCTCCATTCTAAATGGCTTACCCCTTATTCTTAAACTGTGACCCCTGGTTCTGGACCCCCAACATCGGGAACATGTTTCCTGCCTCTAGCATGTCCAAACCCTTACTAATCTTATATGTTTCAATAAGATTCCCTCTCATCCTTCTAAATTCCAGAGTATACAAGCCCAGCTGCTCCATTCTATCAACATATGACAGTCCCGCCATCCCGAGACTATGTTACACCACTATGCCTGCCAAACATGGGCAGATGGCATTCGTGCAGATGGGGCATCTTGGTTGGTATGCGCAAGTTGGGCAAGGAGGGCCTTTTTCCGCACTGCATGACTCATTGCTCTGACATGGATAGCTGACATTTTGGGTCTTAAGAAGGGTCTTGACCTGAAACGTCACCTATCCATGTTCTCCAGCAATGCTTTTATCTTCTCTTAAAGCCTACCCCCTCCCATTCAATAAGATCACAGATAATCTCATTGTAACCTTTGTCCCGCCACCCTAGTCACCCTCCTCCTTTCCCCTCCTCCAAACACTCAACTCCAATCCCCGACGCCAACACTTCCTGACATATCCCCCCCTCTTTCCACACCTCCTCAAGGGGATCAGAGGGTATGGAGAGAAGGCAGGTACGGGATATTGAGTTGGATGATCAGCCATGATCATATTGAATGGTGGTGCAGGCTTGAAGGGCCGAATGGCCTACTCCTGCACCTAATTTCTATGTTTCTATGTTTCCTTCCTCCCATCTCCCTCCCTCTGGCTTTACACTTCATTCTTCCTCTTCTTCTTATCTGACATTCTTTTCATCTCCAGCCTTTGTCACTTATTCCACCCACCTGACCCCGACCCCCCTCCTCACCCTGTATCCACCTATCACTTAGAATAGAAACAAGGAACTGCAGATGCTGGATTACACAAAAGGACACCGAGTACTGGAGTAACTCAACGGGTCATGCAGCATTTCTGGAGAACATGGGTAGGCGATCCTGACCTCAGGTGCTGTCTGTGCGGAGTTTGCAAATTCTCCCTATGACCGCGTAGGTTTCTCCGGGTGCTCCGGTTTCCTCCCACATCCCAAAGATGTGCGGGTTTGTAGGTTAATTGACCCTCTGTTAAATTGCCCTTCGTGCGCATGGAGTGGATGAGAAAGTGGGATAACATTGAGCTGGTGTGAACGGGTGATGGTCAGCCCAGACTCCGTTGGCCGAAGGGCCTGTTTCCACACCGTATCTCTAAACTAAACTAAACTAAACTATATTGATAATTTATTGTATGTTTAGTTTTTGTTGTTGCAAAACTACAGTCTCAAGAAGGGTCCCGACCCAAAATGTCGCTTGTCTATTCAAGCCAGTACATTATGGACACAGAGTTGTGTTTGATTTGGTGATATGAACTTTAATGGAGGGGGGGGGGGGGGGAAATCGAACCCCCCCCCCCCCCCCCCCGGGCTTTTCAGTGAATTGAATTGAATACATTTTATTAGCCAAGTATGTACACATACAAGGAGTTTGCCTTGGTGCTTTGCTCGCAACTAACAACACGATATACAGTAGACAATTCAAAATAAACCAATATAATTTAAACATGTGAATACCAAAGCAAAAGAGGGCTACAGACTTTTGGTTAATGAATAGAGCTACTACTCGTGTAAAAAAGCTGTTTTTATGTCTGGCTATGGCAGCTTTGACAGTCCGGAAGTGAGGGAAGTGATTCAAAGATTCAAATTTATATTTAGTAATTAGCATGTTATAATTTTAGTCAGGGTTGGCAGTGCCTACCTTGCCTACCCTGATGTCGCGTGCCTGGGACAGACTCTATGATGGCAGTATAAAACAGGACCATCATTGCCTGTGGCAGATTGTGTTTTCTCAGCTGCCACAGGAAGTACATCCTCTGTTGGGCCTTTTTGACTGTGGAGGCGATGGTGGCCCCCCCATTTAAGGTCCCTGGAGATGATGGTTCCAAGGAACTTAAATGACTCCACAGATGCGACTGTGGTGTTGTTGATGGTGAGTGGGGGGAGGGGAGGGGGAGCCAGTGTCAATTCCACTGTCTTAAGAGCATTGAGCACCACCTCCTATGCTGAGGGTCTGCAGGTCCGACGTGATTTTCCAGCCTCACATGCTGCTTTCTGTCTGTCAGGAGGTTGGTGATCCACTGACAGAGGGGTTCAGGCACAGTCAACTGGGAGAGTTTGGAGTGTAGTAGCTCTGGCACAATGGTGTTGAATGCAGAGCTAAAATCTGCAAACAAACTCCTTGCGGTCTGGAGGATGAAGTGCAGGCCGAGCTTGACGGCGTCATCCACTGATCTATTGGCCCGATATGCAAACTACAGGGGGTCCAGCTGGGGGTTTGTGATATTTTTCAGGTGGGCCAGCATGTCTTTCAAGGGTCTTCATGATTACAGAGGTCAGTGTAGCAGGCCTGTAGTCTTTCAGACCAGTAAACCTTGGCTTTTTGGATACGAGAGCAGTAGTGGAGACTTTGAAGCAGGCAGAGACAGTGCAGGTTTGCAGGGACCAATTGAAAATGTCCGTGTAGACCGGTGCCAGTTGTTGGGCACAGAGCTTGATTTCTCTGAAAGAATCGTTACTAACTTAAATTAGAAGGAAATGGAGGAGAAATAGACCTGGGATTTGATTGATCTAGTGCCCATAACAGGATAGCGCATGTACAGATTCTCGGACTGATCTGATGGGTTGCCTCAGGTATCCTTCATGGCACCATTAATAATGGTGAGGCAGGTAAAGTGTGCAGTTTAGTTTATATTTGTCAAGTGCACCAAGGTACAGTGAAAAGCGTTTTTGTTGCGTGCTAACCGGTAATTGGAAAGACAATACGTGATTACAATCAAACCGGCCACGGGATAAAGGGAATAATATTTAATGCAATATAGTCCGATACAAGATAGTCCGAGGGACTCCAATGAGGTAGATGGTAGGTTAGGACCGCTCTCTAGTTGGTGTTAGGATGGTTCACTTGCCTGATAACAGCTGGGAACATACTGTCCCTGAATCTGGAGGTGAACGTTTTCACATTCTGTACTTTTTATCCGATGGGAGAGGGGAGAAGAGGGAGTGACCGGGGTGAGACTGGTCCTTGATTCTGCTGCTGGCCTTTGTGAGACAGCGTGAGGTGTAAATGGAATCAATGGAAGGGAGGTTGGTTTGCGTGATGGTTGATGGGAAGAAGCTGTTCTGAATCTGGAGGTCACGGTTCTTATGCTCCTGTACCTGCTTCACAATGGTGACAGTGTGATGATACGTGGCCAGGGTGATGTGGGCTCTGATGATGCTGGCTGTATTTTTGAGGCAGCTCTTCCTATAGATCCCTGTGTTGGTGAAGAGGTCAGTAGCCGTGATGAACCGGGCAGTGTTCACCGCTCCCTGCAGCCTCTTTCACTTGTTGTATGAGCTACAATGTGGAGAACTTTATTCTGCACTTTGTCAATTGTACTTGAGTTTGGATTAAAGATAGAGCACGGAAACAGGCGCTTTGGCCCACTGAAGCCATGCTGCCCAGCGATCACCCGTACACGAACACTATTCTACATAAGAGGGACAATTTATAGAAGCCAATTAAACTACAAACCTGCACGTCTTTGGAACGTGGGAGGAAACCGGAGCACGCGGAGAAAACCCACGCAGTCATTGGAAGAACGGACAAACTCCGTACAGACAACACCCGTAGTCAGGATTGAACCCGGGTCTCTGGCACTGTAAGGCAGCAGCTCTACCGCTGCGCCACAAGTTAGATTGGATTGGGTTGATTGCATTTACGTACAGAATCATGTGATTTGATTTTCTGAAGCTGGTCGTGAAGCAACCAGTCGGAATGCTCTCCACTGTTAACTTGTGGAAACTTGATCGAGTGTTCGGTGACTTGCCGAATCTCCTCAGAATTCTTAGGAAGTTTAGTTTAATTTTTAATTTTAGTTTAGTTTAGTTTATTGTCACCCATACCTAGCACAGTGAAAAGCTTTTGTTGCGTGCTAACTAGTCAGCAGAAAAACTATACGTGATTACAATCGATCCATTTACAGTGTATAGAGGCAAAGTGGAGTGAAGTACAGGCGTTGGTGAGCTTTCTTTGTGATTGCATCAACGTGCTGGACCCTGGATAGACCAGGAAGTTGAAGCTGTTGACTCTCGCCATCCCACCAATGAAGATAGATGTGTTGTCCATCACCTTTCCCTTTCTGAAGTCAGTCGTCAGCCTCTTGTACAGACACAATAAGCTGGAGTAACTCAGCAGGGAGAGGCAGCATCTCTGGAGAGAAGGAATGGGAGATGTTTCGGGCCGAGACCCTTCTTCATCCTCTTGGTCTTGTTGCTGGTGAGAAGCAGACTGTTGTTCTGGCACCATTCAACTGGATGCTTGATCTTCCTCCTGTGTTCTCACCCGCCATTAGCTGCTTTTCGTTCAACGATGGTGGTACTGTCGATGAATTAAAGGATGGCGTTGGGACTCTGTCCGGATACACAGGGCGGCACAGCAGTAGAATTGCTGCCTCACTACGCCAGAGATCCAGATTTGATCCTGACTACGGGTGCTGTCTTCACACAATTTGTACGTTCTCCCTATGACCGTGTGGGTTTTCTCCGGGTGCTCCTGTTTCCTCCCACACTCCAAAGATGTGCGGGTTGGTAGGTTAATTGAATTCAGTAACAATTATAAAATTGCCCCGAGTGTGTGCAGGATAGTGCCAGTGTACTGGTGATCGCTGGTCGGTGCGGACTTGGTGGGCCAAAGGGCCTGTTTCCACTCTGTATGTCTAAAGTCTAGTTTTGGGGATAGAGGGAGTGGAGCAGGGGGGTGAGCACAGCTGAGGTGCCCCTGTGCTGATAGTCATCGAGGAGGAGGTATTGTTGACAATCCCTACCCTCATGTGGTCTGCTGTCTGTTGCACAAGAATCCAGGAGACAACAGAATATAGACGTTGGGAGGTCATGTTACAGTTGTACAAGAAAGTGGTCAGACCACATTTAAAGTACTGTGCTCAGTTTTGGTCACCTGCTATAAGAAAGCTGGTGTTAAGCTGGAACGGGTGCAGAGAGGATTGATGAGGATGTGTCTGGACTCAAGGGCCTAAGTTGCAGGGAGGGACTGAGCAGGGTAGGACTTTATTCCTTGGAGCGCAGAGGATGAAGGGTGATCTGGTAGAAGTGCACAAGGTCTTTTACCCCGAGCAGAGGAATCGAAAACCAGAGGACATGGGTTTAAGGTGAGGGGGGAAAGATTTCACAGGGGGAACGTTTTTGCACAAAAGGTGGGAGGTTTATTGATGAGCTGCCAGAGGAGGTAGTTGAGGAAGGTTCTAAGGTCATCTGTTGCCTTGTGTGGGTGTTGTGTGTAGTGTGGGTGGCACACACTCTGTGTGTGTGGGGGGGGAGGGGGGGGGGGGTTTGAGGTGAGGACTGACGTGGCTCCCCAAGGATTTATCTTCGAGGTTTCAGCGTTTGTCTGAAGAGCAGGTGAGGCTGAGCTGCAGCACGAGGGGGACTTGTGAATGGATTAGCCGACAACTTTGAAGCTGCTGCTTTTGCAGCTGTTTGTGTGGCAGCTGTTCTCCTGGCGGGGAGTGGGGCAGGGGAGCGGGGGGAGGGGGAGGATGGGGTGAGGTGGAGGGGGAGCGGAGCAGGGGAGCGCAACTCCTGTTAGTCAGTCTGGCAGGAGGGATACTGGAGGGGAGGGGGAGAGAGAGAATGAGGATGGTGAGAGTGTGGGGGAGAGAGGCAGAGAGCAAGAGAGGGGGATAGGGAGAGAGCAAGCTGGACAGGGGAATGGGGAGAGAATGGAGAGAGAGAGAGGGGGGGGATGGGGAAGGCTGGAGGGACGTGGAGAGAGAGAGGGAGAGATATAATGGGGAGAGACTGGGGTGTAAAGGGGAGGATGGGACGGGAGAGAGAATGGAGTACACAAATTGAGAGAGCGTAAACAGCTGGGGACAATTTTACAGAAGTCAATAAACCTACAAATCTGTCCATGTTTGGAGCACCCGGAGAAAGCCCACACGGTCATGGCAAGAACAGACAAACTGTGTGCAGACAGCACCCTTAGTCAGGATCGAACCCGTGTCTCTGGCGTGTAAGTCTACCACCGCTGCCCGCACTTTTGTGTAAAGCAGCAACTGCGGTTCCTTGTTTCTGCAAACACTTGACCTTTCAAATCTCTAGTTTCCCTCTCCCCTGACTCTCAGTCTGAAGAAGGGTCTCGACCCGAAACGTTACCCACCCATGTTCTCCAGAGACGCTGCCTGACCCGCTGAGTTACTCCAGCACTGTTTGTCTATCTTGTCCAGAGACACTGCCTGACCCGCTGAGTTACTCCAGCACTGTGTGTCTATCTTGTCCAGAGATGCTGCCTGACCCTTTGAGTTACTCCAGCAATGTGTGTCTAACACTGTTGACCTGTTGAGCTGCAAGGGTTTTACTGCCTGCCATTGATTACGTACCTCTTTGTGAATGCTTGCTTTCAGACTGCTTGCTCATGCTGGTGTTCAAAGACAAGTGTGAGAAGAGCAAGGGGCACAAGGAGAGGAGCAGCCTGACTCTGGAGGATATATGTGGCCTTGAACCCGGCCTCTCGCTTGAAGGCGTGAATCATATCCTTGCTATCATCTGTCTGGGACAAACTGTGCTGCTGGCCTTTGAGAACAAGGAGACCATGTGTGCCTGGGACATTCGGACTCGCTACAGTCTTGGAGAAGGTAACTCTCTCTCAACCCCAGTCTTTAGTCAGTGGGTGGTGAATCTGTGGATTCCATTGTCACAGAAGGCTGTGGAAGCCAAGTCAGTGGATATTTTTAAGGCAGTGATAGATAGATTGTTGATTAGTACAGGTGTCAGAGGTTATGGGGAGAAGGCAGGAGAATGCGGTTAGGAGGGAGAGATAGATCAGCCACGATTGAATGGCGGAGTAGACTTAATGGGCTAGGTCTAGGTCGTGGATGCCATACTGAGGGAGAGCTGAATGAGAGGAATAAATCGGGTAAATGTCCGAACCCTCGGGTTCCTATTAAATCTTTCCCCCTCACCTTAAACCTACGTCCTCTGGTTCTCGATTCCTCTGCTCTGGGCAAAAGATTCCATCCATTCCTTTCATGATCTTATACACCTCTATAAGATCACCCCTCATCCTCCTAAGCTCCAAGGAATGAAGTCCTAGCCTGCTCAATCTCTCCCTACAGATACTTGAGGGAGAATAAGTTTTTTAGGGCTTTGGGGACTAAGTGGGAAAATAGAAGTGAGGGGATTATTCCACAAGAGGTTGGGATAGACTTGCTCCTGTGCCTTTACAAATACTATGACTCTACTCTCCCTCTGGCTCTTTGAGAAGATTTTCTCACTGATGGTCAGTAAAGGCGGAAAGGTGGCACAGTGGTTGAGTTGCTGCTTTTCAGCACCAGAGAGACTACGGGTGCTGTCTGTACGGAGTTTGCACGTTCTCCCCATGAACATGTGGGTATTCTCTGGGTGCTCCGGTTTCTTCCCACACTCCAGACGTGCAGGTTTGTAGTTTAATGCTGATTGGGGCACCTTTAGTTTAGTTCCATGCTGCATCTTTCCGTCAATTCAATCAAGCGATGAAGATTGAAGGAAGCAATGAATGGATTGATTCATTGAAAGATTCGGCAGTGAAACTGGGCCTTTGACGCACAAAGTCTACGCCAGCCATCAGACTGCCTGTTCACTCTGGTGAACAGGCAGTCCCAACACACTAGGGGCCAATTTACATTGTGAATTGATTGATTGTAATGACTGAAAGGTACAGTATGGAATTAATCTAAAGGTGCCCCAATCAATTTACAGAATCAACGAACAAATCTGCATGTCTTTGGGAAGTGCGAGGAGTTTAGAAGAATGAGGGGGGACCTCATTGAAACATACAGAATAGTGAAAGGCCTGGATAGAGTGGATGTGGAGAGGATGTATCCATTAATGGGAGAGTCTAGGACACGGGGTCACAGCCTCAGAATTGAAGGACGTTCTTTTAGGAATGAGATGAGGAGAAATTTATTTAGTCAGAAGGTGGTGAATCTGTGGAATTATTTGCTACAGAAGGCTGCCGAGGCCAAGTCAGTGGATATTTTTAAGGCAGAGTTAGATACATTCTTGATTAGTACATGTGTCAGAGGTTATAGGGAGAAGGCGGGAGAATTGGGTTGGGAGGGAGAGATAGATCAGCCATGATTGGATGGTGGAGTAGACTCGATGGGCCGAATGGCCAAATACTACTCCTATTCCTTATGACCTTAAACCGGAGCACCCGGAAGAAACCCAGGGGGAACGCACAAACTCCACACAGACAGCACCGTGGTCAGGATAGAACATAGGTAGTGGTGGAGGCGGGATCGATTTTAACATTTAAAAATAAAGTGGATAGGTATATGGATGGGAAGGGAATGGAGGGGTATGGTCTGAGTGCAGGTAGATGGGACTAGGGGAAAATAAATGGTCGGCACGGACTGGAATGGCCGAGAGGGCCTGTTTCCGTGCTGTAATTGTTATATGGTTATAGGTCTCTGGAGCTGTGAGGCAGCAACTCTAGGTTTAGAGGAATATAGGGTGGTGGGTGTGGAACGAGCTGCCAGAGGAGGTAGTTGAGGCAAGTGCTATCATAATGTTTGATAGACATTTAGGCAGGTAGATGGATAGGATAGGCTTAGAGGAATATGGGCCAAATGCAGGCAGGTGGGACTAGTGTAGTTGGGGCATGTTGGTCGGTGTGCGTAAGTTGGGCCGAAGGGCCTGTTTTCACGCTGTATGACCCTATGAATATGACTGTACCAGCTGAGCCACTGTGCTGCCCTCCTTGCAAGGTGTGCCACCATGCTTCCTTATGTCGATACCTAGCTCCTTCATCTTGCTGACACTGAGGGAGAAGTTGTTGTCCTTTGCGTGAATGAGTATGTAGGGAGTGGCTATGAAAGAGACATGGAAGGCCTTTATGCGCAGGGACTATCACAACGTTTAACAAACATTTGAACGGGTACATGGATAAGATAGGTTTAGAGGAATATGGGCCAAATGCAGGCAGTTGGGACTTGTGTAGATGGGGCAAGTTGGTCGGCGTGGGCAAGTTGGGCCTAAGGGCTGTTTCTGACCCTATTACTCTCTGGGATGACCTGAAACTAATGTGATCCGGTGATCGACGACCAGTATGGATTCGGTGACCGAAGGGTCTGTTTTCATGCTGTATCTCTAAACTAGATCTAGTTATCGTTCTCTTAATTGTCGATTTTGATCGATTATTAAATTGACTGAAATATACAGTACAGAAACAGGCCCTTTGGCCCACTGAGTCTACTCAGACCATCAATCACCCAGTAGAGCAAAGGGAAGTTACAGAGTGCAGAATATAGTTCTCAGCATTGTAGCGCATCAGTTCCAGAGACAAAAATCAGAAGTATGTTAGCTTAGGGGAAGAAGTTGTTCTTGAGTCTGGTGGTGCGCGCTTTCAAGCTTCTGTACCTTCTGCCGAATGGGAGCAAAGAGTAACAATGGCCGAGGTGGGACAGGTCTTTGACTATCTTGGCTGCTTCCATGAGGCAGTGTGAAGTGTAGATGGTGTCAATAGTGGGGTCTGTGTGATGAACTAGGCTGCATCCAAAACTCTCTGCAACTCCTTGTGGTCTTGGGCAGAGCTGTTGTCAAACCAAGCTGTGATGCAACCCGACAGTATGCTGTCTGTGGTGCATCTGTGGAAAGTTGTAAGGGTCACTAGAAACATGCTGAATTTCTTCAGCCTCCTGAGGAAGTAGAGGCATGGTGTGCTTTCTTGGGAGTCACTTCAGTGTGGTTAGTCCATGATAGATCGTTGGTAATATTAATGCCAAGGAACTTGAAGCCCTCAACCATTTCCACTTCTGCACCGTTGTTGCTGTTTGGGGAATGTAGTCCACCATGTTTCCTGATGGCGATAACTAGCTCCTCTGAAGAAGATTGTTGCCCCGACAGCATGTTGCTTGGTTCTCCATCTCATTCCTGTACTCCATCTCGTCATTGTCCATGATCTAGCCCACGATCGCAGTGTCATCTGTAAACTTGTCGATGAAGTTAGAGCTTTCATCCTTGACAATTATTGTGGGACATTATTGTGTCACCTATCCTCACTGAGTGTGGACACGATAGTCTGCTTGTGCTTAATCAACAGTAAACATTGTCCTTTGTGGCAAAAGACAGTTAAACTGTGTTTTTGCGAAATGCATCAGGTCCCTGAACAGTATCACTGAAGAAGGGTCCCGACCTGAAAAATGTCACCTATCCATGTTCTCCAGAGATGCTGCCGGACCCGCTGAGTTACTCCAACACTCGGGGGTGGCATGGTGGCGGGTGGGATAACAGAACTAGTGTACAGGTGAGCACTGCTAGGCACCGACTTGGTGGGCTGAAGGGCCTGTTTCCATGTTGTATCTCTAAACTCAACTAAACACTTTGTTTAGTTTATTAATGTCAGGTGTCCCGGGGTACAATGAAAAGCTTTTGTTTGTTGCGTGTTATTCAGTTAGCGTAAAGACTATACATGTTTACAATCAAGCTATACACAGTGTACTGATGCAGGAGAAAGGGACTAATGTTCAGTGCAAGATGAAATGCAATAACGTCTGAATAAAGATAGTTCAAGGATCTCCAATGAGATAGATGGGAGGTCAGAACCACTCTCTAGTTGGTGAGAGGACGGTTCAGTTGCCGGATGACAGCTGGGAAGCAACTGAATCTGGAGGTGTGTGTTTTCACACGTCTGTACCTCTTTCCTGAAATGAGAGGGGATAAGAGGGAGTGACTTGGTGAGACAGGTCCTTGACTATGCTGGTGGCCTTGCTGAAGCAGTGTGAAGTGTAAATGGCATAATTGGAAGGGAGGTTAATTGACTTCTGTAAATCGCCCCTTTGTGCAGGATGCAAAACTGGGATAACAGAACCAGTGTAAAGGTGATGTATAAAGGAAGGAACTGGAGATGCTGGCAGCATCTCTGGGGAGAAGCAATGGGTGACGTTTCAGGTCGAGACCCTTCTTCGGAATGAGATTCCGGGGAGAGGGAGACATAGAGATAGGGAAGGGTGATTGCAGACATGGTGGGGCGAAGGGCCTGATTCCACACTGCATCTCGAAAGTAAATTAAACTCACCACTTTGTGTCTATTTTTGTCAACCAGTATCTGCAGTTCCCTGTGTCTACCGTAAGGCTGTTGTGTGTTTACAGTTCACAGGTTCCACGTCACCGTGCTGCCGGGCACCAAGCTGGAAAGTGGACCTGCCACCCTCCACTTCTGCAACAACATCTTTGTGCTGGTGCGGGATGTCCCGCCGGGCATCATTGGCCACTGGAAGCTCTCCGACATGAGGCGTTACGGTGCCATCCCCAACGGGTTCGTCTTTGAAGGGGGCTCGCGGTGCGGACCCTGTGAGTACCCGCAGCTCCCTGCACCCTTTTATTCTCCGGCTGCAGCTGGCAGGGGTCCAAGGCACGAAAGATTAATCTGAAGAAGTCCACAGAGTTCAGATACAGGATAAAGGGAATAACGTTCAGTGCAAGATACAGTGCAATAAAGCTTGATTAAAGATAGTTCAAACGTTTCCAAGCAGGTAGATGGCAGGTCAGGATCACTCTCTATTTGGTGAGAGGACGGTCTTGTTGCCTGCTAACAGTTGGGAAGAAACTGAATCTGGAGGCATGTGTCCTGACCTGAAACATCGCCTGTCCATGTTCTCCAGAGATGCTGCCTGACCCGCTGAGTTACTCCAGCACTTTGTGTCTTTCCTTGGTAAACCAGCTTCTGCAGTTCCTTGTTTCTACACAGTAAAAAAATTAATGGCAGCCCCCGTTAGAAAATACTTATTTTATAATGTACATTCTTGCTATTGAGGGAGTGCAGCGTAGGTTTACAAGGTTAATTCCCAGGATGGCGGGACTGTCATATGCTGAGAGAATGGAGCAGCTGGGCTTGTACACTCTGGAGTTTAGAAGGATGAGAGGAAATCTCATTGAAACATATAAGATTGTTAAGGGTTTGGACACGTTAGAGGCAGGAAACATGTTCCCGATGTTGGGGTAGTCCAGAACCAGGGGCCACAGTTTAAGAATAAGGAGAAAGCCATTTAGAACGGAGATGAGGAAACACTTTTTCTCACAGAGAGTGGTGAGACTGTGGTATTCTCTGCCTCAGAGGGCAGTGGAGGCAGGTTCTCTGGATGCTTTCAAGAGAGAGCTAGATAGGGCTCTTAAAAATAGCGGAGTCAGGGGATATGGGGAGAAGGCAGGAACGGGGTACTGATTGTGGATGATCAGCCGTGATCACATTGAATGGCGGTGCTGGCTCGAAGGGCCGAATGGCCTACTAATGCACCTAATGTCTATTGTCTATTTTATATAATTTTATACAGGGCGGCACAGTAGCACAATGTTAGAATTGCTGCCTTCCAGAACCAGAGATCCGGGTTTGATCCTGACTATGGGGTGCTGTCTGTATGGAGTTTGTACGTTCTCCCTGTGACCACATGGGTTTTCTCTGCGTGCTCCAATTTCCTCTCGCACGACAAAGACATCCAGTTTTGTAGGTTAATTGGCTTCCGTAAAACAAATGTAAATTGTCCCTAGTGTGTAGGATCGTGCTAGTGTATGGGGTGATCGCTGGTCGGCACGGACTCAATAAGCAGAAGGGCCTGTTTTTAAAGTACAAAGTCTAATGAAAATTCAAAGATACATCACGGAACCAACCAGGCCCCGCAGTATTGGGTACACGCCGACCATCGATCACCCGTTCACACTAGTTCGACGTTATCTCATTTTCTCATCCACTCCCTTCACACGAGGGACAATTTTACAGAGGGTCAATTAACCGCCAAACCTTCACGTCTTTGGTATGTGGGAGGAAACCGGAGCACCTGAAAGAAACCCATGCAACCATGGGGAGAACGTGCAAACTCCATACAGAGAGCAACCGTGGACAGGATTGTACCCGGGTCTCTGATGCTGTAAGGCAGCCGTTCTGCCAGCTGCAGAGCAGAAACAGGCCCTTCGGCCCACTGAGCCGACCAGCAATCTCCCAGTTCACCAGCACCATCCTACATACTAGGGACAATTAACAATTTTACCAGAGCTAATTAAGTTACAAAACTGCATGTCTTTGGAGTGTGGGAGGAAACCAGAGCACCCGGAGAAACCCCACGCAGTCACAGGGAGAACGTACAAACTACATACAGACAGCACCCGTAGACAGGATGGAACCCGGGTCTGCGGTGCTGTGAGGCAGCAACTCTACCGCCGCGCCACTGTGCAGCTCCTCTCTGGTTCTCCTTCCCTCTTTGGGCTCGGGTTCGGTGAGGGAGACAGGAGCTGCCGCGTTGAATCCCACTGTAATGCTGCATTGCAGCACAGGAGAGTGGCTGTGTGCAATGACCCAGCAGTGACCGAACAGCTAGCAAGCCATCCCGTGCAGCATCGCCCGCCTCACCATTTATAGGTTGTGAAGTCATTACCTCTCTGCCTTTCACCCGATCTTCAAAGGAAGAGTTTCATGGGGCATTAAAAACGTCTACATTTTGGCTGCTTCACTGCAGAATCTCCTCAGGGTGTGCCTTCGTTGAAGAGGTTTCCCTCCTCTCTCGGACACCCTCTCTCACTGCTCCCCCTCTGTGCTTCCTACCGGTCTATGACCATGTTTTAACCTGGGCTCGCGACCACAGCCACGTGTGTTTCCTTGCTGCCTGCCCGCACCTCCATCTTGCACCCCGTGGCCTCCAATTGCAGACATCCCAGTTCGGCCCTCTTGAGATCACGCCCCCCCCCGAGCCAGCAATGGGCTCACCAGGGACCATCCTGCCTGTGGTCATTTGTGGCTGGCCTTGATTTGTCCTGGTCTTCCATCACCTACAACTCTGCACCACCACCCAGAGATGCTGAGTTCATCCACCACTTTGTGTCTATCCATGCACTAGCCATATTAATTTAGTGATGGCGACATTCAGAGACAGACCCCCTTCATTCATTTTCAGTACCCCACGAGCAAGAGTGTTTTATTATCATATGTACCAAAATAGAACATTAAAATTCTTACGGTCGGCAGCACCACAACAGGTTTGTAAACACAGCACTCAATAAGCAATATTATGTAGGGCTGCTCGGTGATCCAGCGGTAGAGTTGCTGCCTTACAGCGCCAGAGACCCGGGTTCGGTCCTGACTATGGATGCTGTCTGTACGGAGTTCGTACGTTCCCCCGTGTGACTGCATGGGTTTTCTCTGGGTGCTCTGCTTTCCTCCCACATTATAGTATTTGTAGGTTTATGGGCCTCCGTAAATTATCCCTAGTGTGTAGGATAGAACTAATGTACGTGTTGGCGTAGACTCGGTGGGCTGAAGGGCCTGTTTCTGCACTGTATCTGAACCAAACTGAAATTTAACTAAAGTATATGGAAACAAAGAACTGCAGATGCTGGTTTATACCGAAGATGAACACAAGCAGATCAGGCAGCATCTCAGGGGACTCGGAATAGGTGATGTTTCGGGCTGGGACCCTTCTGAAAAAGGGTCCTGACTCAAAACGTTAACCATTTTCTTTCTCTCCGGAGATGCTCCAGTTCTTTATGTCTATCTTTAAAACTAAACCAAAGCTTCTTGCTACCATGGACGTTGCCTTCAGCTGGGCTTAGCTGTAGAAATGCTGAACCCACTTCAAAGCCTCCCCTGTTTCCCCATGCTGGCCCATTGAGACTATATTTAATGGGCTGCCGACATTGCTGTTCCTCCCTGTCTCCATGGGCTTTGATTCCCAGCCGACCAAACAGCTGCCTGGAATTCCAGGCATTGCAAAGACTTGCTGAGTGCCCTGGGTTGTGGGAGAGAGCTGGAGGGCGTCGGCGAGCTTGGAAACCTGCCAAATGGGATGTGGCTGCCCTCCCAGCCTTAAAGCTTTTTTCCAGGAAGGGATGAATTCAACGATACTTAATTGTCACATGTACCTGGGTACAATGAAATGCATAGTTTTAGCATTCCGTGCGGGTAAACTCATGCAGCAGACTTCTCCGAGGCAGGACAAAGATTCACCACGTTCTTGGCGCCAACAAAGTCCCAACTAGTTCTTAGCGCTGTCTTATCTTCTCGCAGCAGTGAACCTGGCCTGCTGCCACACCTGGCCACAGACACCACCTGCCGAGGCCTTCTTTGCTTAGTTTAGTTTAGAGATACAGGGTGGAAACGGGACCCTTCGGCCCACCGAGTCCACGCCGACCAACGATCAACCTGTACACTAGCACTATCCACACACTGGGGGCAATTTACAAACTCAAAACCTGGAGTGTGGGAGGAAACCGGAGCATGCAGGGCACAGGGAGAACGTGCAAACTCCGCACAGACAGCATCTGCAGTCAGGATGTGTTGCCTCTCTGGTGCCGAGAGGCAACAAATGTACTGTGCCACCAATCACCAGCACCTCTGTGTCCCTCTTAGTTTTCAGCCGCCCCCTCTGGGTCCCGCTCGGTCCCTCTTTGCGCCTGCCCCCCCCCCCCCCTTTCCCCGTCAGTTCCCTCTGCGTTGCGTTCTCACTGGTCCGCTGCTGGTCGCTCGGCCCCCGCCAGGTGCTTCTTTGCTCCCCGTCCCTTGTTGGGCTCCATGATGCCCAATGAGTGATGCAGCAAGGGCATACATAGCTCTCTGGTGTCGGACACACCCCCGCCATCAGTCCTCAGCGTGTCCAGATGCACAAAGTAATCTGGTTAGGTGCAGCACAGTGGTGCTGCGGTGGAGATGCTGCCTTGCAGCGCCAGAGACCCACTCAATCCTGACCATGGGTGCTATCTGGAGTTTGTACGTTCTACCCGTGACTGCGTGGGTTTTCTCCGGATTCTCCGGTTTCCTCCCACACTCCGAAGACATGCAGGTTTGTAAGATAATTGGCTTCTGTAAATTGTCCTTAGTGTAAAGGATAGTACTAGTGTACGGGGATCGCAGGCAAGCATGGACTCTGTGGGCCGAAGGGCCTGTTGCCACGCTGTGTCTCTAAACTAAACTAAAAAGTCACATTTGGTATATTGTGTGGAGTTCTGGTCACCCCATTTGTAGAAGGTTGTGGAAGCTTTGGAAAGAGTTGAGAATAGGTTTACCAGAATGCCGCCTGGATTCGAGGGTATTAACCACAAGGAGAGGTCGCACATTCTTGGATTGTTTTCTCTGAAATGCTGGAATGTGAGAGGAGATCTGACAGAAGTTAATAACATTTTGGGAGGTATAGACAGGGTAGACAGTCAGAACCTTTTACCCCATGGTGGAAAAGTCAAAGACGAGTGGGCATAACCTTAAGGTGAGTGGAGCAAAGTTTACAGGAATGTGAGGGCAAGGTTTTTTATAACACAGAGGGTGGTGGGTGCATGGAACGTGCTGCTAGTGGTGGTGGTGGAGGGAGATTTGATAATGGTATTTAATATGCTTTTAGATAGGCAATGGATATTCAGGGAATGGAGGGATATGGATCCTGTGCAAGCTGAGGAGATTAGTCTATCTTGGCATCAAGTCCGACACGGACCTTGTGGGGTTAAAGGCCTGTTCCTGTGCTGTACTGTTCTGCACTAGTTGGAGGTCATATCCAGACCGTAAACATTACCTGACCATTTTCTCCAGGGGTGTTGCCCGATCCGCTGAGTTACCCCAGCATTTGTGTCTATCTTCTGTGCTTTTCCACGTTCTCTGTTCGAGGTGGCAGAATGTGCAGTCTGTACAATGTGCAAAACCCTTCCCTGGAAGAATGTTTTGGTCCTATGTGCCTGCCGATGGTGCAGCGGTTAAGTTACTAGACAAGTAACAGAGTCGGATATAGCTGCCTCGATTCCCAAGTTCAATTCCCAGCATGGCAGCTGTGGAATTTATATTCACTTGTGGGGCGGCACGGTGGTGTTGCGGTAGAGTTGCTGCCTCACAGCGTCAGAGATCCAGGTTCTCCCTGTGACCACGTGGGTTTTCTCTGGGTGCTTCCGTTTCCCCTCACATCCCAAAGAGGTGTAGGTTTGTAGGTTAATTGGCTTCTGCAAATTGTCCCTAGAGTGTAGGATAGAACTAGTGTACGGGGTGATTATTGGTCAGCATGGACTCGGTGGTTGTTCACTGAGCCTGTTTCCATGCTGTACAGTATCTCTAAAACTACATTAATAATCTGAGATAATAACATAATGCTGGAGGAAGGCAGTGGGTCGGGCAGCATCTGTGGGGGGGGAATGAAAACTTTCTTCAGAGCCACTAAACTTGAGGAATTCATTGCATTGGTCATCTTATTGTAAAGCATTAAAAGCATTGAAGAGCTTAGAAGAGTATGGCACAGGAACTGGCCCTTTCGCCCATCCTGTCCGTAATGAATATGATGCTAAATTAAACTAATCTCCCCGAACAAAAACCGAAACAGAACGAAGAAATTCTTAATTACAGCAGCACAATAGATATGTAAATATAGTAAAACCCATAATAAACAACAACAAAGGTTTATGTGGAGGAAGGAACTGCAGACGCTGGTTTAAACCGAAGATAGACTCAAAATGCTGGAGTAACTCAGTGGGACAGGCAGCATCTCTAGAAAGAAGAAATGGGTGACGTTTTGAAACATCACCCAATCCTTCTATCCAGAGATGCTACCTGTCCTGCTGAATTACTCCAGCATTTTGTGTCTAAAAAAGATTTGTATGGTGTGTATGTGCATATGTGTATATATATATATATATATATATTTATTAGATTAAGTGGGACCAGTTGGGTCCTATGTCCTATGTTCATACGGGAGGGCTGGTCCCCCAACGCAATATTCCACCTCTCCACCAATTCCAAGATAGGTGGCCAGTTGGCCAGTGGGGGGGGGGGGGGGGGGGAGCACTAGTATGGGTATTGTGGGCTGAAGGGTTTCTAGAGGGCTAGCATGGACATTGTGGGCTATATGGATTCTTGGGGTGATAGCTCAGTCACTCAAACTTGATGTGCTGGCAGTTGACTCACAGTTATTGAAATTCCATTTCAAGCAGGGTGCAAGGCCACCAAATTCAAACGCAGTTTCCTACCATTTCAAGCAAGGTGCAAGGCCACCAAATTCAAGTGCAGTTTCTTATCACTTCAAGCAAGGTGCAAGGCCACCAAATTCAATAGCAGTTTCACACCACTTCAAGCAGGGTGCAAGGCCACCAAATTCAGGTGCAGTTTCCTACCGCTTCAAGCAGGGTGCAAGGCCACCGAATTCAAGTGCAGTTTCCTACCACTTCAAGCAGGGTGCAAGGCCACCAAATTCAAGTGCAGTTTCCTACCACTTCAAGCAGGGTGCAGGGCCACCAATCTCAAGTGCAGTTTCCTACCACTTCAAGCAGGGTGCAAGGCCACCAAATGCTAGTGCTGTTTAATGCCAGTTCAAGCAGGGTGCAAGGCCACCAATTTCAAGTGCAGTTTCATATCATTTGACTCACAGTTATTCCTTGAAATTCCATTTCAAGCAGGGTGCAAGGAACCATAAAACCACACAAAACACCACATAAACACCACACTCACAGTTCAGTAGACATTCAGTGTGTTCAGTTGATTCACAGCTCAGACATAGTCGTGACCTCTCCCTCCCCCATCATGCAGAAACTGAGCCACACCCACACTTCCGGGTTTTATAATCCCTCCCCCTTCCCACCGGAAGGGGCGTGGCTTTCATGGCGTGATTGACAGGAGAAAGATTCTCAACGTTTTTTTAAACACTAATAACACTTTTATTTTTCATTGACGGGAAGAATCCTCTGCACCTGATGAGCGGAGGGGGACTGAGTAAGATGGCCAAAAATCACAGCCGTAAGTGGTAGCGTTTTATCTAAAACCAACAACCATTTGCAGTGCAGCATTTCAAAGCAGTTACCACCACCACCAACAACCATTTGCAGTGCAGCATTTCAAAGCAGTTACCAACACCACCACCAATCCTTTGCAGCGCAGCATATCAAAGCAGTTACCACCACCACCAACAACCATTTGCAGTGCAGCATTTCGAAACAGTTACCACCACCACCAACACCAACAACCATTTTCAGTGCAGTATTTCAAAGCAACCACATTTTCTTTTTCAAACCATATTAAGGGCACTCATAGTTGAGTAGACATATGTTCAGTGTTATTCACAGCTCAGAGAGACGTGACCCTCTCGCTTCTTCCATCCTTGCAGAGACTGAGTATATATGTGTCTATATGAGTATATATGTGTCTATATATATGTATATGTAAGTATATATATGTGTGATTATATATATGCACACATACACATGTAATATATATATTCAATTTAAATTTTCAATTAAAAAAGCTTTATTAGCATGATAAAATACGTTATATTGCCAAAGTATAAAGCATGAGATACATATTTAAAATGCATAAATATAAATACAAGTATACAGTGCATGGATAGATTATGTACACATATATATATATTAGTGTATTGCAAGTATATATATGTAATACACCAATAGCTCTTTATTGGTTGCTACATATTCTTGCAGATATATATAAAATAATATATATTTTATATATATATATATATAAAACAAATAAACGATAACATGGAAAGACCAAAATAATGGCCCCAAATCTCAGTTTGGAGCTTATTTGTTGGTTATAGCATTTAATAGCCTGGTGGTCAGGTTATGGCTTCCCCAAGCCTCTGATGTTGTACCCCTAGACCTCTGAAGTAGCTTCTTGAGGTAGCCCCCCCTGGCCTTTGTCACACTGCGATGATATTCTTATTCCACTCCAACCCTCCCCGCCCCCCCCCCTTTCCCCCACCCTCCCTTCTCCCCAAAAGCCACCCCACCCCCACTTCCCCCCACTGCCACCCCCCCTCCCTCCGGCCGGTACGTGCCATCCCCGTGTGCATGGACGTGGGTCTGTGTCCTCCCGTGTGCATGGACTGACGTGTCTCCTTGTGTTTGTGGGCAGGGGCCGGCGTTTTCTTCCTGTCCTGTGCGGAGGGCGAGCGCATCAGCTTCCTGTTCGACTGCATTGTCAGAGGCATCTCGCCGACCAAGGGGCCCTTCGGCCTCAAGCCCGTGCTGCCCGGTTAGTGCGGGGGGGGGGGGGGGGGGGGGGGGGGGCGGGGAGAGGGAGTGGGGATGGATACAAGTAGGGGATGGGGGCGGGTGGAGGAGAGGGGGGTGGGGAAGTGGGAGGAATGGGTTGGGGAGAAAGAGGTTCATAAGGTCCTATTCATGTAATAGGAGCAAAATTAGGCCATTCGGCCCATCAAGTGTACTCCACCATTCAATCATGGCTGATCTCTGCCTCCTAACCCCATTCTCCTGCCTTCTCCCAAGAACCCGACACCTGTACTAATCAAGAATCTATCTATCTCTGCCTTAAAAATATCCATTAGCCTCCACAGCCTTCTGTGGCAATGGATTCCACAGATTCACCACCCTCTGACTAAAGAAATTCCTCCTCATCTCCTTCCTAAAGGGGCGTCCTTTAATTCTGAGACCATGACCTCTGGTCCTAGACTCTCCAACTGGTGGAAACATCCTCTTCACATCCACTCTGTCCAAACCTTTCACTACTTGAAGGGGGTGGAGGGTAGAAGAGGAGCGTGGGAGTGACAGGAAAGGGCAGGGGGAGAGGAAATGGGTGGGTAGATGGGAAGGGATTGGGGGAGGGGGTGGGGGTAGTGGATGGAGATGGTGGGGGGGGGGCAGAGAAAGGGATGGGAGGCAAAGGGGAGGGGCAGTGGATGAGGAGGGGAGGGAGGGGCACAGAAGGAGGGGAAGGGAAGGCAAAGAAAGGTGTTTTCCTTCATTCCAGGCTGGTGATATTTGGGTGATGTTATGAACGTAATTTATCTTAATCATCCTCAAATCACATCATGTTAATTTGAAATTAGCCTGCTTTTACTGAGAGAAGTCAGTTTATGTTTATTAATGCATCCATATCTTTTCAAAGTTGTGCCTGTAAATTTATGCATGTAATTTCTATGTGACTATCCTCCATTCATTATATTTATACTGAGCCTGCTTTAAGACTTTAAACTTTAGAGATACAGCGTGGAAACGGGCTCTTTGGCCCACTGCCGTACACTGGCTTTGGTAAAATTGTAAATTGTCCCTCATGTGTAGGCTAGGGCTAGTGTATAGGGTGATCGCTGGTCAGCATGGACTCAGAGGGCCGAAGGGCCCGTTTCCAAGTTGAATTTTTGAACTAAACTAAATTAACCGATGTAGATAGAGAGTGAAGCTGCTCAACCTCAAACCAGTTGGAGTAGGAGTCGACAAGCACCAGAAAATGCTTGCCGCGCCATTCGAAAATGTCAGTCGCCAGCGCAGACCACGGAAGGTCGGGAGCAGGCTGCTGCAAAAGGACCTGCGGAGCGTGGGAGGAAACCGGAATACCCATGAGGTCACAAGGAGAACGTACAAACTCCGTACAGACAGCACCCATGGTCTGGCTAGAACCCGGGTCTCTGGCACTGTGAGGCAGCAACTCTACTGCTGTGCCACTAAACCAAAGCTTGGTCCAATTAGCCTTGTTTGGCACGTGAGTTGCAGGAGTGGTGGGTGGTTGTGGGGCAGAAGGTGCAGGGGGGGTTTGGGATGATGTTTACCTCAGTAAATCAGGCCCTCGACTCACTCAGTCCACCAGCCCTCTACGCCATCCCAGTTATTTTCTACACACTGCGTCCATCAGAAGAGAGATCTCAGCCGGAGCAATCGTACGACGTGCCAGTCCCGCTAAATATACCACGAACTTTAACCTTTAAAGAAATAAGTTTGGTTTGCGTGAGGCGGGGTTTGGGGAACGGGTGGGTACGCGGGACTATTTGTGTCGTCACCTTCCAGGGACTATGAGTAAAATGACCCTCTCCAGCCCGCCTGGGTTACAGAGGGAGGACCAGGAAGACATTTCTGCAGGACAACGGTTTGGCTGAATGGATCGCGGGCGTAGATTCATGGATGGGATTGAATTAAGGGAAGTGATGGGCTATATAGAGAAAAGCTATTTCTGCCGGTGGAGGGAGTCTGGAACAAGATGTCCCAGTTTACAAAATGGTAGCTGGGCCTCTGTTTGTAGAGGTTCACCCTCTCTCTAGCACGAGACAAGACAAAGAGTCATAGAGTAACACAGTGCGGAAACAGGCCCTTCAGCCCAACTTGCCCACACCGCCCAACATGGCTGTGTTTGGCCCATATCCCTCTATACCTATCCTATCCATGTACCTGTCTTAAACGTTACGATAGTGCCTGTTTCAACTACCTCCTCTGGCAGCTCATGTCATACACCCTCCACCCATGAAGAAGTTGCCCCTCAGGTTCCTATTAAATTTTCCTCCCCTCAAAAACCAATGTCCTCTGGTTCTCGATTCCCCTACTCTGGGCAACAGGCTTTGTGTGTCTACCTGATCTATTCCTCTCATGATTTTGTACACCTCTATAAGTTCACCTCTCATCCTCCTGCGCTCCAAGGGATAAAGTCCTAGCCTGCTCAACCTCTGCCCATTGCTCTGGTCCTCGGGTCCTGGCAACATCCTCGTAAATCTTCTCCGCACCATTTCCAGCTTAACGACATCTTTCCTATTATAGGATGACTAAAATGAACAATATGCCAAATTTGGCCTCATCAATGTCTTGCACAACTGTATCAGAACCTCCCAACTCAATATAAAACGCTGAAGTAACTCACCCAGTCAGGTAGCATTTCTCGACAAAATGTTTGGGTGACGTTTCAGGCCGGCACCCTCCTTCAGTCTGAATGTATGAACTTTGGCACTAAAGTGTGGACTGACTACGGTGCTGCTGCTGTACGAAGTTTGTACCTGTACGGTCTTCCTGTGTATGGGGTGATTGCTGGTCAGAGTTGGTGGGCCAAATGGCCTGTTTCCGTGCTGTATGTCTGAAGTGCCAAGGACCCGGGTTCAATCCTTGCCACGAGTGCTGCCTGAATGCAGTTTGTACGTTTTCCCTGTGACTACGTGGGTTTTCTCCGGGTGCTCGGGTTTCCTCCCACACTCCAAAGATGTACAGGTTTGTAGGTTAATATTCGGGTAGTTAGTACATGGGTGACCACTGGTCGATGTGGACTCGGTGGGTCGAAGGGCCGTATCTCTAAACTGCAGGGTTGTAGGTTAATTGGCTTCTGTATATTGTCTCTAGTGTGTCGAATAGAACTATCGTGAACGGGTGATCGCTGGTCGGCGCAGACTCGGTGGGCTGAAGGGCCTGTTTCCATGCTGTATCTCTAAACTAGGCTGCAGATATGTAGGTTAATTAGCCTCTGTAAATTGCCCCTAGTGTGTAGGATAGAGCTAGTGTGAACGGGTGATCGCTGGTCGGCGAGGACTCGGTGGGCCGAAGGGCCTGTTTCCATGCTGTATCTCTGAAGTAAAGCAGTGGTTGCCCGGAACCGTGGCCCAGTGCTCTTGGCAGTGAGCGGGGTGAGGAGTTGGGACGGTGGGATCTGGTGTCGGTGAGGACAAAGTGCGGGTAATGGCAACGTATTCCTCCGGGTGAGAGGTCAGGAGCCTATCCTGTTGAATGGAGCAGCATGCGATTGATGAGTTTGCCTCTGGCCAGAGCATGCATTCTGAGGTGTTCCAAGTGTAACCTTGTAAGTCGGATTAAATCCCCATGGAAAGGCTCTGCGTGAAACTGGATCTTGCTCTTGGAATGTGAGTGGATGCAAGGAGGAGAATTTCTGGAACTAATCCACGACAGCTGCCCTCTTCTGCTTTAATATTGCAAGTGAACCAGTCAACCCGCCAGTGTAGGATCATCCCAAACTCTTCGGGCGGCACTGTAGAGCCGCTGAAGAAGGGTCACGACCCGAAACGTCACCTATTACTTTTCTCCAGAAATGCTGCCTGACCCGCTGAGTTACTCCAGTATTTTGTGTCTATCTTCGGTGTGAAGCAGCATCTTTTTTTTTTAGTAAGTATGCAAGATTTACTTCCTTCCTACACAGCAGAGGTGCTGCATCACAGCAGCAGCGAACCGGGTACAATCCCGACCTCAGGTGCTGTCTGTGTGGAGTTTGCACCTTCTACCTTTGACCGCGTGGGTTTCCTCCCACAATAACGGTCGGTTAATTGGCTCTCTGTAAATTGCCCCGAGTGTGCAGGGAGTTTTGTTTATTATCACATTTGCCACGGTACAGAGAAAAGCTTTTTGTTGTGTGCTATCCACTGGAAAGACTATACATGATTACAATCGAGCCATCCACAGTGTACTGATACAGGATAAAGGGAATATCATTTACTGCAAAATAAAATCCAGTAAAGCCCGATTAAAGATAGTCTAAGAGTCTCCAACGAGGTAGATAGTGGCTCAAGACCGCTCTCTAGTTGTTGATCGACCGATCGGCATGTGAGTCCCAATGAGGTCGGGATCGGCTGCCTCACGCGGCATGGGTGCCACATGGTGGGGGGGGGGGGTGGTGGGATTTCAAGGTGCCAAGCTACCGGTGGCCGGAAAATCGTTGGTTTACCTGAATGTTCTTTT
Organism: Raja brachyura; assembly: GCA_963514005.1. Next base: position 118,151,097 of record OY740783.1, on the reverse strand, counting down.
ATCAGTGTTATTCTACTGGGGAGCTCGGGTAGTTCTGAAGGATGATGAACTATTCACAACAGAGGCTAAACCAAGGCTAGCTGCCTGCATTTGCTGTTTCAGATAGAAACCTGCCCTCTCCCATTGAATTGTAGATACCAGTATGAGCACTGCCACCATCGAGGAGAGGATCAGTCACGAGGCACTGGAGTTGGAGAAACGTTTGAGTCTCCTGTCACAGTCTAGTCGGCACAGCAGTGGAGGTACGGACGCAGAACTGTAGAGCACAGCAACAGGCCATTCGGCCCAGCATGTCAATGCCACCCTTGATGCCAAGCACACTAATCCCATCTGCCTGCCTGATTTCTCCATCACTGCCCATTCACGTGCCTCTCAGTAGCCACTACCGTAAATGCCTCCACCACCACCCTTGGCAGCACATTCCAGACTTGCCCTGCACTTATCCAGTGAGGAGCAGCACAGTGGCGCAGCACTACAGACCCGGGTTCGATCCTGATGTCGGATGCTGTCCGTGTGTGGTGTTTGCACCTGTTCTCCCTGTGAGGCACGGGCTGCCATCAGTTTCCGTCCACATCCCAAGGATGTGCGAGTTTGTAAGTTAAGTGGCTGCTGTAAATTGCCCACAGTATGTCGGGAGTGGATGAGAGAGTGGAATAACAGAACTAATGTGAACCCGCATGTACTCAATGTGTTTCAATGCTGTATCTCTAAACTAAACATTCCCCCTCTGACCTTAAAGTGATACCCTCTAGTCTGACATTTCCAACCCGTGGAAAAAAGTTCTGACTGTCTACCCTATCAATGCCTCCCTTCTATCAGGTCTCCCCCCAGGTCACAACACTCCCGAGAAAGCAATACGAGTTTGTCCAGTCACCACTTGTGGCTGATACCCTCTAATGCAAATGCAAGGAGGTTTAATGTGTTAGCAAGATGTACCCACCCCCCACCGCTACCCTCTTAAGCCTTACTCACAAGTTAATTACCCCACACCCCCTCTGGGCTACCCCTGATCTCTCTCTCCTCTCTCTTCCCCTAACCCCACCCTCTCCACCCTTTACCCTCTCCCCTCCCTCTACCCCCTCTCCCACTCCCCCTCTCCCTCTCCCTCTCCATCTCCCCTTCCTCCCCTGTCTCCAGGTGATGACCGCAGTCTGTCCAGCTCCACCGAGTCCTCGGACACCAGCCAGTCGGATACGGCGAGCGTGGGCAGCCGCCTAACGCTGTGGGCGGAGCAGCAGCCAGCGGTCCCGGGCCCGGGAGGAGGCTCAGGCCCAGGCCCAGGACCGGGGCCACAGGAGGCAGGCAGGAGGCCGGGACAGGAGGCCTCGGGCTCTGCTAGGCCTCACGCCCCGGCTAAGCCTCCGCGCTGCCGCCGGCTGCAGGAGGTGGGTCGCCAGGGCTCGTCAGACAGCGGCATCGCCACGGCCAGCCACTCGTCATCGTCGGGCAGCTTCTCCTCCTGCGCTGGCAGCGATGAGTTCGGCTCCCAGGCCAGCCTGATGCCAGCAGCCAGGCCCGCACCCACGGCCCGGGCCTGGTGTAACTGTGGGCCCGGCCTCGACTACCACGTCCCTGCTGCTCTCCAGCACCACCACTACGACAGCCCGAGGAGCGTCCTGCAGCCGCCCGGGCTCCGAGGGGAGGAGGAGGAGGAGGCAGCTGGGGCATGCGACAGCTACGGCCTGGCCCCCGCCATGGCACCGGCACCGCCCCTCATCGCCGCCTGCCTCAGCTGCGGAGGCCTCAAGGTAAGGCCGCACACACGTCGCCTAAAGTAGTCGCTATAACTTATCATAAGTTGTCAAATGTAGTTGCTATAATTTGCCAAAATGAATGAATGAATGAATAAATGAATAAGTTTATTGGCCAAGTATTCACCTACAAGGAATTTGCCTGGGTGCTCCGCCCGCAAGTGGCAACATGACATACAGTGGCAGTTAGGAATGACACATCAAACATTAAACGTTAATAATAAAACATTATTGATTAAACATGTGAATTAAATAAAATGCCAGAGCAAAAGGAGGCTACAGATTGAGTAGAGCTACTACTCGTGGAAAAAGCTTCTATGTCTGGCTATGGCAGCTTTGACAATCCGGAGTCGCCTTCCAGAGGGAAGTGATTGAAAGAGTTTGTAGCCAAGGTGAGAGGGGTCAGAGATGATCTTACCCGCTCGCTTCCTGGCCCTTGCAGTGTACAGTTCATAAATGGAGGGAAGGTTGCAGCCCATAACCTTCTCAGCTGATCGGACGATTCGCTGCAGCCTCCGGATGTCGTGCATGGTGGCTGAGCCAAACCAGACCATGATGGAGAAGGTGAGGACAGACTCTATGATGGCTGTATAGAATTGGACCATCATTGCCTGTGGCAGATTGTGCTTCCTCAGCTGCTGCAGGAAGTACATCCTTTTGACTGTGGAGTGGATGGTGGGCCCCCATTTAAGGTCCTTGGAGATGATGGTTCCCAGGAACTTAAAATACTCCACAGAGTGAGGGGGAGCTCTCCTAAAGTCTACTATCAATTCCAATGTCTTAAGAGCATTGAGCTCCAGGTTGTTGCGATGGCACCAGGACGCCAGCTGTGTCACTTCCTGGATCAGTCCAATCAGGGTTGTGTCATCCGCAAACTTGAGAAACTTAACAGAGGAGTCAGTGGAGGTGCAGTCATTGGTGTAATTTTAAGTTCTCATAAGTTGTCACAGGTAGGTGATGTTGTGAAAAGTTGTTATAAGTTATCATGTCGTCAAAAGTTGTCATAAGTCGGCAAAAGTAGGTATACAGTGTCCTCCATAATGTTTGGGACAAAGGCCCATCATTTATGTATTTATTTGCCTCTGTATTCCACAATTTGAGATTTATAATAGAAAAAAAATCACATGTGGTTAAAGTGCACATTGTCAGATTTTATTAAAGGCCATTTTTATACATTTTGGTTTCACCATTTAGAAATTACAGCTGTGTTATTACATAGTCCCCCCATTCTAGGGCACCATAATGTTTGGGACACATGGCCTCACAGACGTTTGTAATTGCTCAGGTGCGTTTAATTGCCTCCTTCATGCAGGTATAAGAGAGCTCTCAGCACCTAGTCTTTCCTCCAGAGGTTTTGTGGTACGCTAGGCCCTGAAACTCCAGTAAGGCATTTGTGGTCAGCTGTGCGTAGAATGTCAGGAGTATGTAAAAGAAGTTTGTTGCCAGTGTTGCAGAAAGGTGAGGTGGTAGCAGTCTCCAATAAGGAAAAAGCAGACATGTGTGTTGATAGTTTTCAAGCAGTGCATAGATCAGAGAACATGGGAGTGGAGAGGTGTAGAAAGAGAACCGAGCTGATGGCAGTTAATCAGTGGAAGCTGGAGAGGAGTTTAGTAAATGATAATACCTTTAATCTGTTTTTTACTATAAAAGAGTTGAAGGATGCAATTATGTCCGGGGCAAATACCACCCCGGGGAGGGATAGGTTGTCGTATGAGTTATTTAAACATCTGGATGATATTGTACTTGATGAAATCTTAGCTTTGTTTAATACTGTGTGGGCAGAGGGTTATTTACCAAAAGAATGGAAACATGCAGTCGTGGTCCCTATTTTAAAACCGGGCAAAGAGGCATCTGACCCTAGTTCATATCGCCCTATAGCACTCACAGCAGTGCTCTGTAAAATTATGGAGAGAATGGTAGCCAACAGATTAGTTTATTTTTTAGAAACCAGGGGACTATTTGTTGATGTACAGAATGGCTTTAGGAAGGGAAGGTCTACAATGGAGTCTGTATCAGTTTTGGATCGGGATATTAAAAGGGCATTTAGACGCAAGGAAATAGTAGTGAGTGTATTCCTTGATATTGAGAAGGCATATGATTCTTTGTGGAAGGAGGGATTAATGATTAAAATTTTTGACTTGGGAGTCAGGGGACGAATGTTCAACTGGATTAAGGATTTTTTATTGAATAGAACAATACAAGTAATGGTTGGTAGTGTCAGTTCAGAGACTGTAGAAATAGAGAATGGAACCCCGCAGGGAAGTGTTATCAGTCCAGTTTTATTTAATATCATGATAAACGACATATTTTGTAAAGTAAAGAGAGGGTTCGGTCTGTCTTTGTTTGCAGATGACGGGGCCAGCTGGAAAAGTGGTCGTAATTTCGAGTTTGTTTTAAAACAGATTCAAAAAGTGTTAGAGTCTGTGGAGGAGTGGGGGGACACATGGGGCTTTAAAATCTCTGCCTCTAAGACTAAATATATGGTATTTGGTTTTAAAAGAAAGTTGTCTAAGTTAGGGCTGTATATGTATGGGTCTCTTTTTCTGAGAAAGTAAAGGTTTTTAAGTCTTTGGGTGTTTGGTTTGAAGAGCATATGACTTGGGCTGTACATGTTGGTAAAATTGTGTTGAAATGTGGAAAAGTTCTGAATGTTATGAGAAGTCTGGTTGGGTGTGAGTGGGAGGCCAACAGGGAGACAATGATGCTAATTTATCAGGCCATGATCAGATCTTCTCTTGACTATGGGTGTTTTGTGTATGGGTCTGCGTCTAAAACAGTTCTGGCTAGGCTAGATGTGTTGCAGGCAAAGGCTTTGAGGCTTTGCAGTGGAGCCTTTAGAACTTCCCCAGTCCCTGCCCTGATTGTTGAAATGGGAGAAATGCCCTTATGGTTAAGGCGCATTAAGTTAGGGTTACATTACTGGGCTAAACTTTGTGGGTGTAATGATACCTACCCAGCGAGGTGTTTGTTGCAAGAGGAGGATGAGGGTAACAAATATTACACATTTTTTGTAATTATAAATCAGTGGGCTAGGAAGTTGGGTTTGGAACAAGGGGGTATTATAGAGCATACAATATGGTTACCTGTGCCCTATTGGGTTCTTCCTGAACTGGTTATTGAGCTTGCGTTTCTTGAGGGAAAAGATAAGCGTGAGGTGACTCCAAGAATTATGGAATATTTTAATTTAATTCGTGAGAGCCAGTTAGTGGGAGAGCTGGGTTTGGAGTGTATGTGGAGCAGCTTGGGTTGAGGTTTGGTCGACGCATTTCTGATGGAAGCTCTGTTCTCACGACTGAATTAATGGCAATTCAATGGGCTCTATGGTGGATTGAGGAAGCCAGTTTTAGAGAAGTCATTATCTGTTCCGATTCTGTAGCTGCTCTTGAAACTTTAAGAGCGGGGAAATCTAAAGCTCGTCCTGACATTCTAAATGAAATCTTGGGTGTGTTTTCCAGAATTGGGTTTGCGTATAATATCACCTTTTGCTGGGTTCCTGGGCATGCTGGAGTGAGGGGGAATGAGCAGGTGGACCTCGTAGCAAAGGAAAGTTTAAAAAGAGAAATAGATATTCATGTATCATTGGGGAGAGTGGAATTGAGAGAAATAATTAAAGAGGGCTTAATAAAAGAATGGCAGAGAGGATGGGAAAAGGAAGTCAGGGGTAGACATTACTTTTCTATTCAATCTGAAGTTAGGAAAATATGTTTCTGTATATCTCTGTCTCGTAGGGACTCAGTTAAATTGTGTAGGTTGAAATTGGGACACTGTGGGTTAAATTTGCCGTTGCCGAACCAGCAGGTCCAGGAACAGCTTCTTTCCGGCGGCTGTCATGCTACTCAACAACGTACCTCGGTGACTGCCAATCACCCCCCCCCCCCCCCCCCCCCCGGACACTTATTGTTATTTATTCAAATAATTTGCTGTGTCGCTCTTCCAGGGAGATGCTAAATGCATTTCGTTGTCTCTGTACTGTACACTGACAATGACAATTAAAATTGAATCTGAATCTGAATCTGAATCTAAATTATTATTTGTACATTATCGGGAAACATGTTTCTGGCTTGTGTGAATGTGGGAGCGATGAGACAGTTAAGCATGTTTTCCTAGAATGTAATAAGTATAGGGTAGAAAGAAAAGTATTGTTAGTTAGACTGATGGGACTTGGCGTTGAGGCTTTTTCTGTTTTATCTTTGTTTGGGCATAATGAGAAACATCAATTGATATCCAGGGCTGTTCTTCAATTCCTGCATGTGACAGGATTGTATGTAAGGATCTAGTTCAAACTCTGAACTGTGGAAGGCAGTAATACACTTAGCAGCGTCTACACTGCCAGAACCCGAAAAAAAGAAAAGAAAGAAAAGTCTTTCCTCCAGTCTTTCCATCAACTTTGGAAACATTAATTGCTGTTTATCAACATAAGGACCAAAGGTGTGCCAATGAAAATCAAAGAAGCCATCATGAGTGCGAAACAAGAATAAAGCTGTTAGAGACATCAGCCAAACATTAGGCTTACCAAAATCAACTGTTTGGAACATCATTAAGAAGAAAGAGACGCTAGGGTCGGATGAGCGGGCGTAGGGAAGGGTAGTGGGATATATCTCCGCTTCTTTCACTTCTTCGTTAGTTCAGGGGTTTTTCTTTTTTCTCTTTCGTGTATTTTTCAAAATTCTTTCTTTTCTTTGTCTTTTCTTTTTTCTTTCCCTTTTTTTTCTTTTTTCCGATTTAGTTATTAGTTTATAAAAAGTTAAAATTGAAGCTGTACGAAAATTGTATAATTGTTATGTCGATTACTTTCTCCTTGTACAATTGCTTCTAATAAAATAAAATTGAAACAAAAAGAAGAAAGTGAGCACTGGTGAGCTTGCTAATCGTAAAGGGACTGGCAGGTCAAGGAAGACCTCCACAGCTGACGACAGAAGAATTCTCTCTATAATAAAGAAAAATCCCCAAACACCTGTCCGACAGATCAGAAACACTCAGGAGTCAGGTGTGGATTTGTCAATGACCACTGTCCACTGAAGACTTCATGAACAGAAATACAGAGGCCACACTGCAAGATGCAAACCACTGGTTAGCTGCAAAAATAGGATGTCCAGGTTACAGTTTGCCAAGAAGTACTTAAAAAAGCAACCACAGTTCTGGAAATAGGTCTTGTGGACAGATGAGACGAAGATTAACATATATCAGAGGGATGGCAAGAGCAAAGTATCGATGAGATAAAGAACTGCACAAGATCCAAAGCATACCACCTCATCTGTGAAACACGGTGGTGGGGGTGTTATGGCCTGGGCATGTATGGCTGCTGAAGTTACTGGCTCACTTATCTTCATTGATGATACAACTGCTGATGGTAGTAGCAAAATGAATTCTGAAGTGTATATCCTAACTGCTCAAGTTCAAACGAATGCCTCAAAACCCATTGACCGGCAGTTCATTCAACAGCAAGACAATGATCCCAAACATACTGCTAAAGCAACAAAGGAGTTTTTCAAAGCTACAAAATGGTCAATTCTTGAGTGGCCAAGTCAATCACCCAATCTGAACCCAATTGAGCATGCCTTTTATATGCTGAAGAGAAAACTGAAGGGGACTAGCCCCCAAAACAAGCATAAGCTAAAGATGGCTGCAATACAGGCCTGGAAGAGCATCACCAGAGAAGACTCCCAGCAACTGGTGATGTCCATGAATCGCAGACCTCAAGCAATCATAGCATGCAAATGATATGCAACAAAATACTAAACCCGACTACTTTCATTTACATGACATTGTTGTGCCCCAAACATTATTGGGGGGGGGGGGGGGGGGGGGGGGGGGGAACTATGTATAAACACAGCTGTAATTTCTACATGGTGAAACCAAAATGTATAAAAAAGGCCTTTTTAAAAAATATGACCATGTGCACTTTACCCACATGTGTTTTTTTTCTAAGACAAATCTCAAATTGTGGAGTACAGAGGCAAATAAATAAATGATGGGTCTTTGTCCCAAACATTATGGAGGGCACCGTAAGTTGTCAAAAGTAGCGATTCGTTATCATAGGTTGTCAAAAGTTGTTATAAGTTATCGTAAGTTGCCAAAAGTTATCCTAAGTTATCATAAATTGTCAAAAGCAGTTGCTATAAGTTATCATGTCGTCAAAAGTTGTCATAAGTTATCGTAAGTTGTCAAAAGTGGTTATAAGTTGTCATAAGTTGTGATAAGTTGTCAAAAGTATTATGTTATCATAAATTGTCAAAAGTAACCATTCTATATCATAAGTTGTCAAAAGGAGATATAAGTTCTGTTATCAAAAGGAATTATAAGTTATCTTAAGTTGTCAAAAGAAGTCATGAGCTATCATAATAAGTTGCTAATAGTTGTCAAACGTATGTATAACTTGTCATAATGTTACTAGATGGTGCCAAAAGTAGTAATCTGTTGTCATTGTAAGATGCTAAAAGTGGTCAAAAGAATCGTAAGAAGTCAAAAGTAACCATCATTTGTCAATAGTAGTCATAAGTTGTCAGAATGTTGCTAAAAAATGGTGCCAAAAGTAGTCATAATAGGTTGTCAGTAGTCAGAGGTAGTCATAAAAATTCTCAAAGGTAGTCATTTGTCATACTAATTTGCTAAAAGCTGTCAAAAGTGTGTATAATGTCATAGTGTTGCTAAAAGGTGTCAAAAGTATGTATAACTTGTCCGAAGATATTGCTAACAGTTGTCAAAAGTGTGCATGACTTGTGATAATAAGTTGCTCCAAGTTATAATGTTGTCAAAGGCGGCCACAAGTTATTCTGATGTCGCTACATGTTGTTACTAGTACTCATGCCATAGTAAGTTGTTAAAAGTTGCCAAAAGTATCATAAGTAATTATAATTGGTGAAAGTGGTCACAAGTTGTCATATTGTTGCTAAAAGGTGCCAAATGTAGTCGTAACAAGTTGTCAAAAGTAATCAGCTGTCATAAGTCGCTAAAAATTCTCAAAGGTAGTCATGTTGCCTTACTAATTTGCTAAAAGTTATCAAAAGTTCCCATAAATTATATTGTTGCTAAAAGTTGTCAAAAGTAGTCATAGGTTGTCCCAACATTGGGAAAAGTTGTCGAAGATAGTTATAAGTTGTCAAAAACAATCATAAATTGTCAAAAGTGGTTAGAAATTGTCATAATAAAGTCTAAAATAGTCAAATTAAGTTGTTATAGATTTGGGATGTCATCGAGCCACATGGGCTCCACAGCATGGAAACAGGGTCTCGACTCGAAAACGTCACCCATTCCTTCTCTCCAGCTGCCTGTCCCGCTGAGTTACTCCAGCATTTTGTGTCTATCTTTGGTTTAAATCAGCATCTGCAGTTCCTTCCTACATATGGAAACAGGCCCTATGGCCCACTGTGTCCATTCCGACCAAGTTCCAGTTATATCAACAGTTTAGCTTATTGTCATGTGTACCAAGGTACAGTGAAAAGCTTTTGTTGTGTGCTGTCCAGTTGGCATTCTGGCGAGTCCCATTTGCCTGCATTTGGTCCAATTCCCACTAAACTCTTCTTATCCATATATCTGTCCAAATGCCTATTGACATATTTATTTAATGTCATATTTGTTTAACTTCCTCTGTCAACTTGTTCAGATACGGTCCACCCTCTGACTGAAAATTTGCCCGTGAGGTGCCTCATAAATGTCTCTCTCCTCACTTTAAGCCCGTGTCCTCTGCTTTTATAACCCCCTACCCTGTAGCACGACACAACTGTGAGCATTCACTTTATCTATGCCCATCATGATCTTGTACATCTCAATGTCACCCCTCAGCTTCCTGCTCCCCAAATGATAAAGTCCCAGCCTCTTAAACCTCCCTCTATAACTCAAGCCTGAAGCCCAGGTAACATCCTTGTGAATCTCATCAGCATCCTTTCCAACTCAATGACATCCTCCATCCTTACAGCTGGGCTACCAGAATTACACACAGTACTCCCAAGTGCAAGCTCACCAACAACTTGTACAGCTGCATCATGATGTGCCAGCTTTTGTACCCATTACCCTTTCCAATGAAGACAAATTTGCCAAATGGAGACACTGGGAACGGCAGATGTCAGTTTACAAGATGCCGTAGAAAGCATTTTATCGGGATGCATCACAGCATGGTTTGGGCACAGCTACATCCAAGACCACCAGACATTGCACAGTAATGGAAGCAGCCCAGACTTTCATACAAACCAACCTTCTTTCCATTGACTCCATCTACTTTAAAGCTGCCTTGGCAGCCTCTGCCTTGCAGAGAAGATTTGCGATGATGTTGCCAGGAATCGAGGACCTGAGCTATAGCGAGAGGTGGAGCAGGCAAGGACTCTATTCCTGGGAGCGCAAGAGGATGAGGGGTAAACATATAGAGGTGTACAAGATCATAAGAAGAACAGCTTGGGTAAATGCACAGTCTTTTCCTTTGAGTAGGAGAATCGAGAACCAGAGAACATAGGTTAAGGGTGAGGAGGGAAAGACTTAATAGGCACCTGAGGAGTAACCTTTTTACAAAAAGGGTGATGGGTGTTTGGAACAAGCTGCCATAGTAGGTAGTTGAAGCGGGAACTATCATGACATTTAAGAAACATTTAGACAGGCACATGGATAGTATAAGTTTAGCGGGATATGGACCAAATACAGGCAGGTGGGACTAGTGTAGATGGGGCAAGTTGGTCGGCATGGGCAAGTTGGGCTGAAAGACCTGTTTCCATGCTATAGGACTCTTTGACTCTATATAATGGACGTGGATTATTACATTGGACTGCAGCCATTTTCTCCATATTTGAGCTAGCTAAACTGATGCACAGGGGATTAGGGCAATGGGTAAGAGATTTGGAGAGGATCCAAAAAGGTCCTTTTCATTCAGAGAGTGGAGAGTACCTGGAGCACACTGTCAAAAGATTGGTAAAAAGCAATGTCATAGAGTCATACAGCATGGAAACAAGCCATTCGGCCCAGCCACCCCATGCCAACCAAGATGCCCCATCCACACTAGTCCCACCTGCCTGTGTTTGGTGCATATTCCTCTGAATCTTTCCTATCCATGTACCTGTCCAAATGAAATTTGAAACCACACTTGAATCACCTATGCAGAGAAGGCTCTGGGCCAAATGCTGAAAAATAGGATTATTACAGATTGCTGTTCTTTGGTCAGTGATGAAGTGATGGTCCGAATGGCCTTTTTCCCCTGCTGTATATTTGCAGCCCTGCTGCTATCCATCTGGTGGCAGCAGTGCAGCTAAAGCACTTGTTTGATTTGGCAGCACCATCTGTTGGTGACCAAAAGACTGCAGACTCCGGAATCCCGAGCAAAAGACAAACTGGAGGCATGAGACTGGATGCTGGGTTATTGAGCGAATGACAAACTGGAGGCATGAGAATGCAGATGCATGAACCCTGAACCCTGAGCAAAAGAGAAACTTGAGACGAAGTTGATCCAAGTCCAGGGAGTTGATCCAAGTCCAGCGAAATTGTCCCAGGCCCAACGACGCCCAAACCAAGAATCACGGATACTTTAACCATCTCAAGCACCTAACACTGACCAAGATTAGAGGACATGCATGTTATCATTGGGCAAGTTATTCCGAATTGGGTAGATCACTCAGCTGGGGCAATCCCCCGCTCTGATTGTTTACAGACTTGACTTGGTCTAAACAGGACATGTTAGAGATCTGAGGATAGTTGGAATCTGAAGGCACTACTTGAAGGGGTGGTGGAGACAGAGATTATCTCAACACTTAAGACGTATCTAGTTGAACACTGGAATCATCAAGGCTATGGACCAAGTGGTGATAAATGGGACTAGTACAGAATTAAAGCATGTACAGTACTAGTACAGTATGGCATGGAGGTGGGTTCTTCGGTCCATCTCTTCCATGCTAACCAAGTTGGCTACCTGAGCTAGTCCCATTTGCTTGTGGACACAATGTGTTAGACTAACATGGCGGTCTCTGGAGAACATGGATATTTGACGTTCTGGGTCAGGACATCTTCCTCAGATTGAATGTGTAGAAAGTAACTGCAGATGCTGGTTTATACCAAAGATAGACACAAAATTCTGGAGTAACCCTCTGGAGAAAAGGACTAGGTTTCTGGTTGGAATCCTGAAGAAGGTTGAAGAAGGGTTCTGACCCGGAATGTCACCTATTTCTTCTCTCCAGACATGCTGCCTGACCCACTGAGTTACTCCAGCACTTTGTGCCTTTCCTCAAATTAAACAAGGTCACCTAACTATGTTCTCCACTGATACTGCCTGAGTTACTCCTGCAATTTGTATCTTATTTTATAAACCAGTATCTGCAGTTCCTTTTATTCCCATGTGCCTGTGTTTGGTTCATATTCCTCAATTATTCCTATCCATGCATGCCTTTTAAACCCCACAAGTGCACCCACCTCTACCACTTTCTACATACCCACCACCCTGTGTGTGAAAAAAGTTGACCCTCTGGTCTCCATTTAAATAGTTTTCTTCTTCCACCTTAAACCTATGCCCTTTAGTAATATACTCTCTATCTGACTCCTTATCTATTGATTTTACCTACCTTTGAGGTCAAATGAGTAAGTGTAATGGTCAGCATGGGAGTAGTGGGCCGAAGGGCCTGTTTCTGTGCTGTACAGCTCCATGGCTCGAACATCAAAATTGAGTCAGACTCAGTCAGGTGATGAACAGACAAACTCTTCTCACTCCATGATCTGCAAAATGCACTTTAACAACATCCACGACCGCAAGAAATTGCAGAGAATTTGAGACGCAGCTCAGACCATCACACAAACCAACATCCCTTCCATTGACTCCATTTACACCTCACACTACCTCGGCAAGGCCACCGCCATAATCAAGGATGAGTCGCACCCCAGCCACTCCCTCTTCTCCCCTCTCTCTTCAGGCAAAAGGTATACTGTGCAAAAGCACACCTCCAGATTCAAGGCCACTTTCTTCTGAGCTGTTTCAGGCAACTTCCGAGCTGTTTCAGACCAGATTCAAGGCCAGGTCCAGAACCACCCTGCCAACAACTAGAGAGCAGTCCTGAGCTAATATCTACTCATTGGAGACCAATGAGTAGACCAAAAGTTATTCCTTTTAGTGTGTATCTGTACCCTGTGGACAGCTCGATTGTTATATTGTCTTTCCACTGACACCACAAAAGCGTTTTACTCTACCTCGGTACATGTGACAATAAACTAAGCTAATCTAACAAATGTTTTATTTATTGTTGTTGTACAGGGAACAACAGCCTCACAATTGGGACCCTCGCCTATCCTAGGTGCCCCAGGTAAGAATGGGCAACTCATTACGTTCTCCTTGTTTTGGTGCAACATTACTGGGCAAAAAGAGGGTTAGTGGGTGGTATTAGTCGATCGCTAAATTAATATTCCTGGGTGTTGGGATTGGGTGATATACTCAGCTGATGTATTTTTATATATATTTTAAAAATCAGCTGAGATTAAAGGGCGTCGAGTTGTTTTGCAAGTCTACAAGCCAAGAATGCAAAAGGACACAAAGTGCTGGAGTAACTCAGCAGGCCAGAGTCTGAAGAAATGTCATCCATTCTCTAACCAGATATGCTGCCTGTCCCACTGGGTTACTCCAGCTTTTTAAACCAGCATCTGCAGTTCCTTCCTACACTTAAGGGCCTGTCCCACCAGCATGCAACTCCATGCGATGAGCGTGACCTAACGTGGTCGCTTGAGCCGTCCGGCGTTGCGGGGCCGGTCCCACTTCGATCGCCGGAGCCGTGTGGAATTGTGCGGAGTTCGTCCCGACATCGCGCGGGGCTCCGAAAAACTGACCATGTTCAAAAATTCCACGCGGCAACGGCTTGTTGGCTCGCAGTCGCCTCGACACATTACACACTGCCTCGACGTCGTGCCTTCGTGACCGTCTCTGTAGGTGCCTCTGTGACCCTCTCTGTGTGTGGCTCTGTGGCCCTCTCTGTGTGTGCCCCTGTCCCCCTCTCTGTGTGTCCCTCTCTGTCCTGGCGAACTTACCTTTAAGACTTCGCTCCAAGTTTGCCTCACTTTGCGCCGCGTTGCGCCACTCACCCGACCTCCACGCGGCCCCCGCTGCCGGTTTGGTCGCGCTTGCCACATGCAGGCGCATGCTGTTGGGAATGGCCCCGTACAGGGATCACCTGACCTCCGCGCGGCCCCCGCTTCTAGTTTGATCGCGCTCACTGCATGGAGTCGGATGCTGGTAGGACAGGCCCTTTAGACTCTCTGCTGTTCAGGTTCATACATAATTCATTTAGATTCACTTCATCCTCCTGGCTCATGTCAGTTTTGGTCTTGACATAACACTGCAAGAATTTGTAGAGCTGGAAATGATGTAAAAAAACAGAAGATGGTGGAAACGTTCATGTTCTGACAGTATTTAAAACTAATGGGCGTACCTACGGAATGGAAGATGCAGAGTGGAGCTTGGAATGATCTTGGAGGGTCTGAGGGGTTTTTGTTTAACCCGGTGAACTGTTGGAATCTGGAACACATCGCTTGAGGGTGGGGGGCTTGGAGTTGGAGGCAGAGAGTCACACAACGTTTTACAAGTATCTACATGAGCACATGAATCGCCATGGCGCAGAAGGCTACATCCCAAGTGTTGGTAAATTAAATAGTTCAGATTGTTTTTTGATGGTTGGGGCTACAGGTTCCGATAACTGATCCTATGATAGGGTTCATTCATAGACTTGTAACCTTTAACCCTGCTTCAATCCCCATAGCTGCTGCCTGAGCCGTTGAGTTTTTCCAACATCTATTTTTGTTTCAGCTTGAAATAAATGAACATGACTACAGAGGTCAGGGTGATTAGTTGCAGGCATAATGAATAAACAGAGAACATATCTTAATGTTTGGAAGAAACTTCCTCACCTTGCTCACAAGGAAAGTCTATCAGGGTTTAACAGGGGTGGAGGTTGCCAAGTTGAAAAAGGTGCAAAAAACATTTACATGGAAGTTGCCAGGGCCTGAGGGCCTGAGCTATAGGGAGAGGTTGAACAGGCTAGAACTTTGTTTCTTGGAGCGCCGGAGGATGAGGGGTAATCTTATAGAGGCGTACGAGATCATGGGAGGAATAAATCGGGTGAACACACAGATTATTTTACCCAGAGTAGGGGAATCGAGAACCGGAGGATTTAGATTGATGGTGAGGGGGAAAAAATTTAATGGGAACCTGAGGGGAACTTTTTTTACGCAAAGGGTGGTGGTGATTGAGTGAGCTGCCAGAGGAGATAGTTGAGGCAGGTACTATTGCAAGTGCATAGAAACATTTTGGATGAGGCATGTTGATCGGAGTAGGCAATTTGGGCTGAAGGGCCTGTTTCCACGCTGTATGACACTAGGTAAATCCTATTTCTTACTGGTGTGGTCGTTTCACTAACATGTTTCCGCTAGTAGGAAAGTCTAGGACCAGAGGCCATAGCCTCAGAATTAAAGGACATTTTAGGAAGGAGATGAGGAGGAATTTCTTTAGTCAGATTGTGGTGAATCTGTGGAATTAATTGCCACAGAAAACTGTGAAGGCCAAGTCAACAGATATTTTTATGGCAGAGATAGTTTCTTGATTAGTACGGGTGTCAGGGGTTATGGAGAGAAGGGTGGAGAATGGGGTTAAAAGGGAAAGATATATCAGCCATGATTGAATGGCGGAGTAGACTTGATGGGCTGAATGGTCTAATTCTGGTCCTATCATTTGTGAACTTATGAACTTACGATTGTTGCGTTAACCCATTTGTAAGGATTGTGTTGACCTGAACTGATCTCTACTGGCTTATTCTCGCCTTTGAAGTACAAGGAATCAGCAAGGACTGTGGACATGACCACATACCTATTATGAATTTCCTTCAGACAGTGAAAAAGAACACCGAAGCTTGCGTCTCCCACCAAAAAAAAGCGGGGGAGGTTACGGGACCCCATGTTAGGTGGTCATGTTACCGAAATGCTATTGTGGGGTGCTGGATCTGTGAGTTATGTTTACCCCTCTTCATGGGAAAATTAAATTACATTATGTCCCTTAAATCGACAGTAAAGATCTGGTGTTAATAATTAATGAGTAGTAAGTTGATGTGAAAGTGGGATAACAATGTAAATGGGTGATCGATGGTCGGCGGGGACTCGGTGGGCCAAAGGGCCTGTTTCCATGCTGTGTCGCTAAACTAAACGGGCCTATTTGGTTATAAAGCAATTTCAATCAGGAAGTAGAGAGCCACTTAAAAGTTACTTTGTAAATTACCATTCAGTAAAAAAGATGTCTTAGATTTAAACAGTAGAAATGGGGAAAACAAAGTTAATTTCTCGTAACCTCCCTGCAATAATCAGACACGATTTCTCTTTTAACAACTGATAATAGTCTGTCAGTTTCACTGCAGAAGGCCATTGAAATTAACAAACAATCGCCTGTATTGACACTTCAGCAGTAATACTAACAATGCATCATACTGAAAACTTTATTTTCTGAAAATCTTGCAGAAAAAGTAACTAAGTGTGAAACTCTCTACTTCCTGAACCCTGTTTCCTCCACTGACGCATTTGTTTTTATAACACAATTTTCTATAACATGAGGGTAGTCAGGAACGCTACTACCCTGTATCATGTTGCTGCAGAAGGATCTGTACAGGATGTGGGTATTGGTTTGTTACTGCCATGTGTACTGAGATACAGTGAAAAACCTGGCCTTTGCCCGAGAGAATCATTCACATATCTAGCTTGTTCACCAGTCACAGGTTACAGCTTCCCTTTGTCCACCTTGGTTCTGTATCTATTAATTGGCCTTGCCCTATCAAAATTACAATTCTTGAATCTTGATTAACAAGGGTGTCGGGGTTATGGGGAGAAAGCAGAAGAATGGGGTGGAGAGGGAAAGATAGATCAGCCACGATTTAATGGCGGAGTAGACTTGATGGGCCGAATTACCTAATTCTGCTCCTGTAATGTATGAACTGTATCTTTAAAGTCTAAAGTAGAGTCTAAGGAAATCTTTTGTCAGTGTTTGAGCAACCACCCTGAGTTGCTAATTACCTCATGACATTTTGCAATGATCTTAGATGCACTGGGACAAGATGTTAATATATTGTGACACACGCCCTCTCATGTATCAAAGGCCCTCATTTGAAGGGTTCACTCACAACACATTCCCTCGGCAATTATAGACGGACGATGTTGATTAAACAGAGTAACTGCATCCGACACTTTAATTTGAAGTCCTTATCCGTCACCTTAGTTTGAAGGACCTCTACACATGGAAAGGTACTTAAATAGATCAAAGGAAATGTGAACTGCTCCACCTTTTCATCTGTTGCTGGCTTTGCTTTGATCTGGCCTTTTCTTACCTCTAGTTTCCTTCCCCGCTACTTTCAGTCTGAGGAAAGGTCGTGACCTAAAACGTCACCCATCCTTTTTCTCCGGTGATGCTGCCGGACCCGCTGATTTACTCCAGCACTTTGCGTCTTATTTTCGGTGCAAACCAGCAGCTGCAGTTCCTTCCTACACACAGGAAATGTATCTCGGTATCTACCAATAGAGGTGCAGGATAATATTTAGTATAGGCCTCTCATGTAGGTAGATCGGTTTGTGCAGATGGGCAAAAAACTTTGCATGGACATGGTGGGCCGAAGGACCCGATTCTGTACTGAGGATCACAGGTTTTAGTGATCAAGAGAATATACCTCAAGACTGTCTCTTAACCCTTATCCCGAACCAGTCTGAAGAAGGGTTTCGACCCAAAACACCACCCATTCCACCTCTCCAGTTGACTTTAGTTTATTGTCACGTGTACCTCGGCACAAAGATAAGCTTTTTTGTTGCGTGCTATCCAGTCAGAGGAAAGACAATACATGATTACATTTGCACCATCTACAGTGTACATATACATGATAAAGGGAAGATTGTTAATAACTTTAAGTGCAAGATAAAATCCAGGAAAGTCTGATCTTAGATAGTCCGAGGGTCTCCAATCAGGTAGATAGTAGCTCAGGACTGCTCTATAGTTCTGGTAGGATGGCTCAGTTGTCTGATAACAGCTGGGAAGAAGCTGTCCCTGAATCTGGAGGTGTATGTTTTCACACTTCTATACCTTTTGCCCGATGGGAGAGGGGAGAAGAGGGAGTGACAAGGGTGTGACCCGCCCTTGATTATGCTGGTGGCCTTGCCGAGGCAGCGTGAGGTGTAATTGGAGTCAATGGAAGGGAGGTTGGTTTGTGTGATGGTCTGGTTTATGTCCGCAATTCTCTCCAATTTCTTGCGGTCCTGGATGGAGCTGTTCCCAAACCCTGCTGTGGCGCATCCCAATAAAATGCTTTCCACGGCGCATCTGTAGAGGTTGGTGAGAGTTTGTTGGGGACATGCTGAACTTCTTAAGCCTTCGCAGGTAAGTAGTGGTATTGGTGTGCTTTCTTGGCCATTGCCTTTTGCATGGCATTTGGAGAAGTATAGTGGTAAAGAGGAAGAACCTTTCTCTTTCTTTGCTGTTGGCCCGCCTGCCAAAGGTGCGACCTTCTGTAAAATGTATCTGGCTCTTTCTGTCAAGGAGCAGGGTCCGGTGTGGAAGTCGGCGGGAAGGCCGGCAGATTCGACCTGTACGCTCTGCTCAGGTCCCAGATCGTACAGCGCAAGGAGCAGCGACGGGTGGCCGGCCAGACCAAAGTCAAACACAGTGGGAGCTGGCAGAGCGTTTTTGGGGACCGTTACGGCACGCTGTGGGACTTCAGGAGCGGGCGCCTCAACGAGCATCGTGTGACAAGAGACAGGCAGGAGGATCCAGCTGCCGGGGGCTACGCGTTGAGGCGCAGTTGTTCTGTGGAGGGTGGATCCGCGGCGGCGGCGTCCCAGCAGCGTGCAAAGGCACCCGAAGGTGGTGGCAAAGGAGCTGCCCCTCCGCTGAGGCATTCCGGCAACCCCCTGTACCAGGCCATGGCGGCTGCAGGTCATTCCCAGCCGGGGCAGGGGGACGGAGCGGGCCGGAGTCAGGGGTATCGGCCGCTGAGCGATCTCTGGGGGGAGCTGGAGCGGGGCGGAGACGGCCGCCAAGAGGTCTCTGTGCCCGGGAGGCTGCTGGCTGCCATGAGCAAGGTGCGGACCTTCCCCGGCACCAGGGAGCCGGCCGCTCGCCGGCTGGTCGCCCTCCACCCTGCCGCCGAGCCCTACCTGCTCCTGCAGGCTCCCGGAGATCCGCACAGCTGCCGGCCAGCACCACAGCGTCGGGGGCCCCAGGTGGAGGTGGCCAGGGGACACGGACTCCCCCGGAAACACGGCGAGCAGTGGAGCAGACCAGGACTGCACCTCCCAAACCCAAGGACGGCGACACAGGAGCACGCAGAATACAGCACCGCCTCTCGGAAGCCAGGACTGGCCCAACACAGCCACCTGATTGAAGGTAAACCAGCAATTAGCTCTACATTGTTAGTTACCACCCCCCTCCCCATCCAGAGTCACCATTGCCCACAAGGTCCACACTCTTCCCCTAAACATGGGTGTCCTCTCCCCCTCATTTACTGTTCCACTATTCTCCTGTCTCTCCACCTCTGGAATTATAGCACCTCCTATCTCACCTCTTTAGTCTGAGTGTGGTGAATCTGTGCAAGTCATTGCCACGGACGGCTGTGGAGGCCACGACGTTTGGTATTTTTTAAGGTGGAGATAGAAAGATTCTTGATCCATATTGGTGTCAGAGGTTATGGGGAGAAGGCAGGAGAATGGGGTTGAGAGGGAAAGATACATCAGCCATGATTGAATGGTGGAGTAGACTTGATGGGCTGAATGCCCTAATTCTGCTCCTATCGTTTATGAGTTTTGATGCCCAGGATATGCCATTTGGACAGGTGCATGGATAGAGTAGGTTTAACTCGGTAGTTTACAAGCCAAATGCATTCACGTTGCATTCTCTAATTTCAGGTGCCATCCCCCACACTCGGCCCCTCGATGCACCCACATCCTCATCCTCCCACACTGATACGGCGCGGTGGTGCAGCGGTAGCATTGCTGCCTCACGGCACCAGAGACCCAAAGTCCATCATGACTACGGGTGCTGTCCGAACGAAGTTTGTACGTTCTCCCCGTGACCCAGTGGGTTTCCTCTGGGTGCTCCGGTTTCCTCCCACATTGCAAAGATGTGAGGGCTTATAGGTTAATTGGCTTGTGCAAATTGTCCTTAGTGTGCAGGATAGAACTAGTGTATGGGGTTATTGATGGTTAATGTGGACTCGGTGGGCCAAGGGGCCTGTTTCTACGCTGTATCTCGTTACCACAACATCCCGTCTCCCCCCCCTCCCTCTTGCCATCTGCCGCCCCCCCCCCCCCCCCCCCATTTCCCTTATTTAGTCCCACACTCCATCTCCCTCCCCATCAGGTTCCATGACTCACTACCGTTCCCATTTCTTCCAGTCCTCACTGGAGTCTCCATTATTCAAGGGACGTGGGTCTAACGTGGGCAAATTGGGACTAGTGTAGATGGGGCATCATGGTTGACACCTTTTGATGCCGTGTGACTCGATGACTCCATTCCACTGCCCAGGCACTTTCTCCGTCATTCCAAAGCTTAACCCAGTGTCTGCTGTTCCATTTCCCCAGTATCCCATGACCAAATTCTCCATTATTCAAAATAATGTCTGACTTCCCCATTTTTGCCATTGCAAGGTCGCACCTACAGTCGTTGTCGAACCGATCTCCCCTTCCATCTCCATGCATTCGAGAAGCACAATAGACACAATGTGATGGTAGGCAGGGTTGGATCAATGTTGGCCAACTTTCCAGTTGTTGGAGGTGGGACAAAGTCATAGATGAAACTTGTGAGTGGGGAGGGGTGGAATTTGATGGGTTTGATTAGGCACAGTCAACAATAATGGCACAAAGGCAAGCTGGGCAATCCAACTATTAGAAACTACAGCCAATAGATGGACTGTTGGGAAGAAGAAGTTCCATAGCAATGGGGTGTTGAGCTCCATTGAATATTCTGTTGAAGTGTTGTGAGCCCATTATGCCTTTAGAAAGGAAATGAGGAATGATTTGTTTAGTCAGAGGAATTCTTTGTCACAGATGGCTGTGGAGGCCAAGCCATTGGGCATTATTAAAGTTGAGATTGACAAGTTCTTGATTAGTAAGGGCGTCAAAGGTTATGGGGGGGGGGGGGGGGGGACGGCAGGAGAGAGAAAGATAGATCAGCCATGATTGAATGGTGGAGTACACTCGATGGGCTGAATAGCCCTACTTCTGTTCCTAAAGCTTGCGAACCTGAGCAATGCTCCAATGATTCCCTTCCTTATAACACTCCCATCTTACAGTACCTTCACCCATCCCACCTCCCATTAGCATCTTTGCCTACCTCAATGTTGCCACCCATCCTAACATGTGCCATGATTTGCATGGGCTGAATGGCCTCCATCCAAACCCCCTGGTCCTTCTAAGCAACCCATCTCCTGATGGTGTCTCCATCCATCCATCTCCATCACCTCATCTCTCTGCTGACTGTTACTTGTTGGTGTGCCCACCGCATTTACCACGGGTGCATGTCCACTGGCGTTTATGGTTAACCCTTCACCAACTGGAGTATCTGTCGTCCTCCCTCTCCCTGTTCTTATCCCACTCCCTCTCTGAAGAATCACCTCTGACAGAACTGTGTTTCCTAGTTTTGTGTGCTGTTTATAATATCCTCTTTGTCACCAATAAAGATAAATCTCCCAACATTTGTCTGTGTGACCGTGTCTTCTTTCTGTTTCTCTGAAATCTCTCTTGCATGAGTTATTTCTTTAATCCTCCTTGGTTTTGACCTGGTTTGTTTAATATACTGACACGCACTCTGCACTAGGATTGGCGTCTGTAGACTTTATCTAATCATAATTTTACACTCCAAACCCTCATGAGTGTTTATTCTTCTTGTCTGCTTTACATCTTTTGTCATTGGATGCCCACCAGTCTCCTGACTCCTTGTCCGCTGATCTATCGTGGCCACCTGACTGCAGATGTTGGCAATGTACGATGGGAAGGAGGTGAACAAGGTCAGGAGATCAGGGCAAAAATGTGACCCAAAGTGCTGGAGTTACTCAGCGGGTCAGGCAGCATCTCTGGGAGAGAAAAGGATTGGTGATGTTTTGGGTCGGGACCTTTCTTCAGACTGAGTGTAAGGTCCTGACCCGAGATGTCACCTATCCTTTTTCTCCACTAATGCTTCCTAACCTGCTGAGTTACTCCAGCACTCTGTGCCTATCTTTGGTATAAACTAGCATCTGCAGTTCCGTGCTTCTATGATCTATTGTAGCCACCTGATTAGTTACGATGGGAAGGAGCTGAATGTGAAGATCATGGGATCTGGGCGACAAAGTTACACAAAGTGCTGGAGGAACTCAGCGTGTCAGGCAGGACCACTGGAGAACATGGATAGGTGCCTGCCTGAGGTCATCTGTTGCTGGCCCTGCTTTGTCCTGGTCTTTGCTCACCTCCAGTTCTTCCCCTTACCTATCCTCAGTCTGAAAAAGGGACCCGACCCAAAACATCACCTATCCATTTTCTCCAGAGATGCTGCCTGACCCGCTGAGTTATTCCAGTACTTTGTGTCTTATGGTTAAGTGAAGATAGATAAAAAATGCTGGTGTAACTCAGTGGGTCAGGCAGCATCTATGGAGAAGGAAGGGGTGCCATTTTGGGTAGGGACCCTTCTTCAAACTCAGGGGAGAAGGAAACGAGGTATGAAGAGGTACAAGGAATGACAGAGGGGATGCGGAACTCTAGGAGATGTAGGAGAGAGGAGGAAAACTTTTTCAAAGTAGGCATACCTTGAGGATAGGAGACGTTTGCCAGACACAAAACGCAGCTCCAGAGGTGCTGTCTGATCCGCTGGGTTACACCAGCACTCGGGGCCCCTTTGTGTAAACCAGTATCTGCACTTCCTTGTTTCTAGGGTGAAAAAGTGTAGGTGCAGAAGCCATCAAGAGTATGGACTTGTGGGCTCAAATAATTTGTCTCCAACCGTTGCTTCCCAATCCCACTACCTCTTTCGTGAAGGAAGTCAAGGGAAGAGGCTATTACATCACCATCTGGTTCCTCTCCAAGTCGCACGCTATCATGGACAAGACGTTGTTGCTTCATGGTCACTGGGTCTGCCTTGGACCTCCCATCCCAACACCATTATATTGCGAAGCTAAAGCCTGTGGTGTTTTGATGGTGTAGTCTTAAACTGTAGACCTGGATTTTCCTAAGATGCATGAAAAATTGTGCACTGTATGTTTTAGAGGAAGCTTTCAGAATTTGACTATTATTTTGTTAATTCACTGGGATGTGGTCAGCATTTATTGCCCACCCTGCCACTTTGGACCGCTGACTGTACAGTAGACTTTAGAGATACAGCGCGGAAACAGGCCCTTCAGCCCACCGAGTCTGCGCTGACCAGCATTTACCCCGTACATAGAAACATAGAAAATAGGTGCAGGAGTAGGCCATTCGGCCCTTCGAGAACAGCCATTCATTATGATCATGGCTGATCATCCAACTCAGTATCCTGTACCTGCTTTCTCTCCATGCCCCCTAATCCCTTTAGCCATAAGGGCCACATCTAACTCCCTCTTAAATATAGCCAATGAACTGGCCTCAACTGCCTTCTGTGGCAGAGAATTCCACAGATTCACCACTCTGTGTGAAAAATGATTTTCTCATCTCGGTCCTAAAAGACTTCCCCCTTATCCTTAAACTGTGACCCCTTGTTCTGGACTTCCCCAACATCGGGAACAATCTTCCTGCATCTAGCCTGTCCAACCCCTTAAGAATTTTGTAAGTCTCTATACGATCCCCCTTCAATCTTCCAAATTCCAGCGAGTGCAAGCCGAGCCTATCCAGTCTTTCTTCATATGGAAGTCCTGCATCCCAGGAATCAGTCTGGTGAACCTTATCTGTACTTCCTCTATGGCAAGAATGTCTTTCCGCAGATTAGGAGACCAAAACTGTACGCAATACTCCAGGTGTGACCTCACCAAGACCCTGTACAACTGCAGTGGAACCTCCTTGCTCTTGTACTCAAATCCTTTTGCTATGAATGCCAACATACCATTCGCTTTCTTCACTGCCTGCTGCACCTGCATGCCTACTTTCAATGACTGGTGTACCATGACTCTCAGGTCTCGTTGCATCCCCCCTTTTCCTATTCGGCCACCATTCAGATAATAGTCTACTTTCCTGTTTTTGCCACCAAAGTGGATAACCTCACATTTATCCACATTATACTGCATCTGCCATGCATATGCCCACTCCCCCAACCTATCCAAGTCACCTTGCAGCCTCCTATCATCCTCCTCACAGCTAACACTGCCCCCAGCTTCGTGTCATCAGCAAACTTGGAGATGTTGCATTCAATTCCCTCATCCATCATCCATCATGTAAATAGCTGGGGTCCCAGCACTGAGCCTTGCGGTACCCCACTAGTCACTGCCTGCCATTGTGAAAAGGACCAGTTTACTCCTACTCTTTGCTTCTTGTCTGCCAGCCAGTTCTCTATCCACATCAATACTGAACCCCCAATACCGTGTGCTTTAAGTCCACTACACACGAGGAACAATTTACAGTTTTTACTGCAGCCAATTAACCTACAAACAACGTCTTTGGGTGTGGGAGGGGGGAAACGGAGCACCCGGAGAAAACCCTTGCGGTCACGGGGCGAAGGTACAAACTCCGTAGAGATAGCACCCGTAGTCACGGCTGTCATTCTAGTGACGGTACTCCAGTGCTGTGGGATGTAGAGACCCGATGATGATGAAGCAAAGGACGTTACACACCACTAACTTGACCAACAGTGTGTGACTTGGAGAGGAAGCTGGACATGCCATTAGTCTTCCTTTCCAGTGGATGTGTGTCTGGGACACGTTTTTGAAGAAGTCCTATCTTCCTGTAATTGCTTTGTGTGCAGGTACTGGATCACCCAAAACACTTCAGCTGACATTTGGAGTCAAGAACCTAGTTTGGGGCAGCAGCCACGTCTAATATTGGGCTTGAATGTTTAGTTTAATGTAGTTTATAGTTTAGTTTATTGTCGCATGTACCGAGGTACCGAGGTACAGTGAAAGGTGTTTTGTTGTGTATCCAGTCTGGGGAAAGACTATACATGGTTACAATCAAGCCGTCCACAGTGTACAGATACAGGATAAGGGGTTAACGTTTAGTGCAAGGTAAAGTTCAATTAAAGAAAGTCCGAGGTTTTCTAATGAGGTAGATAGTAGCTCAGGACTGCGCTCTAGCTGATAGCATGGTTCGATTGCCTGATAATAATTGAAGATGGAAGCCCCTTTTCGTGGATTGGTTTGATAAACTAGTATAGTGCAGCGGGTAGAGCTGCTGCCTCACAGCACCAGACACCCAAGTTCATCCCTGACCTTGAGTGCTGTCTGTGTGGAGTTTGCATGTACTCCCTGTGACCTTGTGGGTACATTAATAGAACTTAAAAACAAGACACGGATGATCACTTTGATGGACTGTTACAGGCTCCACAAACTCAATGGGAATTGGAAGAGCTCAATGGGAATTGGAAGTGCAGTGAGATTGCAGATGGCTGTAAGATATGAGTGGGAGATTTCAATCTCTCTAATATTTACTGAGTCACCCATAGTGCAAAGGACGTGGAGCGGGTGGAATTAATTAAATGGTGCAGCGGTAGAGTTGATGCCTAGGAATAAAGATTTAAAAGAATGGAATGATTGTAATGAATGATAGCAGATCCACTTGTGGGATCAGCACGCAAAGAGTTAAGGGCCTGTCCCACTTTCACGACCTAATTCATGACGTCTGCCGAGTTTACCCTTGACTTATACTCTCAGCATGATCATCACGAGGTCGTAGGTAGGTCTAATGCTAGTTGTAGGTACTCATGGCATCAAGTAGGTCGGGGCGTTTTTCAAGCCTAATGAAAAATGTCCACGAGTAAAAAAGGTTGTGAATTAGGTCGTGAAAGTGGGACAGGTTCTTGACTTGGCTTCAGTGCCATCTTGGTTTCCATTCGATCCGGAAGGCAGAGTAAAGGAAAATTCCTAAAGGTTCTACAGGTATATTAAGAGTAAAGGGAGAGAATAGGTGCCCTTAATGATCAGCTTGGGTGTCTATGTGTGGAGCGACAAATGGTCGGTGAAAACTTTAGAGAATGTTTCTCATCAGGTTTTGACTGTTGAAAAGATCATAGCAGCTTAGCAATTTAGGCAAGTGAATTGCGATGTCTTGGCCATATACAAAGTACCAAAGAGGAGGTATTGGCATTTTCGATGTGCATTAAGATGGATAAATCCACAGGGCCTGGCCAAGTGCACCTTCAGACCTTTTGGAAAGAAAGAAAGGAAATTGTGGTGGCCCTTGCTGAGATTCTTGCCACAGGGATTGGTGCTGGGCCCATAGTTGTTCGTTATTAATTTAAATGACTTTAGTTAAGTTTACAGTAAAAAGCTTTTGATGCATGTTAACCAGTCAGTGGAAAGACAATACATGGTCACAATTGAGCCATCCACATTATAGATACTTGATAAAGGGAATAAGATGAATAACGTTTAGTGCAAGGTAAAGCCAGATCAAAGATAGTCCATGGGTCTCCAATGAGGTAGATAGTAGCTCAGGACTGCTCTCTAGTTGTTGGTTGGATGGTTCAGTTGTTTGATAGAACAACTGGGAAGAAACTGTCCCTGAACATAGAGGAGGAAATGTTTACGCGTCTCCATCACTTGCCCGTTGGGAGAGGGGAGAAGAGGGAGTGACGGGGTGCGACTCGTCCTTGATTATGCTGGTGACCTTGCCGAGGCAGCGTGAAGTGTAAATGGAGTCAATGGAAGGAAGGTTGTTTTGTTTGACTGGGCCTGGGCTGGGACGACAATATACAAGGCATGGTTCGTAACTTTACAGATACCACTAACATAGGCGGTGTCGTAGACAGTGAAGAAAGTGTCAGTGAAGAGGGATCTTGATCCGCTAGGTAAATTGGCTGAGGAATTGCAAATGGAGATAAATTCATTTTAGTGCAAGGTGTTGCCGATAGAGAAGTCAAATCAGGATAGGAGTTTGACAGTGAACGGTAGGGCCCTGGTGAGTGTTGCAGAACAGAAGGATCGCAGTGCAGGAGCTTACTTCCTGAAAAGTGGCCTCACAGGTAGAGAAGATGGTGCGGAAGGTGTTTGCCAAGTTGGCCTTCATCAGCCAGGGCGTTGAGCATAGGATTCAGGACGTTATGTTACAGTTGCACAAGACGTCGGCTAGGCTACATTTGGAGTACAGATGCTCCCCGATTTACGATGCCTTACAACAATGTCTTATCGACTTACGATATTTTGACTTTACGATCGGCAAACGCAGCGAGCCGCACGGCACATCCGGTCACATGATCGCAATGTATTAAATGCATTTTCCACTTGCGATATTTTCAATTTACGATGGGTTTATCGGACAGTAACCCCATTGTAGGTCGAGGAGCAGCTGCATTGTGCTTGTTTTTGGTCACCTTGCCAAAGGAAAAATGTCATTAAGCAGGACAGAGTGCAAGGAAGATTTATAAGGATGATGTCAAGACTTGATGGTCTGAGCATCAGGGAGAGATTGGGAAGGCTAGGACTTCATTCCTTGTGCAAGAGGCTGACGGGTTATTTTTGTAGGTGTATAAAAACATGAGAAACAGAGATAAAGCACAGATACTATGCCCCCAGGATGGGGAACCAAGAATGAGCGTCATAGGTCTAAGATGTGAGGGGAAAGATTTAGTAAGAACTCAAGGGACAACCTTTTCACACAGGGTGGTAGGTACATGGAGCAAGCTGCCAAATATAGTGTTTGAAGGACAGTAACATCAAACAAACAACTTGGACAGGCACATAGATAGGAATGATTTCGAGGGATATGAGTCAAACACTGGCAAATGGGACGAGCTTAGATGGGGCATCTTGGTCGGCAAGGTGGGCCGAAGGAGCTGCTTGCTGTATGGCTCCTTGCAACTAGATTGAGAGAAGTGAGGATCACTCATTTTCAATGGCAACCTTTATTTGATAAAAAATACATGTATTGATGCTCCTGAACACATCATCAGTGATGTAACCTGGGGTTATTGGGTATTTTGGGTCTTTCAACATCAGACACCCACATCCAGGTGACCCAGCCGCGGTTAATCAGACCACGACTTGTGCTCAGGTGGCATTCACTCCTCCCCATGGATCCAGAGCCGTCTCGAGGTCTTCTCCGCTGCCTCCGTGGTGTTCTTGATGGCTCTTCTCCTCTCCATTCCGTTGATGCCCAGTGCACTCAATGAATGACTCAATCCAGCATTCTTTGGCACCAATCTCTTAATAGACGACAAATTGAAGTGCTGGAACTCTATTAACTTCATTTTATGATCCTACTACTTGGGCTGAAGGGCCTGTTACCATTCTGTATGACTCTTAAGTCTCTTCTCTGCATGACTGAGAGCGTTGGGGTGGAGGTTCAAAGGTAGTGGGAGCTTCCTAGATTTTGCTGAGGATGAGCATTGAATGAATCATAAGTTCATAAACCATAGGAACAGAAGTTGGCCTCCACAGCCTTCTCTGGCAACAAATTCCACAGATTTACCTCCCTCTGACTAAAAAAAATTCCTTATCTCCTTTCTAAAGGTACGTCCTTTTATTCTGAGGCTGTGCCCTCCGGTCTCAGACTCTCCCACTAGTGGAAACATCCCCTCCACATCCACTCTTTCCGGGCATTTCACTGTTTGGTAGCTTGCAATTAGATCCCCACTCATCTTCCTAAACTCCAGCGAGTACACGCCAGTGCCGTCAAAAGCTCATCATACGACAACCCAATCATTCCAGGGATTTTTGTTGTAAACCTCCTCTGGACCCTTTTCAATGCCAGCATATCCTTACTCAGATATGGGGACCAAATCTGCCTACAATACTCCAAATGCGGTTTGACCGGTGCCTCAATGTTACATCCCAGCTTTTATATTATCGTTCCTCTGATAGACGTTCGTTTAATGACTGGCTGCATATCCTAATGTACATATTTTGTTGCCCATGTGTGATGGTGCCAGTGGTTTGGCCATGAACTCTCCCAAGTATCCTATAGATAAGGGTGGTAGAGTGCATAGACATGTCCACTCACAGGGACGACATAAGGGTGGTCTGTCTTTGAGGATGCATTTCATAGACGTGTTTGTGCTCTGCCTGCAGAAAAAAAAACAGGGAAAAAGGAAGAGAAGCCGAAAGTGGTGACGGGGCAGATGTATGAACTCATGGAGTCGCTCCCAACAGAGAAACAGTTGGAGGTGAGGCATCGGTGCTTACTGCTTGGTCTTGTACATCTGTACATAGGACAGACACTGTGGCACAGCTGGTGGAGCCGCTGCCTAACAGCGCCAGAGAACCGGTTTGATCCTGACCTCAGGCGGCATTTGCACGTTCTCCCAATGATTGCGTGCTCCGGTTTCCTCCCACAAGGAAGGACTTGTGGGTTTGTAGGTTAATTGACCTCTGTAAATTGGGATAACATAGAACTCCTGTGAATGAGTGATGAATGATCAGCACGGACTTGGTGGGCCGAAGGGCCCGTTTCCATGCTGTAACAATTCAATCGATCAATCAAATTCATGGGATATGAGTCTTGTAGGGCAAACCTGGTATTTAGTGCCGCCCCTTAAGTGCCCCTCGAGAAGATGGTGGTGAGCAGCCATTTTGAATTGCTACCGTGAGCAGCCATCTTGAATTTCTAAGAAGGTGCTTCCATTGTGTTGGTATGGAGGCACCTTCAGGATCTGAACCCAGCGTTACTGAAAGATCAGTGATACATTTCCAAGGCAATCAATGAGTGGCTCAGAGAGGAACCTGAACTGATGGGCTTCCTATCCATTTGCTATCTTTAGACCACAAGCACATAAGACATAGGAGCTAAATTAGGCCATTCAGCCCAGCGAGTCTACTCCACCATTCATTCATTGCTCATTTATTTCTTTCCCCATATCCTTATTCTCCTACCTTCTCCCCGTAACCTTTTGGCGCCGTTACTAATCAGAAACCTGTCAATCCAGACTTTGAAAATAACAAGTCTTGGCCCCCATAGCCATCTATGGCAAAGAATTCCACGGGTTCACCATCCTCTAGCTAAAGACATTCCTCCTCATCTCCGTTCAAAAAATATGCCCTTTTATTTGGAGGCAGGGCCCTCTGGTCCTAGACTCTTCCGTGAATGTCTAACTACTAACTTTAAAAAGTGTAGCAAATGACGCCCAAGTGGGACAGGCCCTTAACAGCTCAGGACAGGGAATGCCTCAGGTTTATCCGAGGTAGAGATTCCCCCTGGCTAATGATGCAATGTTTTGACTTGCAGGCAGAGAAAGGCGGAGGGTATGAGTACATGGCCAGCTGTGGACAGCAGAAGCCCCTCCTGGAGGCAGAAGGTACGGAGCTTCGTCAGCACAGTGCAGCAACAGCAACACCTGATCACTCAAGGTGGTGTGCCTGTGCGACCACTGTTAACCTCATCCTTGCCTGGTTAAAAAATAACACGCCAACAGAAGAGATGGGTGCAGGAGGGGACATTGAAACATAGAAAATAGGTGCAGGAGTAGGCCATTTGGCCCTTTGAACCAGCACTGCCATTCAATATGACCATGGCTGATCATCCAAAATCAGTATTCCATTCCCGCTTTCTCCCCATATCCCTTGATTCCTTTAGCCCTATATCTAACTCTCTCTTGAATAAACCAGTCCCCAATCCCTGCTCTGCCTCCCAATGGCACATCTCACCACTGACCTCAGTTCCATTTGACTGGTTTTACGGTGAATTCCTCTGGGGTCCTGTGGGGTGGCAAAGTGGCACAGTGGTAGGGTTGCTGCCTCGCAGCGCAAGCAACCCGGATTCGATGCAGTCTGTGCGGCGTTTATACGTTCTCCCTGTGACCGCATGGGATTTCTCCGGGTGCTCCGGTTTCCTCCCACATTCCGAATGCATGCAGGTTTGTAGGTTAATTGGCTTCTGTAAATTGCCTCTATTGTGTAGGACTTAGAACGAGTGTACGGGTGATCGATGGTCGGCGTGTTATTGGTGGGCTAAAGGCCTAATGCTAAGCTGTATCTCTATGCTCTGTGCTCTATGCTCCTAAGGAACATTGAGTTAAAGCCCTGTCCCTCGGTACGAGTTCATTCCAAGAGCTCTCCCGAGTCTGCCCTGATTCGAACTCGGAGATTTATGGTAATGGCCACTCGTCGGTACTCGGGGCTCTCGTGGACATTTTTCAACATGTTGAAAAATCTTCACGAGTCTTCCCGTGCTCTCCTGCCATTAGCAAATCTTCCCGAGTACCTGCTGTTAGCGTTACGAGCCGCTAAGAGATGTCCCCGAGCTCCGACATACCCGCTATGTTCATTCTCCGTGCTTACCACGAGTTTGATTTTTTTTAAACTCGGGCGAGCTCTTGGAATGAACTCGTACCGTGGGACAGGGCTTTTAACATGGAATCTTGGAGTGCATGTTCATGTATCCCTGAAACTGGCAACAAATGTGGATGGGGTGTTAAAGAAGGTGTTAGGCAAGCTTACCTCTATCGTAGGGATGTTGACTATAAGAGTCATGGAGCCATGTTACAGCTTCAGTAAACTTTTGTTATGCCACATTTGGAGCATTGCGGGCAATTGCAGTCACCCCATTACTCGAAGGATGTGGAGATTTTGTAGAGGATGCAGAAGATGTTTACTGGGATGCTGCCTGCATTAGAGGGCACGGGCTAGAAAGGAGAAATTTGGCAAACCCGGATTGTTTCTCTGGAGCATCGGAGGTGAGGGGTGATCTCAGTTAGTTTAGTTTAGTTTATGGTCACGCGTACCGAGGTACAGTGAAAATCTTTTGTTGCGTGCTATGCAGTCTGGTCTTATAGAAATGTATAAAATTATGAGAGTCGAGATAGGACAGACGGCCAAAGTCATTTTCTAGGGTGCAAATGTCAAAGACTAGTGGACATAGTATTGAGGTGAGAGGGGAAAGTTTAGAGGTGATTGGCAGAGCTAGTTTATTTTCTCACAGGATTCAGTGGATCAGAAAGCTGAGGATTCTCTGGCAGAGGGGAGGGGTGCTGATTGCTGGGGCCTGGAGTTAGGAGGTGAGTTTGGATGGGTTATGGGGCTGAAGGCAGAGCTGTAGTCGATAACTAGGAGCCCTTGTTATCCAGGTGTTCCAGAAATAGGTTTAGGGCCAGTGAGATGACTCTGTGGTGGACCAGATGCGACTGTAAGCAAACTACAGTGGATCAAGGCTGTCTGGGAGGGTGGAGTTAATGTGCGCCATCACCCGTCTCTCGAAGCACTTCATGATGCTGGATGTCAGAGCCACTGGATAGTAGTCACTAAAGCACATTACTTTTTATCGTTTTAGTTTAGAGATGCAGCATGTAAACAGACCCTTCGGACCACTGAGTCCATGTCAACCATCGATCACCTGTTCACACTAGTTCCATGTTTAGGTTAGAGGTCGAGCATGGAAACAGGCCCATCGGATCCACGCTGACCATCGGATCCATGCTGACCATCGATCACCCGTTCATGATGTTGATCTTCTTGAAGCAGGCGGGGACTGCAGAATGGAGTAGTGAGAGGTTAAAGATGTCCGTGTATACCTCTGCCAGCTGATCCGGACAGGACCTGAGGAATGTCAAGGGACTTCATCTGCATTAGTTGCTTTCCGTGGATTCTCTCAGGAAGGTCGATTTTAGTTTAATTTTAAGTTAGAGATACAGTGTGGAAACAGGCCCTTCGGCCCACCGAGTTGGCACCGACCAGCAATCCCCGCACACTAACACTATTCTACACACACACACACACACACACATACACACACACTAGGGGCAATTTACACTTATACCAAGCCAATTAACCGACAAACCTGTACATCTTTGGAGTGTGGGAGTAAACCGAAGATCTCGGAGTAAACTTACATGGTCACAGGAGAACATACAAACTCCGTACAGATAGCACCCGTTGTCGGGATTGAACCCGGGTCTCCGGCGCTGCAAGCGCTGTGCTGCCCCTATATCTCGATCTTGCGTCTGCCTCAGTCACGGTTGGTACAGGTGCCTTGGGCTGGCAGGGCAGAGGAACTGGTGACATTACACCACCGACCTTCTGTTACAGCACCACTCAACCAGGTGTCTTTTTCCTGCACGATGACTCAATCCCACCTATGAATCAGCCAACAGTGCTCCGGTAGAGTTGATGCCTTACAGCGCCATAGACCTGGGTTCGATCCTGACTGCAGGTGCTGTCTCTACATAGTTTGTACGTTCTCCCCATGACCCGCCTGTGCTTTCTCCTCTCGGTTCTCCGGTTTCCTCCCACATTCCAAAGACGTACAGCTCCAATTTGTAGTTTAATTGGCTTCGGTAAAAGTTCTAAATCGTCCCTGGTGTGTAGGATAGTGCAAGTGTACGGGGTGATCGCTGGTCAGTGCGGACCCGGTGGCCCGAAGGACCACTTTCCATGCTGTATCTCTAAACTAAAAAACTAAACTAAATCTAGCTGAAGCTGTGGTTTTAGTTGGCATTTTGCTCTTTCTGCTCACAGGTCCAGCTGGGGCATCAAAGTCACACCGAGGGCAAGGCAGCCACCTGGAGATGTTGGGTTCGAAACAAAAGCGGGTAAGTGTCAAGGAGTGGCCAATGGTTAAAGGTACTTTTCTTGTCACATGTAGCGAGGTACAGTGAAATTCATTTTTGTATGTAGTTCAGTACGTATCACTATACATAAGCACTTAGATAAGCATCTCAGATCCAGTATAGGCGTATAGCAGCTGTACACTGCAACAGTATACAGTTGCCAGTTTTGACACTAATTTCAAGTCCTAGTTGTTGAAAGTGGAGGGTTCTTGATCTGACCATGAAGGCCTGGTGTCAGCCTGGCCGAGCGTAGCCGCAGTGTCCTCCGCCACTTCTCCATCGCTTGGCGCCTCGGAGCAACGCCCGGACCAGTCGAGCTCCAGACCGTTGCAGGACCTCCTGCAGCTCACACCACCGACAAGGCACTGGACTCCCCCCCCCCCCCCCCCCCCCCCTCCCCCCACCCCCGCTCTTGGTTTGCTTACTGGCCCTCCGCCTGACTCCCTCCACTAGGGGCGGGCGAGCCTGGCCTTACAAGCAGCTCCACGGCGGGCAAACCAGATATTCCGAGCGAGTCCCTGGTCCTTGGAGGGCCAGCCCGACCTTCCGGGCCTGCTGGTGGGCTTGACTGCAGTTTGCAGGTGACTGTGCTACTGCCGGGCAGGAGGAATCATTACCAGTCCCAGCAGCAAGCTCGAGAGGGGCATAAATGGTAGCATGGACTAGATGGGTGAATGGTTGCTGCTGCGCTGAGCCCTGTGTAAATAAACACTTTGCTCCTCCCCTCGAATGATCCCTGGGCCTGGTAGTAATGAACAGACTGAAGGTGGGCGCCGCATCCTCCGACACTGATTGTAGATGTGCAGAAGCTGCCTGTAGAGATGTCCCAACATGTCAAGATGCCCACACAGGTCTACCTACACACACCACTGCTCACACTCACACATTCATCACCATGCCCACACACCAATGCCCACGTACACACATACATTGCCATAAACATGACCACGCACACACACACACACTAACAGCCACGTACACACATACATTGCCACATACATGACCACACACACACACTAACGGCCACTTACACACATACATTGCCACACACATGACCATACACACACTCACCAACGACCATGTACACACATACATTGCCACACACATGACCACGCACACGCACACACACACACACACCAATGGCCACTTACACACATACATTGCCACACACATGACCACGCACACACCACACACATATATTGATATCAGACCACAGTCCAGTATCCCTAGATTTGAAGCTTGCTCTGCCTAAACAAAGCTATTGTTGGCGCTTTGACCCGTATTTGCTCACAGACCAAGTGTTTATTGATTTTTTGACTGCGAGACCAACGATACAGGGGATGTATCAGATTCTACGCTCTGGGAGGCCCTTAAGGTGGTAATAAGGGGTCACATTATATTCTATGTAGTCTCCAAAAGAAGGGAACAGCGTCATCAATTGGTAGAAATTGAAAATGCACTTCTAACTCTTGAACAAACTTATAGGAATTCTCTCCTACAAGAGGATTACAACAAAATCTTGAATTTAAAATATGAATATAATTGTATTCTTAGTGAAAATGTTGGCAAGCTTCTACTCAAGCTCAGACAGAGGCACTTTGAGTTGAGCGATAAACCAGAGAGGCTGCTGGCCAGACAATTTAAAGGGGAACAGGCGAATCGTGCAATCCATAAAATCAAATCCAAAACAGCTGATTTGCTTACCAATCCTAAAGGAATAAACAACCGCTTCAAAGTTATTTTCTCAGAATTATATATTGCTAAAACTCTGGCCACTAATGCAGATTTTGCAGGTCTCTTTGACTCCCTCAGTTTGCCAAAACTAGATGAATCAGCCAGGCTAGAACTGGACTCAAATTTCTTAGAAAGCGAGCTAGTTGAGGCTATTAAATCTTTTCCCTCCGGCAAAGCGGCTGGACCGGATGGATTTGGTTGTGAATTCTACAAAGCATTTCATCAGTTGCTTGCCCCACTTCTAATTTGGATGATCAATGATTCAATTAAGAATAACAGATTTCCGAAGTCCCTGTATGAGGCAAATATATGCATCCTGTTAAAAAAAATACAAGGATAAAACTGAACCTGGCAGCTATAGGCCAATTGCTCTCCTCAACTTTGATCAAAAAACTATCACAAAAATATTAGCTAATAGACTGGGGAAGTATATTTCATCAATTATACACCTTGACCAAACAGGGTTTATTCGAGGTAGATTTTCATTTTGTAATGTGCGTCGACTCCTGAATAATCTATATAGTTCCACTAAGAGGGGTGATTCCAGAGCGGCCATCTTATCCTTAGATGCCGAAAAAGCATTCGACCAGATAGAGTGGCCCTATATGTTAGAAGCACTTAAA
This sequence comes from Raja brachyura, assembly GCA_963514005.1. The sequence continues at coordinate 118,115,398 of OY740783.1, read as the reverse complement.
AGATTTGGGTTTGGGGATTCCTTTATTGCATGGGTCAAAATGGTCAAAATGTCCGACATCAGTTTCCTCACTAATAATGATAAATCTGAACCTTTTGACTTACAACGTGGGGTTAGACAGGGAGATCCTCTGTCCCCCCTACTCTTTGATATTGCACTGGAACCTCTAGCAATAGGTATCAGGAGTCACCCTAACATCAGTGGTATTAAGGTGGGGAATGTGGAAAGACGTGTGGGACTTTACGCCGATGACACATTATTATATCTCTCCTATCCAGAAGCCTCCGTCCCTCCCTTGTTAGATGTTATTAAATCATTTGGCAAGCTTTCCGGATGCACAGTCAACTGGAGTAAGAGTGAGTTTATGCCTACATCAGACAGTATAGATTCAGATTTCATTGAGGCTCTACCATTTAAGACAGTATATGACCATTTTACATATCTTGGACTCAAAATACCCCTAAACCCCAAACATATTCAAACTCAACTATGCTGATATGATTACACAGTTAAAACTGAACATAGAGAAGTGGAGGATTTTACCCTTGTCTATAGTGGGGCGTATTAACGCTATCAAGATGGTGTCTCTTCCTAGATTTTTATATTTATTTCAAAACCTTCTAATTTTTCTTACTTCATCATTCTTTAAAAAACTGGACTCCATTATCCTTCCATTTATTTGGGGCTATAAAGCTCACTGTATATCAAAGGCGCATCTTCAAAAGCCAAAAAATGAGGGAGGCATGGGCCTTCCTGTATTTAGGCACTACTATTGGGCAGCCAATGCTAGAGCCCTGATCTACTGGCAAAGGGGATTCCCAGATGAAATGTTGAATAACAATAATAACCCCCTGTGGCTAAACATTGAAAGCACAGCAGTGAAAAATTCCTCCCTCTGTATTTTGCTCTTTTCCAAAACAGAATCCCCACGCAAGTTGGTTGGTGAGAATTTTATGTTAAGAAATTCTATTCCAATTTTAAATCAGATAAGAAGTTTCAGTACATTGTCAAATGTCTCTGTTTACATCCCCATATGTCACAACCACTCCTTTTTGCCATCACAGACAGATGGGGTGTTTGCTGTCTGGAGGGACAAGGGCCTTGCAACCCTAAGAGATCTATATATAGACAAAAAGTTTGCTTCGTTTAACCAGCTGAAATCAAAATTTAACCTTTCCAACTCTCATTTCTTTTACTATCTCCAAATTAGACACTGCGTTAAAGACCAAATTTCAAATTTTCACACCATGCCTGACAGTTGCCCACTCTACGAGCTCCTGCAGCTTCCTCCAGCCTCCAAACATCTAATATCTCACTTTGTGCGTCTATTCACCACCTCTGTTTCCACTAACCATCTAAAAGAAGCATGGTCTACCGAGCTGAATTTCAAGGTGTCTGAGGACATTTGGAATGAAGGTTTGACCAGAATCCAAACTTGTTCGATCAATGCCAGGTATCAACTGGTCCAGTTTAAAGTCATCCATAGACTTCATTACTCAAAGACCAAATTACATCGACTCTACCCAGCTATTTCTCCATTATGTGACAGATGCAAAGGTGCAGAAGGTTCTTTAACACACATTTTCTGGCTCAGTCCTCATATACGAAGATACTGGTCTGAAATATTTACGTGGTTCTCTAGGGTTTATGGAAAAGATATTCCCCCAGATCCAGAACTGGCACTTTTTGGATGCTCAGAGACTGCTTTGTACGTCTCGTCTGAAGAACACCAAGCACTGATGCTTGGTATGGTGGCAGCCAAGAAAATGATCTTAACAGACTGGAAATCCCCCACACCCCCCTGCTTCAAATGAAATGATAACAATCATACAGATGGAAAGGATACACATCTCCAACTCCAAGATACCAAACAACTTTTTAAGTGTTTGGGGACCATTTATCAACCACCTCAAAGACCAATAATTTCATAAGTTCATATTATTTGCAACGATGTAGTCCTGTGCTTTTTACTTACGCTCTTGCAATACCTGACTGTGTAGCACCATATGGATTGCACCAAACTGTTATGTCTGGCGGCTCTTATGTTATTTTTATTTTTTTCTTTGATGTCTTTTTTTTGTTTTTGTTTTTTTTGTTTCCTTCTCTTTTTCGTCTTGTTTTGTTTAAATTTAAAAAAAAAATAAAAAAAAATTAATAATTTTTAATTTAAAAAAAATGTTCTGACTGATGAAGGGCAATGTGCCAATAGTCTTTTTGACCCAATCTGCCTGTGACGCCACCTTCAAGGAACTATCCACAAGCACTCCTAGATCCCTCTGCTCTACAACACTCCCCACAGCCCTACCATTCACTGTGTAGGTCCTGCCCATGTTGGACGTTCCAAAATGCAACGCCTCATATTTCTCTATATTATACCTGTAATAAAAAGATGCTGGTTTATACCACAGATAGACACTAAATACTGAAGTAACTGACCGGGGTCAGGCAACATCTCTGGATGAAATGGATAGGTGACATTTCGGGTTGGAATCCTTCTTCAGTATGAAATAATTCCCTCCTACAATGAAGTTCATGTTTGTAGGTTAATCAGCCTCTGTAAATTGCCCCTAGTGTGTAGGGAGTGGATGTGAAAATGGCTTAACCTAGAATTAGTGTGAACCAGTGATCGACGGTTGGCGTGAGCTGAAGGAACTACATCCAGACTATACCTCTAAATAGCAATGTTACAAAATTTTGAGATTTTAAAAATCAAGTCTGCAATTTATCCCATCAGATAAAGCATAAAAAGAAGTTTAATTTGACACCTAATTCACTTTCATATCTTCAGTATTAAGAAAGTTATGACCATTTTCATACTCGGAAATTAGTTCCCCATCTTGTTCCCCATTACCTTTCAATTGACTTAACTCAAAAGCTGTGATCTAGAACTGTTAAAAGTCCATAACTTTCTTAAAAATTAAGAGAACTCATTGAAATTTTCAGTTATTATAGATTGAAGCATTCTGAACCAAATATGAAACAATCTTACTTTGATGACCTGAAATTAAAGCATATAATTAGTTATATAATTGTAGCTAATTATAAAATTCAATGAGTAGATCTAAACATCTATCCATTTCTTAAGAAAAGATAAACTTTTTTAAAATTGCCTAAGTGTCCAAATAACATTCACACAATAATCCACAATATAACATAATTTTTAAATCTAATTTTCATGAATTTCTGGGCCAAATGGAAGGAATTTAGTGTTTAATGCCTGTAAATTAATGGCCATTTAAATCAACTAGCGAGTGGGTTTTAGTGGAATGCGGTGGATTGGAACATTGCGGTTTGCGGTGAAATCGGGAGGAAAAATACTGTTGGTTCATACATTTTTTTTGGACCCCATTTTGCAACATGAAAATATGATTAAAGCCTCCATAAAAACCAACTTTTAATATAAAAATAAACTGTGTACCTTTTTTTCTCCCCTACGCAAAATCCTTCCCGTTGTCGGCGCTCACGGCTTTTGAAGGTGATTTTTAAATTAATCTAGATAATAAATAATCTAGCGTAATTTAAAAATACCTTCATTAATGGAATGTCGGAGCGATTTTTCTTCCGCAACGAAATCGCCCGACATGGATCGATTTGCCCAGTCTGTAGAAAAACGTCACTTTAAGCCCGCCCCCCTCTGAAAGGCGCCAAAAGTCACGCACACGGGAAGCGGCAGAACTGCAGCGTTGCTCAAGGTAAGTTTTGTAACATACCTACTCTAAACTAAACTACAAATACTGGTTCACAAATAAAAACACACAGAGTACTAAAGTAAACTCAGTGGGTCAGGCAACAACTCTGGTGAACAGGGACATTTCTGACTGAAGAAGGGCCCTGATCCGAAACGTCGCCTATCCAAGTTCTTTAGAGATGCTGCCTGACCCTCTGGCACCCAGTTACTGCAGCACTTTGTGTCATTTCCAGTGATAATTTAACCTGTTTCCTAAACGTTTTGTGTTTTCAGGAGAAAGGATTTCCAGAAGATGAGACGTCAGGCAGCTTTGACACAAAGAAATTATCCGGTAAACACTTCAAAATGTCTACGAGGACTTGTAGAGGGAGAGGGTAGTGAGCGCTTTGCAACAGTCTTCACGAAAGCTGAGGGTAGCAGCGAAGGTGAAAGTCATGGGCTGCCTACTGTATCCGGGGAAGGATGTGCTGACGTCGGAAAGGGTCCAGAGGAGGTTTACGAGAATGATCCTGGGGATAATTGGATTAGTGTATGAGGAGCGTTTGATGCTTGGATTTTCGAAGGATGAGGGGGAATCTCATTGAAAACTACCAGATAATGAAAGAGCTAGATAGAGTGGACGTGGAGAGGATTCTAGTGGGAGAGACAAGAACCAGAGGGTACAGCCTCAGAATAAAAGGAAGTACCCTTGGAATGGGAATGAGGAGGCATTTCTTTAGTCAAAGCGTGGCGAATCCACTGCCACAGAAGACATTGCGTATTTTTAAAGCGGAAATTGATTAGTAAGGGTGTCAAAGATTATGGGGAGAAGGCAGGAGAATGGGGTTGAGAAAGAAAAATTGATCAGCCATAATTGAATGATGGCATAGACTCGAATGCCGTAATTCTGTTTGCCCTCCCTCACCTTAAACCCATGTCCACTAGTTCTTGATTCCCCTACTCTGGGTCAAAGACATTGTTCATTTACCCTATCCCAAAACCATTTACCACATCCCAAAGACCTGGGTTAACTGGCCTCTGTAAATTGCCCCTTGTGTATGGGGAGTGGATGAGTGGGGATAACATAGAACTATTGTGAACAGTGGTTCGATGATCAGTGTGGACACAGAGGGCCTAAGGTCCTGTTTCTAAGCTGTATCCCTAAACTACAGCTCTATGAGTCAGAAAGCAAAGTGGTGGTGGAGAAAGGAGTATAGAAGTTGGGGGCTAGAAGCAAGGAACTGCAGATGCTGGTTTACAAAAAAAGAGATAAAGTGCTGGAGTAACTCAGCGAATCAGGCAACATCTCTGGCTTGCATAGATAGGACTTTTCAGGTCAGGACCCTTCTTCAGGTGGAGAGTTGTTCTTTTGCGACAAGGAAGTATTTCATACTGAAGAAGGGTCCTGACCCGAAAGGTCATCTATTCATTTTCTCCAGAGATGCTGCCTGTCCAGCTGAGCTACTCCAGCATTTTGTGTTTGTATCTTCGGTGTAAACCAGCATCTGCAGTTCTTTCCTACACATATTGAATATAGAAATTGGGAGGTCATGTTAAGGTTATATAAGACAAAGGTGAGGCCACATTTAGAGCACTGTGCTTAGTTTTGGACACCATGTAATCGGAAAGATATTGTCAGGTTGGAAAGGGTACAGACAAGATTTACAGGGATTTGGCCAGGACATGAGGGTCTGAGGTATAGGGAGAGGTTGTCCTTGGAGCGCAGGAGGATGAGGGGTGATCATATAGAGGTGTATAAAATCATGAGAGGAATAGATCGGGTAGACTCATATAGTCTCTAGCCCAGACGAGGGGAATCAAGAACCAGATGACATAGATTTAAGGTAAAGGGGAAAAGAATTAATAGGAACCCGAGGGGTAACTTTTTCACACAAAGGGTGGTGGGTGCATGGAGCGAACTGCCGGACGAGTTAGTTGAGGCAGGGACTATTGCAGCATTTCAGAGACAGGCACATGCATAGTTCAGGTTTGGAAGGATATATCGGCCAAATGCAGGCAGGTGGGACCAGTGTAGATGTAACATGTTGCTCGGTGTGAGCAAGTTGGGTCGAAGGGCCTGTTTCTATGTTGTATGACTCTTAAGACTATATAATACTGTTCTCTTTGGGTTGTGTAAAGATTGCAGCAGTATTCATCAATGTTATATTTGCCTGTGAATCGAGTGGTGGCGCCATCGAGTGTGGCAGCCTCGCCTGCAGCTGTCTGTCCTTCCATTCTTTTTGTTATTTTTAGTCTGTTTTAAAGTTTGTTTTTGGAGGTCTTTTTTTAGTCCTTTTTATGTGGGGGGAGGGGGGGAAACTGTTTTTCTTAGTCACTTCTTGATCGAGATTGCGACTATGCATCTCTCCTTGCGGCCTACCAACTGGATTGGCGCGGCCTTTCCTGCCAGAGACCCGCCAGAGCTTCACTTCAGCAGCGGCGCAGCACTGGATTCCATCGCGGAGTGAGCGATGCCTTACCGGGAATCGCCGTGTTGGAGCTCTGGAGTGCTGGGACTCCCGACTTTGAACACCGTGGAGCTGTGGTCACCACGGAGCACGGACAGCACGGAGCCTGGGATCTCTCCCCGAGGTCACCAGCGTTGAATCTCCGCCCAGCTCGGCCTGTGGACTTGGGAAGCTGCGGTCTCCGGTAGGAGGCTCCGGGCCGCTGAGAGTGTTCTTCCGTTCGAGGGCCTGAAACACACATCGGGCCGCCGTTGCGGCGACTGCGGAGGCCTCAATAGGCCCCGACCACGGGTGAACTGAGGAAGAGGACTGAACTTTGATGCCTACCCTCACAGTGGGAAACGTTGCTACCGCTGCGGGGGGATGTTGTTTATGTTTTATGTTAAATTCTAAAGTGTTGCGTTTATCTTATTTGTGCGCTGCATGGCAACTCAAATTTCACTGCACCAATTGGTGGATGTCCTTTGTCCTTTGTCCTTTGAATCTTCAGCACAGATCACACCTTGCCCCGTGCTCATTTTCCCAAACCCTGAACATGGTTTCTCTAAATCTGCTCTCCTGCCTCCTCAGTGGGGACACTCATGTGCCCCCAGGACCTCGCTGGGGCGGACAGACCTCGCGGTGAAGGGGCGACGTACATCAACATCCCGGTGAGCCCTGTCTCGAAGAAGCAACTCCACTACATGGAGCTGGAGCTCCAGGAGTCCAGTCCTGCCATTCGAGGTAATTCAGCACAAGGATACCGCAGCTCTGCTGTCCACCACGCCACGGTTCCTCAACCTCCCCTTCCAAGTTAAAAGGATGCTCTGATAACTAATTCCTTACAATAACAGGCGGACCAGTGGTGCAGCGGGAGAGCTGCTGCTTCACTGCGCCAGAGAACCGGGTTCGATCCTGACTAAGGGTAGGTATGTTACAAAACTTACCTTTAGCGGTGCTGGAGTTCTGCCGCTGGCCGTGTGCGCGACTTTGGCCCCTTTAAGGGGGGGGCGGGTTGAAATGCGGTTTTCTCCTTGCCATCCTTTCCCCTTGCTTTATTTTCTTGGAGTACGATCTATTTTTGGAGATTCGTTCCGACTGCCGGTAAGTCCGTTTTTTAAAATAAATCATCCGACTATTTAATTGCTGCAGTAAAATAAAAATTAGCTCCTAATGCCGACAACGGGGACCGATTTTACGTAGGCGACAGGTAAGTGAAAGCTGTTTATTTTTACATATAAACTTGCTTTTTTAGGGGACTTTAATCAATATTTCATGTTGCGAAACGGTGATTTAGCCCCCAAATGAACTGTCAGAATTTTTCCTGCTGATATGGGGTTTAAATTCACCGCAACCGCAACATTCCAATACATCGCGTTCCATAAAATCCCACTCGCAAGCCGTTTAAAATGCCCATTAATTTACAGGCATTAAACACTGAATTCCTTCAATTTGGCCTATAAATTAATGCCAATTAGATTTAAAAATCATGTTTTATTGTGAATTATTGTGTGACTGTTAATTGGACACTTAGGCTTTAAATTAAAAAAAAAAAATTCTTAAGAAATTGATAAATGTTTAGATCTAGTAATTGAATTTTGTAATTGGCTACAATTGGGTAACTAACTAATTATATGCTTTAATTTCAGGTCATCCAAGTAAGATTGTTTCATATTTGTTTCAGAATACTTCAATCTATAATAACTGAAAATTTCTTTCAGTTCTCTTAATTTTTAAGGAAGTTATGGGTTTTTGACTGTCCTCGATCACAACTTTTGTGACAAGTCAATAGAAAAGCAATAGGAAGCAAGTTGCTAATCTCCGAGTATGAAAATGGCCCTAACTTTTTTAATACTGAAGATATGAAGGTAAATTAGGTGTCAAATTAAACTTATTTTTTTGCTTTATCTGATGGGATAAATTGCAGACTTGATTTTTTAAATCTCAAAATTTTGTAACATTGCTACTAAGGGTGCTGTCTGTACGTAGTTTGTACATTCTCCCTGTGACCGCGTGGGTTTCCTCCCACATTCCATAGACAAGCAGGTTTGTAGGTTATTTCGCTTCTGTAAATTGCCCCTAATGTGTGGGATGCGAAAGTGGGATAACATAGAACTAATGTACGGGTGACCGATGGTCAGTGTGGACTTGGTGGGTCGAAGGGCCTGTTTCCACGTTGTATTACTAAACTATCACTGAGCTATAGGGCGACGATGAGCAGGTTAGGACTTGTGGAGGTGTACAAAATCATGAGAGGAATGGATCGGGTAAACGCACTTGCCCAGAATAGAGGAATCAAGAACTAGAGAACATGGGTTAAAGATGAAGGGGAAAAGATTTAATAGGAACCTGAAGGGTAGCTTTTTTTACATAAAGGGTGTATGGACGAGCTGCTGGAGAAGGTAGTTGAGGCAGGTACTATTGCAATGCTTAAGTGGCATTTAGATAGGTACATAGATAGGATAGGTTTAGAGGAATATGGGCCAAATACAGGCAGGTGGACTAGTGTAGATGGGGCTTTTTGGTCAGCGTGGGCAAGTTGGGCCGAAGGGCCTGTTTCCATGCTGTGTGTCTCTGTGCATTTTCTTTATCTTAACCACATCCCAAAGACCTGGGTTAATTGGCCTCTGTAAATTGCCTTTGTATTGAGTCTTTGTAGATGCTGGCTGCCTTTTTGAGGCAGCGCCTCCTATAGATCCCTTCAGTGGTGGGGAGGTCAGTACCCATGATGGACTGGCTAATATTTACCCATTATGGATAATTATAGACTAATAAATACCCATATTTGCACCAGGCGGCGCAGCTGGTAGAGCCATTGCCACACAGTGCCTGAGATCCGGGTTTGATCCTGCTGTCTGGTTGTGAATATTGGGAAGGCAAATTGCCTCACCAGATGATACCTTGGAGCTGTGAACTCTAGTGACTCTAGCAGCCGCACCACTGTGCCTGGAAAGGCAGTGTAAAGGTTTGGTTGGAGACATTGTAACCTCTCTTGCTAACCACAGTGCCCGCCTGTCTCCAGTAGGGGCGAGCTCGTCCAAGTACGCGCAGATCGACATCACGGCGACGGAGACGGCACACAAGGTGGGCAGCCAACATGCCCAGCACAGGGAGGAGCGCTTGCAAGAGTTGGAGCAGAAGAGGAAAGGGCCACCGCTGCAGTGATGCAACCTAGTGATCAACTCCGCTGAACATTCTGCCTTTCGCTCAAGCCTTCAGCACCGTATCGGACTCGGTGCAGGCCTGGATGGACAGGCGCCCGGTCCAACTTCCGCGTTGACCTTGGTCCCGACGCACCATGGCTCTGTGATCCTGAACAGGCTCCGAGCGTGACTGGATTCATCAGGAATCTTGTGCAACGCATTGTCAACAGAGAATGTCTTTTTGACCTATTTGCCCCTCATTAATATTCACATAGGACATAATTACAGCACATAAACATGCCCTTCGGCCCACATACTGGCCGAACCTGATGCCAAGACCAACTCTTAACTGCCTGCACATAATCCATATCCCTCTATTCCCTGCATATCCAAAACTCCTATCCGCCAGCACATTTATTATCCCTCCATTCCCTGCACATCCACGCCTCTATCCAAAAGTCTCTTACATGCCACTATCGTAGCTGCCTCAACTACCCCCCTCCGCTCCAACTCCAGCTGTTTCTTGGCTATCGAGGCTTTTTGCCTTGGGTGCTGGTCACTCTAAGGTACCTTGCCCATTCTTTACGTAGAGACAATGAACTGCAGATGGCAGTTAATACACGAAAGGGCACAAAGTGTTGGAGTAACTCAGCAGGTCAGGCAGCATGTCTGGAGTTCATGAAGAGGTGACGTTTTGGGTTGAATCTGAAGAAAGGTTCTGACCTGAAGTGTCACCTATCCATGTTCTACAGAGATGCTGCCTGACCCACTGAGTTACTCCAGCACTTTGTGACCTCACCATACACATTGTCCACTCTATCGGATTATCGTTCAGATTTCTCTCTTTGAAATAGAAGTGGCCCATTTGGGGGCTCATAATGCAGACTTCATAACTGTTCAGGTTTTAGCAATGGGTGTTAGTGGGTTGATTTGACCTTTCGGTGCCTGTGCTGTGGAGCCTGTGATTCCATTGTCTACGGTGGCTGCCCATTGATTGTGGCATGGGTGAGAGTTGGTTCTGCAAAAGTTCCTGGAATTTCGAATTGCTCCTGAGTTGCTTCAGTTCATTTGCCAAAGCCAGCGTTGCCCGTTGTCCCTCCCTGTCCTACCATACCGCGCACTTAAAAAAAAACACAGCATGCTGAAGAACGTTTCCATAAGACCATAAGAGAAGAATTAGGCTATTCAGCACATAGACCCCATTCAATCATGGGCTGATCTATTTTTTCCTCTCAACCCCATTCTCCTGCCCTCTCCGCATAACCTCTGACGCTCTTCCTAATCAAGAACCTATCAATCTTCGCCTTAAAAACACCCAATGCCTTGGCCTCCACCGCTGTCTCTGGCAATGAATTCCACGTATTCACCACTCTCTGGCTAAAGAAATTCCTCTTCATCCCCATTTTGCAGGTACGTCCTTTTATTCTGATGCTGTTTCGAGTTGTGACCCTTCTTCAGACTTATTTACACTTTAGACATTGTTGAATTAAATTTCATCCAATTCACAGGATGTGGCCAACACTCATTTCTCTTCCCAAATGTCCTTCAGGAATTATGGATTTTCTCCCAACAGGGTGTTAGTGAGCGAGATGATTTTTAAACAAACATGTTTCATGGATATAGACTGCACACTGGGCAACTCCAGTTGAATGTGCAACATATAACCCACATATATGGCAAACAGGAATTTCTACAGCTAAAGGGACCTTCTGTTCATTTACCATAATTTCCCAGTTGGGGTGTTCAAATTCCTTGCATTATTTTCCTTGGGATTGCTTTTTTTTAACATTTAATACTGACCCACTCTTGATTCTTGACTCCCTTACTCTGATTTTTTAAAAACTGTTAATTACCCTATCCATTTGCCTCAAGTTTACATCTCTATAAGATCACCCCTCATCCTCTAGCACTCCAAGGAATAAAGTCCTAGCCTCTCCCTATAGCTCAGGCCCTTGGATCCTGGCAACAACCTTGTAAATCTTCTCTGCACCGTTTCCAGCTTAGCAACATTTTTCCCTATAGCAGGGTGACCAAAACTGCACACAATATTTCAAGTGTGGCCTCGCCAAAGCCTTCTACAACTATAACATGACCTCCAAACTTCTAGGCGCAAGGTCAACGTACCGAAAGTTAAATGCTTTTATTTTCCCCCAGTGTTTTCGAAGTACAATCATTCTGCAGCGTTGCACAGGCGTTCGTACCAGATTATGCCGATCGGGATGTTAAGGTCAATTCCTTTTATTTTCCTGCTGAACAAATCAAGCACAATGCAAATGTCTCTGTGATGGGAAATCATTTTGCAGAAGTAAACCAGAAGGGAATGGATGACAAGGGTAAAGTGAAAGATGGAGTTTTGAGAAGGGGTTTCACGGGAAATCTGGTTTACTTCTTGATTTGTGTATTTATAATGTATTTATTTCACATGCATATATATATAAATATATAATTTTAATTGACGTTTATCTTTTAACTATTTTGAGTTTACTGCTGTTATCTTAATGTATAGGGGTTATTTTACTCCCAGTGTTAATACATTACCTCTTTGGGTACAGTCCCCCAGTTGGGGAAATGAAGCTTATGTATACTGTTCAAAGTCACTGCCAATTTTTTTTTTTGAACCAACATGTTTTTTAGTGCTGACTAAAAAGAGACTACTGAAGTTGTACAGATGCATTTGTCCATGTAGATGATGAACACAAAGTGCTGGAGTAACTCAGCGGGTCAAGCAGCATCGCTGGAGAAAGGAATAGGTGATGTTTTGGGTTGGAACCCTACATCAGTCTGAAAGTAGAGGGGGCGGGGGGAACTAGAGGTAGGAAAAGGCCAGAACAAATCATGGCCGGCAACAGATGACCAAGGAGGGGTGGAGCCCATTGTTGGCTGGGGAAGAGGTGATTACGGGGCGGTACAGGGATGCGAACAGTGGAACTAGCAGGACGACCAGGGTGGGGGACGGCTGGAGAGAGGGAATTCCTTTTCTCCAGAGACGCTGCCTGACCCGATGAGTTACTCCAGCATTTTCTGTCTATCTACAGTATAAACCAGCATCTGCAGTTCCTTCCTACATATTTTGACTGCTGTAGGTGTATGGTTTATGCATTATGTAACAACACCATGTGTAAATATGCTGCTCGATTCAATTGCTCTTTGCATTTTAGTGGGGGTTGTTCCTGCTAGTTTGGTGGAGTGGGAATTACTGAGGGGGGCTGCTTGGCTTCCCCCTTTTCAAATTATATTTTGTGCACGGTATGTAGATGTTACTGGTGGTACTAAATGGCGGTCACAGTGGCGCAGCGGTAGAACAACGGCCTTACAGCGAATGCAGCACCGGAGACCCGGGTTCGATCCTCTCTATGGGTGCTGTCTGTACAGAGTTTGTATGTTCTTCCCGTGACCTGCATAGGGTTTTCTCCAAGATCTTCGGTTTCCCACATTCCAAAGACGTACAAGTTTGTAGGTTAATTGGTAAATGTTAAAATTGTTCCTAGTGTGTGTAGGGTAGTGTTAATGTGCGGGGATCGCTGGTCGGCGCGGACCCGGTAGGCCGAAGGGCCCCTTTCCGCGCTGTATCTCTAAACTAAACTATTGACTCTGAACTGGCTCTTCATCTTCTCGCGAATTCCTAAACTATTTCACAGCCCATGACTTACTTTTGAAGTTTAGTTTAGTTTAGCACCAAGTCTGTGCCGGCCGGCGATCCCCTACACCAGCACTACCCTGCACACTGAGGACAATTTACAATTTTTACTGTAGCCAAATTAACCTACAAACATGCACGTCTTTGGAGTGTGGGAGGAAACTGGTGCACCCGGGGAAAACCAACGTGGTTACGGGGAGAACTCACAAACTCCATACAGACAAGCACCCATAGTCAGGATCGAACCTGGGTCTCTGGTTCTGTAAGGCAGCAACTCTATCGCTGCGCCATCGTACCGCCCCAAAGAGAAGACAGCCTATTTGTGCTCGAGAAGTTCCCTCTAAGTAGCAACTTGATAAATGTTGGGAGAGTGAGACACATAAGCCCACCTGAACTAATTTTCAGCTGAAGAGAGAGCACCTCTGTCAGTGTAATATCCTCCAGGATTGGATTGGGATCAGTGGTTGCTACACAGCAAGTACTGGTGTTGGCCTGTGATCATAAAAATAATTCTAGCTCTGGCAAGAATGCTACACTTTTCCTTTAAAACAGTCTCCAGCTCTACTTAAAATGATATATTGAGAGCTCTGCCACTTGATCTTGCTAGTCTAATAATCTAAGTTCATAATCTATTGGAGCAAAATTAGGCCATTCGACCCATCAAATCTATTCCATCATTCAATCATGGCTGATCTATCTTTCCCTCTCAACCCCATTCTCCTGCCTTCACTACTACTGATACCGCTACTAATTAAGAATCTGTCAATTTCCACCTCAGAAATACCCATTGACATGGCAATGAATTCCACAGATGCACCACGCTTCACAGAAGATCATAGTGGTGCAGCAGGTCGAGCTGCTGCCTGATAGCACCAGAGGCCAGGGTGTAATCTTGTGGAGTTTGCACGTTCTCCCTGTGACCGCGTGGGTTTCCTCCGGCTAATCTTATTTCATTCCACATCCCAAAGACAAGTGGGTTTGCAGGTTAATTGGTTTCCAAATTGCCCCTAACGTTTAGCGAGTGGATGAGAATGTGGAATAATAGAGAATTAGTGTGAATGGGTGATCGATGGCTGGTGTGGCCAAAGGGCCTATTTCCATGCTATATCTCTAAGCTAAACTAAACAAGGAATGCTGGAATCTTGAGCAAAACACATCGTGCTGGAGGAACTTTGTGGGTTAGGCAGCATCTGTGGAGGGAATGGACAGACAACATTTCGGGTTAGGACCCTTATATTCAGTGTTTGAGCCAACTTGAATTCTCAATCAGCATCGCTGAGGCAACTGGTCGTTATCTCATTAGAGTTGGAGTGATACAGTGTGGAAACAGGCCCTTCGGCTCAACTTGCCCATCTAAACTAGTCCCACCGACCTGTGTTTGACCCACATCCTTCCAAACCCATCCTATCCATGTCCCTGTCGAAATGTTTCTTAAACTTTGTGATAGTACCGGCCTCAACTACCTCCTCTGGCAGCTCATTCCATATACCCCCACCTTATGTGTAAAAAATGGTTGCATCTTGTGTTCCTATTCATTTCTCCTGATTCCCTCTCCCGATTCCCCCCCTATTAAACCTATGGTTCTTGATTTCCCTACTATTGAGTAAAAACCTCTATAGGTTCATCCCTCATCCTCCTGCACGCCATGGAATAAAGTCCTATCCTGGTCTACCTCTCCCTGTAGCTCAGGCCTCGAGTCCTGGCAACATCCTCGTAAATCTTTTCTACACTCTCTCTAGCTTAACAACATTGTTGTCGGACCTTGTGTTTGCCAGTTGTTTGTGTTACAGGTTTAGTGTCAGGTGTACTGAGAGACAATTAAAAGCATTGTTTTGCATGCAATCCAATCAGATCAGATAATACTATCCATAAATACAGTCAAGCCAAACTCGTACAATAGATAGAGCAAAGGGGAAGATACTGAGCGCAGGATATAGTTCTCAGCATTGTAGCGCATCAGTTCCACAGACAAAGTTCAATGTCCACAATGGGTAGAGGCCAATCAGAAGTACCCTAGTTCATGGAAGGACTGTTCAGAAGCTTGACAACAGAGGGGAAGAAGCTGTTCCTTAGAACAGCACCTGCTGAGTTCCTCCTACAGATTGTTTCTTGCTCCTGATTTCAGCATCTGCAGTCTCTCTTGTGTCCGCACTTCAAATGTATTTATTTTGGCACTGAAGCACTTTGCAATGTCCTGAGGTTGGGAAAGATGCTTTAGATGTGCAAATTCATCAATGCATTTGCAGTCCTGCTACACATGATGACTGGAGTAAATCGTCCCCACACCAACTAACCACTGGTTAGACGGACACTCATCTTGCTGGTGGAAGACGTTCTTTATTTGCAAGCTCACAGGGTGAATTGATAAAGAATTATTTATTGCTAAAATGGTAGATGTTTTGTTTTCAAACACTTGAGTTAAAATACTAAGGGCTTGAAAAGTTGTTGTACAGGTATGAGGTCACCTTAAAATATGTTTTTATTATTTTTATATGGAAAAGAATTCCATTATTTTGTGGCGTCACCTCCGAAGTTACCTCAATTTGCAGAGAGAGCTTGCCAACTGCTGGGAAACCAGTCAGGCCTCTTGTGTCCCATCCTGATCAGGAGCTGATTAGTTGTGAGGGTTAGCCCCTCCGAGTCTCCGATAACTGATCATTATTTCCTGCAGTAGACAGCTTAACATGCAACACCAGGACTGACCTTGGTAGTACCCATGTCCACAAACCCAAGACACTTGTGGGAATGTTTCAACGTAGGAGGTGAATATAAACTGAAATCGCAGAGCACTGATCTTTCCCCCACCCCTTCCCTCTAACTGAGCTGAATTATAACTTATAGTCACAGTGTGGAAACGGGTCCCTCAGCCCAATTTGCCCATGCCAAATAAGTCCTATCTATACTATCCTGTCCATGTACCTCTCCAGATGTCTCTTCAATGTTATGATACTACCTGCCTCAACTACCTCCTTTGGCAGCTTGTTCCATAAACCCACCACTCTTTGTGTTTCGAAGTTACCCCTCAGGTTCCTATTAACCTATGCTCTCTGGTTCTTGATTCCCCTACTCTGAGCAAAATACTCCATAAAATCAGTGCAATGAGCAGTTGGAACAGGTGCCTTCCTGGGCCATTTTGACCCAGTTACACCTTGGATTCGTTGCTGGGATCCCCATTAGATACTTAAAATAGAAAATGTATGGAAAAACTGGAATTGTATAGGCTTTCAGCAGCAGGAGTGATTGATATTGTGATTGATTGGGAATATTTTCACTGCAGTTCACTAATCAGTTTATCCTACAATCCCAACTGCAGTATTGTATTTCCAGGTTTAAAGGAAAAAAATCTTCCATGGGAAGGCAAGTCTTCCATGAGATAGGATTGCCCATGTTAGCAGTCAATGACGTTGGTGGGTCACGTAAATGTGAGACCAGGTTATGGCAGCAGATTCAGCAGTCACGGAACAATACAACACAGGGACACCCTTCATCGCACATTGTCCATGCTGAACATGATGCCAGGTTAGACTAATCTCCTCTGCATCATCTAGGCCGGATCAATGGCGCAGCGGTAGAGCTGCTGCCTTACAGCGCCAGAGGCCTGGGTTCGATCCTGACTACAGGGCCTGTGTGTACAGTGTACGTTTTCCCTATGGGTTTTCTCCGGGACCTCCCATACTTCAAAGATGTGCAGGATTGTAGGTAAATTTTCTTCGGTAAAATTGCACATTTCCCCTAATGTGTGGGTTAGTGTTAGTGTATGGGGGCTGGTTGCTGCGGACTCGGTAGGCCAAAGGCCTTGTTTCCGCGCTGTAAAATCTAAATCCATATAATAGGGCAGTCAGCATCTACAGTTGTAGAAATAAAAGAGCAGCAAAAGAAGAAATAAAGTGCTCGAGCAATTCCGCATGTCAGGCAGCCTCTGGAGAGGACTCTGGATTTCAGGTCCAAAGAAATGTCCCGTCTCTAAACGTCTCCAATCTATGTTCTCCAGGGATGCTGATCCACTGAAATTATTCCAGCTCTTTGTAGCTTCTTTTTCTCTCCACAGATATTGCCCGACTTGCCAGGTATTTCCAGTGTTTTCTGTTTATATTTCAGATTTCCAATATGTACCTTTTTCTACCCCAAATGGCATTAAGTGAATCTGATGACCTTTTACAACAACCCGGTTGTTTTCTGGTTACCTTTACGGACCCCTATATTTGGGTTTGAAATAATTACTTGGGTTTTAATTTGTCCAGCCACCATGGTTGTTCTTGCATTTGTGCTTCCACGGTCTAGAGCTCTGGCTGCTAACCACACCTTCATGCCCCATTCTATGTCTGGTTGCAAAGTACCTGTTGCAAAATACGAGACATACTGAAGCCCTTCAATGGGATATGGGCTGCTCAGTTCCAACATGGTGCTAGGCCATTTGGCCCATCGAGTCTATTCTGTCATTCAATCATGGCTGATCTTGGGTGAGTCCAGAACCAGGGGCTACAGTCTTAGAATAAAGGGGAGGTCATATAAGACTGAGCTGAGAAAAACTTTTTTACCCAGAGAGTTGTGAATTTATGGAATTCCCTGCCACAGAGGGTAGTGGAGGCCAAATCACTGGATGGATTTAAGAGAGCGTTGGATAGAGCTGTAGGGGCTAGTGGAGTCAAGGGATATGGGGAGAAGGCAGGCATGGGTTATTGATAGCGGACGATCAGCCATGATCATATTGAATGGCGGTGCTGGCTCGAAGGGCCGAATGGTCTCCTCCTGCACCTATTTTCTATGTTTCTATCTATCATTCCCTCTCATCCCTTCTCCTGACTTCTCCCCATAACCTTTGACGCCCTAATCAAGAACCTATCAATCTCCACTTTAAAAATACCCAATACCCATCGCCACAATGAATTCCACAAACTCATCACCCTCTGGCTAAGGAAATTTCTCCTCTTCTCCATTCGAAATGTACCTCATTTGGGTACAGGTACAACAGAGGTGGATTCACTTCTGTGCAGGAGTCCCACAGACACCACTGGTCTCTCCTTATGCAAGCCCAGTTGGCTGGAAGGCAATATAAATCAGGTTACCACGGTTCCCATCATATATGTATCAGAAATATTTATCCATCCCTATCCCAGAGGATACTGATTTCAATTGTTTTGCATGCATCACTATCAAACCAGGAATCTTATGGACTGCAAAGCTGAGCTTGTGAACTGTTTTGAGGGCATTGCAGGGAGATGTAGGGAAATGTTTAAAAATGTGTTTTGCTTGTTAATAACTCAGTTGATTACTGTAACTACCTATCGAGGGTAGTTTTTAAAAATATAAACACACATACACTGGATGCGTTTACATATTTTTATTCTCAGTAGGTTTGGTGATAGAGCATAGACAGGTTTTTAAATCCTCATGTACTGTACTTGTTATAATGTGGTTCCTCCACCTGTGCTGTAGAGATGGTTGCCAGTACAGCAGCGATCTGACCTCAATAAACGTTGTGGCTAAAACTGATCTGCTGTTGTTCAGAGTATTTCTTCTCATTTTTCCAACTAGAGTAACACTGTAGCTTAGGCAGCCATCTGAGGAAGGAATGGATTTTGTTGCCATCTTGAGTCTGGACCCTTCTTCGGGCTGATTGGAGTGGGGGTGGGGGGGGGGGGAGAAGGCTTGAAGGGAGGTGGGGTGGGACGAAGCCTGGCAAATGATGGGTCAGGGAGGGGGTTTGATGGGCAGTTGGGAGGACAACGTTATGAAAAGGAAACCAATGGATGTCAGAGATAAGGAAAGAGGGAGGGAGAGACAAAGTAGGGCAGGTAATAGATGGACACAGATGCGGGGGGGGTTGATAGGCAGATGCTTGGAACAAAGGCCATAGATTAGGTATGTTGCAAAACTTACCTTTAGCGGCGCTGCAGTTCTGCCGCTCCCCGTGTGCGCGACTTTGGCGCCTTTCAGAGGGGGGCGGGATAAAGTGCCGTTTTTCAACAGACCTGGAAAATCGATGAATGTCGGGCGATTTCGTTGCGGAAGAAAAATCGCTCCGACATTTCATCAATGAAGATATTTTTAAATTACTCTAAATTATTTATTAACTAGAGTAATTTAAAAATCACCTTCAAAAGCCGTGAGCACCGATAACTGGAAGGATTTTCCGTAGGGGAGAAAAAAAGGTAAATAGTTTATTTTTATATTAAAAGTTGGTTTTTCGGGAGGCTTTAATAATATTTTTATGTTGCGAAATGGGGTCCCAAAGAATGTATGAACAAACAGTATTTTTCCTCCCGACTTCACCGCTAACCGCAACGTTCCAATCCACCGCAAACCCACTCGCTAGTCGATTTAAATGGCCATTAATTTACAGGCATTAAACACTAAATTCCTTCCATTTGGCCCAGAAATGCATGAAAATTAGATTTAAAAATTATGTTATATTGTGGATTATTGTGTGAATGTTATTTGGACACTTAGGCAATTTAAAAAAAGTTTATCTTTTCTTAAGAAATGGATAGATGTTTAGATCTACTCATTGAATTTTGTAATTAGCTACAATTAGATAACTAACTAATTATATGCTTTAATTTCAGGTCATCCAAGTAAGATTGTTTCATATTTGTTTCAGAATGCTTCAATCTACAATAACTGAAAATTTCATTGAGTTCTCTTAATTTCTAAGAAAGTTATGGGCTTTTAACTTTTCCAGATCACAGCTTTTGAGTTATGTCAATTGAAAGGCAATGAGGAGCAAGATGCTAATTTCCGAGTATGAAAATGGCCATAACTTTCTTAATACTGAAGATATGAAAGTAAATTAGGTGTCAAATTAAACTTCTTTTTATGCTTTATCTGATGGGATAAATTGCAGACTTGATTTTTTAAATCTCAAAATTTTGTAACATTGCTACATAGATTAAAATAAGTGTTGTGAGACAGAAGGATTGAAGAGCTGCACATTGTGACGCCAGAGGAAAGCACAATGATCATATTGGAGGGGAGGGAGATAGGTCGATGCGACTCCAGTTGGAACACAGGAGAGGGTGGGGTGTTAGAGGTTACCTAAAATTAGAGAATTAAATGGTCATACCTTCTACATTCTGACTTTTATACTTCATTACCTTGCAACAGTCCAACATTCCATTACGCTTCTAATTATCTGCTAGATCTACATACCAATCCTCTGCTGTATAGACTAAGAGCCCCCCTCTCCCCACCCCCCCCCATTATTTTGTCGCACAGCCTTTATTTAAAAAATATATAAATATTTTGATTTTTCAGGCTTCTAAAATGAGTTTCCCCACAATGAACATTGTGTGCCCATTCACTCAATATCCCACGTGCTCTCCTCACAACACAATAAGCAACCAATGTGTAGGAACCCACATTGGTATCATCAGAAAATCTCAAGTCCCTTTATCCCAGTCATCAAAAGGACTGCAAATAGTTGTGACCTATCACGTCCAGTGTCTACCACTAGCTGGTGATTGGCAAACCCAAAATGACTCAGTTTTAAAAAGGTCGATGGACACATGGATATGCAGAGAATGGATCATGTGCAGACAGACAAGGCCAGGTCGCATGGACATTGTGGGCTGAAGGGCCTTTCCCTAAGCTGTAGTTTTTTACATTCGATATTGGGGGAGGAGAGAAGGGAACAACGACTGACAGAAAAATTTTTACAAAATGGTGAGATCATAATGATTACTGGAAAGTTGAACTTCACAGCCAGAAGCTGGAAGAAGCAAGGCTGCAACTGTTGAAATCTCTGGTTTGCACACTAATGCCCCTATCCCACTTAGGAAACCTGAACGGAAACCTCTGGAGACTTTGCGCCCCACCCAAGGTTTCCGTGCGGTTCCCGCAGGTTTTTGTTAGTCTCCCTGATGGTCGAAAGTGGTTTCCGTTTTAAAAATCGGTAATCTTTTAGTCGAAGCTGGTTGCGATGCTAGTTGAAGGTGGTTGCCATAGGACAAAAACCTCCGGGAACTGCACGGAAACCTTGGGTGGAGCGCAAAGTTTCCGTTCAGGTTTCCTAAGTGGGACAGAGGCATAACACTATCCTATAGACACGAGGGCGAATTTACAATTATACCAAACCAATTAGCCTACAAACCTGTGTCTTTGGAGTGTGGGAGGAAACCAGAACTCCTGGAGAAAGCCCATACAGGTCAAAGGGAGAACCTCCAAACTGACAACTGACAGGAGCTTCCACTGAATTGTTATAAACTAAACTCCCATTGAATATGCGTACTGAAGATCCTTCAAACACTTAAATGATCAATTTTCCAGTCTAATCACAAAGCAAGAAAATTTGTCCAGAACAATTTACAGGGGTTATCATCACCTTTATTTCATACTTGACCATTTAGATGTTGCCATTTCTACTTAGAAAGTCCACCATGTCATGCATCTTCTTGTTGATGACACCTCCATGAACTCCTTTCCGGCCCATCAGAATCATCAAGGCTTTGGAAGATTTCCCAATACAAATGCTCATGCCTTCATTACCCAGTGTCCTGATATCCATGGAAGGATCATTTTCCAACAGCATGTTATCCCGGATGATGGAATACTTCTTCCCGCCAATGCTTATGCCGTTTTGGAGGATAGACTTCCTGTCGGTATCGATGATCACTTCAATCTCCTGGGATGTAATCTGGCCGAAGACACCATCGCTTCTGCATGCCCAGATGGATTTGTTCTTGGGGGTGCATCCGACAATTGCAATGTCCGCAATAGTGCTGTCTTGTAGGACAGCCGCCACGTATGCTTTCCAGTCCAACATTGCTTCACCGCCTGTCATCAATTGAAGGAACGAGGTGCTTGGACATGGGGAAGGCTGGGAAATGAAGCACTCAACCAAAAACCTCAGCACAGGGCAAACGTTGATGTCATGCAAGCTTTTATGACATTGTCTTTACAACACAAGTGCTGAGCTGGGAGGTTTTCCACCATACCCAGAGTCCACTTGGCTTTCACTTTTCACTATGAGTCATTCCCTCATGTTTGCACCTCCCCAAGTCTGGAAATCAGAAGAGATTTCTTCTTATCAGCCCATCTACCACTTTGGAATTCCTTAAGAGTTAGGAAGGTTAGAGACAGGGAAGGTCAAGTGCATTGAGTTACAAGGATGGGAATTTTATACAGGAGGCACAGGGACAACTGTAGGTGGTCTACAACGGTGCAAATGAGGAAGAAAAGTGTACGGTTATGGAAGAGATCTTGGAATAAAGCACTAAGAGGGTGCAATCAGGCATTATCTTGCCACTCTTGGCTATCAAATTGCTGTCAGAATAATTGCAGTGCTTTCTCTTTATACTTCATACCATTGCCTCTGCACTGTCCCAAGGGTCTATATTTAGCACCTTTCTTTAGTTGGGCTCACTTGGTGACACTCTAAGAAATAGTGGATGAGGAAAGTCTAGTGAGAAGGGAAAGGAAGCGAGAAATGATGAGAGCGGTCTTTCCAACGTTAATCCAGAGGAAACTGGAAATCATTTAAGATTGCATCTTGGACAGACGTTCTGATAACGTGAGAGAAGTTTTTTCTTTTAAACATGGAGCATGAGAATGAAAGAATATAATTATGCTTGGATACTTAGTCACATTCTGACTGCTTGCATGACTACTTGATGCTGGGTGGAGACGGTGCCTTGTGTTATCAGGATCTTCCATATCTGTAAGTAAAGGCATAGTGAGTGACCAAGAATGTGTTATGGCATTCGAGAAGTAAAGGTGCTAGAAAAGATGACAAAATGGGTACAATTTGATAGCAAGACTGGCAAAGGAATAGCAAAGGAAATATTGATCCTGCCTCCTTTGTGAATGGCAGAGATTGCTGTGGAAATAAGACCCTGTCATGGATAAGCAGCAATTGGGAAGGTGCATCACTTGATTAACATGTTTCAGTTCATAAACTCAGTTACTGAGACGAAACCGAGTTGAGCACTATACATCTGTTCGTTCACTCAGACCTAATTATTGATTGAAACCATAAGTCAGCCATCCACAAACAGAATTGTACAGAAAGTTCAGAAATCAGTAATTTTGATTAAACAGAGATGGTCCGTTTGATTATACAGATCTTGTAAATTGTTTTCATCAGTAACTTGGTCATCAGCAATAATCAACGGCATGAATCGAGTGTGCTGCTGGGTTACATTCCAGTAGCTTCAACAATTTGCACAAAAGACAATTATAGAAAAATCTGAGTGCTGAGAACCAGTGATTAATGATTATTTGGTACTTATCTCACCTGCAGGGTTCCACCTGCACCCACCTATACGACAGGGTGGGGGTAACAGGAGAGTCACAACTCATTGTGGTTCAGTCCTCCCCTTGACAGTCTGGCCAGAAGATCTTGCATATGCTTTTTTACCTAAAACACCAAGACCGTGTGAGAATGAATATTTACAATTAGTGTACAATGCACAAAGATCACTGCTGTTCACTACTAATTTTTCATATCATCTGCCAACCATCCTTACATTGTGGGCAGATTTTAAGTGTCACTTATGGACAGGATAAAAGGACGTACAATTAGAAAGGAAATGAGGAGGAATTTCTTTAGCCAGAGGGTGGTGAATCTGCGGAATTCATTGCAACTGGCGGCTGTGGAGGCCATCATTAGATATTGTTAAAGCGGAAATCGACAGGTTCTTGATTAGTAAGGGTGTCAAAGGTTTCGGAGAGAAAGGAGGAAAATGGGGTTGAGGGGGAAAGATATAACAGCCTGAAGCCGTGGTCTCCGGTAGGAAAGCGGTCGATTTGGGCACTCCAAGAGTGCGTTTGACCATCCCGATGTCGGAGTTTCGATCATCCCGACGAGACAGCTTGTACATCCGGTCATCCGTAGAGGCGACTACGGAGAGTTCATGGCCCCGACCATGGATGAACAAAGGGACAAACTTTGTTGCCTTCCACCACAGTGATGAATGCTGTAGTGGATGTTTGTGTTAAATTTTATTGTGTTGACCGTTGGGTCCCGACCCCTCGGTTGGGGGGGGGGGAGAATTAATATCATTCATTCGCTCCTTTTACCGCATCCCCCGCCTTATCCACACGCATAACCCACAACTGCGCAGGCGTGGCTAGAATGGAGGGGGGTGGAGAGGGAGAGGGAGGGGGTAGAGATTAAGGGGTGGGGGCGTGGCGTCACTGGGGAGGACTGGTTCCCGAACGCAATACTCCACCACTCACCCATAGCTCCCAATATTCAGGGGGGGGGGGGGCAGAGAGAGGGAGGGCCCCCTCCTCTCTCCTCCCTCAACCCTCCCCCCCCCCCCCCTCTTTCTCTGGCCCGGGGAGGGAGGGAGGGGAAGGGGGTAGAGAAAGAGTGAGCACCTACCCAGGTCGTAGAGCAGGCCTCCCCACCAGGCGCCGGGCACGAGCTAGGCGGCGGCCGCCGTGCACCGGAGCGATCTGGCGACGGTGAAAAGCAGCAGAGGGCCTACCGATCGTGGCATCCGCGAGGGGAAGCACACCCACCAGCGCGACAGACGATCGGGCGGGGGAGACGGAGAGGAGGTTATCCCCTGTGACGCGCTGTGATAACGGCCGCCGCCGTCATGTTGTAGGACTTGAAGGAGCCCAACGGCTTCAATCCAGAGCCCTGGGGGGGGGGGGGGGGGGGGGGGGGTGTGAAGGGTAGTTGGGCCACCTAACTCGCAGCTCATGGTTGCGCGTTGAAAACTCTGCGCAGCTTGCTGTGAGGAGCAAAGGTGTGACACCATCCAGCTCGCTTCAGCACGTTAGATTTTAAAAAGATGTCAGATTGGTGAAAACTTAATTAAAAACTCGGGAAATAATGAATCAAATTTTCAGATGAGGGGATTTTTGGAATCATGAGGTAAATCTCTCCCGGAACATGTAAAAATTTCACCGTTACGTCGGGTTTTCAAGGAGATGTGAATCACATATGTAAAAACACACACACACACAAATACATCCAGATCCAAGGTCAGAGTTTTAATAGTTACTAGACCAAGTGCAGACCTGTGTGTGTGTGTGTGTGTGTGTGTGTGTGTGTGTGTGTGTGTGTGTGTGTGTGTGTGTGTGTGTGTGTGAGATTTTGCCTTTGAAACGTATCTCCTCGAAAACCAGATGCAGCAACGGGGAATTTTTTTACATATTTCAGTAAAATTTTCACTGTTATTGTAACGTCAGCTGCTGGGCAGCGGTCAGATTTAAAAAAAAAGGTCAGATTGGTCAACAATTTTAATTTAAAAAAATCGGGAAAATAATGTACCAACTGTACAAAGGAGTGGATTTCTAAAATCAGAAGGAAAATCTCTACTGAAATATGTAAAATTTCCCCGTTTCGGCGTCTGGTTTTCGAGGAGATACATTTCAAAGGCAAAATGACACAGACACACACAGAGTTTTAAAAGTATATAGATATGATATGATGTGTTCCTTTTTTCAATTGTATCTCTGCATGGCAAATTCATTTCACTGTACCTTAGTTGGTGACTTTGGTGCATGTGACAAATAAATTTTTATTGTATTGTAGATACAACATACTCCGCACAGACAGTACCTGTAGTCAGGATCGAATTTGGGTCTACATCAGCTGTGGCACAGTGACGTAACGGTAGAGATGCTACCTTACAGCGCCAGAGACCCAAGTTCGATCCTAACTACTGGTGTTGTCTGTACGGAATTAGTACGTTGTCCCTGTGACCACCTGGGTTTCCTCGAGGTGTTCCAGTTTCCTCCCACACTCCAAAGCTGTAGAGGTGTGTAGGTTTATTGACTTTGGTTAAAATTGTCCCTAGTGTATAGAACATCGCTAGTGTATGGAGTGATCTGTCGGTGCGGACTCGGTGAGCGGAAAGATTTGTTTCCGCGTCGTCTCGCTGAAGTCTAAATCAAGAAAGATCTAGGAAGTAATCCCATCACACATCTTGAGAGCTAACAGGAAATGCTGCAAAGACTCGATAACTCTGACCAAACGCAGTGTTAACATTTCAGAAAGATGTTGTGCGACAAGTCACCGACCTGAAGCATTAACTGCCCTACTCTCTACGGATGCTGTCTGATCGAGTCTTTTCAACATCACAGATTCCCAGAACTCACAACTTTTAGCCTTGAAAAGAAAAAGTTAGATGATCTGCGCATCAACATTTAAAAGACATTGGGGCACGTGCATGGATAGGAAAGGTTTAGAGGGACATGGATCAAAAGCAGGCAAATGGGACCAGCTTAAATGGGACAACGTGACTGTCATGGATGAGCTGGGCCAAAGGCCTTGGCCTCGTGGTGTATGACTTCATGACTCTGCTGGTGCAAGCATGGGCCCCAATGGGAGCATCAGCAATCTCTTTTCCACTCCCTGCTTCATGAGGGTGCTAACTCCAAGCACCAGATCAGTTCCAGCTTCTGGGTTAAATAGACATGTTAGAACAGAAACCCGCTAGTTTAATCAAATAAGATTCTCCAAATTGCATCGATTGATCTGGCCCTCCAACAGCACAAACAATAATACATCTAAAGTCCTTTAACATTGGTTACAAACTGCAAGACCACAGGTCCTGTTCCATAGAGAGATGATTAGGTCGCACTCCCATCACTAACAGCCAGAAGACAGCACGATTGTAAGTGCCCTGCTTAATTTGGCACAATTATATTCCTTTACTCTCTGCATTTTTCCCCATGAGAAATAATTGCCCTTTTATTCAGAGACCTTGCTGTAATTTGATCTTTAAATTGCAGCAGTTTGTAGAGGCTCTTTTTAATAAGGGCCCAAGAGGTTGGTGCAGGAATAGGGCATCCAACCCTTCAAGCCTGCGCTGCCACTCGTCAAGGTCACGGCTGATAGTGCCCTTCGCAGCCAATTTCCAGCACTCTCTCCGTATCTCTCAACGCTCAGGAATCTATCCGTCAAAGAACAAATTTGTCCTCATCTCAGACGTGAACAGCCCAGCCTTTAACCCGAGATTGCGAACACTGTCTCCGGTCTCGTCGGTCAAGGGGAACGGCCTCCCTACATCTAACATTTCACTGGACTCTTAGCAGAACAAACACACTGTTGTGAAAATAAGGAACTGCAGATGCTGGTTAATGCACAAAAGAACAAAGTGCTGGAGTGACTCAGCAAGTCAGGTAGCCTCTCTGGAGACCGTGAATTGGTGATGTTTTGAGTCAAGACCAGTCTTCTGTTTGTAGCCAGGGGGAAGTGAAGTAACAGGGGAAGGGCAGGACAATGTGTGGTAAGGTAATAGGTGGACAAAGGTGAGCGGGGGGGGGGGGGTTGGTAGGAAGATGGTTGGAACAGAGGCCAGAGATAAGAAAGGAAGGTGTGCCAGGTTTGAAGAAGTGGATTGTACAGCCAAAAGAGTGAGAGCGGGTGGAAGTCCAGGTGGGCACAGGGGAAAGAATGGGAGAAGGGGGAGGGGAGAATCTACTTTTGGAGAATTAAATGTTCAAGCTACCCAAGTGGAATATGAGGTATTGTTCCTCCAGTTTGTGTGTGACCTCACTCTGACAATGGAGGAGGCTCTGGACAGTATGGGAATGCGATAAAATAGTTGGCAACCAGGAGATCCAGCAGACAAAAGGGACTAATTTACCTTGTAGCCGAGTTCTTTAGTTTTTTCTGTCAGCATTTTATACTTTTCTTTGTTTCGAGATAGATGTTCCTTGTCTCCAATACTCTCCACGTGTTTTAGTTTCTGGTGGGATAGGTCAAGCTGCTCCTGATAATGGTGGTGCTTCTCAATCTTCACCTCAAAGTGTTTCAGCTCCTCCTGCGGCCAGAAAGCAAAGAAGGTTAAATATGCTGCTGTTCCAGATCCACGAGACCAAACAGTTCTGAATGCAGCAACAGCACTAGGCAGAAAAGACAGTCCAGCTATTTCCTCTCAGTTTCATTTCATCTGCTAACAGTCTGTAGCTTTCCTCACGCAACAAGCTTACAGATCTGAAGCAGATGCCCCAATGCAGTACAGACGGGGCCAGGTTAAGTCCCGCGGACCCTTGCGTAGGGATGATGTTACGCAAGTCAGAAACAAAGTGCTAATGCACACGGGTGAATTTACTTTTATTTAGACTTTGGAGATACAGTGCAGAAACACGCCCTTCAGCCCGTTGATCGCTCCATACACTAGCACTATCCTACACAAAAGAGGAAATTAAAAATGTCACCAAAGCCAATTAACCTATAAATCTGCCCGTCTTTGGAGTGTGGGAGGAAACCGGAGCACCCAGAGGAAACCCATGCGGTCACAGGGAGAACGTACAAATGCCTTGCAGACAGTACCCGCAGTCAGGATCAAATCTGGAATTCTAGCGTCTTGGGGCAGCAATTCTATGGCTCTGCTACTGTGCTGCCCGGCAGTATTCACACTATAAGAGGCCACGTGGGGGCCCCAGCGCAGAGACCAGGCCGTAGCATCCACAAGAACAGCTGATTGGGTTGCGGGAACGGCCGCATGCCTGGTCGCGCACTGCTACCAAGACGTGCAACTCAGAAATAAAGCAGTGGGCTTAAAGAAGTCGTCTATTACGCAAGTCCGGGAATGCCTGTACTGTGGAACGTTGTGTTGCAGACAGTGCAATCCTTCTCTTAAGGAAGCTGGACCAAGGCTTTGGTCTCTTCTGGGAGCCCTCAGCTACCTCTTTATTTTTCCCACATAAAAAGTGACCACATCTTGTCTTGAACTGCTGGGCTCCTCAAACACATTTGCCATCTAGCAGACTAAATGGCTAGCCGAGGAACCAATAAGGCAATTCATCGTCACAGAGCTGTACAGCATAGATATAGGCCCTTCGGCCCACCGTGCCATTGCCGAGCAAGTTGACATACTGCGCTTGCTCCATTTGCCTGTATCAAGCCCATATCCCTTTAATACCCATCCTATCCTTATACAGTCACAAAGGTCGATGTCAGAACATCCTTCAGAGGGGTGAATCCTCAGAAAGCGCCTGAACCTGATGGTATACCCGGTCGTGTTCTCAAAACCCGTTCAGACAACTGGCTGGAGTTTTTGCAGACATTTTCAACCTCTCACTTCTGCTTTAAAAGGGCATCAATAATACCAGTGCCCAAGAAGAGTAAGGTGACGTGCCTCAATGACTATCAACCAGTGACACTAACATCTGTGGTGATGAAGTGCTTTGAGAGGTTGATTATGGCGCAATATCAACTCCTACCTCAACAAGAACCTCGACCCACTGCAGTTCGCTTACCGCCACAACAGGTCAATGGTGGATGCAATCTCACTGGCTCTCCACTCCGCTCTGGACCACTTAGACAACAAAAATGTCAGGCTGTTGTTCATAGACTACAGCTCGGCGTTTAATACCATCATCCCCTCCAAGCTGGTTACCAAGCTCACGGATCTGGGTCTCTGCACATCCTTCTCCAATTGGATCCTCGACTTCCTCAGCCACAGACCACAGTCTGTCCGTATTGGTGGAAATATGTCATCCTCAATAACAATCGGCAGGGGAGCACCTCAATGCTGCGTGCTCAGCCCCCTGCTGTACTCACTCTATACTCATGACGGTGTGGCCAGACATACTGCGAACTCCATCATCAAGTTCGTCGACGACACCACTGTTGTTGGACGAATCACAGATGGTGATGAGTCAGAGTATAGCAGTGAGATCGACCGATTGACCAAATGGTGCCAGCACAATAACCTGGTTCTCAACACCAGCAAAACCAACGACTAACCGACGTCACAATGCACTCGCAAGACAGGACGGGACACTCCGGGAGGGAGGGGCACTCCAATGCTCGCGGTGAACGAGGAGTGGCGGCGACTGCTGGTTGCCCGGCGACTGGGCCCGGGCTGGATTGAGGGCCGAACCCGGGGCTTGGGATGGGGCCGTGGCCGGGGGCTGAGAAAGAAGCCGCCGGTGGAACCAAGGACGAGCTAGGGTCCAGGGTCAGGGATGGTGAAGTCGGAACCTGCACTGGAGCCCAGGCGGCGGCCGAGCTGATGGCTGGAGGTTGCCGCTGGAACCAAGGACGAGCCTGGGCCTACAGTCAGGGCCGGGTCGAGTACGAGAACCAGGCCGAGTTCCAGGCCCTAGTGCTGCTCTACGACCTGGGTAGGTCCTGGGGCAGGGAATGGGAGGAGGATGAGGGAAATGAAGAGGGAGATCGGGTGGGGGGGGGGGGGGGGTGGGAGATGGGGAGAGGTGGAGGAGGGAGATTCCCCCTCCCTATCCCCCCCTCACTCCCAACCTCTCTACCCCCACTCTACCCCCTCCCTTTCTCAACGCCCCTCCCTCACCCTCTCTAACTTCCCCCCCTACTCTACGCCCTCCCTCTCTTTCTCCCCTCCTTATCTGTCCCTCTCCCTCTCTAACACCCCTCCCTCTCCACCCACATACCCCTCCCTCTTTGCCCCCCCCTCCATCTCTACCCCCTCCCTCTCTACCACCCCGTCCCTCTCTACCCACCGCTCCCTCTCTCAGTAGCTGTTCCGAGTGATAACATCGCCCAGGGTTCCTCTTAAATCTCCCCATTCCAACACCAACCTATGTCCTTTCCCTGCACTGAATTTTCCCAGCAGGTTGTTTATTCCTCCAGATCCTTGCATTTGCAGTCCCTAGTGCCCCCCCCCCCCCCCATAGGTTGGTTTACCTTAATGGAATCCAGCTCATCATGTGAAAAATTCGACTGTTTGGCCATATCCCACAGCTCAAGAACTCTAGGTTCAGAAAATTCTGCGTAGAAAATAAATACTATTATTTCACAATCACAAAGGAGTGTTTCATGGATCTGGGCTGGAGGTTGGAAGGATGAAGGGTGATCACATTGAAACCTACCGAATAATAAAAGGCATGGATAGAGTGGATGCGGAGAGGATGTTTCTAGTAGAGGGAATGCCATGGACCATAGGGCACAGCCTCAGAATAAAAGGATGTATCTTTGGAATGGAGCTGAGGAAGAATTTCTTTAGCCAGGTGGATCGGTGGAATTAATTGCTACTGACAGCGGTGGAGGACCTCATTGGGTATCGTTAAAGCAGAGATTGACCAGTTCATGATTAGTAAGGTTGTCAAAGGTTACGGGGAGCAGGCAGGAGAATGGGGTTGGGAGGGAAAAGTAGATCAGCCATGACTGAACGGGGGAGTACTCGATTGTCCGAATGGCCCAATTCTGCTCCTATGTATGTCTTACGAAATCTTACCACTGTCCTCGTCGTAGCCTTGGTGGATCAGTTTGCGCAAACGCCCAAAACTTTCTTGGACATTGCGGTGCTTGTCCTTCAATTCTGCGTGCTTGGTGTGTAGTAAATCTTCCTTGATGTGGGCTTCACCAGGGCTGATTGCGTTCTGATGTATGTCTGTGAGAAACAAGCTCACTTCACTTTCAATAAAACATTCCACCCAGAGTACAAATCACTGCACATCACTATTAGTACAGGTGTCAAGAGTTTATAGGGAGAAGGCAGGAGAATAAGGTTAGGAGGGAAAGATAGATCAGCCATGATTGAATGGCGGAGTAGATTTAATGGGCCGAATGGCCTAATTCTGCTCCTATCACTTGTGATATGATATTGGGTCAAATTTGCCAAGCAACTTCCAAAACAACATACTTGGATGCTATATCCCCATTATTTCTTAATACTCCTTAATATTTTGTTCATGTGTTCAACTCATTTGAGTGGTCATCTTATTTGACTTTAAATGATGTTATGTGGCACAACTTTGTATTTTTTAAATAGGAAAAAAAACTCCTTCACAATTCTGCTCATAATCCTGTGCCTATTGGTAGAATTGCATTAAAATAATCTTATCCTACTTTTTACACTTCTCATGCTTCAACTTGGGTCTTCTCTGTTTGGAGTTTTCAATTTTCAATATCACCTCAAAACTAAGTTACAAATGAAATACCTTTCATAAAACAATCATTGCATTTGTTATAAACGACTCAGCGGGTAGTCATGCTCCTTAACTAATGGTTTTTATATTGTGATACCTTCACTCCTGCTGACCGTCTCCCTCAGGATGTGATACTCCTGAATCTTGTCCTGGTGATGCAGAAACTCACGGCGCAGTTTCCGAACTTCTTCATCATTAAACTTCCCCGATGTCGTTGCCTATCAAGAAGTCCAAGAGTTAAGAGTGGCAACGCAGGCACTGCCGCTGTGGAATTTATCTACAAAATAAGAATTCTTGAAAGAATTCAGGTTGAAGCCATTGCTAAACTTAAACTATCAGCTTCTTTGTTTAAGTGCACATTACTAATTAGCCTGATCCTTCTCACCCACCACAGCTTATTGAGTTAGTCAGCTGCTTTACAGAAATTATAATGCACTGCGAAGGACGCAGCCCAGAACATCACACAAACCAACCTATCTTCCATTCACACCATCTACACTTCACGCTGCCTCGGCAAGGCCACCAGCATAATCAAGGTCCAGTCTCACCCCGGCCACTCCCTCTTCTCCCTTCTCCTATCAGGCAAGAGGTACAGAAGTGTGAAAACGCACATCTCCAGATTCAGGGACTGTTCCTTCCCAGCTGTTACCAGGCAACTGAACCGTCCTATCACCTAGGCTGCTCATTTTCTCAATTCTTTAATTTGCCATCAATACTTAAAACACGTATTGTTGCACTTTTATTTCAGAAAGCCTTAAATCCGTACCAACCTTATTCCATAATTTTTCTAGTTTTGGATCATCAAATACATCGTTTTCCGAATCACCCAAATCACTGAGGTAATTGGATTCTGAAGGCATGGTTTTCATTCGTCCATCAAGTTTGTACTTTGTGAGGATAACTGTATGGAAAAACATAATGACCGAGGTTACTCGTTAAACTATATTACTTTAGCTGAAGAACTGAGATGAGCGGTGGCCCAGACAGTGGAGCGGTGGCCCAGACCGAGTAAAAAGGTCACCAAAAATGCTCATTCCCCATGACGGATACACAAAGACCCAGCAGGCCGCAGCCTGTAATGTGGAAGCTGCCGAGCTGGCCCCTTTCTCGTCCCCGAAGACCAGAGACTGGAGAGGATGAAGTCGGCGACGACAGACGCGAGCAGCAAGGCTTGCAGAGGGAACCGGGGTCTGGCCCTCGGCTGTGGGAGGCCCCCCCTGGGGCACGAAGGTGGCGGCGAGGAAAGGAAAGGTTCGCTGGGCAATCCTGAGGAAGGCAATGACTGGAAGCCCTGCAGCAGTCTGGGGCTTGTCTGGATCGGGCACCGTTCATACCACCTAGAGCATGGACTGGTCTTTGAAAATGGCATCAAAACCTGGCGCCTTGTGCATACGGTCGTAGTGAACTATTTCTGTGCACTTTGCTAATCGGGGACTGTGCTTGGGCATGGCAATACTTTACCGGACTGTGTGTAAGAAAAGTATTTCTCCGTGACTTTGCACGTGCGACAATAAAGCAACACTGATAGACTCGCTGGTATGCCCTCCCCGAACCAAACAGCTGACTTAGGGCAAGAGAAGAGCTAGAGTGCGAGTTCAGAAACCAAAACCTTTGTCAAGGGTATTACCGTTGAAGTTACGACGGATCCTCGCTTCCTTCTCACCGTCCTCATCAAAACCATCAGCCTTCAGCTTCTTCCAGTTGAGCTCATCTTTGTCCTGGATTTTCAGGTCACTGTGCAGCTCTGCCAGCTTCACTGGGGACAGTTGGAGCTGCGGGAAGAAACAGAGGAAACATTCAGAGTAAGTGGATCCAGGGCAGAAATTAAAAATAACCTGCAAATTAAGAGCCAATTGTGAACACTAAGCACTGCCACAAATGCAGGTAAGAGAAACTTCACCTAATTGAAAGACTGACATAAATCTAGAGGAAAAGCGAGCTAAAGTACTGAGATATAGGTAAAGAGAAAATCTTAATAAGTCCCTATAAAATAAGGGTAGACATTCAGAACTTTTTCCTCAGGGTGTCACCGACCAGAGGTCCATGGACTAGAGGTGATAGACTAGAGGTCATAATTTTAAGGCATTTGTCTTTCCATCAGGCAAAGATGAAAGAGATGTACAGTGCACATTTTTAAAATTTACACAGAGGGTGGTAGGTGCCTCGAACATGCTGCCTGGAGTGGTGATGAAGGCAGATGCGATAGTTGCATTTAAGAGGCGTTTAAATTGGCAGCGTGGAAAGGAATGATCTGGATCATGCGCAGGTAGAGGAGAATATTTTATCGTGGGCCGGAGGGCCTGTTGCTAGACTGCACTTTACTATGTGCTAAAACAAAACAATGGCTAACTAGCAGGTTATCAAAGTAAGGCTCCAGTTAATAATAAATACCAAAAAACTTGAAGACACTGCTAATCTTTTAAAACGTTAAGCAGGCATCAGAAAACCTTTGCAGCAAAATCAAATGTTTATCTTTATTTGCCAGCCCCCATTTCACATTCACTGTCTCTAGAATGAAGTAAGTGTGTCACACAACAGCAGTAAAGACTCCCCATGCAGTTATGAATGGCAACTGCAGTGGCCAACTTCTCACTTCCAGTGAGCACGGAGATTGGGTCAGAGTTTCATTTTGAGCAAACCCACTCTATTAGACTTCGCAAGACTTGGTCACAAGTTGCTGACTATCAGGAAACCCTCAGCGCAAACTATTCTCCCAGGGACAGAAAGGACAAATACTACAAGTAGTTTAAACACATCAGGGCAGTGCATGAGTAAGCAGTTCAGAAAAATGTTTAGTTTAGTTTATTGTCACGTGTACCGAGGTATAGCAAAACGCTTGTTTGTTACTTCCAACAATCTCCAATGAGATAGATGGTAGCTCAGGACCAAACACTGAATACTTAAGTACATCTGTTCACGTTAAGTTAAATAAAATGCCTTCTCCTCTCCCCCAACCACACCTTGCCCTCCATTACCTCTTACACCCACTCCCCTCCTCTTTCTTATACCCCCACCCAACTCTCCTTAAACTTCACTATGCCTTGCTCACTCACCCATCTTCCTACCCCCAGCCTCAATGACCCCACCCCAACTACTCCCCACCTCCTCAGCATTACCCATCCCACCTCCTCATCCCCTCTCCCTGACATTTCCACAAACCCCCTCCCAATCCTTGTAGCCCTGATCCCACCTACCCTGGTTCTCCCTCCCTTCACTCTTCCCTCAACTCTACTCAACCCACCACCTCAAACACACCTAACTCTTTTGCAAACCTCCCTCCCCTGCCCCCCCATTCTCTCTCCTCCTTTCCCTTCCCCCCTTTCCCCCCCCTCCTCATTCTCTCTCCTCCCCTTTCCCTTCCCTCCTCCCCTTTCCCCCCCTTCCTCCCTCCTCTCCTTCTCCCCTTCTCCCCCTCTCCGTCCCCTTTCCCTCTCCTTCCCCTCCCCCCTCTCCTTCCCCTCCCCCCTTTCCTCCCTTCCCCCCTTTCCTCCCTTCCCCCCCCTCTCCTCCCCTTTCCCCCCCCTCCCCCACCTCCTCCCCTTCCCCCCTTCCTCCACCACTTCCCCCCCACCTTCTCCCCTTCCCCTTCCCCCCCCTCCTCCTCCTCCCTTCCCCCCCCTCCTCCTCCTCCCTTCCCCCCCCTCCTCCTCCTCCCTTCCCCCCCTCCTCCTCCTCCCTTCCCCCCCCCCCTCCTCCTCTCTTCCCCCCCCCCTCCTCCTCTCTTCCCCTTTCCCCCCCCTCCTCCTCTCTTCCCCTCCCCCCCCTCTCCTCCCTCCTTCCCCCCCCCTCCTCTCTTCCCCTCCCCCCCCTCTCCCCCCTCTCCTCCCTCCTTCCCCCTTCCCTTTTACACCCTCCATAGTCCCCGCCCTCTCCCTCTTCCCACCCATCTCCCTTCACCATTACTCACTCCTCCCTCCCTCCCTCACTCACCCTCTGCGCCTTGTCCCACACCTGGCTGAGTTTGGCGACCCTGAACTCTTTCCCCGGGGTCGCCTCCTCCTCGTTCTTGAGGCGCGAGTATTTGTCGGCCGCCTGGGGCCGGACGGTCATGAAGCCGCCGAGTAGGAGCAAGAGGATCAGCGCCACCCGGAGCCGCAGCTTCGCCGCCGCCGCCGCCGCCATGTTCCCGCTCGTCCGGCCCCCGCCCGTCGCCACGGCAACCGGGGCCTCGGCCGGAAACACGCATGCGCCGCGCCGCGCAGCACATCTCTGCGGACTACAATACCCATCGAGCTTTGCACCGCCCTTCAGCGCCACCAGCAGGTCGCGGCGCGACACTGCACCCCAAACATGTCTCTCTCTCGACTCGAGACAGGCACAAAATAGAAACATAGAACCATAGAAATTAGGTGCAGGAGTAGGCCATTCGGCCCTTCGAGCCTGCACCGCCATTCAATATGATCATGGCTGATCATCCAACTCAGTATCCTGTACCTGCCTTCTCTCCATACCCTCTAATCCCCTTAGCCACACAGGGCCACATCTAACTCCCTCTTAAATATAGCCAATGAACTGGCCTCAACTACCCTCTGTGGCAGAGAGTTCCAGAGACCCACCACTCTCTGTGTGAAAAAAGTCCTTCTCATCTCGGTCCTAAAGGATTTCCCCCTTATCCTTAAGCTGTGACCCTTTGTCCTGGACCTCCCCAACATCGGGAACAATCTTCCTGCATCTAGCCTGTCCAACCTCTTAAGAATTTTGTAAGTTTGTAAATGCTGGAGTAACTCAGCGGGACAGGCAGCATCTCTTCTCTCCACATCACCATCTATATCCCTCATTTACCTGATTCCTAACCAGTCTGAAGAAGGGAAACCAGTCCGAAACGTCGCCTATGTCCTTCGCTCCTTAGATGCTGCTGCACCCACTGAGTTTCTCCAGCCTTTTGTGTACCCTCGATTCTCCAGCATCTGCAGTTCCTTCTTTAACATCTCTTGAGAGAAGGACTGGGTGACGTTTCGGGTCGAGACCCTTCTTCAGACTGAGAGTCGGGGAGAGGGAGATAAGGAAGGGGAAGATGCGAACAAGAGACATCAAAAGAGATGTGGTTCAAGGGGAAATGTTAGCTAGGAGAAGGTGACAACGAAGCAATCGAGATAAAATGTGGTTTACACCAAAGCTAAACACAAAATGATGGAGTAACTCAGCGGAACAGGCAACTCTATCCAGAGTCAGTTCAGTTTTGTTTATTGTCATGTGTACCTAGGTACAGTGAAAAACTTTTATTGCACGCTAACCAATCAGCAGAAATCATACATGATTACAATCAATCCATTTGCAGTCTATAGATACAAGATAGGAAATAACGTTAAGTGCAAGGTAAAGCCCGCAAAGTCGGGTCAAGGAAAGTCCGAGGGGCAACAACGAGGTAGATCAGCTCGTATCCTCGCCGCGCCAGAAGTTAATGTGGTTGCTTTTGGTTGCAAGGAGTCAAAGTAAGGGCAGGTTTACTCCAGCATTTTGTGTCTATCTTAGGAACCGCAGCTGCTGGTTTACACACTGGTGCAGTTACAAAATGTATTCTTATGTAGAGTGTACGTATTCACTATGGAAGTTGAGAGGTCATGTTGCAGTTATTTATATAAGACGTTGGTGAGGCCACATTTAGAGTATTGTGTTCAGTTCTGGGCACCAGAAAGATGTTGTCAAGCTGGAAAGAGTACAGAGAAGATTAACGGGGATGTTGCCAGGACCCAAGTGTCTGAGCTATAAGGAGAGGTTGAGTAGGCTGGGACTCTATTTCTTGGAGCACAGGAGGATGAGGGGTAATCTTATAGAGGTGTATAACATCATGAAATTAATAGATTGAGTAGATGCACATAATCTTTTGCCCAGAGCAGGTGAATTGAGGACCAGAGGTTAGAGGTTTAAGGTGAAGGGGAAGCTATTTAATAGGAATCTGAGGGATAACGTTTTCACCCGGGTGGGTGTATTGAACTTTAATGAGACTTTGTGTAGGAAGGAACTGCAGATGCTGGTTTAAACCACAAAAAGCTGGAGTAACTCGGTGGGACAGACAGCATTTCTAGAAAGAAGGATGACATTTCGGGTCGAGGCCCTTTAATCAGACTTTACTGAATTTTAACTTGCACTAAACGCTGTTCCCTTTATCCTGTACCCGTACTCTGGATGACTCGATTGTTTTCATGTATTGTCTTTCCGCTGACTGGTTAGCTTGCAGCAAAATGCTTTTCGCTGTACCTCGGTACATTTGACAATAAAGAAAACTAAACTCTTCCGCCCCCTCCTATCGACACCATATAACCATATAACAATTACAGCACGGAAACAGGCCTTCTCGACCCTTCCAGTCCGTGCCGACCATATATTTTCCCCTAGTCCCATCTACCTGCACTCAGACCATACCCCTCCATTCCCTTCCCGTCCATATACCTATCCACTTTACTTTTAAATGTTAAAATTGATCCTGCCTCCACCACTTCTGCAGGAAGATCATTCCACACAGCCACCACTCTCTGAGTAAAGAAGTTCCCCCTCATGTTACCCCTAAACTTCTGTCCCTTAATTCTCATGTCATGCCCTCTTGTTTGAATCTTTCCTACCCTCAATGGGAAAAGCTTATCCATGTCAACTCTGTCTATCCCTTTCATCATTTTAAAGACCTCAATCAAGTCCCCCCTTAACCTTCTGTGCTCCAAAGACTAAAGACCTAACTTGTTCAACCTTTCTCTGTAACTTAGTTGCTGGAACCCAGGCAACATTCTAGAAAATCTCCTCTGTACTCTCCCTATTTTGTTCTTATTGCCCTTATAAAGTGATTTGCTATAACGGGAGGTTTCGTATGAATGCAAACCAGTGTGTTGTAACAGAACTACCTGTGCGGTACTCCAGCACTCATTTAGAACATAAAACATTGAACATAGCACTGGGACAGGCCACTTGACCCACAATGTTTATGTCTAACACGATGCATAGTTGAACTGATCTTACCTGCCTGCATCCCTCTATTCCCTGCACTTCCATGTGTCCATCTAAAAGCCCCATAAATGCCAATCTGGTACCTGCGTTCACCGCCACCC
This sequence comes from Raja brachyura, assembly GCA_963514005.1. The sequence continues at coordinate 118,076,652 of OY740783.1, read as the reverse complement.
CTGGCAATGCGTTCCAAGCCCCCATCACAATAGGTGTGATGTTGAAATTTCGGTTGTGGTTGGTACAGCTTCGAACTCACTCTCACGCTCTGAAACATAGCTGACCCATCTATCTACCTTATGGATTAAATAGTTTGCTCACTGACAAGCGTTCACCAAGGCTGGTGGATCTGACGGGTGGGTGAGATGAATATATTATCACCAGCAAGCGGATCGTCCAAACTTTTGTGTTGACGAGCGTGGATTTCATTTAATTCTTGTTGCCATAGTGTTGGAACCCAGTCTAAACAGTTGTGGCGAATTGAGAATGTTGGTGTTTCGGGGCAGGTTCTAGCCCAGGAAGCTCGTCGGTCAGGGACGACTTGCCCCTCAGTCAATGTTAAAAGCAATCATCAGATCACAAGCCGGTCTACAGATCTCCCGGCAGAAGAAGAGAAAGTCTCCTAAAGTTCTCGGCCACGTCCAGAGGGATGGAGGCTCTCCAGTGCGACGTTGTCCCGGCTTGCTTGGTCCCAGATGCTCGGCTGTTCCGAGGAGAGGACGCCGGCTACTTGGTGTCCACCGCGTCCGAGTGCGGAGACAGGGAAGAGCTGACCCCGGGCGGGAGGAACCTCAACAAGCAAGCGGCCCGAGGCAAACCCTGGCGTAAACTCGAGGCGGCTTACGGCGATGGAGACGGGGCGAGGCTCGCCAGTGCCAAGAGCAACGTAAGACCACGCTATCTGCAAGGCGGGATAGACCTTGTAGTCACCCAGTCATACTTTATTAGGTGACCTTGCCCCCTCCCGTACGTTCCTTTATAGATATAATACTGCCTTTGACGCTTGCATGATTGCAAAGTATCTTCTCAACTGGGACAGATAGCATTGGATGCACATTAATGCAAAGCCAAGCTGGTTGTCCATGCTACCAGACCATGCCCTAACATAGAGACATAAAGTCATACATCGTGGAAACAGACCAATCGGACCAACTTACCCACGTCCATCAACATGCCCAAACTACACTAGTCCCACCTAGTCCAATACTAGTCCCACTTCTTGGTGCCTTTCACATTTTTTTGCACCCTATTACTCTCTATGGAGCAAAATGTTGTCAAATGGCAAAAGCATGGATGGATGAAGCCACAAGGAAACTGCAAATGTTGGAATCTTTGTGAGCAACACAATGTGCTGGAAAACACAGTGGTCAGACCTGCTGAGTTACTCCAGCACGTTGTGTTCTAAGCATGGACTGATGCCTGATAATGAGAATGGAAATGTGGATGTAGCCCAGTCCATCACACAGAACAGACATCCCGCGGTTAACTCCATCTACACTTCACGCTGCCTCGGGAAAGCAGCCAAATAATCAAACTTGTCCCACCCCAGTCATTCCTCCTTCTCCCTGCTCCCAACCGGCAGAGAGTGAGCACCACCAGACTCAGGAATAGCTTTTCCTCCTCTGTTATCGGGCTTCTGAACGGTCCATCCGTAAGCTAGGGCAATGTCCGATTCACCTCTGCCCCATTGTGGATATTGGACTTTGTCTCTGGAACTGATGCGCTACAATGCTGGGAACTATATTGTGCAATCTGTATCTTCCCCTTTGCTCTACCTGTTGTACTTGTGTTTGACTTCATTTTACTTATGTATAGTATTATCTGATCTGATTGGATAGCATGCAAAACAAAGCTTTTCACTGTACTTTGGCACATGTGACAATAGTAAAGCTAATGATGGGCCGAAGGGCCTGTTCCTCTGCTTTATTATTCCATGACTCCTTGTGGCCAATGAATGTGCAGCTGGTAGAGCTGCTGCCTCACAGCATCAGAGACAAGGTTTGATCCTGACCTCGGGTGCTGTCGGTGTGGAGTTACACATGGAGCAGAGTTAGGCCATTCAGCCCACCTTGCACACCAGGGTGTGTGCATAACACACCTAGCACACCAGGATGACTACATTGAAATACCTTGCACACCAGGATGAACACCAGTGAGTGTATCGATACAGCTCGCACAACACAGTGAGTGTATCAACATGCCTTGCGCACTAGGGTAAACGCATTGACACACATTGTACACCCCGGTGAAGGTATCGACACACCTTGCACACCAGGGTGAGTGCATTAGCACACTGCACTCCCAGCGTCCAGTGTATGAACACATCTTTCACAGCAAGGTGTACCGACACACCTTGCACTGCCAGGGTGAGTGCATCGACCCAACTCGCACACCCAGGGTCCAGTGTACTAACACACCTTGCACAACCACAGTGAGTATACTGAGACACCTCACACACCTGGTGTATCGACATATCTTGCACAACAATGGTAAGGGTATTAACACACCTTGCGCACCCACAGTCCATTGTATCGACACACCACACACACTCAGGGCCCAGTGTATCGACACACCACACACACTCAGGGCCCGGTGTATCGACACACCACACACACCCAAGGTGAGTGTGTTGACACACCATGGACCCCCACAGTCCAGTGTCTCAACACACCTTTCACCCCTAGGACCCAGTGTACCAACACACCTTGCACACTTAATAACGAGTGCACTGACACACCTCACACACCCAAGTTCCAATGCACCCACACACCTTAAACACTCAGGCTGAGAGGATTAACACAGTTTGCACACTCAGGGTGTGATGATTAACACACCTTTTTCCATACTCAGGGACCAGTGTATGGACACACCTTGCACTCCCAGGGTGAGTGTACTGACTCACCTTCCACACCAGTGTGATGTCTGACACACCTTGCTTACAAGTGTGACAAGCCTATATACAGCCAGGGTGAGTCTGCCAACACACCATGTACACGCAGGGTTGAGTGTACTGACACACCTTGCACACCCATGGTGAGCATAATCACACCTTGAACACCCAGAATGATTGTAACCACACACCTTGCACACAGGGTTCAGTGTGCCGACATGCCTTGCACACTCAGTCCAGTGTATTGATACAGCATGCACTCTTAGGGTCCAGTGTACTGGCACATCTTGCACACTCATGAGGAAGGGTCTCGATCTGATACATCACCCATTCCTTCTCTCTAGAGATGCTGCCTGTCCCGTTGAGTTACTCCAGCATTTTGTGTCTATGACCAGTACAGTGACCATCCTGTATGCCGTCTCTCGGGCTGACAAACCGTCCGCAGCCCCCTGTCACTGACTGCCTCCCTCATGAGAGGAATAGATTGGGTAGATGCACAGAATCTCTTGCCCAGAGTAGGGGAATCAAGGACCAGAGGACACAGGTTCAAGGTGAAGGTCAAATGTTTTAATTGGAATCTGAGGGGTAACTTATTCACACAAAGGGTGGTGGGTGTATGGAACAAATTGCCAGATGAGATGGTTGAGGCTGGGACTATCCCAACGTTAAAGAAACAATCAGACAGATACATGGATAGGACAGGTTTGGAGCGATATGGACCAAGTGCAGGCAGGTGGGACTAGTGTAGCTGGGACATTTTGGCCGGTATGGACAAGTTGGGCCGAAGGGTCTGTTTCCACACTGTATCACTCTATGACTCCTCCTCCTCCTCCCCCTCCCTGTCTTGTCATCCGCCAGGCTCTCCCCTCGAAGTCTTCCCCCAAGAGGCCAGAGAAGGGCAAGAGCAGGAAGAAGGTGGTGCCGGCCCGCAGGAAGTATCACCGGCGGGTTCCCAAGCAGCGGTGGAGCGGCGGAGGCTGGGCCGTGGAGGAGGACGGGGACAGCCAATGCTTCCCCCACCGCCGCCCCAACGCCTCCAAGTTCAGCAAGGTCGGCCCCAACTCGTGCGTCTTCCTGCCCGTTCCTGAGGACATCTTCATCGAGGACATGCTGTCGGACGTCCCACACTATCGCAGCAACTCCCAGCTCAAGTCCGGGGAGTTCTGGTGCAGCGTCGCTGCCGACATCCCTCCATACAGGGGCGCCGGCAGAACCTGGAGACAGAAAGATACTTTTAAAGAAAAGATACAGGGAACTCTCAAATAATTAATTGTCCCCCCATATCAAATATCTATTAATAAAATAATATTATTAAACCTCTTCCAATTTGCAAAAAAAGCATTAATCTTGTAACTAATAGTTTAGTTTTTAGTTTAGTTTAGTTTATTGTCACGTGTACCGAGGTACAGTTAAAAACTGCGAGGTCCCATCTGCAGAAGGAGTCTCAACACGCAATCTCACCTATTCCTTTTCTCCAGAGATGCTGCCTGACCCACTAAATTACTCCAACATTTTGTTCCTGTTTACAGTGAAAATCTTCGTTTGCGTGCTATCCAGCCAGTGCAAAGACTATATATGATTATAATTGAGCCGTCCACAGTGTTCAGATATGAAAGATAAACTGCTGGAAGAACTCAACGGGTCAGGCAGCTTATTTTAATTTAATTTATTTCAGGGATCCACCGCGGAAACAGGCTCTTCGGCCCACCAAGTCCGTGCCGACCAGCGATCCCCGTACACTAACACGATCCTACACTATCATGCTGTCTGCGTGGAGTTTACAAGATCTCCCTGTGACCGCATAGGTTAATTGGCTTCTTTGAACTTGCCCCTAGTGTGTAAGCAGTGTGTGAGAAAATTAGATAACATGGAACTATTGTGTACGGGTGATCAATGGTCAGCCTGCACTCAGCGGTCCGAAGGGCCTATTTCCATTATGTGTTCTTCAATCAATCAATTAAACTTTGTTTACAAACCTTCACCACATTCACAAGCTCCCCCCCACCCCCAGATTCTACCCCTCACCGGCACACTGGCGAGCACTTTACAGACGTTTTACAGGTGCACAGACAGCCACCCCGTTGTCCTTGACGGATCTGGGTCAGGATCCGATGGCATGGAGTCCAAGACGACCGGAGACCCTTTTCTGCTGCAGCCTTCATCTGCCTTCCCAGCCGTTGTGACGCTCCACTAAGGTCAGCCATTGTCGTCCGCCTGTCCCACCGTTGAGGTCTTGGTTGGATTGCTCTTTGTCAAAGAACTCCGCCTCCGCCATGGGTGGCCCTACTAGGAGCATAGCTCCAGACGGCATCGCTCTCAGGATCTCAGGACCACACAAACTTCTCCACTACGGCAAGGTGACAATCTACGAGTTCTGTTCTACACACGGGACAATGTATAGAAGCCAATTAACCTACAAACCTGCACGTCTTTGCAAAGTGGGAGGAAACCAGTGCACCTGGAGAAAACCCACACAGGGAGAGTGTACAAACTCCGCCACAAAGTCAGGATCGAACCGTGTCTCTGACGCTGTAAGACAGCAACACTACCAATGCGCAACCGTGTCACCCCAAATTATATATGTAGCTGAGCTGTTTAATTTAGCGTATAATTAATCCAGGTTAATTTGGTAAATACATGGGTGATCTTAATTCATTATGTAATTGAGATGAGTTTTGTTCTTTATATTAAATTATAAAATAATCCATTAATTTAAACAAACAAACAAACAAATAAATACTTAAAACTGATAGTAACATTAATTTTTGCTTTTAATTAAAAAAATTAATCACATTCTATTCAATGCAATTGAGTTTTAAGTGCTTAAATTAGCTTCCGCTATAAACTACGATCCCTTTCACAATAGATCCTGCTTCAATATCTCTGCAACCCGCCCTGTTCCTATAATTTATAATTTGTTGTGTGTACATATTACCAAAATCCATCCTTCTCACATCAGCGGAATTAGGCCATTTGGCCCATCAAGTCTACTCCGCTATTCATTCATGGCTGATCTATTTTTGTTGTCTTGTTGTGTTGTGTTGTGCGTGGCCACTTGGGCAAGAGTGACCATAATATGGTTGAGTTCTTCATTAGGATGGAGAGTGACATTGTAAATTCAGAAACAAGGGTTCTGAACTTAAAGAAAGGTAACTTTGAGTGTATGAGACGTGAATTGGCCAAGATAGACTGGCAAGTGATTCTTAAAGGGTTGACGGTGGATATGCAATGGAAGGCATTTAAAGACTGCATGGATGAACTACAACAATTGTTCATCCCAGTTTGGCAAAAGAATAAATCAGGGAAGGTAGTGCATTCGTGGATTTTTAATTTTTTTAAAAATAATTTATTTATTAGAAGTAAGTACATTACATTTTAATGGTACCTTTTTACAGGTTCCCAGAATTATTAAAACATTCTTTGTACAACTTCCTTTTTTTTTTTAGAATGAAATGAGAAAGAAAGAAATATCGAAGAGTAAAGAATAGTCTAGTGAGTGTAGTATAAAGAAAGAAATGTGAGAAAGTGAAGCAGAAAGGAGATTCTCACATGCCACAAGTCGATATATATATATTTTTTGTTCTTAATCATTTTTCACTCAAACCCAGAATTTTTAATTTTACGATGTTATTACACCCCATGAATCCACAAGATCAATAAATGGAGACCAACTCATTAAGAATTGGTCTTTTATTTCTATTAGGAGGAGTCTCATTTCTTCCAAATGGGCCGTTTCCAACATATTACCAATCCATATTTTGAGTGTTATCCGTGGATAACAAAGGAAATCAGGGATAGTATTAAAACTAAAGATGGAGCATACAAATTAGCCAGAAAAAGCAGCCTACCAGAGGACTGGGAGAAATTCAGAGTCTTTATATATATGTGAAGAGAAAAAGGTTAGTTTAAACAAATGTAGGTCCCTTGCAGTCAGAAACTGGTGAATTGATCATGGGGAACAAGGACATGGCAGACCAATTGAAAAACTACTTTGGTTCTGTCTTCACTAAGGAAGACATAAATAATCTGCCGGAAATAGCAGGGGACCAGGGGTCAAATGAGATGGAGGAACTGAGTGAAATCCAGGTTAGCCGGGAAGTGGTGTTCAATGGATTAAAGGCCGATAAATCCCCAGGGCCAGATAGGCTGCATCCCAGAGTACTTAAGGAAGTAGCCCCAGAAATAGTGGATGCATTAGTGATAACTTTTCAAAACTTTTTAGATTCTGGAGTAGTTCCTGAGGATTGGAGGGTACCTAATGTAACCCCACTTTTTAAAAAGGGAGTGAGAGAAAAAACGGGGAATTACAGACCAGTTAGTCTAACATCGGTAGTGGGGAAAATGCTAGAGTCAGTTATTAAAGATGGGATAGCAGCACATTTGGAAAGTGGTGAAATCATTGGACAAAGTCAGCATGGATTTATGAAAGGTAAATCATGTCTGACGAATCTTATAGAATTTTTCGAGGATGTAACTAGTAGAGTGGATAAGGGAGAACCAGTGGATGTGTTGTATCTGGACTTTCAGGAGGTTTTCGACAAGGTCCCACATAAGAGATTAGCATTCAAACTTAAAGCACACGGTATTGGGGGTTCAGTGTTGATGTGGATAGAGAACTGGCTGGCAGACAGGAAGCAAAGAGTAGGAGTAAACGGGTCTATTTCAGAATGGCAGGCAGTGACTAGTGGGGTACCGCAAGGCTCAGTGCTGGGACACCAGCTATTTACAATATATATTAATGATCTGGATGAGGGAATTGAATGCAACATCTCCAAGTTTGTGGATGACACGAAGCTGGGGGGCAGTGTTAGCTGTGAGGAGGATGCTAGGAGGCTGCAAGGTGACTTGGATAGGTTGGGTGAGTGGGAAAATGCATGGCAGATGTAGTATAATGTGGAAAAATGTGAGGTTATCCACTTTGGCGGCAAAAACAGGAGGGTAGACTATTATCTGAATGGTGGCCGATTAGGAAAGGGGGAGATGCAACGAGACCTGGGTGTCATGGTACACCAGTCATTGAAAGTAGGCATGCAGGTGCAGCAGGCTGTGAAGAAAGCGAATGGTATGTTGGCATTCATAGCAAAAGGATTTGAGTACAAGAGCAGGGAGGTTCTACTGCAGTTGTACAGGGTCTTGGTGAGGCCACATCTGGAGTATTGCGTACAGTTTTGGTCTCCTAATCTGAGAAAATACATTCTTGCCATAGGGGGAGTACAGAGAAGGTTCACCAGACTGATTCTTGGGATGGCAGGACTTCCATATGAAGAAAGACTGGATAGACTCGGCTTGTACTCGCTGGAATTTAGGAGATTGAGGGGGGATCTTATAGAGACTTACAAAATTCTTAAGGGGTTGGACAGGCTAGATGCAGGAAGATTGTTCCCGATGTTGGGGAAGTCCAGAACAAGGGGTCACAGTTTAAGGATAAGGGGGAAGTCTTTTAGGACTGAGATGAGAAGATCATTTTTCACACAGAGAGTGGTGAGTCTGTGGAATTCTCTGCCACAGAAGGTAGTTGAGGCAAGTTCGTTGGCTATATTTAAGAGGGAGTTAGATGTGGCCCTTGTGGCTAATGGGATCAGGGGGTATGGAGAGAAGGCAGATACAGGATACTGAGTTGGATGATCAGCCATGATCATATTGAATGGCAGTGCAGGCTTGAAGGGCTGAATGGCCTACTCCTGCACCTATTTTCTATGATTCTATGATTTTTCCCTCTCTACCCCATTCTCCTGCCTTCTCCCCATAACCCCTGACACCAGTACTAATCAAGAACCTGTCAATCTGCGCCTTAAAAATACCCAATGACTTGCCCTCTGCAGCCGACTGTGACAACGAATTCCACAGATTCACCGCTGTCATGACAACCTATCTTATGATCCCGGGGATGATTGGGTTCACGTATGATGAGCGCTTACTGGTTCTAATTTGGTTTAGTTTAGTTTATTGTCATGTGCACCGAAGTACAGTGAAAAAATCTTTTTGTTGTGTGCCGTCCAATCAGGGGAAAGACAACACATGATTACAAACGTGCCGTCCACAGTGTACAGGTACATTATAAAGGGAATAATGTTTAGTGTAAGATAAAGTCCGGTGAAGTCCAATTAAAGATAGTCCGAGGGTCTCCAATGAGATAGATGGTAGCTCAGGACCGCCTTCCAGTTGTTGATAGGTTGGTTCAGTTTAGTTTGGTTTTGTTTATTTCAGAGATACAGTGTGAAAACAGGCCCTCTGACCCAACAATTCTATGCTGACCAGTGATCACCCCATGCACTAGCACTATCCAACACATTAAGAACAATTTACAATTTACAGAAGACAATTAACCTATAAACATGATAGACACTAAATGCTGGAGTAACTCAACGGGACAGGCAGTATCCCCAACACTCGTTACCCTGTCCTTCTCTCCAGGGATACTGCCTGTCTCGCTGAGTTACACCAGCATTTTGTTTCTATCTTTGGTTTAAACCAGCGAATGCAGTTCCTTCCTACGTGACCTATAAACATGCATGTCTTTGGAATATGGGAGGAAACCAGAGCTCCTGGAGAAAACCCACGCGGTCATGGGGAGAACGTCCAAACTCCATGCAGACAGCTTCAACACTGACACTGTAAGGCAGCAACTCTGCCACTGCAAGACAACAGCTGGCAAGAAACTGTCCCAAAATTTGGAGGTGTGTATTTTCACACATTCTGTACCTCTTGTCTGACAGGAGAAGGGTGACGAGGGAGTGACCGGGATGAGACTGGTCCTTGATTATGCTGATGGCCTTGATGAGATAGCGTAAAGTGAAGATGACACTGGGCCTGTACTCACTGGTGTTTAGAAGGCTGAGGGGATATCTCATTAAAACTAGCCGAATAGTGAAAGACTTTGGTAGAGTGGATGTGGAGAGTTTAAGACCCGAGGGGACAGCTTCGGAATGAAAGAACGAACCTTTAGAAAGATGAGGTGGAATATCTTTAGCCAGAGGGTGGTGAATCAGTGGAATTCATTGCCACAATCAACTGTGAAGGCCAAGACCTTGGGTATTTTAAAAGCAGAGTTTAATAGGTTCTTGATTAGTAAGGGTGTCAGAGATTATGGAAGAAGGCGGGAGAATGAGGCTGAGAAGAAAAGATAGATCAGCCATGATTGGATGGCGGAATAGACTCGATGGGCCGAATGGCCTAATTCTGATCCTATGACTTATTAACGAACTACCATATTTCTACAACACATCTATGATTCCAATATTGCGGCAGGTTTTCTGACCTTGATCTGGCATTAGGCAGGACCTTCACAGTAAATGTCAGGTCTCCGGGGAGTGTTGTAGAACAGAGGGATCTAGGAGTGCAGGTACATAGTTCCTTGAAAGTGGCATCACAGGTTGATAGAGTGGTCAAGAGGCTTTTGGTACTTTGGCCCTCATCTGCCAGGGTATTGAGTATAGAAGTTGGGACATTATGTTACAGTTGTACAAGACGTTGGTGAGGCCACATTTGTAATCTTGTGTTCAGTTTTGGTAGCCCGGCTAAAGGGAGGTATGTTGCTAAGATGGAAAGAGCATGCAGAAAGTTTATGAGGATGTTGTCAGGACTTGCTAGCTTGAGCTATGGGGAGAGGTTGAACAGGCTAGGACTTTATTCCTTGACACATAGGAGGTTGAGGGATGATCTTATAGAAGTGTATAAGATCATGAGGATAGATAAACACTTTCCCCCAGAGTAGGGGAATCACAAACCAGATTACTTTGGTTTAAGGTGAGTGGGAAAAAAATTAATAGGAACCAAAGGGGCAATTTCTTCACACAGACGGTCCACTCAATAACCAAAGAGAGAATTTAAATGTGGAGCCAGAGGAAGTGAGTGAGGTCCTTAATGAGTAGAAGCAAGATACTGCAGACGCAGGTTTAAAAATAAGTCACACAGTGTTGGAGTAACTCTGCGGGTCAGACAGCATCACTGGAGAACATGGATGGGTGATGTTTCGGTTCGGCACTTTTCTTCAGACTATATTTTGTCTGTGGGGTCATGGTCAACGGGTAGGTATGAGGAGGTGTCCGAGAGCTGGCGTCCGTAGAGGTCAGCCAGCCAGACTACAATGGTGAGACCAAGCACAAGCTCGTCGATCGTTTCGCTGAACCCCTTTGCTCAGTCCACCTAGGCCGACACAACCTCTCGGTTGCCAAACACTTTAACTCTCCCTCCCATTCCCACACCGACCTTTCTGTCCTGGGCCTCCTCCTCCACTGTCAGAGTGAGGACCAGCACAAATTGAAGAAACAGCACCTCATGTTTTGATTGGGCAGCTTACAACTCAGCAGTGTGGATATTGATTTTTTTAACTTCAAGTAACCCCTGCTTTCCCTCTGTGTCTCTCTCCTCCACCCTATCTTTCTGACTAGTTTCACTGTCCTTCTCTTGAATTTAACTGATTATTTGCCCCCTTGTCACCTTCCACTCAGCTAACAATGAACCATTCTATATTTCCTTATCATTGTCTGCTTTAATCTGTAATTTTCCTATCTTACATTTCCATATCTCCAGTCTCCCTCTCCCCTGACTCTCAGTCTGAAGAAGGGTCTTCACCCAAAATGTCACCCATTCCTTCTCTCCAGAGATGCAGCCTGTCCCACTGAGTTACTGCAGCACTTTGTGACAGACTACAATGGCACCTTGCTTGTCAACATTTAGAAACAAGGAACTGCAGATGCTGGTTAATACACAAAAGGGCACAAACTGCCGGAGTAACTCAGCAGGTCAGCCAGCATCCCTGGGAAAACATGGATAGGTGACATTTTGGGCTGGGACCCTTCCTCACACTGATTGTGCGTGTGTGTGTGCGCGAGGTGGGGGGGGGGGGGGGGGGGGGGAGAGAGAGGAAAGAAGGAAGAGGCAGGAGAAAGTGTGGTAGGTAACAGGTGGACACAGGGACAGGCTTGATAATAACATTGGCATTGTTCAGATAGGTCTGAAGAACAGTCTTGACCTGAAACGTCACCCATTCCTTCTCTCCAGAGATGCTGCCTGCCCCGCTGAGATACTCCAGTATTTTGTGTCTATCTTCGGTGTAAGCCAGCATCTGCAGTTCTTTCCTACACACTGGCATTATTTACATTGGATATCCTTTGATTTTTCCTCATGGACATCTAATCCGATTAATCAACTGGATAATTTGGACAAGGTTTGTCAGCACCGGTTTGCACCTTGACAGATGCCGGTTCGCTTGCCCGTTAGGCTTCTGCAGTGAGCTAACAAGATTAAATGTTTCGATTGATTCTGAGAATTGCTTCGTTTAGCAATGATATCCTCAGGGACTGTGAGGCAGATTGTTGTGTTGCAGATCAACTATCCCAGACGTTGACTCCTCAATCATCTCCCTTCGTCTCTGACCGGGATAGTTTTGCTTCCTGCCTCACTCCAGAGACCCAGGAACATTGCTGTGGTAGTTTTAGTTTTGGAGATATAGCGTGGAACCAGGCCCTTCAGCTCACCGAGTCCATGCCGACCAGCGATCGCACCCGTACACTAATTCTATCATACACACTAGGGACAATTTAAATAAGATAGTTAACCTACAAATCTCCCATTCTTTGGGACGTGGGGGGGAACCTGAGCACCCAGGGAAAACCCCCGTGGTCACAGGGAGAATGTGCAAACTCCGTACAGACAGGATCGAACCCGAATCTCTGGCACTGTAAGGCAGCAACTCTACCGCTGCACCACCTTGAGAGACCACTACACTGACATAGAGTCAACCTACATGAGTCTCATCTGCCCACCAGTAATTCCCATTGTAAATTCACAAGAGGCATAGCTAGGGTAGACAGTCAGAACCTATTCCCCAGGATGGAAATACCACAAACTAGAGGGCATAGCTTTAAGGTGAGAGGGGCAAAGTTTAAAGGAGATGTGTGGGGAAAGTGTTATTACACCGAGAATGGTCTGTGCCTGGAATGTGCAACCAGGGATGGTGGTGGAGGCAGATACAATAGACAGGGAGTGGATGGCTATGGATCACATGCAGGCAAAGGCGATTAGTTTAACTCAGCATCATGCTTGGCACATTGTGGGCCGAGGGGCCTGTTCCTGTGCTGTGCTCTTCTAAATTCTCCGTACGTAGAATTCTATGATGAAGGAATGGAGCGCCCGGGCTTGTCTTCACTGGAATTTAGAAGGATGAGAGGGGATCGTATAGAAACATAGAATTATTAAGGGATTGGACAGGCTAGATGCAGGAAACATGTTCCCAATGTTGGGGGAGTCCAGAACCAGGAATCCATTTTGGACCAATAATTCCTTTACAGTTTTAAAAGTTTGCGGTTATTTGCTCCGCAGATTTTGATAGCTTTTTTCCTCCCCCTCTCCTCCCCCTTCTCCCCCTCTTCCCCCCTCTTCCCCCCCTCTCCCCCTGTGTGTGTGTGTGTGTGTGTGTGTGTGTGTGTGGGGGGGGGGGGGGTGGTTAGTGTGTTTGTGACGCCGCAGGCAACCCCCACAACCGCGTGTTGAGGGGACGGGACCCAACGAGTCCCCTTTGGTCTAGTATCTATCTATCTATCTATCTATCTATCTATCTATCTATCTATCTATCTATCTATCTATCTATCTATCTATCTATCTATCTATCTATCTATCTATCTATCTATCTATCTATCTATCTATCTATCTATCTATCTATCTATCTATCCCACCTTGACCACTTCCGGTCAGCGTCATTTTTAAATTTGCGCAAAAACAGTACCGTATATCGCTAGGCATTTTTCGCCATCTTACTCACCTCTGCTCCAAGGCACCAAGTTTTTTTCTGATCGGTGGAAGATTACAAACGATGAAGATTTAAAGAATCGTGAGATCAGCAGATTGGTCTTCTCGCCTGTCAGTCACCATGAAAGTAACGCCCCTTCCGGCACCCGCTGGAGAATAATAACCCCAGAGGTGGGGCTGAGTCCGTGAGCACATCCAGAAGCCGTCCGTCCAGGAGCCACACAACCAGGAGCCGCCCGACCAGGAGCAGCCCGTCCAGGAGCCGTCACAATAAAGCAGAAGCAGCGGAGTGTGGGCTGTGTTTGCGGGCGGGGGCTGTGAGCGCGGCAGGCGCTGGGGACGGGAGCCGTTAAGTGAGTCCGGAGCCGGGCCCTGGAGCCTCCCCCACCCCCCATCGCCTATACCCCTCACACCCACAATCCCCTCTCCCCCACCCCACCTCCCCCACATCCCTCAAAGCAAACAAATATAATATTTATATAAATACACACAAATATATATATATATATATATATATATATATATAGTTTATAATAATAGTGCTAAAAGACAAATGCCCCCAAGTCTATGTAGTTGAGAGGTTATTTGGTGTGTAATAGCTGGCTGTAGGGAATTGGCTTTGAGTAGCTGGTGATGAATCACATTCTTGAGCCACTGCAGACCATCTGCTGAATAATCCCTCTATAATTACATCTGGAGTCTGTGCCGAAATCCTTTCAAGCCAGAACGGTGTGGCCTAGGAGCTGTTTGGAACATAGAAAACATGTGCAGGAGTAGGCCATTCGGCCCTTCGACCCAGCACTGTCATTCAATGTGATCATCGCTGATCATCCTAAATCAGTAGGCAGACAAAAATGCTGGAGAAACTCAGCGGGTGATCTATGGAGCGAAGGAAGTAGGCAACGTTTCGGTTCGAAACCCTTCTTCAGTCTGAAGAATGGTTTCGACCCGAAACGTTGCCTATTGATGAGTCTGAAGAAAGGTTTCGACCTGAAACGTTGCCTATTTCCTTTGCTCCATAGATGCTGCCTCACCCGCTGAGTTTCTCCAGCATTTTTGTCTACCTTTAATTTTCTAGCATCTGCAGTTCCTTCTTAAACATCCTAAATCAGTACCACGTTCTTGCTTTTTCCCCATATCCCTTGATTCTGTTAGTCCTAAGAGCTATATCTAACTCTCTCTAGAATATATCCAGTGAATTGGCCTTCTGTGGCAGATAATTCCATTCTGTGGCAGAGAATACCGATGGACTGCATGCTTAACCTGAATTTGGTGTAGTTCATAAAATTTTGGAAGTGATCAGTTGGAACCTCAGCTTGTAAATGTGCACAGCCTGATATAAAAGCCATGCCTTTAGTTTACTTTGCAGGCTCATAGGTCCTGGTGACCTAGGACTGGAGAACCCTGCCCTGCCCCGCCCTGCCCTCGAAGACCAGAGACCGAGAGGTCTGGCCTACCACACCACACCACACATACAGCATGGAAACAGGTCCTTCAGCCCAACATGCACATACCGACCAACATGTCCTGTCTACACTAGTCCCACCAACCTGCGTTTTGCCCATATCCCTCTAAACCTGTCCTATCCGTTTCTTCTTCTTCTTCTTCTTCTTCTTCTTCTTCTTCTTCTTCTTCTTCTTCTTCTTCTTCTTCTTCTTCTTCTTCTTCTTCTTCTTCTTCTTCTTCTTTTGATTACATTAGTTGAAACAGGGCGGACCACATGAAGGTTGCAATCTTCCTCCCCCGTGTAATTGATCAAATGTTTTTTAAGTGTTGCAATAATACCCGCCTCTACTACCTCCTCTGGCATCTCTTTCCATACACCCACCACCCTTTGTGTAGAAAAAATAACCCCTCGGGTTCCTATTAAATCTTTCCCTTCCTCACCTTAAACCTATGTCTTCTGGTTTTCGATCCCCCTACTCTGGGCAAGAAACCCTGTGTGTTTACCCGATCTATTCCTCTCATGATTTTGTACACCTCTATAAGATCACCCCTCATCTTCCTGCGCTCCAAGGAATAAAGTCCCAGCCTGCACAACCACTCCCTGTAGCTCAGCCCCTTGAGTCCTGGCAACATCATCGTAAATCTTCTCTGCACCATTTCCAGCTTGACAACATCTTTCCTGGGGTGGAAGATTGCAACCTTCACATGGTCCGCCCTGTTTCGACTAATGCAATCAACTCGACGTGCACAAACGGAAGATCAAATAGAACAAGTTGTCCAACAACTTTAGGCTGTGCACGCCACACAAAAGACGAAGAACATCTTTCCTATAACACAGTGCACAGAACTAAACATAGTCTAAATGTGGCCTCACCAATGTCTTGTACAATTGCAACATGACCTTCCAACTTTTATGCTCAGATCTGCGACATCTGTGCCTGAAAGAAGACACAAAATGCTGGAGGAACTCAGCGCGTCAGGCAGCATCGGTGGAGGGAATGGACAGGCGACATTTCAGGTCAGGACCCTTCTTCAGAGTGATAGTAATAGTGGGTAGATCGCTGAAAAAGAGAAGTGAAGGAAATTTAAGTCTGCAAGATGTATTTGATTGATTGAAAGTTACAGCATGGAAACAGGCCCTTCCTCCCACTGAGGCCATCCGTTCACATTAGTTCCATGTTGACCCACCTTAACGTGGCACAGTGGCACAGCAGTAGAGTTGCTTATTTATTGCACCAGGCTCGATCCTGACTATGGGTGCTGTCTGTATGAACTTTGTACATTCTCTCTGTGATCATGTGGGTTTTCTCCTGGTGCTCCAGTTTCCTCCCACACTCCTAAGATTTACAAGTTTATAGGTTGTTTATATTGTAGATTGTGCTTTGCGTGTAGGATAGGGCTAGTGTATGGGGTGATCGCTGATCAGCACAGACTTGCGGGGCTGAAAGGCCTGTTTCTGCGCTGTATCTCTAAAGTCTAAAGTAAGGTTCAAAGTCACTTTCCCATCCACTCCCTACACACTAGGGGCTAATTTACAGAGGCCAATTAACCTGCAAACGTGCACATCTTTAGGATGTTGTGGTGGTGGGGGGGGGGGGGGTTATATCTGGAGGAAACCTGGATTATTGTGTATAGTTTTGGTCTCCTAATCTGAGGAAAGACATTTTTGCCATAGAGGGAGTACAGAGAAGGTTCACCAGGCTGATTCCTGGGATGGCAGGACTTTCATATGAAGAAAGACTGGATAGACTCTGTTTGTACTCGCTAGAATTTAGAAGATTGAGGGTGGATCTTATAGAAACTTACAAAATTCTTAAGGGATTGGACAGGCTAGATACAGGAAGATTGTTCCAGATGTTGGGGAACTCCAGAACAAGGGGTCACAGTTTAAGGATAAGGGGGAAGTATTTTAGGACCGAGATGAGAAAAACATTTTTCACACAAAGAGTGGTGAATCTGTGGAATTCTCTGCCACAGAAGGTAGTTGAGGCCAGTTCATTGGCTATATTGAAGAGGACGTTAGATGTGGCCCTTGTGACTAAAGGGATCAGGGGGTATGGAGAGAAGACAGGTACAGGATACTGAGTTGGATGATCAGCCATGATCATATTGAATGGCGGTGCAGGCTCGAAGGGCCAAATGGCCTACTCTTGCACCTATTTTCTATGTTTCTAAACGCACGTGGTTACAGGGAGAACGTGCAAATTCCACACACAGACTAAACCAGAGGTCAGGATCGAGCCTGGGTCTCTGGTGCGGTGAGACAGCAGCTCTACCAGCTGCGCCACTGTGCCGCCCACAACAGCCCTTCAGTAACCGCAGATTATTAATTCACTCCTGTCTCGTTCCTCGATTTTGAAAAGCCTCCGTGGTAACTATTGACAACATGAGAGCCTTAAGAAGTCACTTCGAATGCAGAGTCATTGACCCAAATCACTAACATCTCTTCCCTCTGAATCAAACAAATCTGACATTTTCAAGAGTCAAGTGTCAAGAGTATTTAATTATTGTATGTACCTGCAACGGAACAGAAAAATTCTTACTTGCTGCAGCTTTACAGGCATGTTAATGCAATAATACACAGATAAATATATAATCATCAATAATAGAATAAAATAATAACCGTAAGACTAGGTAACCATAACAGTGCAAAAACTGAAGTGCGTGGTGCAATTAAAGGCACAACCCCTGTGGAAGATCATAGCTGCCGTTTCGGCAATTGGTAATTTTTTACTAATAGAAATGCCTCTGAATTTCAGAGATAGGTAATTCCTATGAAAATTCTCAAATGCTATCAAAAAATTACGAAGATTTTCTTTACTCAGAGGATGGTGAACCTGTGGAATTTATTGCCACAGACGGCTGTGGATGCCAAGTCATTGGGTATTTTTGAAGCGCAGATTAACAGATTATTGAATGGTAAGGGTGTCAGTGGCTATAGGGAGAAGGCAGGAGAATGGGATTTAAGATGGGTAGCTAGATCAGCCATGATTGAATGATGGAGTAGACGAATGGACAAGTGGCTTCTTCTCCTATAATTTATGAACTTACGAAAATCTTTATTACTTCTGAAACAGATAAGGATAATTAAAAATGAATCATTTCGCTCTTGAAGCTTGAATTAACAATCCAGATTCTCCAATTAAACAATTAATAATAACAAAAATAAATTAAAAAAACATATTGATTGAGGCAGTGGGTGGTTGTTGAGACAGATACGATAGTGGCATTTTTAAGAGATTTTAGATTAGGTCTATGGATGTGCAGGGAACAGAGGGAGATGGATTATGTGCAGATAGATGAGAGATAGTCTTGGCATCATGTTCAGCATAGTCATTGCGGGCCGAAAGGTTTTGTATGTTCTATGTATTAAAGTAAAACAAATAATTTGAAAAGCACTTGAACTTTTGTTTTGCCTCAAGTCTATGTTTTGTCATTCCATTGAAATCACTGGTTGGCCTGGTTTGTCTATTCTCCAGAGTGATTTTGGGGATCCTTGGCTGCACTGTGGGAGCTCAGCAAAGGAGTCAACGGGCAGGTTTAGCCCCCCAACCCTGTCACTATGGAGAACGGAGACAATGGAGGAATGTCTTTCGCCAGAGGGTGGTGAACCTGTGGGATTTATTGCCACAGAGAGCTGTGGACGGCAACTCATTGGGTATTTTTAAAGCGGAGATTGGTAGGTTCTTGGTTAGTAAGGGCATCCAAGGTTACCTGGAGAAGGTGGAAAAATGTTGAGAGGGAAAAATAGATCAGCCATGATTAAATGGTGGAGTAGACTTGATGGGCTGAATGGCCTAATTCTGCTCCTATGTCTTATGGTCTTATCTTAAGTCCTGGATTTTCCTTGTAGCTTGAGTGCCTGAACATTGGCTGTTTCCATGGGAACCCATTGTGCCCAGCCCACCAATTATAAATCAATATTGAGCCTCATCAACGATACCAGGCCCGAGAAGGTTGGTTATGCCCCTTTTCTGGGCTCAGGTCCGCGACTGGGTGGTACTAGAGAGGGATTACGCGCTGTGCATGGGTGGTACTGGGGGATTTCCGGGTCCGTTGGGCACCGCGGGGGGTGGAATGTATCCTTGACAGGGATTGTAACATGGTTGTTTAATACTCAGTATATTTGTTATTCAACAATATTTGTTTTACTTTGTACTATGGTGGTGGGTTTGTTGGTATTGTTTAGTATTGTACATATTATTCTTGTAATAATTTATTTTTGGTTAAATATAAAGAGAAGGTTGGTTAGAGGCGATGAGTGCAATTGATGGTCAGTTTGACTAAATAATTGGCAGGGAAGTGGGGAGGATTTGGGACGGATTTGCAGAGCCATAGAGAGACACCACATGCAAACAGGCCCATTGGTCCACTGCATCCATGTCTTGGACCATCCATTTACACTCATCCAGTTAGACCGTCAATTTACACTCATCCCATTTCATTCTCCCACATTCCCGTCAACTCGGCCCACTCTCGGAGGACCCGGCGGACCCGGCGGACCACGGCCTGGGTGGAGGGAGCCCGCCGAGCTGCTGCTGCTTGTCCCCGGAAGATGTGAGTGGAGAGGAGCGAGGCCGGTGAGAGAGGAGAGGGAACCGGGGTCTGGTCTTCTTCACTCTCATGGTCAGCGGAAGGAGGAGCCCCCGGGGCACAAAGGTGGGAGGGCGTTGGTTGCTAGGGCAATGGCTGGGGCTCGCCTAAATCTAGCAATGCTCATAACAACTGGATCATGAACTGGACTTATGAAATGGCGCCAAAACATGGCACCGCTTGCATGTGGCGCTATAGACTATTTCTGTACAATTGCTAATAGGGGGTAGACCCAAAAGCTGGAGTAACTCAGTGGGTCGGACAGCATCTCTGGAGAAAGGGATTTACCCCTCTTCAGACTGAGAGGGGGTGGTATGGTAATGCTCTACTGGACTCTTTGTAAGACAATAACTTCACAGTGCATTTGCATTGTGCACGTGTCAATAAAGCGCCAATGAACCATCGAATCATTGAACCCCCCCCCCCCACCTTTACTACTCTCCCACTCGCTGGGGCCAATTAACCCACCAACTGGCAGTCGCAATTGCAATATGGACTTTGAGTTGCGTTTTGGCTCTCGGGTTCAGGAACCACCCAGACCGAGCGACTTATTTCAGTGTAGTATGGAGGGAGGCCATTCAGTATGAACAATGCAGTATGGAGAAAGGCCATTCATCCCATCATGCCTCTACTGGCTCTACTGGATGAACCATCCAATTAATATTCCACCTCTCTCCCCATTGCTCTGGAAATCCTCCTCAAAAAGGCAAGGTAGGGAAGGTTTAGAGGAATACGGGCCAAACACGGGCAAATGGGATAAGTTAGCTGGGGCATCTTGGTCGGCATGGAGCAGTTGGGCCGAAGGGCCAGTTTCCGCGCCGTATGACTCTATGACTCCAATTGAACATAAACTGATGAATCAATCCATTAACCTGACTTGAGATCATGACAGCTCACTGTTTAAAAGAAACATATTCCTTGTGTTATCTTTCGTTGTTAACTCGTCATCTCTGAATACTTATCTACTCTTTGTTATTTTAACAGTCTACATAACCTTTTGCATTTGCTTTCTCTGCTCTAGTGTAAATATTTCCAGCTTTCCTACTCTCTCTCTCCCCCCCTCTCCCTCTTGAGTCCACAATTTGTGTAACAATCCCTGTAGATCCCCTTTGCCTTCTGTTCGGAAACATCAAAGTCATAGAGCCGCACAGCATGGAATCAGGCCCTTTGGCCCAGCCTGACTGCACTGACCAGGTCCATCTAAGCTAGTTATAATTAATTATTCAGAGGGTGGTGAATCTGTGGAATTCATTGCCACAGATGGCGGCGGAGGCCAAATCAATGGATATTTTTAAGGTTGAGATTGGCTGTTTATTGATTAGTTAGCATATCAGGTATTGTGGGGAGAGGGCAGGATTTTGGGATTGAGAGAGAAAGATAGATCAGCTTTGATTGCATGGCGGAGTAGACAAGATGGGCTGAATGGCCTAATTCTGCTCCCATAACTTATGAACATGAAATATGATGCCCAGAACATGGATAGGACAGGTTTAGAGGAATATGGGCCAAACGCAGGTAGGTGGATTTAGTGTAGATGGGACATGTTGGTCGGTGTGGGCAAGTTGAGCCGAGGGGCCTGTTTCCGCGCGGTATGACTCTCGGACTCTAACTCTATAACTGAAGACGATACTTCCAATGGTAAAATAACGTATGGAGGAGATACTCTTGGGTTGCTATGATGATACAAGACATTAAACACCACATATATGTTCTCCAGAGATGCTGTCTGACCCGTTGCGTCACTCCTGCAAGGATTGTCTATCTTTTCTATCAAGTCCCATTTGTCAATAGCAGAAAATGAACAATTATGCTCTTGACATTTGAATTAACAATCTAGATTCCCTAATTAAACTATTATATTTGGTAAGCATCCTGCTGGGTCCGTGATCGCTTATTAACTGGAAATGGACTGATTAAATTAAGTGGAGTGTATCATTTGTTCCGTTTGAATAAATCTGCCTGCGGCTAATCAAATGAAAGATGAAGCACTTGCAATAATTGTTTTAAGCAGAGTGCATGGATATTTTCAAAGTCCACAAACCCCAGGCCAATAACTATAGATTTAAACATCTAGGACGTGTAGGAAGGAACTGCAGATGGTTTACACAGAAGATAGACACAAAATGGAGGAGTAACTCAGCTGGACAGAGGCAGCATCTCTGGAGAGAAGGAATGGGTGACGTTTCGGGAGTCTGTGGGGAGTCTCGACCCGAAACGTCCAGAGATGCTGCCTGTCCCACTGAGGTACTCCTGCCTTTTGTGTCTAAGCATCAAGGGTGTTTGGCCTACCTGCTTTAAGCCAACTCCTTAATCTTCATCTGGCGCCGCTACTCCCTTTGCTTGTTCAGGATACGGTGGCTAAAGGACGCTAGGTTGTATTGGTCACAGACAATGAAATTCTGAAATTCCTGCTTGCTACAGCTTTAACAGAACCATTAACGTAACAACACCACAAATACAATAACCAGTAATACAATAAATTAATAATTAGTTATGGGCAACACAGAGCTACAGCGGTAAAGTTGCTGCCTTACGGCACCAGAGACCCGGGCTCAATCCTGGCTAAGGGTGCTATCTGTATGGAGTTTGCACGTTCTCCTTGTGAGCGCATGCCTTTGCTCCAGGCGCTCCGCTTTCCTCTCTCTCTCCAAAGACGTGCAGCTTTGTAGGTTAATTGGCTTCTGTAAATTGCCCATAGTGTGTAGGATAGAACTAGTGTACGGGTGATCGCTGGTTTGCAAGGACTCGATGGGCCGAAGGGCCCGTTTCCACGCTGTATCTCTGAAGCAAATAGATGGTTGAAGGTTGGAATAGACGTGGAGATACGTTTTTCTGCTCTTTCCCTTTGAATTCCAATAGAGGGCGCCAGGGGCTAATTGTTGTCATTCTTGCTTCTAAATCAGTGGAGTGCGTTCAAGTAAAGATGCATTTATTTGTCACGTGTGCCAACTGGCACAGCAAAATCAAGTCACCATACAGCCATACAGTAAAAGTAAAGAACACAACATGGAATAGATAGAATTCAACATAAAACATCCCACCACAGCAGGATCAAAATTTCCCACTGTGAGGGAACGCACCAAAGTCAGTCTCTTCCCAATGTTCCCCAATGTTCCCCCGTGGTCGGGGCCTCCCAGAGCCCCCTGCAGTCGCCGCTACAGGCGGCCCGATGTTCAGGCCCGCTCCTCGGGGGGATGTAAGTCCGACGTCGGGGCTGGGGGACGTCCTCAGCTGCCTGGACCCTGAGTCGGCCCCCTCCTACCGGAGTCTGTGGCTCGCAAAGTCCACTGGCCGCGCCGGGTGGAGATGCAACGCTGGAGGCCGTCGGCAAAGGGCCCCAGGACTCCACGGAGTTGTTCAGCGCCGCCCGCGTTGGGAGCTCTCTAAACCAGAGCTCCATGGTGTTGGAGCAGCGGCCCAACGCTCTGGAGCTCCAACGGCGTCCCAGGTAGACATCGCCAGCTCCGCGGTGACTCCAGCGCCACGCTGCCGCTGTTGCAGCTCTGGTCCGTTCCCGGTCCCCGGCAGCAAAGGCCGCTCCAATCCAGGAGGTAGGCCGCGAGGTGGGGGGGCGAGGACGCGACTTCAAACGGACTAAAAATTAAAAAAAGATGGAACAACAAACGGGCTGCAGGCAGAGGCTGCTGGCAGTCCAGCGCCACCTAGTGGAGCCACTCACTCACCTCGTGTCTGGAACTTCCAATACTGTCCTGAGACAGTGCACGCCCTATTGCCTTCAGAGGGGATCAACTAATTTGTCAAATAAAAGACTCTAAACCAAGGATTAGTGCAACATAATCTTTATTTGCATTGGAGTTAGTTAAGTTCAAGTTCAAGTGAGTTTATTGTCATGTGTCCCTGATAGGACAATGAAATTCTTGCTTTGCTTCAGCACACAGAAGATAGTAGGCATTTACTACAAAACAGATCAGTGTGTCCATATATAATTATATATATACATACACACATGAATAATAAACTGATAAAGTGCAAATAACAGATAACAGATAATGGGTTATTAATGATCATAGTTTTGTCCGAACCAGGTTTAATAGCCTGATGGCTGTGGGGAAGTAGCTATTCCTGAACCTGGTTGTTGCAGTCTTCAGGCTCCTGTACCTTCTACCTGAAGGTAGCAGAGAGATGAGTGTGTGGCCAGGATGGTGTGGGTCCTTGATGATGCTGCCAGCCTTTTTGAGGCAGCGACTGCGATAAATCCCCTCTATGGAAGGAAGGTCAGAGCCAATGATGGACATGACATCAAGCATGCATGATTTCTGAGAACTTTACATTTGATTTACAGTTCCGGCTTATCGTTTGTTGCACTAAAGGCAAAACAGTGTCGCAGCTGGTAGAGTTGCTGCATCGCAGCACCAGAGAACCCGGTTCGATCCTGACCCTGGGTGCTGTCTGTGTGGAGTTGGCATGTACCTCCTGTGACTGCGTGGGTTTCCTCCGGGTGCTTCCGTTTCCTCCCACATCCCAAAGACGTGTGGGTTTGTAGGTTTTAATTGACCCGCGGTAAATTGCCTCCTAGCATGTAGGAAAAGGATGAGAACGTGGGATAACATAGAACTAGTGTGAACAGCTGATCGCGGTTGGCATGGACTCGGTGGGCTGATGGGCCTGTTTCCGTGCTGTATCTTTAAACTCTAAATCACAGGTCATCACGGCTTGAACTTGCATTGACTTTAGAGATATAATGCGAAAAAAGACCCTCCGGCCCACTGAGTCCTTGCCGACCGGCAATCAGCCCGTACACTAGCACTATCCTACACACTGGGGACAATTTACAATTTTTTGCCAAAGTCGTCAATCTACAAACCTGTACGTCTTTGGAGTGTTAGAGGAAACTGGAGAAAACCCACGCGGTCACAGGGAGAACGTACAAACTCTGTACAGACAGCACCCATGGTCAGGATTGAACCTGGGTCTCTGCCACCATAAGGCAGCAACTCTACCGCTGTACCACTGTGCCACACTGTCTTCTCTCAGTCGGCTCAATGGTATGCACACCCAAGTCCCCAAAACACTTGGGTATCTGAGTCTGAAGAAGGGTCCTGACCCTGAAACATCACCCAGCCTTTTTCTCCAGAGATGCTGCCTGACCCTGGGTGCAAGGTGGCATAGCGGTAGCGTTGCTGCCTTACAGCTACAAGAACCCAGGTTCGATCCAGACTATCGGTGCTGGCTGCACACTGTGTCTATGTTCTCTCTTGTATGACCGCATGGATTTTCCCCGGGTGCTCTGGTTTCCTCCAAAGGTGTACAGGTTTGTAGATTGATTAGCTCTAAAAATTGTAATTATCCCTTGTAGACAAAAATGTTGGAATAATGTTGCAGGTGAGGCAGCATCTATGGAGCGAAGGAATAGGTGGCGTTTTGGGTTGAGAACCTTCTTCAGACTGATTATCCCTTGTGTGTAGGATAATGCCAGTGTACAGAGTTATTGTAGGTCTCAAGGCGTGGACTCAGCGGGCTGAAGGGCCAGTTTCCACGCTGTTTTTCTAAAGTCTAAAGACCCGCTGAGTTACTTCAGTACTTGGTGTCCATCTTCCACAAGGCGCTCCACTGGTTAAATCGTTAACTAAGCCTTCTCTAACTTATTTTTGTGATTCACCAAACATTGAACTTCCTACAGACAACCCACAGCAAAGACAATATGAAGCTGATTGCTACTCCTTTGGCTCCAAGTAGCTGAGAGGAAGGAAAAAATGGCCTAAGCTAAGAATATTCCATCAATTCTGACAAAACACCATCGACTGGAAAAGTTAACTCTCACTCCTTTATCTTTGGACTTTATCTTTGGACTTTAGACTTTAGGGAAACTGCGCGGAAACAGGCCCTTCGGCCGACTGAGTCCATGCCGACCAGCGATTCCCGCACACTAGCACTATCCTACACACTAGGATAATATATTGTTGGTATCTAAAAAGGAGATTAGGCAAACCAACAGAAGTTGCAGAGTGATGAGCCTCAGGTAAGGACGAGATTTGCAATAGGTTACACGATCACAGTGTGTCGGCTGTAATTAGTACTGCAATAACAGTACTCGAATAAAGTTCATCTTCCTCGCTTGAAACCATCAACATGAGTACCTTTCACAGTCCATTGTTTACAATTTACAGAAGCCAATTAACCTACAAACCTGCACACCCATCT
This sequence comes from Raja brachyura, assembly GCA_963514005.1. The sequence goes on along the minus strand of OY740783.1, from coordinate 118,050,991 downwards.
ATGCTTATTGCCTGATGGGAGAAGTGGGAGTGACCGGGTTGCGACTGGTCCTTGATTATGCCGGTGGCCTTATACCATGAGGTATAAATGGAGTCAATGGAAGGGAGATTGGTTTGTGTGATGGTCTGGGCCGCGCCCATAATTCTCTGCAATTTCTTGCGGTCTTGGATAGAGATGCTCCCAAACCATGCTGTGATGCTTCCTGATAAAATGCCCTCTGTGGCTGGTAGGAGATAGGTGGAACCAGACGAGGGGGTGGTGGGAGCAGTGATGAGCATCAGATGGAGCAAAGTTGGGGAGGGGGAGGGGATGTGTTGAGGACAGAGATAGACACATAATGCTGGAGTAACTCAACGGGACAGGCAGCATCTCTGGAGAGAAGGAACGGGTGATATTTTGGGTCGAATCCCTTCTTCAGACTGAGAGTCAGGGGAAAGGGAAACAAGAGATATAGATGGTGATATTGAGAGATATAGAACAAATGAATGAAAGATATACAAAATATTAACGATGATCAAGCATACAGTCCATTGTTAGCTATTGTTTACGAGTTATACAGACAAAGAAGCTCACCAGGACGACAACGAAACTAGTACAATGATGAGGGTGGGGGAGGGATGCAGAGAGAGGGGATGCAAGGGTTACTCAAAGTTAGGGAAATAAATATTCATACCGCTAGGTTGTAAACTGACCAAGCAAAATATTGGGTGCTGTTGAGGACAGAGAGGCTGGTAGATGTTAGGTGGAAACATACTGTCAGATGAAAAGAAAGGGCAGAGGGAGCTGAGTGAGGGAGGAGGGTGAAGGATAGAGACAGAGGTTGGTGGTGGACAGGTGGAACCAGAAACGACAGGGATGATTGGCCAGTAGTACCAGGTTGTAAGACGGTGCTGTGTCTCGGTAACATGGGGGAAGCAGTGGGAAAGGGGGACAAAGGGAGTGGTGGGAGTGGGAAAGAAACAGAGGGGGAGTGGGGAACCAGAGATTGGGAACCTTTACTCCAGCTGTGCTTTCAATTAATAGCATTTCAGCCAACAGCATTTAAAGGTTATCTGGGCAGGCACTTGGTTAAGGAAAGGTATAGATGGAATCTAGACCAAGTGGGTCTCATCCCCTTAATGTACAGTTGTGGGGAGGGGAGGGGAGTGGAGTGGAGTGGAGTGGAGTGGAGTGGAGTGGAGTGGAGTGGGCGGCCCACATACACACGCACGCACGCACGCACGCACGCACGCACGCACACACACACACACACACACACACACACACACACACACACACACACACACACACACACACACACACACACACACACACACACGCACTAACCCCTCCCTTGATATTATGTTAATATTATTCACTCCTTTTCCCCATCCCCCACCCTGTCCGCTCACGCATAGCCCCCAACTGCGCCGGCGTTGGCTAGAGAGGGAGGGGAGGGGGAGGGGGTAGAGATGGAGGGGGTAGAGAGGGAGGGTAGAGGGAGGGGGAGGGAGAGGGAGAGGGAGGGGAAGGGGGGGAGAGATTGAGGGGTGGGGGGGCGTGCGGTGTCATGGGGTCACGGGGAGGGGGGGGCTGGTCTCCAAATGCAATACTACACTACTCACCCATAGGTCCCAATACTCACCACTTCCTAGAGAGGGAGGGGGGTAGAGAGGGAGGGGGGTAGAGAGGGAGTGGGGTGGAGAGGGAGGGGGGTGGAGAGGGAAGGGGGTGGAGAGGGAAGGGGGTGGAGAGGGAGGGGGGTAGAGAGGGAGGGGGGTAGAGAGGGAGGGGGGTAGAGAGGGAGGGGGGTAGAGAGGGAGGGGGGTAGAGAGGAAGGGGGGTAGAGAGGGAGGGGGGTGGAGAGGGAGGGGGGTAGAGAGGGAGGGGGTAGAGAGGGAGGGGGGTAAAGAGGGAGGGGGGTGGAGAGGGAGTGGTGGTAGAGAGGGAGGGGGTTACCTGGACAGGTACTTGGTTAAGGAAAGGTTTAGAAGGATATAGGCCAAATGCAGGCAAATGGGACCAGCTTAGATGGGTCGGCATGGACAAGTTGGGCTGAGGGGCCTGTCTCCGTGCTGTGTGCCTCTATGTCTGTGACTATCCCACGGTACTCACTTTAGAGCATCAGATAATTTTTCTGGCCAATATTTATCTTCAACCAGCATCACTAAAATAATTGATTATCTGTTTTTTAAATCAAAGTACTGCTTGTGGTAACTGCCATTACACCAGTTGAAAGTATTATTTTCTATCTTATAAGTGGACTGCATTTCAAAGTAAATCACTGGCACTTTTGGTCCTTCAGATGTGTCCCGCCGCAGATGCTGCCGGACCGCTGGGTTCCTCCAGCAGCTCGCCTTTTTACTTGCGAAAGGTAAGAACGAGCGGTGAATAAAACATGAAGCAATTGCCTTTGTGCATCGAGCTCAGAGGTGATTATACTTCATGCAGCTTCAACCAGTCACTGACACCAACATCATCCAGAACAATGGACTGTGAAAGGTACTCATGTAGATGGTTTCTAGCGAGGAAGGTGAACTTTGTTCGAGTGCTGTTATTGCAGTGCTAATTGCAGCTGACACACTGTGATCGTGTAACCTATTGCAAATCTCATCCTTACCCGAGGCTCATCACTCTCCAACTTCTGTTGGTTTCCCTAATCTCAGTTTTAGAATACCAGCAAAATATTATCCTGTGACTGACTTTACAATGGTGCACATTAATCTTCCAGTCACTGGGAGACTAATTGGCTTTTGGAAGGAAGAAAAAGTTCAGCCAATTCTGACTGTCTACCCTATCTACGCCTCTCGTGATTTTATATACATAGGACGGCACAGTTGAGTTGCTGCCTCACAGCGCCAGAAGATGGCAAGAGCGCAGAGAACATTGATGTTGCCATTGATGTTCGAGCGGCAGAATTATAGGTAGGTAGTTGGGCAGGCTTTTTTACTTTAGTGTAGAGGTACATACAGCACGGAAACAGCCCCTTCGGCCCACTGAGGCCACACTGAGCAGCAATCCCCAGCACACTGACATATCCTACACACACTAGGGACAATTTACAATGATACCAAGCCAATTAGCCTACAAATCCTTACGTCTCTGGAGTGTGTTAGGAAACCGGAGGTCCCAGATAAAACCCACGCAGTGTCAAGAAACAAGAGTCTTTTCATGTTTCCATACTTGGCTTGGAGTTTATTTCTTGGAGCATAGGATGCTGAGAGACTATGGAGATGCCGTAAAACCATGAGGGAAATAGATAGTGTTGAAGGGCCTGCACAGAGACTTTTACAGAAGAGGAAGCAAGAACCAGTCGACATAGTGTAGCTTCATGGTGGGAGGGGAAAGATTCAATAGGAATCTGAGGAGCAACTTTTTTCATTCAGAGGGTGGTGGGTATATGGAAGGAGCTGCCAGAGGAGGTAGTTGAGGCAGGTTCTATGACAACAATTACAAGAAATTTGATAGGTACATGGATAGGAAAGGTTCAGAGGGAAAGGGACCTAATGTGGGCGGGTGAGGCGAGCTTAGATGGGACATCTTGGTCGGAATGGACAAGTTGGGCTGAAGGGCTTGTTTCCATGCCGTGTGACTCGTATTTATTTTATTTTCTAAATTCCATTTCTGAAAGTTATCCTTGATGTTGCTTTCATCCTTATTTCACACCGCGGGTTTCACATTATATTAACTCTGCAAGGAAGAAAAAAGTCCTTTCTTACAAGGTCAGAACTTTTTTGACAGCAAATGTCCCCTGGTTATCATTGTCTCGAGGACGGAACTAATTTCTGCCAACCAACAATATGTTTCCCTCTAGCAGACACAAAATGCTGGAGGAACCGAAACGTAGCCAATTCCTTCTCTCCATAGATGCTGCCTCATCCACTGAGTTCCTCCAACATTTTGTGCCTACCTTCGATTTCACCAGCATCTGCTGTTCTTTCTTAAACATATGTTTCTCTTTTGTTTGTCTTCTTGAACAGTGGATATTAGGAAACAAATTAATTTATTGGATTAGTTTATTGAAAGAGAGAGCATGGAAACAGGCCCTTAGGCCCACAGAATCCACACAGACCACTGATGATCCTTTAACACGAGTTGGAGAACTCGTCATCCTATTTTCTCATCTACTCAATGGTGTCTGATTACTCAGGGGCCGTGGAGTATTCTTGAAAGTGGCGGTGGGGGGTGGGGGGGGGGGGGGGGGGGGCTGGGCGATCACTGATTTCCAGCCTCGGGGGTACCTGGCGAGGGAAAAGAGCGGGGGGACGGTTTTTGTAGCAGGTAGTGTAGCTGGGACATGTTGGCGGGTGTGGGCAAGTTGGGCCGAAGGGCCTGTTTTCACACTGTATCACTCTATGACTACATTATACCGCCACCATGCATCAAAATCAAGTGGTCGAGATTTATTGCCATATACTCAAGCATGAGCAAGTTACATAGAAACGTAGAAAATAGGTGCAGGAGTAGGCCATTCGTCCCTTCGAACCAGCACTGCCATTCAATAAGATCATGGCTGATCATCTAAAATCAGTACCCCGTTCCTGATTTTTCCTCATATCCCTTGATTCCATTAGCCCCTAGAGCTAAAGCTAACTCTCTCTTGAAAGGGATTGGCCTCCGCTGCCTTCGGTGGCAGAGAATTTCACAGATTCACAACTGGGGGAAGAAAGTTTTTCCTCATCTTAATCCTAAATGGCCTACCCCTTATTCTTAAATGTGACCCCTGGTTCTGGACTCCCCCAACATTGGGAACATTTTTCCTGCAGTTACAGTAAGAGTGATAATCTAGCAGGCATGCAGGATGCTTTCTCCAACCGCCCCCATTTGAAGGCCACTATCTTCCACCACTTCTACCCAGTGCTTGCTACCTACTTCCAGCAGACACTAGTTGTCCTCCAGGATGCACCGAGCCGCAGCCTGGTCCATGCTGGTCACCATGGCGAATTTGGCGCAGAGGCTCTCACGGCAGCGGTGTAACGCTTACTTCTCGCCTTCGACCCGAGGCCCGGCCGCCTCCGACGGCCCGGGACTCTTGCACTGAGGCTGCTCCATGGCGGGGGCTGCAGCGAGCGACTCGCCAGCCCCGCAAACACTCACCAGCTCTGGCTACCCGCCCGCATCTGCCCCCGACGCTGCTTCTGCTTCCATCCCTCCCTCCGCCCCGGCTCTTCAACACCCACGACCGGGTTGCTCAGAACACAGCAGCGCCTCGTCCAAAGCCAGAGACTCTGAAACATGTCTAGCCAAAGAAGTGGGGGGGCTGCACCTCCCCCAGCACCTCCCCGGTTCCGCGGCCCATGTTACTGTGGGGTGGTTACAAGGAAAGACGTTTTTTCTCCTCTATACTGTTTTAATCCGAGACAGGTTAACTGAATTTTAATTTCCGAAGGAACTTTTAAGTTGTTCTATACCTCCTGATCGAAATTGTGTTATAACCAAATCGCCCCCTTTAGTTTAGTGACACAGCATGGAAACAGGCCTTTTGGCCCACAGAGTCCATACTGACCATCGATCACCCATTCACACTAGTTCTATGTTATCCTCACCCAACACACTTGATGAAATTTACAGAGGGCCAATTAACCTACAAACCTTTACATCTTTGCGATGTGGGAGGTGGTTCTCACTGTGATCCTTGAGGAAATTGGAAAACCCAAGTGGTCACAGGGAGAACGTACAAATTGCTTACAAACAGCACTCGTGGTCAGGATCGAACCCGGGTCGCTGTAAGGCAGCAACTCTACCGTTGCGCCACCATGCCACCCCTTTTCAAAATATGTATCGTACACGCCTCAACCTATCTCTTCTGGCAGCTCGTTCCATATCCCACCACCCACCAAGTGATAAAATTGCCCTTTCTGGTTCCCATGAAATCATTCCTCTTTCACCTTAAACCTACGTCCTCTAGTCCTTGATTCCCCTACTCTGGGTAAAAGACTCTGTGCTTTCACGCTATCTATTCCCCTCATGGTCCTATACACAGCATAAAGGAGGCTGAGTGGTCCTGAGACAGGGTAGCTGTGTCTTTCTGACTAATCGGCAAGGAGAGATATACACCCTGTCTATTCTCTCCAGCCACGATGACACTCAAACGAGAAATTCACTTTAAAACATCATTAATCTGATCAAATTTATTGCTTTGCAGTGACTCACTCTTGATTCGTGGAATCACGGGACAATGCAGCCTGGTTTAAACGGAACCAAACAAAAAAAAAAGAAAATTAAGAAAGTATTGTCTCTCTGGTTCGTGAGCAGAGAGCTTAGAACAGGCACTTTCCACATCCAAATCCCTCCGTTGTTTGTGGAGACAAAGAACTGCTGATGCCGTTAATACACAATGGGCCACAAAGTGCTGGAGTAAGTCAGCAGGTCAAGCAGCAGCTCTGGAGACCATGGATAGGCGATTTTTCAGACCTTCACACTTTGCTTTAGAGATGCAACGAGGAAATAAGCCTTCGGCCCACAGGGCCCGCGCCGACCAGCGATCACCCTGTATACTAGCACTATCCTTCACACACTATGGGCAAATTTTACAACTTACTGAAGCCAATTAACCTACTAACCTGCACGTCTTTGGAGTGAGGGAGGAAACCGGAGCACCCGGTGAAAACCCACGGCGTCACAAGGGGAACGTACAAACTCAGCACCCGTGGTCAGGACTGAACCCGGGTCTCTGGCGCTGTAAGGCAGCAACTCTGCCGCTGCACCAGTCTACCGCCCCTTCCAGTCTCAAGGTTTAGACCCTGAAGACGAGTCGGGATCCTTCTTCTGACCACTGAAGACTTCTTCAGACTTCATCAGCGGGCTGGGACTTGTCCTTTCCGTCCCCAACGTTGTGAACATCTGAGACCTCCTTCTTCTAGTTCTGAGCTCCGCATTGTAGAACTGTCACACCTCCAGCATTTTGTGTCTATCTTTGGTGTAAACCAGCATCTGCAGTTCCTACTGACACATAAAGACTTGTCCCACCCTGGTCTTTCCTTCTTCTCCCTGCTCCAGTCCGGCTGGAGATACAGAAGCTTGAAAGCGAGCACCACCAAACTCGGGAACATCTTCTTCCCCTCTGATACCAGGTTTCTGTACAGTCCTACTATACACTAGGGTACTGTCAATAGACAATAGGTGCAGGAGTAGGCCATTCGGTCCTTCGAGCCAGCACCGCCATTCACTGTGATCATGGCTGATCATTCATAATCAGTTCCTGCCTTCTCCCCATATCCCTTGACCCGCAATCTTTAAGAGCTCTATCTAACTCTCTCTTGAAAGCATCCAGAGAATTGGCCTCCTCTGCCTTGTGAGGCAGAGAAGTCCACAGATTCACAACTCTCTGGGTGAAAACGTTATTTTTCATCGTTCTAACTGGCCTAACCCTTATTCTTAAACTGTGGCCCCTGGTTCTGGACTCCCCCAACATTGGGAACATGTTTCATGCCTCTAGTGTGTCCAATCCCTTAATAATCATATATGTTTCAATAAGATCCCCTCTCATCCTTCAAAATTCCAGTGTATACAAGCCCAGTCACTCTAATCTATCAACATATGTGAGTCCCGCCATCCCGGGAATTAACCTCGTGAACCTACTCTGCACTCCCTCAATAGCAAGAATGTCCTTCCTCAAATTTGGAGACCAAAACTGCACACAATACTCCAGGTGTGGTCTCACTAGGGCCCTGTACAACAGCAGACGGACCTCTTTGCTCCTATACTCAACTCCTCTTGTTATGAAGGCCAACATGCCATTCACTTTCTTCACTGCCTGCTGTACCTGCATGCTTACTTTCAGTGAGTGATGAACAGGGACACTCCCTTTCCCAATTTGACACCGTTCAGATAATAATCTGCCTTCCTGTTCTTGCCACCAAAGTAGACAACCTCACATTTATCCACATTAATCTGCATCTGCCTTGCATCTGCCCACTCACCCAACCTGTCCAAGTCACCCTGCATCCTCATAGCATCCCCCTCACAGTTCACACTACCACTCAGCTTTGTGTCATCTGCAAATTTGCTAATGTTACTTTCAATGGTCAGATTCACATGGAAGGCATTGGAGCTTGTCTCTGGAACTGATGTGCTACAATGCTGAGAACTAAATGCTGCACGCTTTCCCTTTGGTCAACCTATTTTACTTCGGAGTCACGTGAGTGACTTCGTGAAGACCCCGCCAGGCACGCATGCGCGACATATCGTCGACCGCATGCGAGCGACAGGCAGGGAGGAGCGTTGCTCCTCTACTGCTGGGACCTGCAGGTAAGTAAAACACTAACCTGCGGTCTTTTTCTTCTAGGTGGCCCTGTCGCAGGGTCTCGCGGCCGCCTCGGATCTGGCTGCTGCGGCAGTCAGCGGCGGCTCCAATAGTTGGAGTCGGGAAACCTGTTGACCCAGGAGGGTCCGGGCTCACACACTCGCCGGCGGAGGACGGCAGAGGCAGCCCGACTCCACATCACAGTCCGCAGGGGACACCGCGGGCTGGCGGCACGAAATGGAATGGGGCTTGCCGGCTCGCCGTCTCAAGTTCGCGACGGCAGAGCGGCAGCCCCGACTCTACACCACAGCCCGTGGGGAACACCGCGGGCTGGCGGTGTACATGTAGGAGTGGGGCTTGCAGGCTCGCCGTTCAAAGTTAGAAACGGCAGAGCGGCAGCCCCGACTCTACACTGCAGCCGCGGGGGACACCGCAGGCTGGCGGTGTGCATGTAGGAGTGGGGCTTGCAGGCTCGCCGTCAGAAGTTAACGGCAGAGCGGCAGCCCCGACTCTACACCACAGCCCGCGGGGGTGATACTGCGGGCTGGCGGTGTGCATGTGGAGTAGGGCTTGCAGTGCTTGCCATGGACGGCAGCCCGACTCTACACCGCAGCCCGCAGGGGTTTCTGCGGGTTGCTGGCATTCAGGAAGCAGCAGGCTTGCAAGCAAAGGCAGCCTGACTCCACACTGCAGCTGCAGGGATTCTGTGGCCTGTCTACATTCAAGTGCCCTGCTACTCCAGGGTATGCATTGTCTTCAAGAGGTTCAGACTGTCAGCATATAAAAGTTATTTAAGCATGAGAGGCTGGTCACCATACTTTAAAAAAAAAAGAAATAAAAAAAAAAAAAAAAGAAATAAAAATAAATAAATAAATAAAAAATAAATAAAAGACCCTCAGGTAAGATACTAACCTTGAATAGCTAAGCGTCTGTATTAGAGTTTGCTTACAGATGGATGGAGACCAGAATGAAGACAGCGAAGCAGGTCTCCAAGGGCCGTGCGACTTCAGATGGGAATCAGCGGCCACCATTCTAGAAGAATGCGGAGGTCGGGGAGCCCTGCGCAGCCAGGACCCGTCTCTCCACCACGGCTGACCATGGGGCCGCAAAATGGTGGAGCACCGCGTGGGACCAGGGTAGGCAAGACCTGGACTCCCTACCACTCTCACCTAAGCATAGTGACTGTGGGGCAAAGGTGCGTAAACGTGTGACCCGCTCGGTGGCTCGTTTTGTCTCTCCTACTATGCAGGTCTCAGAGATGGGGGAGAGCTGCGCACAGGTCATGCCCCGCTGCAGCGGGAGGCATCGACATACCGCCGGGGGTAACCTGCTAGACTGCGAGCCGGTGATGGACCTGCTGGAAGTTGGGGAGCCCTGCAGGAGCAGGAGGTACCGGTGTCCACTGGAACAGGCTGCCGGAGCGCAGACCGGTGGCAGCAGTTTACGGCTGGGCAACCCCGTTGTTACGGGTAAAGCCGGCTATGCGCCCTCACGGACCCGTGTGGTTAAGGGTGACGGCAAGCCTGCACGGACAGCGGAGCCGGTATTGGGGACCGGTACCGATCCTTGCCTCTGCCTTCCCACCAGGCAGAGGTGCCGCTTAGGTCCGAACGACGGCGGACTAGCGGTATGTCCGTGCAGGAGTCGTACACCCTGCAGGAGCAGGAGGTACCAGTACTGCACCGGAACAGGCTGCCGGAGCGCAGACCGGTGGCAGCAGAATACGGTTAGGCAATCCCGTTGCTGCGGGTAAAGCCAGCCAAGCGCCGTCACAGACCCCTGGGGGTGAGGGTGACGGTGTGCCTGCACGGACCACGGAGCCGGTATTGGGGACCGGTTCCGACTCCTTTCCTCTGCCTGCTCGTCAGGTAGAGAGGCCGCTAAGGTCCGAGGGATGCCGGGCTAGCGGGTTGTCCGTGCGGAAGTCGTTCAGCCCCGCAGGAGCGGGTGCTGACGAGTACCTGTCAGCCACTTCGTTGAGGTGTGACCTACTGGCAGAAGCCCCAGCGACTCATCAGGGCCTGGGGAAGTCGACCTGTTGTCCGTGTGTAGCGGCAGCGGTCGCATGGCTAGGATGGAGCTAATGGTGGAGCAACTATATCAGCAGGACCTGGATCGGCAAGAGCAGGAGTAGGAGTCTCAGCGGTCTGGGAGTCGGATCATGACCGCCACCTTCAATGCAGAAGAGCCCACTGCTCTCGATCCAGAAGAAGGAATTGGAGGTAGTGTCAAAAATCTGAAACCTGTATTCAGGGGTACCGCTGCACTCTACATTGGCAGTAAGTATTAATTTCTTGACGACACACCAGTTCCAAGACCAGGTGCTTTCAGAAACCATGGAGAAGTACAAGGATCCTGGAAATTGTGTTCCCCGGAACGTCCCGAGGGTCGACTCAGCCATCTGAGGGAACATTAGTTCCAATGCGAGGGCACAAGAGATGAAGAGGCAGGAAATTCTGAAGCTATTGGCGTCGGGCATCACGGTGCTCATTAGGACCCTCGATGGGACAGGTGCATCCGCAGAGCAGCAGGATGCTCTAGCCCTCCTGTGTAGCCCACTTCGGGAAACTGTTTTAGTCAGAGCTCCATCCGGCCCGACATTAACCCTGAATTCGCTGGGTTGGGTCCTACCTCCACCACACCACCAAGACAGCTGTTTGGGGAGGACCTGCCCAAGCAGGTCAATGACGAGGCCATCAAGAACACATTTGCACCAGCTCCCCAACAGCAGAAGCCTTGTTAGGGCAGAGCCAGCATAGACTACCTCACCACACACCAGCTGCAGGAACAAGGATTTACCGAGGCGATTGAGCAGCACCCAGCAAAGACGGAATACTAGAAACCAGAACGTCAGGCCCGCCGGTAACCATGGAGGTAAGGGGGCCTGGTTCTCTTGGAAGTGCTGCATGCATAACCTCACAAGTAGGGGGGAGGTACATACATTCTGGGGCTCTGTTTGTCACTATCCAGGGAACAGAGCTATAGACATAATAGATGCATGTAACAGCCTTGCTTGCGCCAGGGAACTGACTTTCGACATGCTGCTAAGCTATGGGTAAATTGGAGCTACATTCCAGCCACATAATTGGGTCGTTACGCTATCAAAGCTTGGGTGAATAAGCAAAATCTCGGCAGGTATAGCGAATGCTGGACAATTACGAGCTTATGCAACTGCCAATCACAGCATAATTGAGGTACAATGGTGGATTAGCAATGATTGTGATTGTTAAATCCCATCATTACATCAAACCTAGTAGTCGCGTTACAAACCGACGCAAGCACCAAGGGCTGGGGAACTACTGACACCATTTCAGTTGGGGCAGCAAATGGGATTGCATGATTCTACTTTCTTCAATCACTAGGTATAAACTGTTAGATATGCTTGGAGCATGTCACGGGCTGCGCATTAATGCACTAATCTGCAGCATACGTATGTTCGTCTTCCAAAATAATACCACTGAGTTGGCATATTAAACCTTATGGGTGGTGTCAAGTTAATATCTTGGGATGAATTGGAAACATTAATTTGGCTCTGGTGGATTGAAAGAATTGGGTTCAGCTATGTACCTTCTGGATCAGCTCAATATAGTGGCGGACACCAGGTCACAAGTATTAATAACGACATCAAGTAGATTGAACCTCCAAATATCTGCTAAAATTATAGCCTAATATGGAATACCAGATTTCGACCTCTTTGCGTCCAGGTTCAGCCATTGGATACCAACATATGTCTTGAGAACTAGATCCTGGGGCAGTGGCGATGGACGCGTTTTCACTACATTGGGGAGAAATGCGGGGTTTCTATGCTTTCTCCATTCTGCTTCATCAGACAGGTGCTGCAGGATACGCAACCAGGCTCTGCAACATAAAGGACGATGGATGTCAAACAGCATCGTGCAGAGACAGTCCAGTAGGAAGCAGTACCTCGCCTACATAAGGATATGGGAGGTTTCTGTAGTCGGACCTAGACCATCTACATATCTGCTATACTCTCCAAGCTGCTGGTATACTCATGGGTCATCATTAGGATGTGTCCCTCAGTTACAGTGCCAGGAGTGCATTGTCGTCCTATCGCTAGATTGGACTGCGATGAGGTAGTGTTGACCTTCCTCAGGAGCTGGTCGCCCATGATGCAGATGGTCTTGCTCACCTTCAAAGTGGTTATGGTAATGGCACTGAACACAGCTCAACAGGTCCTGACTTTACAGGAATTAAACCTGGATAGAATGACCGGACCATAATAAGGTAACTTCTTTATAGAAGAATTACTTACACTACACAGACCTGGGACTACACGTCTGCAAATGGGCATCAGATGTATGGAGACGGGTCTGTTTCAGCCATGGAAACCCACGTCACAGGGTGATTGTGCAGACTATCTCCAGATGACACGAGGTGGTATTCGGTGCAGCAGGTAAGACACTAATATTTTAAATGTCATTCTATCAGGGCTGCATCCACATCAGTGGCAAGGACTATGGCGGTGTTCATGGATTTTGGCCTCGCAATAGCGAGCTGGGCCAGTGAATCTACACTTCAGCGGGTTTATAACTGATTTATAACCGCTCCCGCAACGTTGGCGGATTCAGTTTTAAGTGCTGTTCTCTAAACGTTTGTCCCCGAGTTCAGGGGGTTATTGTTGTATTAACAAATGTTATTATTTTTCAGCTTGTTCAAGTCTGAAATACGTTAACATACTTCCTCCATCAGAATTACGGCAGTGTGTGAGCATGGGCGTGGTCCAGGGCATGTAATCACAGAGCTTTGAAATCTTCACGAAGTCACTCACGTGACTCCGAAGTAAAATAGTAAGATTAAACAAGAACTTACCAGTTTGAAGTTTGATCTTTATTTTATGAGGAGTTGCGATGAGGGATTTCGTGCCCTCCGCTCCCAACCCTCTATTAAATATTCAACTGGTATGGTCAAGTTTTAATCTTACTATCTTCGGTTTGTGATCTGTGATTCCACACCGCTGCTTTGAAGAATGTCGCGCATGCGTGCCTGGCGGGGTCTTCACGAAATCCCTCATCGCAACTCCTCATAAAATAAAGATCAAACTTCAAACTGGTAAGTTCTTGTTTAATCTTACTATTATACATGAGTTTGACTTGATTGTATTTATGTATAGTCTCTCTGATATGTTTGGATTGCAGGCAAAACAAAGCTTTTCACTGTTCCTCGGTGCATGGGACAATAAGAGATCTAAAGGTAAACCTAAAGTGGCTGCCTGACCCACAGAGCTCCTCTGGTACTTTACACACGCTGCAGGCTTGAGCAAGAAAAGTGTCTCTTGTGTCTCCAGTTTGTTACGAGGCTTTCTCGCGCTCCAATGAATTATCGACAAGAACAGGCAACTCCTTGCATTCTGAGAACATTTGCCGCTGTTCAAAGGTCATTGGTGTAGTAGTCGCTCTTGTCAAAAGGGCACGTTGTTTCTGAGCGATTTCCTGCTGTTCTGTGGCCTCAGAGGACCACGGGCTGCTGTGGATCCAGTTCACCTCTCCTCATCTTTCCTCTCTTCCTTTAGTTTAGTGTACAGACACACTGCGTGGATACAGGCCCTTTGGCCCACCAAATCCACGCCAACCAGCGATCACCCGTACACTAGTTCTATCCTACACACCAGGGACAATTTACAGAGGGCAATTTACCTACAAACCAGCAGGTCTTTGGGATGTGGGAGGAAACCGGAGCACCCAGAGAAAACCCACGTGGTCACATGGAGTAGTTATACACTCCACACAGACACCACCCGTGGTCAGGATCAAACCTGTGTCTCTGGTGCTGTGAGGCAGCAACTCTGCCACTGTGACACTGTGACATCCAAGAAGTAGGGTTGGAAGGTGTGCACGCAGGTTGGTGATCTCTTGGCTACCGTCTGAACTAGCCCACCATCTCTCCCAGGGACTCTTGTGAAACCCATCTTGTAAAGCCCATCAGTTCCATTTCCCTGCTGGAGACTGAAGTACAAACACATCGGAAAGGAGAGCAGGACGAAGGCCGTGGATCCTTAATCTGTTCCATCATACAAGCACATGATTGATACAATCAGGGGCGGCCCAGTGATGCAGCTGTAGAGCTGCTGCCTCGAAGCGCCAGAGAGCGCCAGGTTCGATCCTGACCACAGGTGTCGTCTGCACGGAGTTTGCACATTCTCTTTCGACCTTCGACTTCAGATTTTAGCGAGATACCGCTCAGAAACAGGCCCTTTAGCTGTCCGAGTCCACGCCAACTAGCGCTAACCTCCACACCAGGGACAATTTACAAATTTACCGAAGCCAATTAAGCCACATCCCCGCTTGTCTTTGGAATGTGGGGGGAAACCGGAGCTCGCGGAGAAAATACACGCCGTCACGGTAAGAACGTACAAATTCCATACAGACAGCGCCTCTGGCCCTGGAAGGCAACAACTCTGCTGCAGGATGACAGCTGGAAAGAATCGTGTCAACAAGGCATTGGAAATGTGGTAACTTTGCACTTGGGTATTTGTGCTCATATATAGTAAGAGTTTTAGTGAATTGTACGCAAAAAAGAAATGTCACTATATCGGGGTACATAGAGTCATACAGCACAGAAATGCCCCACCTATGTCCACGATGACCAAGATCCCCCATCTAAACTAGTCCCATTTAGTTTGCTTTAGTTTAGTTTAGTGGATTCATTGTCACACGCACTGAGGTACAGCAAAAAGCTTTTTGTTGCGTATCCAGTCAGTGGAAAGACGATGCAAGATGACAAAATCAAGCTGTCCACAGTGTACAGATGCAGGAAAAAGGGAATAACGTTTAGTAAAGTCAGAGTAAAGATAGTCTGAGGTCTCCAATGAGGTAGTTAGTAGCTCAGAATCCACTCTAGTTGCTGAAAGGATGGTTTAGTTGCCTGATAACAGCCGAGATGTTTTCACACTTTTATACCACTTGCCTGATGGGAGAGGGGAGAAAGGGAGTGAGACTGGTCCTTGATTATGCTGCTGGCCTTGCCAAGGAAGCATGAAGTGCAGATGGACACGTGGATGAAGGTGATGAGAATGGGATGCAACACGCCATTGGTAGCCAAACTGTTGGTTCTGTACAGATATTGTCCAACCTCCTTGCTACTGTCCCTTAGCCATTTATTAAAGAGCGAGGATACCAGGAATATGGTAACAAAGATAATGGAATCAACCTCAAAATGAGCTGATGATAAATAATAGGTTGAAATATGTGTAGGTTATAAATACTGCTACATTACTATGGAAACCAGAGAGCAAGGGATAGATAACTCATATAGGAGGTTGGATCTGAAACAACAATCAAACGGAAACCTGTGGTCCCAGAATATATTTAATATTTTGCATGGGTTTAACAATTATATATATTTTGGTTCTTTTATTACTTATTATCAAAAAATAAACTCAAAGTTCTTGTTAATGTTGTTCAATATTAAATAAAACATAAATGTATATTCTCAGTTATCTCTCGCTCACATGTACAATTAGTTTCATTTCTTGAAATCAATGTTGGACAGCATTTGTTCACCCATTGCCATGGTCTTGTCTCCATGATTACACTGGGGAAGAGAGCTCCACATCACCGTCACCTCTCGGTCCCACTCATCCCACGCTCTCCAGTTCAGTAACGCATGCGTTGGTGGGAGCAAAAGTATTCCTGCTGATAGTCTTTCCAATGGATCCTCCTTTGCTCTAGAGAATGTGGTCCCAGTGTTTCGAGTCAAGTGTGTTTAATTGTCCTATGGACCGACACCGGAACAATGAAATTCATACTTGCAGCAGCATAACCAGTCTATCAACACAGTGCTCATGGACCAGTCATAGAACCATCCTATCACCAACTAGAGAGCAGTCCTGACTTCCCATCCACCTCACTGGAGATCCTCAGACTATCTTTAAACAGACACACTTCGTGGATACAGACTTTATCCTGCACCAAACGTTATTCCCTTTATCCTGTATCTGTACACTGTGACGGCTTGATTGTAATTGTGTATAGTCTTTTTGCTGACTGGATAGCGGTCAACAAAAAAGCTTTTTGCTGTACATGTGACAATATTAAACTTAACTAAATTAAACTGAACTAACCTAAGCTAAACTAAACTAATAACATAAACAAAAAAGCTCAATAAAGTTTAAAAAGCAATATTTTAGTGCAAAAAAGCCATAGTTCATAGTTCATGGTTTAGTTTGGAGTTGGCCGTGTTCAAGAGCCTGATGGTTGTAGGGGAGAAGCTGTTCCTGAACCTGGACGTTACAGTCTTCAGGCTCCTGTACCTTCTTCCCAATGGCAGGGATGAAATGAGTGTGTGGCCAGTGTGGTGATGGTCCCTGATGATGCTGGCTGCCTTTTCGAGGTAGCAACTCCTATAGCTCGCTTCGATGGTGGGGAGTTCGAGACCCGTGATGGACCGGGCAGTGATGACCACTTTTTGTAACCTCCTTTGTTCCTGTGTGTTTGAGTTGCTGAAGCAGGCTGTGATGCAACCAGTCAGCATGCTCTCCACATATGCTGTGAAAAATGCTGTGCGTGATATCAACCGAACCATCTTTCCAACAACTAAAGAGCCTCTTGAACTACTTTCTACCTCATTGGACACCCTCGGACTACATTTAATTGGATTGTACTGGCTTTATCTTACACTAAACTTTATTCATGTTATTCCTTTTATCATGTCTTTGTACACTGTGGTTGGCTAGATTCTAATCACGTATAGTCTTTCCGCTGACTGGTTAGCACACAACGAAAGCTGTGCCTTGGTACACATGACAATAATCTAAACTAAGCTAAACTAAACAGCAAAAAAATCCAACTTTTCCAGCTTTCTCCACACTATTACTATCAGGCTGAAGAAGGGTCCTGACCCGAAATGTCACCTGTCCATTCCCTCCACTGATGCTGCCTGAATCGCTGAGTTACTCCAGCATTCGGTATCTGCATTCAGGCTCTGATGTGCTGTCATAGTGATTCACTCTTGTCATCACATTGTCTCTTACAAGGGCATTCACACCGCCTCACTCATACATGAGAACACACACACTGGTTCCTAAGCTCACTGGATCCGATGCATAGACAGAAACCAAAGACAAAGAGCATCTGGCAAGTTGGTTATTCCTTCAGCACTTTGATAAAGCCTCTCTCAAGCACCTTTGATCCCCAAATGTTATTGTGGATCCACAGATGAATAGGAAACCTTGAATTTTTATGATACCAATGCTGGGAATGTTAATGACGTTCCCTGCTCGGGGTTGAAGACGCTTTATCCTTTCATGCTTATTACTTTGCTCAGAAATTAAATAATCATACGAGGACTGTAATATAATAGAGATAATTAATTCTCTCATTAGGTGCTCTTAATCTGACTTACCAGGTTAAGTTGCACACTTGGTGGGTGAGGTGATGATTGAGGGTTTTAGTGAGTGATCTCCTCTTGACATTGCCACAAGGAACTGCAGATGCTGATAAAAAAATAAACACACAACGTGGTGGAGTAACTCAGCGGGTCAGACAGCATCTCTGGAGAAGATGCATAGGTGATGTGGAAACAAGGAGCTGCAGGTGCTGGATTACTAAATAAGACCCAGTGTGCTGGAGTAACTCAGCGGTTCAGGCAACATCTCTGCAGAACATGGATAGGTGCTGTTTTGGGATGGCACCCTTCTTCAGACTCCAAAAGGAGAGACGCAAAGACAGAGAAACTCACACTGAAGAAGCGTCCAAACCCATGGTCATAAATATGATAGGACAGGTTTAGATGGATATAGGCCAAATGCAGGTAGGCGGGACTAGTGCAGATGGGGCTGGTTTGTCAGCATGGGCAAGTCGGGCCGAAGGCCTGTTTCCAGACTGTACGACTTTATGACCAAAACGTCACCTATCCCCGTTCTCCAGAGATGCCGCTTGACTCATTGAGTTACTCCAGCACTTTGTGTGGCCTCTTGATGTTGGAACACTCGGCGTGCCAAGGTTCTGACCCCGTCTCTCCGCCACCCCAACCCCCACCACTGCAGCACTGGGCTACATGGATAGAAGGTCCATTAGGACAATGGCCCATGGGTAGAGGCATGGACTCTGACATCCCAATAGTTTGCAGTCACAACAAGCACAGTCATAAGGTCATAAGGGATGGGAGTAGAATTAGGCCATTCGGCCCATCAACTCTACTCCGCCATTCAATCATGGCTGATCTATCTCTCCCTCTCACCCCCATTCTCATGCCTTCTCCCCATAACCTCTGACACTCGTACTAATCAAGAATCTATCTAACTCTGCCTTAAAAATGTCCACTGACTTGACCTCCAAAGACTTCTGTGGCAAAGAATTCCACAGATTCATCACCCTCTGACTATAGATATTTCTCTTCATCTCTCTCCTATAAGAATAATTCTGAGGCTATAACCTCTAGTCCCACACTCTCCCACTAGTGGAAACATCCTCTCTACATCCACTCTATACAAGCTTTTCACTATTCTGTATGTTTCAATAAGGTCCCCCCTCATTGTTCTAAACTCCATCAGTCCTCATCCAAAGATGAGCCTGATGCAGTACTGACAGGTCGAGACTCTTAAAGGCACAGGAATATGCAGGGAATGGAGGGATACGGAGCATGCACAGGCCGGGGAGATTGGCGTATCCTGACGACGGGTATTCCTGACTATAGATGTTCAGCATGGTAATGCATGGAATGATAATCCTGACTACGGGTGCTGTCTGTACGTTCTCCCAGTGACCGTGTGGGTTTTCCCCGGGTGCTTTGGTTTCCTCCCAAATCCCAAAGATGTACAGGTTTGTAGATTAATTGGCTTCGCTAAAGATGGTAAATAGTCCCTGGTGTGTAGGATAGCTAGTGTACAGGGTGATCTCTGGTCAATGTGGACTCGTTGGGCCGAAGGGCCAGTTTCCACGCTGTATCTCTAAACTAAACTAATCTTGGCATCATGGTCAGCATGGACTTAGTTGGCTGAAGGGCCTGTTTCTGTGCTGTACTGCTCCATCAGCAAAATACAAAGCGCTGGAGTAATTCAGCGAGTCAGAAGGGAATGGATAGGCAATGTTTCAGGTCAGGACCCTTCTTCAGACTGGTCAAGATTCCAGCATCTGCAGTTCCTTGAGACTACACTGTACTGTTCTACGTTCTATGGAAAGAATTGTTTGAAAAGTAGATCAAAATATCCACATCTCTTCATCAGAACATAATCAGACTAAAATAGCCATTAAGTGTAGACCAGGCAACTGCATTATTTGCAAGATGTTCTCTGCTGTTTCTTGCTTAAGGACAATAACAAAAGCAGGGCTATAACACAGTGTATTTTATTGAAGGCTGTAACACTGTGCTGTACTGTGCTGTAAACAGTATTGTTTGCAAGTTTTTCTGTGCTGCCTCGTGCAAAAGAAAAACAGACATAAAGCTATAAATACAGCATTCTTTATTGAAGGCAATAACTCTCAGCTGGACTGTTGTCTGGTTTTATAACAAATCACTGGCGTATCTTAAAGTAAACTTTGCACTTCTACGCATCACCATGTGGCACATCACCACAGAGTCATGGATTCATACAGCACGGAAACTGGCCCTTCGACCTAACTTGCCACGCCGACCAACTTGCCGCATCCACATTAGTCCCATCTGCCTGTGCTTGGCCTATATGTCCTCTCCATGCACCTATCCAGATGTCTCTTGAACGTTATGATAGCACCTGCCTCAACTACCTCCTCCGGTAGCTCATTTTTCACGAACTCGGGAAAACGCGGTAAGTCGTGAAATGTTTTCAACATTTATGAAAAATGTCCAAGACTTTCCCGAGTACGTGCTGTAGTTACCGCGTTTCCAGAGTACCTGCCGTTCGCATTACGAGCCGCTACGGGACATCCACGAGGTCCTACGTACCCTCTACGTACATTCTACGTACTTACCACCAGTTTGATTTTTTTTTAAACTCGGGAGAGCTCTTGAGTGAACTCGCATTTTGGGACATGGCCTTTAGAGGGATATGGACCAAATGCAGGCAGATGGGACCAGTGTAGATGGGGTATGTTGGCCGGCGTGGGCAAGTTGGGCTGAAGGGCCTGTTTGCACACTGTATGACTCTCTGACCTTATGACTCTAAAACAATTTCAGGTTTGATGTAGACACAAAATACTGGAGTAAATCAGCGGGACAGGCAGCATCACTGGAGTGAAGGAATGGGTGAAGTTTTAGGTCAAGACCCTTCTTCCGTCTTTCTTTGGTATAACCAGCATCTACAGTTTCTTCCTAAACGTCAAGTCTGATAAAGTCAGCTCACCGCCATCTTGGGGATCATGACAGAAGCCTCCTCGTGGCGATCCCCGGAAACCACGACACGATGCACTCTGTAACGCGTCAGGCGCCCAATTCTGTCAACATGTTAGAAGACGACCAAAGCCGACAGCGAGCTATGAGTCGTCTGACACACGAACGAACGAATCGCCATCTAGAGGTCTGTTGGGTATAGGTCTCATCAGTAACAACCAGAGACCACAAGATAATTAAATAAATAGAATAGAATAGAATGCCTTTTATTGTCATTTAAACAGCTTGGTTTGAACAAAATTGCATTTTCTACATTCTTACATTTAAAAAAAAACCCACAAGACCCACACTTAACACAGTTTACATAAACATCCATCACAGTGAATCTCCAACACCTCCTCACAGTGATGGAAGGCAAAGTCTTATCTCTTCCCTTTGTCCTTCTCCTGCGGTCCATCAGTCCAACTGCAGCGTCGAGGTGAACTGGGGCTGCCGATGTTAAAGCCGCCGGCGGGCGATGGTAAGTCCTGTGACCATTTAAGCCACGCTGGTCGATGTTAGGCCACGGCTCCGTGTCCTTTAAACCCTGCAATTCCAGCGGGAGAAGTTGCCATTACGGGAGCTCCGAAAAGCGGTCTCCCACCAGGGACCTGCGAGCTCCCGATGTTCCTGGCCACCGGGCCTGTGGCTGGAGCCTCCGAAGCTCCGAGGTCGGGTTGCAGCTGCGCGCCACCACAGCTCCTCCCGCTCCGAAGACGGCCAGCTCCGCGATGGCAGGTCCGCAGGCTCCGCGACTGGAGCCCTCAGGTTGGTCCCGGCCGGAGACCACCGCTGGGTCCACGATGTTAGGCCCAACGACATCGGGGACCCGACAGGGAAAATGCCGGGACCCTGAACGGGGAAGAGAACGTTCCCCACTCCTCACATATGCACAGCTAAAGAAAAATAATAAAAACTAGACTCAAGACATACATTTAACATGACAAAAAAAAACACAGACGGACTGTAGTCGAGCCATTGCCAATAGGTGCCGCCACAGCACACCACACCACACCACAAATGACAGTGATAGAGAGAAAGATTTTGTGTAGGGACGGGGCTTCAAGTAAATATACTGTGTGTCAGATGGTTTGTAGCACTTCGATTGGATTGACATTTGATAAAGGAAGTCAACTTCCGTCGCCATGGATACCACCGAGCAAAGCACCTCACCTTCTCACCCTTTGCAGCAAGACCGTTAGCGATTCAGCTTGAAAAACCTTGAGAATCTCATCAGCATCAATGCATTCCAGAGTTAAGACTATGTTTTCTTCACGTTCTGCATGTCCCCAGAAACTGAGTGAGGCTGAGGCAGCAAACCCAGTTATTACGACTTTAAACTTTACTTTCGGGATGCAATGTGGAAACAGGCCCTCAGTCACCGTGCAGGCCAGGGATCACCCTGTACACTGGCACTATCCTACACGCTTGTCTTCTTCTTTTGTGTGGTGTGCACAGCCTAAAGTTGTAGGACAACTTGTTCTATTTGATCTTCTGTTTGTGCATGTCGAATTGATTGCATTAGTCGAAACAGGGCGGACCACGTGAAGGTTGCAATCTTCCACCCCATCCTACTCGCTGGACACAATGTACAATTTTACCAAAGCCAATTGACCTTCAAAACTGTGCGTCTTTGGATTGTGGGAGGAAACTGGAGCACTCGGAGAAAACCCACGCAGTCACGGGGAGAATGTACAAACTTAGTACGGATAGCACCCGTAGTCAGGATTGAACCTGGGTCTCTGGCACTTGAAGGCAGCAGTTCGACCATTGCACTACTGTGCCCAGAGATGATGTGCATTCTCTGGGCACGCGAAAGAGGAATTGAGACCAGCATAGATCAGCTTAATTATAATTAACAGTGGGGTAGGTTTGAGGGGCCGAGTGGCCTACCTCTTCTTGATGCTTGCGGTCATGAGATTGAGAGGTGCCGTTTTTAGTATAGTTTAGTTTAGATTAGAGATACAGTGCAAAAAGAGGCTCTTCGGCCCACTGAGCCTGCACCGACCAGCGATCCCCGCACATTAAGGATGTCAACAAAATAGAGAGAGTACAGAGGAGATTTACTAGAATGTTGCCTGGGTTCCAGCAACTAAGTTACAGAGAAAGGTTGAAAAAGTTAGGTCTTTAGTCTTTGGAGCACAGAAGGTTAAGGGGGGACTTGATTGAGGTCTTTAAAATGATGAAAGGGATAGACAGAGTTGACATGGATAAGCTTTTCCCATTGAGGGTAGGAAAGATTCAAACAAGAGGGCATGACATGAGAATTAAGGGACAGAAGTTTAGGGGTAGCATGAGGGGGAACTTCTTTACTCAGAGAGTGGTGGGTGTGTGGAATGATCTTCCTGCAGAAGTGGTGGAGGCAGGATCGATTTTAACATTTAAAAGTAAAGTGGATAGGTATATGGACGGGAAGGGAATGGAGGGGTATGGTCTGAGTGCAGGTAGATGGGACTAGGGGAAAATAAATGGTCGGCACGGACTGGAAGGGCCGAGAAGGCCTGTTTCCGTGCTGTAATTGTTATATGGTCATATGGTTATTAACATCATCCGACACACACTAGGGACAATTTATATTTATCGAAAGCCAATTAACCTACAAACCTGCACGTCTTTAGAGTGTGGGAGGAAACCGCAGTTCTCGGAAAAATCCCACGTGGTCACCGGAAGAACGTACAAATTCCCTACAGACAGCCTCCGTAGTCAGGATCGAACCCGGATCTCTGTCGCAGTAAGCTCTGTGAGGCAGCAATTCTACTGCTGCACCACCGTGCCACCATGTTGGACTAGCTTGAGTGAGAAACTGCAGCCAATGTGCAACAGTGGTGCAAAAAACACATGCGTATCAAGTCAAGTCAGATTGAGTGGGAATTATTGTCATATGCACAAGTACGGTGAGATACAGATACAAACACAGATTGGGCGGCTCACAATTAGAAACCAGGTCCATGGTAGTGCAAGAGGTATAGTGTTCCATTGCTGAAGTAGGATTAAGATTCAGTTCAGTTTAGTTTAGAGATCCAGTGGGGTGGAAGATTGCAACCTTCACGTGGTCCGCCCTGTTTCGACTAATGCAATCAACTCGACGTGCAAAAACGGAAGATCAAATAGAACAAGTTGTCCTACAACTTTAGGCTGTGCATGCCACACGAAAGAAGAAGAAGAGATCCAGCATGGAATCAGGTCCTTCGACCCACCAGCGATCACCCATACACTAGTTCTATCGTACATGAGGGACAATTTACAGAAAGCAATTATCCTACAAACCCAGGATACCCGTAGGAAACCCAAGCGGTCACAGGGAGAATGTTAAACCTCCATACATAGACTGCACCCGAGGTCAGGTCTCTGGCGCTGTGAGGCAGCAGCTTTACTGCTGCGCCACCATGCCGCCCACGTTGTGTAGGTCAGTCACAGAACGTGATGGTTGTCGGAACGTACAGTGGTTTGCAAAAGTATTCATACCCCTTGAACTTTTCCACATTTTATCACGCTACAACCACAAATGTAAATGTATTTTATTGGGATTTTATGTGATCGACCAACACAAAGTGGTGCATAATTGTGAAGTGGAAGGAAAATGATACATGGTTTCCAAATTTTATTACAAATAAAAAACTGAAAAGTGTGGCGTGCAAAAGTATTCAGCCCCCCTGAGTCAATACTTTGTAGAACCACCTTTCGCTGCAATTACAGCTGCAAGTTTTTTGGGGTATGTCTCTAGCAGCTTTGCACATCTAGAGACTGAAATTTTTGCACATTCTTCTTTGCAAAATAGTTCAAGCTTAGTCAGATTGGAAGGAGAGCGCCTGTGAACAGCAATTTTACTTCGGAGTCACGTGAGTGACTACGTGAAGAAGACCCCGCCTGGCGCTGGAACGGCATTACGTCGACGCTATCGGCAGAGGAAGAGCTGCAGAGCGCAGCTCCAGCAGCGGTAAGGAAACGGCCCGCAGGTAAGTAAAATTATTTTACTTCCAGGGCGTTTTTCTTAAAACTCCGTAGGCTGGTAGGAAACCAGCAGGAGTTTAAATAAAAATAAAAATAAAATGTTTTAAAAAGAAAATCGCGGGTAAAACGTGCGTCCCGGGGTGTAAAAAGTCGGGACAGCAGACTATTGCGGAGCCGGTTCCGATACCGGTGGCCGATTGAAATACCCGTTAGGGAGCCTTTAGTTGCTCCACAAACAACACTTGAAAACCCAGTGCCTAAAAGTAAAAAGAGGCTTGAAAGGCCTGAGGTTTCTAAAAGATCCTGTAAGGTAAGCCTAAAATTGGCTAAGTATGGATCTAATGGAGGAAATTCTCCAAATTATATCAACCAAGGGTCTAAGTACCCAGAATATTCCCAGGCAGCCCCTGAGGGGGTTCCATATCGTGAATATGGTGCCAATTCGAATTGGGAATTTGAAACCCCAGTGCCTGGGTATGGACTGGAGGAAGTCTCCTTGAACGAGTTTCAGGAGTACCAGGGCTGTATGTGACAGATCCTGAAAGTGGTGTTGTGGTCAGAAGTACCCACCACAATGCAAATCCAGGTGTGTCTGAAGGGCACAAAGTTACTATACCTGGTGGAGGCGGTGAGGCCATGGAAGGAACCTGGCGGCCAATGTTAATTATATGGTCTCTCACCTGCCTCAAGAAGCTGTTATGGTTGAAACAGCAGATTTGCATTTAAACATGTGCTCGCTTCGGCAGCACATATACTAAAATTGGAATTATACAGAATTTAATGCATGAAGCATTCTAAAACACCTTTAAGAAGGTACCTGGTAAATCCGGGTTTTGGGCGCCAATGTCAGCAATTATGCGGGCGCAGGAATTACGATTAAAAGAATCCTCAAACTAATTGGCATCACTGTCTTTTAAGACAAGCTGGGAAGTTGTGGAATGACTAAAGTTCAGAATGAAACAAAATATGTTAAGGTTTATTCTGCAAACTTATTTGAGTTAAATTATATAAATAAAAGATTGCCATTCGGCCTCTTTTACATCCAAAGATTTACAGGACAAGCAATGTTCAAACTCCTGGTTATTGATTCGGAGAAAATCTGTTTAAGCAAATTAAGTATGGATGAAGGGGAAGAAACTGTTGGTCTTATGAAACCCTTTAGTTGGCCAGTAGGCTGGTCATATGGAAAAGGGATTTGATTTGAGCCGAGGCAGGAGTATGATAAGGAAGAATTTCCAGCCAGCAAATCGTTTCTCGGCTTTTTGGCTAAGATTAAGCATGGTATCTGTTCTTATCAGTTTAAATCTGATACGTCCCTTATCTAGGGACCATATATTAATAAAATAACGAATGTACACCCACATTTTGGGTAAGGAGGTAATTTCGTCAAACAGTTGGGGAGGTACAAAACTTAATCCTATTTAAGAAGGATGTTTGGATGAACCTCAGATTGGTGGTAGACTCCAAATGTTGATAATGAAGAGGTATGGATCCATTGGGACACAATAACCTGATCATTCTTCATGTTATAGTCTTGGAATAATTCAAATTGACAAAGACGTGGGAATTTGTGTGAGGAAGGAGGTATTGAGAAACAGGAAAGGATCCACAACAATTGTATCAAATATTTTCCCCAGGCCATAGAAGATGGGGTTGTACAATCATGTTAGATCTCACACAATTAAATATATTGTCCAGTAAAAAAAAAAAAAAAAAAAAAAAAAATTTAAATGGACACATTCAACACTGCTATACAGCAGGTATCAACTGGTGGTTATGGCTGCAATAAATTGAAGAGATGCATTTTTCGGTCCCAATTCACCATAATTTCATAGGTAATTAAAGTTATGGATGAGACAGTTTGTGGTACTACAAGCTTTGCCTTTAAGGATTAAGCCAGCATTTGCACTGCCTTAGGCACAAAAGTACATCGTTATGGCTTATCTAGATGACATTTAATTGTCAATGCTAATCAGGAGCCAGGTGGAAAATTAGTCTCAGTAACTACAAGTTGTTTGAGAAGTTGGGTTCCTGATCCATCCAACAAATCTAAGATACAGCAATCCCAAACCATTGAATATCTGAGGTTTGAGATTAACTCAGTTACCAGGTTGGTAACTTTACCAATGGATAAGTGTTGGATTTGACAAATGTGTGTCAAGACTTGATTTACGAACCTTATCCCTCCATCCGAGAGGTTGCCAAAATTATTGGTAAATTGGCAGCAGCATTTCCAGACAGTAGAGTTTGGTCGTCTACATTACCAAAATCTTCAAAGGGCAAAAACTCAAGCGCTTATTCAGCGAGCAAGCCATTTGATAGGCCAATGCAATTGCCTAAGGAAGTTTTATCAGAATTACATTGATGGATTGAGAATGTTCCATAAGCTGCTTAGAACTTTTAGTTCATCAGCCAGTAGTGTTTTGCAAAATGACGAAGTTCTCTTGGATGGGGGGGGGGGGGGGTTCGGATAATGAGACCAGCTGTAGAGGCAGATGGGCTGTCCAAGAGGATTTATTGTTCCAAACATGGTATTAATTATTTGGAGCTCCTGGTAGCATTTTATGTATTAAAAGCTTATTGCCCTTCATTAAAGGATTTGCATGTCCAAGTACAAATAGATTATACCACAGCTGTGGCATATATTAATCACATGGGTGGTGTTAGATCAATATCATGTGATCATCTGGTAAACCAGATGTGCCAATGGTGTATGGCAAAAAATATTTGGCTTTCAGCTATTTATCTCTCGGGGAGAGACAATGTTGTGACAGATAAAGATCACAAATATTTGAAGACAATACAGAATGGATGTTAATCCACAAAATTTCAAAATATTGTCAGTCGCTATGGAGTGCCGGACATTGATCTGTTTGCATCTAGATTGAATCACCAATTGCCCAAATACGGGTCTTGGGGAACACGATCCAGCGGCAGTAGCGGTCGATGTTTTCTCGCTACACTGGGGAATTTGTTCTTTTATGTTTTCCCCCATTCTGTCTCATTGGGCAATGTCTCAATAAAAAGCGCAAGACGCTGTCGAATGCAATTTTTTGGTGGTGTCAGATTGGCCCACGCAGTCATGATTCCCATTGATGCTAATATGATTATTGAACCATGTATGACAATTCCCAGTTGCGACAATCTGTTGACACAACCAGTAACAAAAGGAATTCATCCATTGCATGATCATATGTATTTGTTAGTTACACAAAGAGCTGGAGAAACTCAGCGGGTGCAGCAGCATCTAGGGAGTGAAGGAGATGGGCGACGTTTCGGGTCGAGACCCTTCTTCAACACATATGTATTTGTTAATCTGCAGGTTCTGACCAGACCATTGCAAGAGTTGTACTGTCGGACAGGACCATGGATGTTATAGTTGCAGCTTGGAGGAATAGCACTAAAACAATATAAGTCGCATATAAGGAAATGGGAAGTGTACACAGTCAAAGATATCTTATCATACTGCAAACATTTCAAATGTATTACAGTTCCTTGCTGGGTTACACTTGATGAGCATTTGAGTATAGTGCCATTAATTGTGCTCGTAGTGCATTGTCATCCTATTTAGGACAAATTTCAGATCGAGATTCATTGGGTCTCACCCATTAGTATCCCGACTCATGAAAGGAATTTCAATAAAATCATCCTAAGCCCATATATACAGGAATTTGGGATGTTAGCATTGTTCTCACTTTGTTTAAACAATGGACTCCAATTAATTCAATGTCTTTGCAGAAATTAACATTCAAGGTGGTAAAGTTAATGGCATTGGTATCAGCTCAAAGAGAGTACAAGCTTTGCAGTTGTACGGTTGGATTGCATACATGTGACTGCAGATAACATTATGTTTTATGTTTATGACTTGATCAAACAAAGCAGACCAGGAAGAACTGGAATGAAGGTAATGTTTAAAGCATATCCTATTGATGAAACATTGTGTGTGGTTAAGCATTTAACTCAGTACATTGAGGTAACCAAAATCTCAGAGGTTCTGAGAAAGCGTTATTAATAACACACAAAAGCCACATACAAAAGGTTCAGTTCAAACCATTTCTGGATGGTTTGTGTCTAGCAAGAATAGACACTGATGTGTTTAAATCTCACTCCACTAGGGCGGCAGCTACGTCCGTGGCAAAGGTACAGGACGTGCCACTCGATAAAATTTTAGAGGCCGCAGGGTGGTCTAGAGAAGAGATTTTCAAAGTTCTAGAATAAACCTGTTGTCACAGTGCCAGGATTTAGACACACAGTAATGGGTTCTCTTTAAT
Source organism: Raja brachyura (assembly GCA_963514005.1). The sequence goes on along the minus strand of OY740783.1, from coordinate 118,022,242 downwards.
GCTTGCTTTGTTTTATATTATCGATTTATATTATCGATTTATGTTACCATTGACAACATTTATCAATTTATTTTGTAATTTTCCCCTAAGGTAGAGGGGTTATTATTAAAAAGTTGTTCTTTTTATGATTAAAGGACTTATTACATAAATTGTAACAATGTCCTAAAAATACTATTTACTCACTACTGTTTTGACTAAACAGAGAGTCGTATGAAATGAGTTTACGACATGAAAAACACAGAGCTTCAAAATCTTCACGTAGTCACTCACGTGACTCCGAAGTAAAATAGTGAGATTAAACGAGAACTTACCAGTTCGAAGTTTGATCTTTATTTTATGAGGAGTTACGATGAGGGATTACGTGCCCTCCACTCCCAACCCTCATAATGTAAATGATCATCTGGTAGTTCTAGTCTATTTTGAGCCTTACTATTTTACTTCGGCTATTGGTTTCTGTGTTTTTCATGCCGCTGCTTTGAAGTATGCCGTTCCAGCGCCAGGCGGGGTCTTCTTCACGTAATCCCTCATCGTAACTCCTCATAAAATAAAGATCAAACTTCGAACTGGTAAGTTCTCGTTTAATCTCACTATTTTCAAGTCTTGCCAGAGATTCTCAATTGGATTTAGGTCTTCTAACAGGTTTTCTTCCAAGATTGCCCTGTATTTGGCTCCATCCATCTTCCTATCAACTCTGACCAGCTTCCCTGTCCCTATTGAAAAAAAGCATCCCACAGCATGATGCTGCCACCACCATGTTTCACAGTGAGGATGGCGTGTTCAGGGTGATGTGCAGTGTTAGTTTTCCGCCACACATAGCTTTTACATTTAGGCCAAAAACTTCAATTTTGGTCTCATCAGACCAGAGCACCTTCCTCCACATGTTTGCTGTGTCCCCCACATGGCTTGTGGCAAATTGCAAACGGGACTTCTTATGGCTTTGTTTCAACAATGGCTTTCTTCTTGCCACTCTTCCACAAAGACCCGATTTGTGGAGTGCACGACTAATAGTTGTCCTGTGGACAGATTCTTTCACCTGAGTTGTGGATTTCTGCAGCTCCTCCAGAGTTACCAGTGGGCCTCATTGCTGCTTCTCTGATCAATGCTCTCCTTGCCCAGCCTGTCAGTTTAGTTGGACGGCCATGTCTTGGTAGGTTTACAGTTGTGCCATACTCTTTCCATTTTCGGATGATGGATTGAACAGTGCTCCGTGAGATGTTCAAAGCTTGGGATATTTTTTATAACCTAACCCTGATTTAAACTTCTCCACAACTTTATCCCTGACCTGGTTTGTTCCTTGGGCTTCATGATGCTGTTTGTTCACTAATGTTCTCTAACAAACCTCTGAGGCCTTCACAGAACAGCTGTATTTATACTGAGATTAGATTACGCACAAGTGGACTCTATTTACTAATTAGGTGACTTCTGAAGGCAATTAGTTGCACTGGATTTTATTTAGGGGTATCAGAGTAAAGGGGGCTGAATACTTTTGCACGCCACACTTTTCAGTTTTTTATTTGTAAAAAAATGTGAAAACCATGTATCATTTTCCATCCACTTCACAATTATGCACCACTTTGTGTTGGTCTATCACATTAAATCCCCAAAAAATACATTTACGTTTGTGGTTTGTAACGTGACAAAATGTGGAAAAGTTCAAGGGGTATGAATACTTTTGCAAGCCACTGTAGCTGTTCCTGAACCTGGTGGTGCGGGGCTTCAGGCTCCTGTTCCTCCGGCCCGACAGCAGCAGCGAGTAAAAGGCAGGGCAAACTTTAGATTTTATAAGTTCATGGTATAGGAGCAGAATTAGGCCATTCGGCCCATCCTTTAGAGACATAGCATGGAAACAGGCCTTTCGGCCCATCGATTCTACGCCAACCCACGATCTCCCCGTACACTACCACTATCCTACACAAGAGGGACCATTTTTTTGACAACTTACCAAAGGCAATTAACCTACAAACCTGCACGTCTTTGGAGTGTGGGGGGAAACCAGAGCACCCGGTGAGAATGAACAATCTCTGTACAGACAGCACCCGTAGTCACAGAGAGTGGTGGATCTCTGGAACTCTGGAACTCTGGAACCCGTAGTCACAGAGAGTGGTGGGTCTCTGGAACTCTCTGCCACAGAGGGTAGTTGAGGCCTGTTCATTGGCTATATTTAAGAAGGAGTTAGATGTGGCCCTTGTGGCTAAGGGGATCAGAGGGTATGGAGAGAAGGCAGGTACAGGATACTGAGTTGGATGATCAGCAATGATCATATTGAATGGCGGTGCAGGCTCGAAGGGCCGAATGGCCTACTCCTGCACCTAATTTCTATGTTTCTATGTAGTCAGGATCGAACCCTGGTCTCTGGTGCTGAAAGGCAGCAACTCTACTGTTGTGACACCGACTCAGACGTTTTCTCCAGGGAAGCTGCCTGGCCCGGGTTCCTCCAGCACTTTGTTCTTTGTTCCTACCATCAAGCAGGCTGCTTTGTGCTTCTTGAGGCTTGTTCGAGCTGCACTCTGTCAAGTGTCTGTCCAATTCCAAAGGGGATTGATTGATGTTGGAAGGGATTGCTGGAAAAGAGCTCGGCACCGAGATGAACTGGACTGCTGTTTCAAAGAACTACTGCTACCCTTCTATGCTGTGAAATTCAATGATCCCAAGAGCATCTCACCAAGGATAGGTTGTATGTACTACAGGAAGAACGAGAGAAAAAGTAAAAACTGAATATTAGATTTAAATAGTATATAGCTGAACATGTTCTGCACAGGAGAGGAAGTTTGGTCCTAGACTTTTCAGAATATTCCTCTGTTAAAGAGAAATATTTGACTTTCACACCAGGTGGTTGAAGTCTGGAATGTACTGCCTAAGGGCTTTAGACATTAGTGACACACTGTGGAAACAGGCCCTTCGGCCCACCGAGTCCGCGTTGACCAGCAATCACCCATACACTGGTACTACAGTGGCCCCTCAGATTCCTATTAAATCTTTCCCCTCTCACCTTAAACCTATGTCCTTTACAGACATTGGAGAGATACAGTGCGGGAACAGGCCCTTCGGCCCATCGGGTCCGCGCTGACCAGTGATAGCCCCGTTCACTAGCACTATTCTACACACTAGGGACAGCTTTACAATTTTACCGAAGCCAATTGACCGACAAACCTGTACGTCTTTGGAATGTGGGAGGAAACTGGAGCACCCAGTGAAAACCTACTTAGTCACGGAGAGAACGTAAAAACACCCTAGAAACAGCACCTGTACTTGGAATCAATCCTGGTTCTCAGACGCTGTCTCAGGCAGCAACTCTACCGCTGCGCCACTTTGCCAGAGATGGTGGAGGAAGATACTCTTACATTAAGTATGGAGGGGAGTACTTGAATCACCAATGCAAGGAAGGTGATGGACCTAACATGGATAAATGGGATTGGTGCAGAAGGCAATACAGACGGCATGTATCTCTAGTGTCAGAGTGTCATGCAGCATAGAAACAGGCCCTTCCGCCCAACTCACCCACACCGACCAACATGCCCCATCTACACTAGTCCCACCTGCCTGTATTCCTCTAAACCAAAGTTGTGCTCAGGAGATTAGCTTTGGTCTCCTGGTGTACCAGGTTTAATAAATCACCATTATGTGGAACACCAGCTCTGCGTCGCCTTCCCATTCACTCATACATGGCCCTTGCACTTTGTTTTAGCTGCACTTTCTCTGTAGTTGTTACAGTCTATTCTGTACTTGTTTATTTCCTCTTTTACAACACCTGAGAGGCATAGATAGTGTAGACAGCCAGGAATATTTATCCCAGGTATTAAATACTTATTAAATATTAAATATAAAATAGCTTTTAGGTGAGAGGGTCAAAGTTTAAAGGAGATTGGGAGGTTAGTGTTTTACACAGAGATCAAATAAATGTAGCACAACATTTAAGAAGCATTAGGACAGGTACATGGCCAGACCCCTGCCTACCCTATCTATAACTGAGCGGATGTGTTCAGCGAAACAATCGCCCATTCTGCGCTTGGTCTCGCCGATATACAGGAGACCACACCAAGAACAATGGATACAGTAGATGAGGTTGGAGGAGCTGCACGTGAACCTCTGCCTCACCTGAAAGGACTGTCGGGGTTCCTGGACGGAGTCGAGGGGGGAGGTATAGAGACAGGTGTTGCATCTCCTCCGGTTGCAGTGGAAGGTATCTGGGGAGGGGGTGGTTCGGGTGGGAAGGAATTTGTTAACCAGGGAGTTCCGGAGGGAACGGCCTCTGTGGAAAGCAGCAGGGGACAGAGATGGGAAGATGTGACTAGTGACGGGACTTAATTCTTAATACTTAACAACGAAGAATTGAGTTGTGTTACAGCGGGAATTGCGGCTCTTTACCTTTGTTTGACTCTGGATTATTATAGCCGTGACAAATGGGCTATGTAATCGTCTGGCAAAGTAACTGCAGTAAGAAGCGAGCAGTAGTTTTAGCTGCTGCTGAGCACAATAACAGGCGTAGCCGCTCAATTGCACTCTCAGCATCCACTGAGGCTGCTGTAGTCGGCCGGGACATCTCGTCTCCATGCAGTTAAAAGCCGGAATGCCACGCTGGGAGTATCAGCACAATCTTTTTTTCCCCAAAAATTAACTTTATTTGGAATAATAAAAATATATGTACAAACTATGAACAGTGCAAAAAATTCTTCTGACATTCAGAGTATTGAGTATAGAAGTTGGGAGGTCATGTTGCAGCTGTATAAGACATTGGTGAGGCCGCATTTAGAATATTGTGTTCAGTTCTGGACACCATGTTGTAGGAAAGATGTTGCCAAGCTGGAAAGCGTGCAGGGAAGATTTACATGGATGTTGCCAGGACTAGAGGGTCTGAGCTATAGGGAGAGGTTGAGCAGGCTCAGTATTCCCTGGAGCACAGGAGGATGAGAATGATCTTATAGAGTTGTATAAAATCATGGGAAAAATTGATTGGGTAAACGCACAGAGTCTCTTGCCCAGAGGAGGGGAATCAGACGACATAGGTTTAAGGTGAGGGGCGAAAGATTTTATAGGAATCTGAGGGTAACTTTTTCACACAAAGGGTGGTGGGTGTACGGAACTAGCTGCTCCCGGAGGAGGTAGTTGAGGCAGGAACTATCGCAATGTTTAAGAAGCAATTAGACAGGTACATGGATAGGACAGGTTTGGAAGGATATAGGCCAAATGCAGGCAAGTGGAACGATTGTAGATGGAACATTTTGTTCGATGTGGGAAAGTTGGGCCGAAGGGCCTGTTTCCACACTCTATGACTAGTCTCAGCATCTATACATACATTTGTTAGTGTTATTTTTGCTAGTGTTCACAAACTATCCTTATACCAGGCACCCTTGCCACTCATGTGGCCTCCTGGTGTGATATCCCTCTCCTTGTATGAGTGGGATTCCCAGTGAACTTTGCCCCTCAATGTCCAGCAGAGGAAAGACCCTAGAATGTGGCCCTCCCCCACAGAGCCTCGGTGTTGTCTGCACTGAGCTTCAGTGCGTCCCTCAGCACGTACTCCTGCAGCCTGGAGCGGGCCAGTCGGCAACATTCCCTGATGGACATGTCACTGTGTTGGGAGGGCAACATGTTTCTGGCAGCACCGGTAAGCATGACTGTGACCGAGCTCATTTAAAACTGCCCCAGTCTCCGTCTCGCACTCCAGCAGTGAACCGCGCTCTAACTGCATGCCTGGGACTCAGCAGTGGGACTTATCCATGTCGGGACAGCTTCCTTTGCTGGTATCTGGATAATGTAGTGCAGTGGATGATCCACTTGGAAATGGTTTAAGACACGATCATCTTTGTGAGATCCCATGGGCAGTGACAATTATTATTATTATTATGTGAAAAAAGATTAAGAAATAATACAAATTAAATGGTATTAGTGTAAATGGGCAGCAAATGGTTGGTGTAGCCTCAGTGAGCTGAAGGACCTGTTTTCATGCTGTGTCTGTGTCTGTGTCTGTGTCTGTGTCTGTGTCTGTTTCTCTGTCTGTGCCTGTGTCTGTGTCTTTGCCTGTGTCTGTGTCTGGGTCTGTGTCTGTGCCCGTGTCTGTGCCTGTGCCTGTGTCTGGATCTGGGTCTGTGTCTGTGCCTGTGTCTGTGTCTGTGTCTGTGTCTGGGTCTGTTTCTCTGTCTGTGCCTGTGTCTGTGCCTGTGCCTGTGCCTGTGTCTGTGTCTGTGCCTGTGTCTGTGTCTGTATCTGGGTCTGGGTCTGTGCCTGTGTCTGTGTCTGTGTCTGTGTCTGTGTCTGTGCCTGTGTCTGTGTCTGGATCTGGGTCTGTGTCTGGCCTGTGTCTGTGTCTGTATCTGGGTCAGGGTCTGTTTCTGCACCTGTGCCTGTGTCTGTAACTCTGTCTGTGTCTCTATCTGTGTCTATATGTCTGTCTGTGTCAATGCGTCTGTCTGTGTCTCTGTCTATATGATTGTGTCTGCATTTCTGTCTGTGTCTGGGTCTATGTCTGTGTCTGTGTCTAGGTTTGTGTCTGGGCCTGTGTCTGTGTCTGTATCTGGTTCTGTGTCCGTGTCTGTGTCTGTGTTTGGGTTTGTGTCTGTGTCATCACTGCCAAAAGCTGGGTGCTGTACGGTGGCGCAGCGGTCAAGTTGCTGCCTCACAACCCCAGACATCCAAGTTTGATCCTGCCCTCGGGTGCTCTCTGTGCGATGTTTGTACGTTCTTCCTGTGACCGAGTGGGTTTCCTCCGGGTGTTTCAGTTTCCTCCCACACCTCAAAGACGTGCGAATTTGTAGATTAATTGGCCTCGGTAAAATTGCCCTTGTGTGTGGGGAGTGGATGAGAAGGTGGGATAAGATTGAATTAGCATTTTAGTTCAGTTTAGTTTATCATCGTCATGTGTACAGAGGTACAGTGAAAATATTTTTTGTTGCGTGCTATCCAGTCAGCAAAAAAACTATACAGGATTACAATCATAGTTTACAGATGCAGGATAAAGGGAATATCATTTGATGCAAGATAAAGTCTCATAATGTCCGATAATACAATGAGAAAGATGGGAGGTCAGGACCGCTCTCTGGTGAGAGGACGGTTCAGCCACCTGATAACAGCTGGGAAGAAACTGTCCCTGAAATTTGATGCGATACGATACGATAGATCTCGATTGATCCCAGGAGGGGATCCCAAGTCATAAAAAATATCAAGATACTTGAAACATGAAATTAAAGTGAGAAGTGGAAAGTCCAGGATCGGATATGTGTAAAGAGAGAAAGGGGGGGGAGGGGGAAGGGGAGTCATTCTACCCCACGACAGAGGGGGGAGAAGTTGTACAGTTTGATATCCACAGGGAAAAAGGATCTCCTGTGGCATTTGGTGCTGCATCTTGGTGGAATCAATCTGTTGTTGAAGGAACTCCTCAGGTTGACCAGTGTGTATATGGATGGGGTGAGTTGTATTATCCAAGGGTAATCAATGGTCGCCCTGGACCGGGTGGGCCGAAGGGCCTGCTTCCATGCTGTATCTCTAAACTGGACTAAACCAAAGATATATTTCTACCGTTAAGAGACTTTGATTGAAAAGTGACAGGATCTTCTGCATCTGAATCATGTCCCCGTAGTTTATCTGAGATTCCTCTGCCTAATATATTCATTCCTAAGGGGTATGGCACTTCAAAAACCAGCATTATTACTTTTCACATTGAATTATCAAAGATCTGCTTCTTAAGCAGGGATTACAAGTACATTCAGAATTGAATCTGATATTTGCAAGTTAATATTTGCTTTGACCTGCGTCTAACTAAATTGGAAAAGTCAACTTATGAGGGATGTGATATATTAATTAATTTAATTAAAGAAAATATCACAGACTTTCTAAATAAAATTCATAACCGCACTTTTTGTTTTGTGTTTCCAAACCTTTGTCACATATTTCTGGAAGGTGTATAATTGTGTTGTTTCATAGAACACAAAGTGCTGTAACGCATTGCAGGCACAGTGTCGCAGTGGTAGAGCTGCTGCCTCACACCGCCAGAGATCCGGGTTCGATCCTGCCTGTACGGAGTTTGCACGTTCTCCCTGTGACCGAGTGGGAGTGGGTTTCCAATGAGTGCTTCGGTTTCCTCCCACACTCCAATGACATGCATGTTTGTAGGTTAATTGGCTTTGGCAAAATTGTAAATAGTTCCCAGTGTGTAGGATAGTGCCAGTGTGCGGGGTGATCGTTGGTCGGTGCGGACTCTGTGGGCCGAAGGGCCTGTGGGCCGAAGGGCCTACATCTCTATAGTTATGTCTATACTCTAAGATTGTGCAACTGTTATGCTCATTTCTGCTTGTTGCTCCACAAGTGAACTCCATCGCAGAGATGAGGTGCTCGCTACATGCCTTACAGAGAGTGTCACCGCCCCAGCTGTGAGACGCTGCAAAGTGATGAGCTGCTAACAATAGGGCATCCTTCCCTTTGAATTTGAGGCCTTTTATTTCAAATTAAATCTGGTTATTTCATCAGCGTTAAATACCAGCTATGGTGCCAGGCGTCTAATTGTCTGTGGAGACAGCTGCAAAGGGCAACAGGCCTTGAACTTCATATCTGAACAATCCTCGTGTGAGCAAAAGCCGAACCCGTCATCAGTTGCTTCCTAATTAATTCAAGGCATTGTTGGTGGGTGCCAGTGTGTGGAGGATTAATGAAGATTGTTTTATTGTATTTTAAAAGTAGGAAGGAACTGCAGATGCTGTTTACATCGAAAATAGACACGGACAGAGAGGGGATGCAAGGGTTACTTGAGATTAGAGAAATCAATGTTCATACCACTGGGGTGTAAACTCCCCAAGCGAAATATGAGGTGCTGTTCCTCCAATTTGCGCTGGGCCTCACTCTGACAATGGAGGAGGCCCAGGACAGAAAGGTCAGTGTGGGAGTGGGAAGGGGAATTAAAGTGTTTGGCACAATATTCTCCCATTGATTGATTGATGGAAAGATACAGCATGGAAACAGGCCCTTCGGCCCATCAATAAACAATAGACAATAGGTGCAGGAGTAGGCCATTCATCCCCAATCAGTACCCCATTCCTGCCTTCTCCCCATATCCGCATATCTACATTCCTGTTTTTGCTACCAAAGTGGATAACCTCACATTTATTCACATTAAACTCCATCTGCCATGCATTTTCCCACTCACCCAACCTGTCCAGATCACCCTGCATTCTCATAACATCCTCCTCACAGTTCACACTGTCATCCAGCTTTGTGTCATCTGCAAATTTGCTAATGTTTCTTTGAATCCATTCATCTAAATCATTGATGTATATTGTATATAGCTGTGGTCCCATCACCGAACCTTGCGGTACGCCACTCGTCACTGCCTGCCATTCTGAAAAGGACCCGTTAATCCCTACTCTTTGTTTCCTGTCTGCCAACCACTTCTCTATCCATGTCAGCACTCTGCCCCCAATACCATGTGCCCTAATTTTGCCCACTAATCTCCTGTGGGCCCTTATCAAATGCTTTCTGAAAGTTCAGGTACGCTACATCCACTGGCTCTCCCTTATCCATTTTCCTAGTTACATCCACAAAAAATTCCAGAAGATTAGTCAAGCATGAATTCCCCTTTGTAAATCCATGCTGACTCAGACCGATCCCGTTACTGCTATCCAAATATGTCGCTATTTCATCTTTTACGGTTGACTCCAGCATCTTCCCCACCACCGATGGCAGGCTAACTGGTCTATAATTCCCTGTTTTCTCTCTCCCGCCTTTCTTAAAAAGTGGGATAACATGAGCTACCCTCCAATCCACAGGATCCTGAATCTATAGAATGTTGGAAAATGATCACCAATGCGTCCACGATCTCTAGAGCCACTTCCTTAAGTACCTTGGGATGCAGACCATCAGGCCCTGGGGATTTATCAGCCTTCAGTCCCATCAGTCTATCCAACACCATTTCCTGCCATCGAGTGCACGCCGGCCATCGATCGCCCACTTGTACTAGTGCCACGTTATCCCACTTTCAGATCCCTACACACTAAGGGCCAATTTACAGAGGCAATTAACCTTTAAACCTGCACGTCTTTGGGATGTGGGAGGAAACTGGAGCAGCCGGAGGAAACCTACGAGGTCGCAGGGAGAACGTGCAAACGCTGCACAGGCAGCACCTGAGGTCAGGAATGAACTCAAGTTTCTGGCGCCGTGAGGCAGTGACTCCACCAGATATGAATATGTAATTCTGCAATGTTACTTGTATAAACGTTATATGTTGAAGATCAGAAGATAAGAATTAAAGCCGTCAAAGCTGTAATTATTTTTCTTTTACTTTGTGCTTGAACATATATAAACTTGAGACAGTCTGTACGGAGTTTGCACATTCTCCCCGTGACTGTGTGGGTTTTCTACAGGTGCTCCGGTTTCCTCCCACATCTCAAAGACGTGCCTGTTTATAAGTTAGTTGGACATTTGTAAATTGCCCCTCGTGTGCAGGGAGTGGATGCAAAAGTGGGATAACTTAGAGCTGGATTAATTGGCTTCTGTAAATTGTAAATGGTCCCTAGTGTGTAGGATCGTGCTAGTGTACGGGGTGATCGCTGGTTGGCGTGGGCTTGGTGGGCCTAAGGGCCTGTTTCAAAGCTGTATCTCTAAAGTCTAAAATGAAGTCTAAACTAGTGTGAACTGCTTCAACTACCACGATGGTCGGTGTGGACATAGTGGGCCGAAGGGCCTGTGATCATGCTGTATCTCGAAACTAAACTAAATTATACTCACAAAGTATCCATTCCTCAAATATTCATGCCACCAGACGTTTGGAATAGCATGGAGTGCTGTACCAACAGCGGTGCCAATCTAGGTCGACCCTGTAACTCCAACCGGGTGCCGTCACCAGGACAACGGGCCTTTACAGCCAAATTAAGCTTGAAGGATACAAGAAGGCGTTGGAAATGTGGTGACTTGTACTTAGTTATAATTGTGCTTGTGTACAGTAAGAGCTTTAGTGAATTGTAAGCGAAAAATAAATTTCACGATATCAAGGTCATAAAGTCATACAGCACAGAAATGACCCACATGGTCCATGTCGACCAAGATCCCCCATCTAAGCTCGTCCCATTTAGTTTGCTTTAGTTTAGGTTAGATGATTTATTGTCAAATGTACCGAGTTACAGTGAAAAACTTTTCTGTTGCGTGCTATCCAGTCAGTGGAAAGAAGATAGTAAAATGGATAGGTATATGGACGGGAAGGGAATGGAGGGGTATGGTCTGAGTGCAGGTAGATGGGACTAGGGGAAAATGAATGGTCGGCACAGACTGGAAGGGCCGAGAAGGCCTGTTTCCGTGCTGTAATTGTTATATGGTTATATGGTTAAGATGCCTGATGACAATCAACCTGTCCACAGGAAAAAGGGAATAACGTTCAGTGTGAGGTAAAGTCAGATTAAAGATATTCCGAGAGTCTCCAATGAGGTAGATGATACCTCAGGACTGCTCGCCAGTTGTTGATAGGATGGTTCAGTTGCCTGATAACAGCTGGGAAGAAACTGTCCCTGAATCTGGAAGTGTGCGTATTCACATTTCTGCATCTCCTGCCTGATGGGGGAGGGTTGAAGAGGGAGTGACCGGGGTGAGACTAGTCCTTGATTATGCTGGTGGTCTTGCTGAGCCAGTGTGAAGTGTAGATGGTGAATGGAAGGGAGGTTGGTATGTGTGATGGTCTGGGCTAACGTCCACAACTCTCTGCAATTTCTTGCGGTCTTGGGTGGAGCATAGAAAAATCAAAGCATAGAAAATAAGTGCAGGAGTAGGCCATTCAGCCCTTCGAGCCAGGACCGCTATTCAATATGATCATGGCTGATCATCTAGAATCAGTACCCCGTTCCTGTTTTCTCCCCATATCCCATAATTCTAGTAGCCCTAGAGCTAAATCTAACTCTCTCTTGAAAACATCCAGTGAATTGGCCTCCGCTGCCTTCTGTGATTCCACAGATTCACAACTGTCTGGGTGTAATTTTTTTCCTCATCTCAATCCTAAATGGTCAAACCCTTATTCTTAAACTGTGACCCTGGTTCTGGAAACCCCCAACATCGGGAACACTGCAAAAACTGCACACAATTCTCCAGGTGTGGTCTCACCTGGGCCTCCTAGTTCCTATACTCTCACTATCAATGCCATTCATGCCATTTGCTTTCTTCACTGCCTGCTGTACCTGCATGCCTACTTTCAGTGACTGGTGTACAAGGACACCAGGTCTCGTTCCACCTCCCCTTTTCCTAATCTGACACCATTCATAATAATATAATTATAATAATAATAATGTATTTTATTGTCATTGCACAGAGGTACAACGAGATTTGGTATGCAGCTTCCATCCGATGTAATAACTTAATTAGCTGAAAATGTAGACACCCCGAGAAAAAAGATAAAAAAAAACCCAGTTAAAACAGTATAAAGTGCAAATAGGTCTGTGCCGGGTCGATGTGCAACGTATCCATCCGAGGGAGACAGTTCATGGGGGGGGGGGGGGGGGGGGCACTCAGCAAGACTGGTTCAGAGCAGCTATAGCTCTGGGGATGAAGCTGTTCCTAAGTCTGGAGGTGTGGGCGTAGAAGGCCTTGTAATGTCTGCCGGATGGTAGAAGTTTGAACAGACTATAACAAGGGTGTGAGGAGCCTTTGCGAATGCAGATGGCCTTCCTGAGGCACCGTGTATAGTAGATGCCCTCCAAGACTGGTAGCTGTGTCCCAATTATCTTCTGTGCTCTGTGGACAACGCGCTGAAGAGCTCTCCTCTCCACCTCCATGCAGCTGAGATACCACACAGAGATGCCATATGTTAGGATGCTCTCTGTGGTGCAGCGGTAGAAGGTCGTCAGCAGCTGTTGGGGCAGACCAGTCCGTTTCAATGTTCTTAGGAAGAACAGTCGTTGCTGTGCCTTTTTGACCAGCGCAGCGGTGTTAGTGGACCATGTGAGGTCCTCTGAAATGTGTGTGCCCAGAAACCAGGACACTCCAGAAAGCTGGACACTCTCTCCACATTGTCCCCGTTGATAAAAATTGGAGCGTATTCCCCATTATGTGTCCTTCTGAAGCTGATAATCAGCTCCTTGGTCTTAGAGGTGTTTAGGGACAGGTTGTTATCTGAGCACCAGTCCGCCAGGTTCTGCACCTCCGCTCTGTAGTGTGTTTCATCACCGTTGGTGTTCAGCCCGATCACCGTTGTGTCGTGTGCAAACATGACAATGGTGTTGGTGTCGAATGCAGGAACACAGTGGTGAGTGAAGAGGGAGTAGAGCATGGGGCTCAGTACACAGCCCTGTGGTGTGCCGGTGCTCAGGGTGATAGTGGAGGACAGGTGCGGGCCCAGTCTCACTGCCTGCGGTCGCTGCGTCAGGAAATTCAGGATTCAGTCGCATATCGACGAGCTGCGGCCTAGTTGGTGGAGTTTGGTGGTGAGCTTGGTGGGGATGACCGTGTTGAAAGCAGAGCTATAGTCTTTGAAGAGCATCCTCACGTACGTGCCCTGTGTTTCCAGGTGAGTCAGGACAGTGTGAAGAGCCACAGAGATGGCATCCTCTGTGGATCTATTTGCCCTGTATGCAAATTGGTGTGAGTCCAGTGAGGCAGGGATGCTGGATTTGATGTGTGAGAGGACCAGCCTTTCAAAACACTTCATGGTTATTGGTGTTAAGGCAACCGGGCGGTAGTCGTTCAGGTTGGTGATTTTTATCTTTTTCAGCACTGGCACTATGGTAGCTGTTTTCAGGCACTTGGGGACCGTTGCCAGAGATAGAGACAGGTTAAAGATCCTGGTGAATACCTCCGCCAGCTGTACAGCACAGTCCTTTAGTATCCTACCCTGGACTCCATCCGGGCCTGCAGCCTTGCGTGGATTGATCCTACGCAGAGCGCACTGTACCTCCTGGGTGCTCAATGTTAAGACCTGTCCCTCCACCATGGCCGGGGTTATTCCACTCCTGGTGGTGATGCCAGTTTTGAAGCGGGCAAAGAAGGTGTTTAACTCATTGGCCAGTGAGATATCACTGTGGGGGCAGGCGGGGCTGCTCATGTAGTCAGTGATGTCCCTGACACCCTGCCACATGCTTCTGGTGTCCGCGGTATTGAAGTGGTCTTCCGCCCTTTGCCTGTGGATGTCTTTGGCCCTTTTTATACCTTTGTTCAGGTTTGACCTGGCAGCACTGTAGGCAGAAGTGTTCTGATAATCTGCCTTCCTGTTCTTGCCACCAAAGTGGATAACCTCACATTTCTCCACATTATACTGCATCTGCCATGCATTTGCCCACTCAACAACCTATCCAAGTCACCCTGCAGCCTCATAGCATCCTCCTCACAGCTCACACTGTCACCCAGCTTTGTGTCATCCGCAAACTTGGAGATGTTACATTTAGTTCTCTATTCTAAATCATTAATAAATATTGTAAATAACTGGGTTCGCAGCACTAAGCCATGCGGCACCCCACTAGTTACTGCCTACCATTCTGAAAAGGACCCGTTAATTCTTACTCTTTGCTTCCTATCTGCCAACCAATTCTCTATCCATGTCAATGCCCTACCCCCAATACCATGTGCTCTAATTTTGCCCACTAATCTGGTGTGTGCGACCTTGTCAAAGGCTTTTTGAAAGTTCAGATACACCACATCCACTGCCTCTCCCTTATCCATTCTACTGGTTACATCCTCAAAAAATCACAGATTAGTCAAGCATGTTTTCCTCTTCATAAATCCATGCTGACTTTGACCGATCCTGTCACTGCTTTCCAAATGCGCTGCTATTGCATCTTTAATAATTGACTCAAGCATTTTTCCCACTACCGATGTCAGGCTAACTGGTCTAAAATTCCGTGTTTTCTCTCTCCCTCCTTTCTTAATAAGTGGGGTTACATTGGCTACTCTCCAGTCTACAGGAGCTGACCCAGAGTCTATAGAACATTGGAAAATGATCACCAATGCATCCACGATTTCTATGGCCACCTCTTTGAGTACGCTGGGATGCAGACCATCAGAGCGATTTGCCTTTGCCCGCGTCTGGCTCTTATCCTTCTAAACCTTTCCTAACCATGTACTTGTCCATATGTCTTTGTACCTGCCTCAACTACCTCCTCTGGCAGCTCGTTCCATATACTGTACCCACCACCCTGTGAGTGTAGATGTAACAAGGGCCAAGATCTTTATGGTTGAATGCTCCTTCCTAATTGGTGTACTTTGTTATGCTTCACTGATAACTAACGCACAACAGGAACAGTTATTAAATAATTAACAAGGCAATCATTTGAAAATTTAAAGCATGATTAATATTCATTTTTAATTTCAGCTTCAGAAACTCGATGAGCTTTTGTTCCCATTGTACAGTGGGACGTCGCTGCATTTAATTTTTGTTGGAAAAAATCCATTAAGTAATTTTTAATTAAAGATTCTCTCCAACAAAGAAATTGCTGGGGATTCAAAATAAGAGCAATCATGTTTAGTATTGTGATTTTTGCTGGGTTCATTCACCGAGTTCTTCATAAATTCTAGGAGCAGAATTAGGCCATTCGGCCCATCAAGTCTACTCCGCCATTCAATCATGGCTGATCTATCTTTCCCTCTCAACCCCTTTCTCCTGCCTTCTCCCCGTAACCCCTGTCACCCGTACTAATCACGAATGT
The DNA here is from genome assembly GCA_963514005.1 of Raja brachyura. The sequence continues at coordinate 118,006,643 of OY740783.1, read as the reverse complement.
GTCAATCTCTGCCTTAAAAATATACATTAACTTGGCCTCCACAGCCGTCTGTGGCAATTAATTCCACAGATTCACCACCCTCTGACTACAGAAATGCTTCTCATCTCCTTTCTAAAGGTATGCCCATTTATTCTGAGGCTATGGCCCCTGGTTCTTGACTCTCCCACTAGTGGAAACATCCTCTCCACATCCACTTTATCCAGGCCTTGCATTCATTGTTCCTGGAGGTGCAGAGGTAAATGGAGCTCAGTATCAAGGTAACCTCAGAATAAAGGACTGAAATGATGCCTTGCTCCCCTACTTGCTGTGTGGTATGGGCTGTTTCCAGGTACAGCAGGGGTGGCACATTGTTGCAGCAGTAGAGTTGGGCCTTGCAGCGCTAGAGACCCAGGTTCGATCCTGACTACGGGTGCTCTCTGTACGGAGTTTGTATGTTCTCCCTGTGACCGCGTGGGTTTTCTTTGGGCGCTCCGGTTTCCACCCAGACTCCAAAGACGTAATGGTTTGTAGGTTAATTGGCCTCTATTGATTGTCCCTAGTGTGTAGGATAATGCTAGCATATGGGGTGATCATTGGTCGGCACGGACTCAGTGGGCCGAAGGGCCTGTTTCCACGCTGTATCTCTTTAAAAAACTAAAGACAGTTGCTGATTTATTTGGAAATGATTTGTGCGGTGATGGGAGTCTGTGCTGCCTGAAACCCACAGTAAAGTGTTGTCTAAGACTGGCACAGTGGTACAGCTGGTAGTGACACTGCCTCACCGCGCCAGAGACCCGGGTTCGATCCTGGCCTCAGGCGCTGTCTGTGTGTGGAGTTTGCACGTTCACCCTGAGACTGCATGGGTTTCCTCTCGGTGCACTGGTTTCCTCCCACATCCCAAAGACCTGCAGGTTTGTAGGTTAATTCCTTCTCCAGTTGTACAGAGCCCTAGTGAGACAACACCTGGAGTATTGTGTGCAGTTTTGGTCCCCTAATTTGAGGAAGGACATTCTTGCTATTGAGGGAGTGCAGCGTAGGTTTACAAGGTTAATTCCCAGGATGGCGGGACTGTCATATGCTGAGAGAATGGAGCAGCTGGGCTTGTACACTCTGGAGTTTAGAAGGATGAGAGGGGATCTCATTGAAACATATAAGCTTGTTAAAGGCTTGGACACACTAGAGGCAGGAAACATGTTCCCGATGTTGGGAGAGTCCAGAACCAGGGGCCACCGTTTAAGAATAAGGAGTAAGCCATTTAGAACGGACGAGGAAACTTTTTCTCACAGAGAGTGGTGAGTCTGTGGAATTCTCTGCCTCAGAGGGCGGTGGAGGCAGGTTCTCTGGATGCTTTCAAGAGAGAGCTAAATAGGGCTCTTAAAAATAGCGGAGTCAGGGGATATGGGGAGAAGGCAGGAACAGGGTACTGATTGCCATGATCACATTGAATGGCGGTGCTGGCTCAAAGGGCCAAATGGCCTACTCCTGCACCTATTGTCTATTGTCTATAGGGAGTAGATGAGGGAGTGGGAGAACATAGAACTAGTGAGAACGGGAGTTCGATGGTCGGCGTGGACTCGGTGGGCCAAAGGGTCGGGGTCCTTCCTCAGACTCTTGTTCCCATCCCATGTCCTCCAGAGATGTGGAACTGCACACGGGACAATTTAACAATTTTAACAAAGCCAATGAACCTACAAACCTGCACGTCTTTGGTGTGTGGGGGGGAAACCGGAGCACACAGAGAAAACCCACGAGGTCACAGGGTGAACGTAGAAACTCCATACAGATAGCACCCATAGTCGGGATCGAAACCGGGTCTCTGGAGCTGCAAGGCAGCAACTCTACCACTGAGCAACCATTCCACCGTTGCCTGACCCCTTCCCTTCACCTCTTTCCACCACCTATCTCCCCCTCCACTCTGTCGGCCTGAAGAAGGGTCCCAACCCGAAACGTCGTCTGTCCACTTCCCTCCACGGATGCTGGCCGACCAGTTGAGTTTCTCCAGCACTCTGCTTATAGATGGTGTAAGGGGTGAGTGGGGAAGGATCGTTTATCATTACTTTCTCACTATTGAACTTACATCAGTTGACATCTACGTTTGTAAATGATTGATAACTGATGACATGCTGATTTCAAGCGACAGGGAGCGTGACTTCTGATGTAAATATTGACATGAACATTATGCTGAAATGTTTATGAATAATGTATATTAAAAAAATATATGCAAGCTAATTACTTGCATGATATAAGCTTAACAGTTCAATAGAGTCGTGTAGCACGTAAACAGGACATTCGGCCCAACTTGTCCATGCCGACCAAGACAATCGGGATGCATCACAGCAAGGTTCGGAAACAGCTCCATCCAAGACCGCAAGAAATTGCAGCGAATTGTAGACGCAGCCCAGACCATCACACAAACCAACCTCCCTTCCATTGATTCCATTTATACCTCACGCTGCCTCGGCAAGGCCAGCAGCATAATCAAGGATGAGTTTCACCCTGGCCACTCCCTCTTCTCCCATCGGGCAAAAGGTGTAGAAGTGTGAAAACGCACACCTCCAGATTCAGGGACAATTTCCTCCCAGGTATTATCAGGCAACTGAACCATCCTACCATAACCAGAGAGTGGTCCTGAGCTACTACCTCATTGGGGACCCTGGGACTATCTTTGATTGCATCTGTAACAGCGAATGGCTCGATTGTAATCATGTATTGTCTTTCCGCTGACTGGTTAGCACGCAACAAAAGCTTTTCACTCTGCCTCGGTACATGTAACAATAAACTAAACAGAATTGAAGCTCAGCCCATTTTCCCACATTTGGCCACTAATCCTCTAAACCTGTCCTATCAATGTATCTGTCCAAGTGTCTTTCTAAATGTATTGGTCCCTGCCTCAACAACCTCCTCTGGTGGCTCATTCCATATACCCACCACCCCTTGTGTGATAAAGTTACCCCTCAGGTTCCTATTAAATCTTCCCCCCCTCACCTTAAACCTGTGTCCTCTGGTTCTCGATTCCCCTAATATGGGCAAGAGACTGTGTTTACCCGATCTATTCCTCTCATAGAAACATAGAAAATAGGTGCAGGAGTAGGCCATTCGGCCCTTCGAGCCTGCACCGCCATTCAATGTGATCATGGCTGATCATCCAACTCAGTATCCCGTACCTGCCTTCTCTCCATACCTCCTGATCCCTTTAGCCACAAGTGCCACATCTAACGCCGTCTTAAATATAGCCAATGAACTGGCCTCAACTACCTTCTGTGGCAGAGAATAGTAAGATTGAACGAGAACTTACCAGTTCGAAGGTTGATCTGTATTTCATGAGGAGTTGCGGTGAGGGATTTCGTGAAGAGCCCGCCGGCACGCATGCGCGACATTCTTCAAAGTAGCGGTGTGGAATCACAGAAACAACAACAGAAATGACTTGGCATAGTAAGATTGAAGAGACTCTAATTACCAGTTGAGTACAGAACAAGGGGTCACAGTCGAAGGATAAGGGGGAATTCCTTTAGGACCGAAATGAGGAAAACATTCTTTACACAGAGAGTGGTGAGTCTCTGGAATTCTCTGCCACAGAAGGTAGTTGAGGCCAGTTCATTGGCTATATTTAAGAGGGCGTTAGATGTGGCACTTGTGGCTAAAGGGATCAGGGGGTATGGAGAGAAGGCAGGTACGGGATACTGAGTTGGATGATCAGCCATGATCACATTGAATGGCGGTGCAGGCTCGAAGGGCCGAATGGCCTACTCCTGCACCTATTTTCTATGTTTCTATGTATGATCGAGGGCTGGGAGTGGAGGGCACGAAATCCCTCACCGCAACTCCTCATGAAATACAGATCAACCTTCGAACTGGTAAGTTCTCGTTCAATCTTACTATTTCATTTCGGAGTCACGTGAGTGACTTCGTGAAGACTTCAAAGCTTCTGTGATTACACACCCTGGACCACGTCCATGCTGACACACCACTAGCAAGGATGGATGGGAGAAACAAGCTGCTGAAACTTGTTATACTGAAAAACAAAAAGAATATTTATTAACACAAAGCAAAAACCCCTTATTCTGGGACATTCCCACGTTCTTGACCTGCGTTCAGCACGGCCTCCGCGAACTGTAGGGGAGCAGCAACAGGCTTATTGTAGAATCGCTGGAACACAGCTTCATTTGCCCATCCTGCTGTGGCGAGAATATGGTCCATGGGCACCTCCATGACCCTCGCCGCCGACGTTGATGCAGCCCTGGTGGAGTGAGACTTGAACACATTAGTGTCAATACCTGACTTACCCAAGACGATCCGGAGCCACCTGGATATCGTCTGGACTGTCACTCGATGGTGAGGTCTTTTGTGAGTGACAAGCAGCTATTTCTCCATTCCTCTGATGCGTCTCGTCACCTTGACATAGTGACGGATACGAGTGGCTAAACATAGCCTAGCATCTGCGGGGTATGCCGGGAACTTCAGCTGCAGCCCTGTGCACCCAGGTCTATGCTGCTTTAGTAGCTCATCAATAAAGAAGACTACTTCTCCAGGGGTAGAGGTCATCCTGTCAATACAGAGTTTATGTAGCGTCTGTACCCTCTGTGCTGAAGTCAGCGCTAGTAACATCACCAGTTTCATGGTGAGTTTGTCCAGCTGTAACCCTTCCATGGGTGACCACGTCCTGAGCAGGGTTAGTACATCCCTGACATCCCAGGTGATGTTATAGCGTGGTGTAGGCGGATTCATGTTGAATATACCCCGCATGAGTCTGGACTAGCCTGTTGGATCCTACCTCAATCTTGAGGTAGAATGACAGCGCACTCCTGGCGCTGTTGATGGCACTGTAACTTAAGTGTTCATCGTGGTGCAACCCGCGAGGAATTCCAGGACGTCGGCTATGGATACATCGTCATATGTGATGCGAGAGCGGCTGCAGTAGGCTTCCCATTTTGCGATGTGGGAGAGGTATCTTCGCCTGGTCCACTCTCGGCACGATGCCCCAATGGTGTCCATAGTTCGGGTTGAGAGGCCATACTGCAGCAATGGCCTGGTTAGAACCTGCAAGCCAGTAAATTTAAATAGCTATGGCAGGGATGTGGCTCCCCTGACACAGGGTGAGTAACCAATTGCGGGCAACCCTCTAAAGGGACCCAGGGTTGACTGATCATGTCAAAGACCACCGGATACCAAGGCTGCGTGGGCCAGTCGGGTATAATAAGAATGCCCCGAGCGGCATCCATCTTGATTTTTTGCAATACCCGACTGATGAGGCAAAACGGGGGGAATGCGTAGAAAAACCACTTCCCCCAGTCTAGCGAGAATGCATCCATCGCTAATGCCCCAGGATCTGGTTCCCATGAAACGTATGTTGGTACCTGATGGTTCAACCGTGACGCAAAGAGGTCGATATCCGGTTGACCAAATTTGACTGTAATTTTGGCAAAAATTTGAGGATGCAACATCCATTCGATATTGTCATTAAACTTGCGCGACCTGGTGTCCGCCACAGTATTAAGCGTACCTGGCAAATAGGTAGCTGAAATCCAAATATCCCTGTCAATACACCAGAGCCAAATTGCATTAGCCAATTTATCACATGAAATTGACCTGGTACCGCCCATATGGTTTAAATATGCCACCGCCGTGGTATTGTCTATTTGGATACGGACATGAGCACCAATGAGATTGGAACAATAAGCCCGAAGTCCGTGAAATGCTGCAAGCAGCTCCAAATAGTTTATCCCTTGTGATAGCAACATGCTAGATTCAAGGGTGTCCCACCTGCCCCCACAACTAGAACAGTTATCCGTAGCTCCCCAGCCCTGGGAGCTCGCGTTGGTTTGCAAGTATACCATCGGATTGGGCACAATAATGGGTTTGAATGAGCTACCAATATTGCACACCCACCATTGTAGCTCAATCTTAGCTTTAGGAGGCAGCCGCATTGGTCTGTCAAAATGACCGGCGTTCTGTTTTAACGCGGCAATCTTGGCTCTTTGCAAATTTTGATAATGCAAAGGCCCGTATTGGGCTGCTGGAAACAATGCTACGATTTTGCCAATCACCTTAGCTGTTTGCCTAATTGATGGTATACTGGCGCAGGCTAGATCCTGACATGCTTGGGTGACATCCCCAACCTTTTTTGTTTGTTATGGTGGCCCTCATACGATTGGAATCCACCGTGAACCCCAGATAATCCATCACCTGGGAAGGGTAGAATTTCGTTGCATTTCGTTGTACCTATACTTGTATTTGTGCAATGACATTAAACTTGAATTGAATTGAATTGAATAGAACTTTGACTTGTCTGGATGGACAATAAACCCCAGCCGCTGAAAAATCGCGACAGTGGCCGAAACTGCTCGTTCAGCTGCCTCCAGGGTTTTGCCAATAATCAGGATATCATCCAAATAGGCCATTACGATATGCTGCTGCTTTCTTAATTGGGCCATAATAGGTTTTAGTAATTTAGTAAATAGTCTAGGGGCTGTAGTAAGCCCATTTGGCAAAGCCCTGTATTGCCAGAGCTGACCCATCCAAACAAACTTTAAGAACTTCCAGTGATGTTTCCGAATGGATACAGAATAGTATGCATCTTTTAAATCAATGCATGCCATAAAGCAGCCATGCAAAATCAACGATTTGGCTGTCTCAAAAGTGTCCATTTTAAAATGGGTGTATGTTACAAAAGTATTCAGCTGGGTCAGATCAATAATCACTCGACATCCTCCATCCTTTTTTGGTCTAGTGAAGATATTGGAGACAAATTCAATATGCTCGTGCATAGTTTTTTCTATCACGCCTTTTTGTTCTAATCGTAAAATTTCAGCTGAGCCTGCTGCCTGTTCAACGGCAGACAGCGTAAACTTCTGATTAGGCATATGCTGGGATGGAGGAATGTCCCCGTTAATAAACTCAAAAGTATGACCCCGAATATTCTGTAAAATAAACTCATCTGAAGTAACAGTCCCCCATGCCTCAGAAAAGAAACGGAGTCGCCCACCAACATGTGACGTTAAAGGAACAGAGAAAAGAAAACCAGACCGCCTCACCTCCATGGTTACCGGCAGTCCTTGACATGTTTGGTTGGTCGTGGAGGTGCTGGGTTGGGCTGATATTGGGGTGTCTTCATTTTCCACTGGGGCCGCTGCGGTCCTGGCACCAAAAAAGACCGCTGCTGCTGGGCCTGTTGATAGCGATACGGCACTGAAGTATATGTTCTGGTTGCTGTAGCAACCGAGCCTCGTGGCCGGGCAAGTGGAGCTTTCGGGGCCGACGGCCTGGGAGCGATCTGTGATCGCACGAGTCCCACCGTCTTGGCTTGCTCATCGAGCTCTTTGACCCTCTTCGGGAGGTCTTCTCCGAAGAGCTGTCGGGGCGGCGGTGGCGGTTTGCACAACCCAGCAAACTTTGGGTTGAGTGACGGGCGGATGCTGTGTTTGCGGAAGGCATTGATCTCATGTTGGGTGGCACATAACAGTGCCAATGCATCCTCCTGGTCTAGATTAAGATCTTCCCCATCGACCGACCGTGCAAAGGCGGTAATACCGGCTGTGAAGAGTTTCAGGATCCGCTGGAGCTTCAGCTCCTGATGTCGGATAGCCACGCCGATGTTGCCCCATATGGGCGTATTGACCACAGGCACATTAAGGGCATTGCAGTTAGTCGGAGGTTTGTGGCGATGGATAGCCTGAGAGAGGACTTCCTCCTGGAGCTGATGGTTTGTGAGGAAATCCACCGTGGCAGCCAGCTTGGGGTTGAGAGGAAGCCCAGTTGTGAGTGGGGCAGCGAACTTCGCCGCCACATCGAGAAGATCTTCCGGCGGCGGCTCCGACGGAGATGGTGTAGGGTCAACAAATCCTTCCTCTTCTGGCTGTTCGAAACTGGTGATGGAGGCTGGTGAGACTGCCCTGTGCCTGTCGATGCTGGACACTTGCTGCTGTTGATTGTGTAGCAGGAGCTCCAGTAGCCGCTCCATACGGTCAATACGCCCGCCACCCTGAACTCTCGGGTGGTCGGAGTCCTCCGGCTCAGAAGGATTGCCGGGGCTCCTGTCATCGGCCCGCACCTCGTCGAGGTGATCTCGGTGCCGGTAGATGTCGCTGCCAGCCGCCGAAGCGAAACCGCGCGATTCCCGCGCGGGAGATGTGTTCAACCGCCTCTGTTTAGCGGGAGCAGAAGCCGCTGCCACGAAGGGCAAAAGCGGCTGGGAGTCGGTACCAGATGAAGCATGGAGATCCGACGCCCGCGCGGGCTTGCCGGCTGCCCACATCATGGACCTTGCCGACGCATGGTCTCGTCCTCCCATCCATGGGGGACTCGGCGACCGAGGCGGGACCCTACCCAAGCCCCCCGTCCTGGCGTCGGGGTTTGGGGGTTGGATGCTAGACCTCACCATAGACCTGGGTCCCGCCGTTGCACCAGACCACAGCTCGGCGGCAGGTGATGCCTTAGCCCGTGAAGGGTTAAGCTTACGGCTCCTCCCCTGCCCTTCCTCGGAGGGCTGGGGGAGGGGGGCCGTGCAGCTGCACGTGACCCCTTGCCCGAGGTCGTCAACGGGCCCGTTGGCGACCTGAATGCTGCAGCAGGGTCCACCTGCTCTGGTGGCACCCCGCTGTCCTCCTCCACGAACTCCTCCCCGGAGCTGTGGTGAGTTAGCGGGTCTGGACCTGCAGGAACAGGATTCTCCGGTTTCCCCGCCTTCCTCCCGGCCCCAGGTGTAGTCGATAATGAGGGCGCCGGGACAGATGGCCGACGACTTCGACCGGACATCTTCTCCGTACTCCCAATCCACGTCCTTGCTGAAAGAAAACAGACAACAAGGACGAACCAACTGAAGGTTAGTGTCACTCACCCAGGTGGTTCCTTATGAAGGGCTGGCGGGGAGCGCACCCCACCGCCAGCCGTCGGCAGCAATGCGTTGCGACGATATGTCGCGCATGCGTGCTGGTGGGCTCTTCACGAAGTCACTCACGTGACTCCGAAATGAAATTCCAGAGACTCACCACTCTCTGTGTAAAGAATGTTTTCCTCATTTCGGTCCTAAAGGAATTCGCCCTTATCCTTAGACTGTGACCCCTTGTTCTGGACTCCCCCAACATCGGGAACAATCTTCCAGCATCTAGCTTGTCCAACCCCTTAAGAATTTTGTAAGTTTCTATAAGATCCCCCCTCAATCTTCTAAATTCCAGCGAGTACAAGCCGAGTCTATCCAATCTTTCCTCATATGAAAGTCCTGACATCCCAGGAATCAGTCTGGTGAATCTTCTCTGTACCCCCTCTATGGCAAGGATGTCTTTCCTCAGATTTGGAGACCAAAACTGTACGCAATACTCCAGGTGTGGCCTCACCAAAACCCTGTACAACTGCAGTAGAACCTCCCTGCTCCTATACTCAAATCCTTTCGCTATGAATGCTAACATACCATTTGCTTTCTTCACTGCCTGCTGCACCTGCATGCCTACTTTCAATGACTGGTGTACCATGACACCCAGGTCTCGTTGCATCTCTCCCTTTCCTAATCTGCCACCATTCAGATAATAGTCTACCCTCATGTTTTTGCCACCAAAGTGGATAACCCCACATTTATCCACATTATACTGCATCTGCCATGCATCTGCCCATTCACTCAGCCTATCCAAATCACCCTGCAGCCTCCAAGCATCCTCCTCACACCTAACTATACCCCCCAGCTTGGTATCATCTGCAAATTTGGAGATGTTGCATTGAATTCCCTCGTCCAAATCATTAATATATATTGTAAATAGCTGGGGTCCCAGCACTGAGCCTTGCGGCACCCCACTAGTCACTGCCTGCCATTCTGAAAAGGACCCGTTTACTCCTACCCTTTGCCTCCTGTCTGCTAGCCAGTTCTCTATCCACATCAATACTGAACCCCCAATACCGTGTGCTTTAAGTTTGTATGCTAATCTCTTATGCGGGACCTTGTCGAAAGCCTTCTGAAAGTCTAGATATAACACATCTACCGGTTCTCCCTTATCCACTCTACTAGTTACATCCTCAAAAAATTCTATCAGATTTGTCAGACATGATTTACCTTTCGTAAATCCATGTTGACTTTGTCCACTTTCCAAATGCGCTGCTATCCCATCTTTAATAACTGACTCTAGCAGTTTCCCCACTACCGATGTTAGACTAACTGGTCTGTGATTCCCCGCTTTCTCTCTCCCTCCTTTTTTAAAAAGTGGGGTTACATTAGCTACCCTCCAATCCTCAGGAACTACTCCAGAATCTAAGGAATTTTGAAAAATTATCACTAATGCATCCACTATTTCTGTGGCTACCTCCTTGAGTACTCTGGGATGCAGACTATCTGGCCCTGGGGATTTATCGGCCTTCAATCCGTTCAATTTACCCAACACCACCTCCCGGCTAACCTGGATTTCACTCAGTTCCTCCATCTTATTTGACCCCCGTTCCACTGCTATTTCCGGCAGATTATTTATGTCTTCCTTAGTGAAGACAGAACCAAAGTAGTTATTCAATTGGTCTGCCATGTCCTTGTTCCCCATGATCAATTCACCTGTTTCTGACTGCAAGGGACCAACATTTGTTTTAACTAGTCTCTTTCTCTTCACATATCTATAAAAACTTTTGCAGTCAGTTTTTATGTTCCCTGCCAGTTTCCTTTCATAATCTATTTTCCCTTTCCTAATTAAGCCCTTTGTCCTCCTCTGCTGGATTCTGAATTTCTCCCAGTCCTCCGGTAGGCTGCTTTTTCTGGCAAATTTGTATGCCTCATCTTTTGTTTTTATACTATTCCTGATTTCCCTTGTTATCCATGGATGCACCACCTTCCCCGATTTATTCTTTTGCCAAACTGGTATGAACAACTTTTGTACTTCATCCATGCAGTCTTTAAATACCTTCCATTGCACATCCACTGTCAACCCTTTAAGAATCACCTGCCAGTCTATCTTGGCCAATTCACATCTCTTACCTTCAAAGTTACCTTTGTTCAAGTTCAGAACCCTTGTTTCTGACTTAATTTTGTCACTCTCCATCCTAATGAAGAACTCAACCATATTGTGGTCACTCTTGCCCAAGGGGCCACGCACAACAAGACTGCTAACTAACCCTTCCTCATTACTCAATACCCAGTCTAGAATAGCCTGCTCTCTCGTTGGTTCCTCTACATGTTGGTTGAGAAAACTATCCCGCATACATTCCAGGAAATCCTCTTCCTCAGCACCCCTGCCAATTTGATTCACCCAATCTACATGCAGATTGAAGTCACCCATTATAACCGTGTTACCCTTGTTGCACGCATTTCTAATTTCCTGTTTGATGCCATCCCCAACTCCAATACTACTGTTAGGTGGCCTGTACACAGCTCCCACTAGCATTTTCTGCCCCTTGGAGTTTTGCAGCTCTACCCATATCGATTCCACATCCTCCACGCTAATGTCCTTCCTTTCCAATGCATTAATCTCCTCTCTCACCAGCAACGCTACCCCACCTCCTTTTCCTCTTCGTCTATCCCTCCTGAATATTGAATATCCCTGGATGTTCAGCTCCCAGCCTTGGTCATCCTGGAGCCATGTCTCCGTGATCCCAACTATAGCATAGTCATTAATCACTATCTGCACCTTCAACTCATCCACCATATTACGAATGCTCCTCGCATTGAGACACAAAGCCTTCCAGCTTGTTTTTACAACACTCTTACTCCTTATACAATTATGTTGACAAGTGGCCCCTTTCACATCAATCCCTATTACACTTGGCCATACTCTCCTATCCCTTTGTGATCTTTCTTTCCCGTTAATTCTGGGGTCATTAACCATCCCTTTACTCTCTTTCCCTTTAACTCCGTTCTCGATTATCCCATTTGACACCCCACCCCCCTTATTCAGTTTAAAACCATCCGTGTAGCAGTGGCAAACCTGCCTGCCAGAATGCTGGTCCCCCACCTGTTAAGATGCAATCCGTCCCTTTTGTACAGTTCCCCCTTACTCCAAAACAGATCCCAGTGATCTAAGAATCTGAATCCCTGCCCCCTGCACCAGTTCCTCAGCCACACATTCAGGTCCCGTATCTCCCTGTTCCTGCTCTCGCCAGCACGAGGAACTGGAAGCAAACCGGAGATAACAACCCTGGAATTCCTGCTTTTCAGCATTTTTCCGAGCTCTCTGAAGTCCCGCTGCAAAATATTCGTCCCCTTCTTTCCAACATCATTTGTGCCAACATGCACGACCACTTCCGGCTGTTCACCTTCGCCCTTGAGGATTGTCTGCACTCTGTCCGTAACATCCTGGATCCTGGCACCAGGAAGGCAGCACACCATCCTGGAATCCCATCTGTTGCCGCAAAAACCTCTGTCCGTACCTCTCACAATGGAGTCTCCAACTACAATGGCGTTGCCCGACATTGGCCTCTTTGGTTTTGGCTCATCAGCCCTTTTTGTTTTGCAAGCCAGCCTGCCGCTCAGTGAGATACCGTCTTCTGTCCCGGCAGCTTCCACGTGGGTGAACCTGTTCACAAGAGGTACAACACCCGGGGACCTTTGCATTCCATGTTTTCCTCCCTTTCTCACCGTCACCCACCTTCTCTCTTCTAGTGCCTTGGGTGTAACAATCTCACTGAAGGACTTGTCGAGGAACGACTCTGTTTCTCGGATGAACCTGAGGTCATCCACTTGTTTCTCCAGATCCCCAACACGGTCCTTCAGGAGCTGTACCTGGATGCACTTCTCACATTTGTAGCATCCAGAGGCACCAGCAGTGTCCTTGACCTCCCACATACTGCAAGCATCACACTGCATCAGCTTGCTTGACATCTCCTTCCTTTGCCTCGGTCTCTCCCTATCCAGTGTTTTGCGCAGCCTCCTCTCCGAAGACTCTCGAGCCAAAGACTCACACTTTACTCACAGGGCACTTCCCTCACAAGGCTGCTCCCCAAGAGCTGCCTTGCTTATATTGACTGTTCAATTGCCTAATTTACAAACCAAATTCCTCAGTTTTCAACTGCTTTCCCCCTCTGACTCACTGAGAACTCTCCTCCCACTTGGGCTAGAGCCAATCAGTGCTTTCTCCTGCTTCTCTTTGATTTTATACTCCTCTATAAGATCACCCCTCATCTTCCTGTGCTCCAAGGAATAGAGTCCTAGCCTGCTCAACCTCTCCCTATAGCTCAGGCCCTTGTGTCCTGGCAACATCCCCGTCAGTCTTCTCTGCACCCTTTCCAGCTTGATGTGCCAAACTTCTTGGTCCATTGTCTTAGATAGTCTGTCAATGACTGCCCTGCAACGGATGGGAGGTGACCTCAGTGAGACACTGGACCACATGTGGCTCTGTGCAACGGGCTGTCCAACAGGAGCTGTGGCACTTCCCCTGGTCACAGTTGCCCGAGTCTGTGTTTGTGGAAGAGCCCTTTCCCATTGTAACCAAAAGCAGGAATTGTCAGACATACTTGTCAGGTCGGGCGGCCTGTGTGGTGAGAGAAACTGGTCAACCAATCAGGCCAACAAGTGTGTAGGAAGGGACTGCTGGTTTACACCGAAGATAGACACAAAATGCTGGAGTAACTCAGCGGGTCAGGCAGCATCTCTGGAGAGAAGGAATAGGTGACATTTCGGATCAAGACCGAGGAAGGAGGGTCTGAAGAAGTGTGTAGACCTGAAGAGTCACTTATTCTGTCTCTCCAGAGATGCTGCCAGACCCACTGAGTTACTCCAGCACTTTGTGTCTATCTCAGGTTAACGATCACCTCACTACATCTGCTCTTGACTGGGGGACCAGAGTCGACTTGGAAACATTGGTAGAAATTCAGGAGACAAATGTACTTATTATAGGCTTCCACTGTATTCAGGACTTTAACTGCAATTACTGTGGTACCATCTGAAACATGACAACTGAATTTTGCAGAATAATCTTCCAAAAAACAGCGGTGATTTTGTTTTGGATCTGAATATCATATTAAGAAACATGTGAACATCGGCAGTTTAGTTTAGTTTATTATTGTCACGTGTAACGAGGTACAATGAAAAGCTTTTTTTGTTGCGTGCTATCCAATCATTGGAAAGACTGTACATGATTATAATCGAGCCATCCACAGTTTACACATACAGGATAAAGTGAATAACGTTTAGTGCAAGATAAAGTCCAGTAAAGTCTGATTAAAGGTAGTCCAAGGATCTCCAATGAGGTAAATATAGTAGTATTTATTGCCATTCCCTATCTGCCCTGTGGAAGTGGTGATGAGGTTACTTGAATGACTGTGTTTCTTCAGTTATGGTGTTCCTACAGTGATTAGTTTCGTTTAGCGCGGAAGTTACAGCGCGGAAAAAGGCCCACCGAGTCCACGTCGACCAGCGACCCCCCGCACACTAACACTATCCTACACACACTGGGGGCAATTTTACCATTATACCGAGCCAATTAGCCTATAACCTGTACGTCTTTGGAGCGTGGGAGGAAATCAGAGATCCCGGAGAAAACCCACGCAGGTTACGGGGAGAAGGTACAAACTCCGTACAGACAAGCACTTGTAGTCAGGGTCGAACCCGAATCTCTGGTGCTGTGAGGCAGCAACTCTACCGCTTCCCCACTGTGCCGCAATGTCGTTGGATTTGACGTTCTGGGATTTGAGGGGACAGAAGATGCTGGAATAATGAGCGATAAATAAAGTGCTGGACTGATCTATCTTTCCCTCTCAACCCCATTCTCCTGCCTTCTCCACATAACCCCTGACACCCGTACTAATCAATAATCTGTTAATACCCACCATAAAAATATCCATTGGTTTCTGGAACAAAGAAAACAGTCCATGAGTGATATAAAATAAGCACCACGGATAGAATTAGATTCAGGGGCTGCGTCATTGTCACATGTACTGAGATACAGTGAAAAGATTTTGTTTGCGTGCTATTCAATCAAATCAGATCCATTGTACTTGAGTTTGATTGTGTGTATTTATGTATGGTACATCTGATCTCTTTGGATAGCAGGCAAGACAATGCTTTTCATTGTACCTCGGTTCATGTGACAATAATAAATCTAAACCTCGAAATGAACAATCTGTCAGGTTCATGATCCCTATCATTTATATTGGGCAGAGATCGACACAACCTTATCAATTTGCAAGTGGAATAGGTAGTAAGGAAGGCAAACGCAATGCTAACTTTTATATCCAGAGGACTAGGATCCAAAAGCAAGGGTGTAATGGTGAAGTTTTATCAGGCGTTGGTCAGACCGCATTTGGAGTATTGTGAGCAATTTTGGGCTCCATGTCTGGGGAAGGATGTGCTGGCTCTGGACAGGGTCCAGAGGAGGTTTACAAGAATGATCCCAGGAATGAGGAGGTTAACCGATGATGAACGTTTGACGGCACTGGACCTGTACTCGCTGAAGTTTAGAAGAATGAGGGGGGATCTCATTGAAAGATACAGAATAGTGAAAGGCTTGGATAGAGTGGATGTGGAGAGGATGTTGCTACTTGTGGGAGAGTCCATGCTAGAGGGCACAGCCTCAGTATAAAAGGACATTCCTTTAGGAAGGAGATGAGGAGGAATTTCTTTAGTCAGAGGGTGGTGAATCAGTGGAATTCATTGCCCCAGACGGGTGTGGAGGCCAAGTCAATGGATATTTTTAAAGCAGAGATGGATAGATTCTTGATTAATATGAGCGTCAGGGGTTATGGGGAGAAGGCAGGAGAATGGAAGGTTTTGAGGAAGAGATAGATCAGCCATGATTGAATGGTAGAGTACACTTGATGGGCCGAATGGCCTAATTCCGCTCCTATTACGTATGAAATTTGAGAATAAGGGGTTAAAAACATCAGGGAAAACAATGGAGCTAAGGCCTGATATCAGAACAGCCATGATAGTGAATGTGATAGTATGAGAAAGGGCTGCACGCCCTCCTTGTGCATCTATGTTACCATATTAAGTTTATATACCTAATTTAGCAGTGGGTTGGAGCTGACAATGGGGATTATTTGCAGCAGCATCACAGGTTCGGTATGTCGCACTCGCAGGAACAAAGAAGATTGCAAAAAGTGAACACTGCCCAGTCCATCACAGGTTCTGACCTCCCCACCATAGAAACATAGAAACATAGAAAATAGGTGCAGGAGTAGGCCATTCGGCCCTTCGAGCCTGCACCGCCATTCAATGTGATCATGGCTGATCATCCAACTCAGTATCCCGTACCTGCCTTCTCTCCATACCCCCTGATCCCTTTAGCCACAAGTGCCACATCTAACGCCCTCTTAAATATAGCCAATGAACTGGCCTCAACTACCTTCTGTGGCAGAGAATTCCAGAGACTCACCACTCTCTGTGTAAAGAATGTTTTCCTCATTTCGGTCCTAAAGGAATTCCCCCTTATCCTTAGACTGTGACCCCTTGTTCTGGACTCCCCCAACATCGGGAACAATCTTCCAGCATCTAGCTTGTCCAACCCCTTAAGAATTTTGTAGGTTTCTATAAGATCCCCCCTCAATCTTCTAAATTCCATCGAGTACAAACCGAGTCTATCCAATCTTTCCTCATATGAAAGTCCTGACATCCCAGGAATCAGTCTGGTGAATCTTCTCTGTACCCCCTCTATGGCAAGGATGTCTTTCCTCAGATTTGGAGACCAAAACTGTACGCAGTACTCCAGGTGTGGCCTCACCAAAACCCTGTACAACTGCAGTAGAACCTCCCTGCTCCTATACTCAAATCCTTTCGCTATCAAAGGGATCTACAAGAGTGGCTGCCTCAAAAAGGCAGCCAGCTTCATCAGGTATAGGAGCCTGAAAACTGTAACATCCAGGTTCAGGAACAGCTTCTTCCCTTCTCGTCAGGTCAGGGGGGAGTCCCCCCCGCCACGGGTACCATGTAATCCCGTGCTACCTGCTCCATGGTCAGATAGTTGGCGACTAAACCATCTCCCCCAACTAGTTTGCCAGGTGAGGAGGGGGCTGTGGACCCCCAGCAGGGCCAAAAACAAGACCTGTCAAAGGGCGGATGAGCTTCTAGCGAGCCAACGGCCATCCACACCTCAGTGGAAGTTGTGGTCACTGTCGAACATAGCATTGTAAGGAATGATGATAAACCACACACACCTAAACCCTATACTTCCAGTGGCGGAAGTCCGCAGGAACTGGAGGACGGAGATGTGTGGTGCGTCTGTCACCGTTCTCGTTGGAAACCAGCACCTGGAAACATCGCTAATGTTTTCAACGGTGATGATGAATTCTTCCCTACAACCATCAGGGTCATAAGCTATAAAATACTAACTAAACTAAACTGTGAACTATCTTGGTTAAACAAAGGACTTTGGGCATTTTTGCATGACTACAGTATTGGGTTTTTAATTTATTGATTGTTTTTGTTTATTATGTTATCTATGAGTACTATGTCCACAGACCTTTTATAATACAGCAAGTAAGAATTTCATTGCTCCGTTGCCTGTGCACGTGACAGGTAAACACTCTTCACTCTTGACATATTCCTGGGTGCTCTGATTTCTAAACATGACCAAAAGCGACCAAGTTGCACAGCTGGTAGAGTTGCTGCCTCACAATGCAGAGACCTTGGTTCGATCCTGACCTGGGGTTGTTCTCTGTGTGGAGTTTGCACCCTGTGACTGCGTGGGCTTTCTCCGGGTGCTCCGGTTTCCTCCCACATATCAAAGACGTGCGGGTTTGTAGGTTAATCGGCCTTCTGTGAAATTGCCCCTATAGTGTAGGGAGTGTTTGAGAAAGTGGGGACAAAGTAGATCTAGTGTGTGAATGGGTGATCGACAGTCGGCGATGACTCGGGGGGCCGAAGGGTCTGTTTCCGTGCTTTATCTGTAAACTGGAACTAAAACTAAACTCCCTGCTGTTAGGTTAATTAGCAGCTACTACAACTGACAGTCTGTAGATGAGAGGTAGAATCCGGGGAAAGAATGGGAGCTGATGGGAATGTGGGGAGAATGAAATGGGATGGGTGTACAGCGAGTGCCAATGGGTACTTTGCTGGCTGGCATGGACTCTGTGGGCCGAAGGGCCTGTTACCTTACTGTATGTCCCTATGACCCTGTGCCCCTGTTACTGGACCATTAGCTCAGAATGACAGCACAGTTACATAACTATAGTGTTGTTGTGTGTCTAATGCACACCCTGTCAGCAAAGACAATGGCATGATTCATCTTGCATTGTCTAATCACGAGGTTAGTCATGCCAAGTTTAGGAAGGCCATATTTAGAGTATTGTGTTTAGGTTTGGTCACCCTGTTGTAGGAAAGATGTTGTTAAGCTGGAAAGGCTGCAGAGAAAATCTACGAGGATGTAGCCAGGGCCATTTTACTTTACTTCAGTAAGCAGACTTTGGAGATATAGCGTGGAAGCAGGCCCTTCGCATGTTTCCCTGTCACCATGTGGGTTTTCTCCAGGTGCTCCGGTTTCCCCCCACACTCCAAAGATGTACAGGTTTGTAGGTTAATTGGCTTAGTTTAGTTTAGTTTGGTGACACGGTGCAGAAACAGGCCCTTCGGCCCACCGTGTCCACGCTGACCAGTGATCACCCCAGTAGGCTGCAGCATCCTACACAGTGTGGACACTTCACAATTTTTAACAAACCCAATCAACTTACAAACCTGCATGTCTTTGGTGTGGGAGGGTCGGACTTTATTCCTTGGAGCGCATGATGATGAGGGGTGATCTTATAGAGGTGTACAAAAGCATAAGAAGAATAGATATAGAGTAAATGCACAGGTCTTTTAACCAGAGTAGGGGAAACGATATCCAGAGGACATAGGTTTAGGGTGAGGAGGGAAAGATTTAACAGGAACCTGAGGGGCAACTTCTTCACACTAGTGGTAGGTATAAGGAACAAGCTGCCAGAGGAGGTAGTTGAGGCAGGTGGCACCACATTTCCATAGGGACGTGGATGGGATAGGTTTAGAGGGATATGGGCCAAACGTGGGAAGGTGGGACTAGTTAGGCTTATTGGCCTGTTTCTGTGCTGTATGACTATGACCTAAGCACAATCCCCGATTAGTACAAACATAGAAACAGAGCCAACAGGTGCAGGAGTAGGCCATTCGGCCCTTCGGCCCTTCGAGCCAGCACCGCCATTCAATATGATCATGGCTGATCGTCCACAATCAGTATCATGTTCCGGCTCTCTCCCCACATCCCTTAATGCTGTTAGCTTCATCATATGTCAGTCCCGCCATACCGAGAATTAACCTGCTGAACCTACGCTGCACTCCCACAATAGCAAGAATAGCAAGAAAGTGCAAAGTGCATAGAAATATGCAGGGCCTCTGTTCAGGTCATCCAGCGAACTGTTGTCCCTCTTCAGAGTCTGTGCCCCGGGGCAACTCCTGTGGCCGACCATGAGTGCACGGGAGGTAAGGCCCCGGTTCAATCTCTTTACTGGCCCTTGTTCTCACGTCCACCATCACCGGCTCTCTCAGGCCTCCTCTCTGGTTCACTGGGCTGCGGGGGACAAGCAGGGGCCGGGCTTGGCGGCTCCCTCTACAGGCCGCCGCCCGCCGTTCTTCCTGTCCTATCTGCTGTATTAAACGTTCAATGCAACTTAAGTAAGTAAGTAAGTAAGTTTATTGGCCAAGTATTCACATACAAGGAATTTGCCTTGTTGCTCCGTCCACAAGTAACAACATGACATACAGTGACATTTACGAATGACTCAGAAAAACTAAACATTAATAATAATAAAACATTAATGATAAAACACCATTGATCAAGTATGTGAACCAACAAAATACCAGATCAAAGGGAGGCTACAGATTTTTGGCTGTTGAGTAGAGCAACTACTCGTAGATAAAAACTGTTTTTATGTCTGGCTGTGGCAGCTTTGACAGTCCGGAGCCGCCTTCCAGAGGGAAGTGATTCAAAGAGTTTGTTGCCAGGGTGAGAGGGGTCAGAGATGATCTTGCCCGCTCGATTCCTGGCCCTTGCAGTGTACAGTTCATCAATGGAGGGAAGGTTGCAGCCAACAACATTCTCTGGTGATCGGACGATTCGCTGCAGCCTCCGGATGTCGTGCTTGGTGGCTGAGGCAAACCAGACCATGATGGAGAAGGTGAGAACAGACTCTACGATGGCCGTGTAGAATTGGACCATCATTGCCAGTGGCAGATTGTGCTTCCTCAGCTGCCGCAGGAAGTACATCCTCTGTTGTGCCTTTTTGACTGTGGAGTCGATGGTAGCCCCCCACTTAAGATCCTTGGAGATGATGGTTCCCAGGAACTTAAAAGACTCTACAGATGTGACTTCCTCGAGAGTTAAAAATCAATAACAAACAAACTCCACGCAAAAAGCCTTTAATATTAAATCTCATCCTCGCTGGAGGGCTGAGACCTACAAAAAGATGCACCGAATGTGATTTATTATTCACTAGTCTATTATCATTGTCAAAGAGCTGTTAGATCAGAAGCTCACAATCGATTTAGCAATGGAATACTGTTCACTTACAGCTTCGAACAGACAATAGCTGTTTATAACATTTATAACATATATTTATAACATTGCATGCAGAGGATATGTTCCAGTCTTAACACTTTAGGGTTACAGTGCAGAAATAGCCCTTCGGCCCACTGAGTCCATGCCGACCAGCGATCCTACACGCTAGGGACAATTTACAAATTTACCAAATCAGTTAACCTACAAACCTGTACGTCTTCGGAGTGTGGGAGGAAACCGGAGCACCCGGAGAAAACCCATGCAGTCACAGGGAGAACGTACAAACTCCATACAGAGAGCACCCGTAGTCAGGATGGAACCCGGGGTCTCAGGCGCTGTGAGGCAGCAATTCTACCGCCACGCCAAAGAAATTCAAAATAGGAAGAGAGAGAGAGAGAGAGAGAGAGAGAGAGAGAGAGAGAGAGAGAGGGAGAGGGAGAGGGAGAGGGAGGAAGACAGGGAGGGAGAGGGAGAGAGAGAGAGGGAGAGGGAGAGGGAGAGGGAGAGGGAGAGGGAGAGGGAGGGAGGAGGGGAGAGGGAGAGGGAGAGGGAGAGGGAGAGGGAGAGGGAGAGGGAGAGGGAGAGGGAGAGGGAGAGGGAGAGGGAGAGGGAGAGGGAGAGGAGAGGGCGAGGGAGAGGGAGAGGGAGAGAGAGAGGTATAGTGAGAGAGAGAGAGAGAGAGAGAGAGGTATAGTGTGAGAGAGAGAGAGAGAGAGAGAGAAGAGAGAGAGAGAGAGGAGAGAGAGAGAGAGAGAGAGAGAGAGAAAGAGGGGTATAGTGAGAGAGGGAGAGGGGCTGCTCCTCAAGTTTTGGTTATCTTTTAGTCCCACGATCCTGGTATTTGGGCACAAGGCGGTGCTGGCTCGAAGGGCCGAATGGCCTCCTCCTGCACCTATTTTCTATGTTTTCCAAGGCAGGGAATGTGGAGGGCCGATCGGGAAGGTGGAATCTCCATGTCGGTTTGCT
Organism: Raja brachyura; assembly: GCA_963514005.1. The sequence continues at coordinate 117,985,299 of OY740783.1, read as the reverse complement.
CCAGGCGGGTCCAGGCAGCGGGCGGTCGATGGTCACACCAGAGGTGGCTGCCTGCCCATCTTCTGGGCCTATGTCCGTGCTCGCGTGTGCCTGGAGAGGGAACGTGCCGTGTCCACGAGGACGCTGGAGGCCTTCCGTGAACGCTGGTCGCCGCGGGGGGTCGAGAGCATTGTTAATATTGATTGCACCATTGTATTATAATGACTGCTTGATGTATTGTAACCATTGAGCATTTATGTACGTTTGGTACGCTGTAATATGCAATTGCTGAGTAAAGTCCTTGGAACGGGAAAAAAAGGGTGAGAGAGGGGGAAGGGAGAGGGGAAGGAGAGGGGGAAGGGAGAGGGGAAGGAGAGGGGAGGGAGAGGGGAGAGGGACAGAGGGAGACAGAGGGAGAGAGAGGGAAGGAAAGAGGGAGACGGAGAGAGAGAGAGAGAGAGAGAGAGAGAGAGAGAGAGAGAGAGAGCGAGAGAGAGAGGAGAGGAAGAGGAAGGAGGAAGTGAGAGGGCGAGAGAGCACAGGAACAGGGCCTTCGGCCTACAATGCCTGTGCTGAACATGATGCCAAGTTTAACTCTTATCTGCCTGCACACAATCCATATCCCTCCATTACCTACATATCCATATGCCTATCTGAAAACATCACTATCTCCCTCTCCCTCCACTCCCACCCCCGGTTACATGTTCCAATTAACCACCACAATCTGTGTAAACAACTTGCCTTGCATATCTACTTTAAATGTTTCCCCACTCACCTTGAATCTGTGCACGCTAGTGTTTAATATTACCATCCTGGAAAAAGGTTCTGACTGTCTGCCCTTTGTAAGATTCCCATAATTTCATATACTTCTAACAGGCTTCCACTTAACCTCTGACATTCCAGAGGAAACAATCCACGTCCGTCCAACCTCTCCATGTTGCTAACCCCTCCTAATCCAGGCAACGTTCTGGTAAACCTCCTCTGCACTCTTCCAAATCCCCACATCCTTCCCGTAATGGGGCGAACAGAACTGCAGGCAATACTCAAAATGTGGCCTGAGCCTTATAAAGTTGCATTGTGACCTCCTGATTCTTGTACTTAATGCCCCGGTCAATGAAGGCAAGCACACCATATGCCTTATTTACCACTCCATCCACTTGTGTTGCCACTTTCAGAGAGTTATGGACTTGGACCACAAGATCCCTCTGTACATCAATGCTGTTAAGGGACTTGCCATTAATTGTATATTATGGTATGTTTCAAAAATCGCAGGCTCTTTTGTGAATCATTCCCATAGCAACCTGTCTCAATGTTTGCTTCAGTTTAGCTTAGTTTAGTTCAGCGATACAACATGGAAACAATCCTTCAGCCCACCGAGTCCATGCTGACCTACAATCACCTGTACACTAGTTCTACCCTACCTGCTAGCGACAATTTACAGAGGCCAATTAACCTACAAACCTGCACGTCTTTGGAACGTGAGAGGGAATCTGTAGCACCTGGAGGAAATCCAAGTGGTCATAGGACTCGAGGATCTGAGCTACAGGGAGAGGTTGAGCAGACTGGGACGCTATTCCTTGGAGCGCAGGAGGATGAGGGGTGATATTACAGGCGAGTATAAAATCATGAGAGGAATAGATCGGGTAAACGCACAGAGTCTCTTCTCCGTAGTTGGGGAATCGAGAACCTTTTACCCAGAGAAATGGAATTGAGAACCTGAGGACATATTTGAGGGGGGAAAGATTTAATAGGAACCTGACGGTGAACATTCTTACACAAAGGGTGGTGGGTGTATGGAACGAGTTGTCAGAGGAGGTGGTTGAGGTAACGTACTATCGCAACGTTTAAAAGACATTTGAACAGGCACATGGATAGGATAGGTTTAGAGGGATATGGGCCAAACACAGGCAGGTGGGACTAATGTAGATGGGACTTGTTGGTCGGCATGAGCAAGTTGAGTCAAGAGTTAAGAGTGTTTTATTGTCGTATGTCCCAGATAGAACAATGAAATTCTTGCAGCAGCACAACAGAATATGTAAACATAGTTGTCTATACACAATATAATAAATGAGAATATATATATCTATATATCTATCTATCTATATTACTAAAAGTCTGATCTTGACCGCTTTTGGCTCGCTGTGGTGTGATTTCTGAGAGGACGACGCCACATACGGCCGTCATTTTTGGCCACCTCGCTCAGAGCCCCCCTCCCCCTTCCTGGACTGGAGGATTTTTCCCATCGATGAAAAATCAGAGAGATATTAATGTTTTTTAATTTTTTGCCATTCTCTCTGCTGCCCCTGCTGGTGGGTGGGGGGAGGGACTATAAAACCCGGAAGTGATGTGCCTCACTCAGTCTTTGCAAGATGGTGGAAGTCAAGGTCTCTCTGACTAACACTCAACACATGTCTACTCAACTGTGAGTGCCCTTAATGTGGTTTGAAAATGAAAATATGGTTGGTTTGAAGTAGAAATGCACTGGAAATGGCTGTTTGCGGGGGGGGGGGGGTTTGGGGTTGAAGTAGAAATGCACTGCAAACGGCTGTTTGCGGGGGGGGGGGGGGGTTGGGGTTGAAGTAGAAATGCACTGCAAATGGCTATTTGGGGGGTGGGGGGTAGGTTGAAGTAGAAATGCACTGCAAATGGCTGTTTGGGGGGGGGTAGGTTGAAGTAGAAATGCACTGCAAATGGCTGTTGGGGGGGGAGTTAGGTTTAAGTAGAAATGCACTGCAAATGGCTGTTTGGGGGGGGGATTGGGTTGAAGTAGAAATGCACTGCAAATGGCTGTTTGGGGGGGGGGGGTTGGGTTGAAGTAGAAATGCACTGCAAATGGCTGTTGGGGGGGGGGGGTTGGGTTGAAGTACAAATGCACTGCAAATGGCTCTTTGGGGGGGGGGGGGGGGGGTTGGCCTGAAGTGGAATTGCACTGCAAATGGCTGTTTTTTTTGGGGGGGGGTGGGGGGGGGGAGGTTGGGTTGAAATGGAAATGCACTGCGAATGGCTGTTTGGCTAAACTTGACAACTTCCTGTTTGCACTATATTGATTTTAGATAAAACGCTACCACTTACAGTTGTGATTTTTAGCCATCTTACTCAGTCTCCCTCCGCTCATCAGGTGCAGAGGATTATTCCCATCAATGAATAATAAAAGTGTTATTAGTGTTTAAAAAATGTTGAGAATCTCTCTCCTGTGAATCACGCCATGAAGGCCACACTTTTTCCGGTGGGAGGGGGAGGGATTATAAAACCTGGAAGTGTGGGTGTGGCTCAGTCTCTGCATGATGGGGGAGGGAGAGGTCACGACTCTGAGCTGTGAATCAACTGAATACACTGAATGCCGACTGAACATTTAAATGTGGTGGCTTTGAACCCTGCATGAAATGGTATGAAACAGCATTTGAATGTGGTGTCATTGCACCCTGCATGAAATGGTATGAAACTGCATTTGAATGTGGTGTCATTGCACCCTCCTTGAAATGGTATGAAACTGTACTTGAATTTGGTGGCCTTGCACCCTGCTTGGAGTGGTAGGAAACTGAACCTGAATTTGGTGGCCTTGCACCCTGCTTGAAGTGGTATGAAACTGCACTTGAATTTTGTGGCCTTGCACCCTGCTCGAATAGGTAAGAAACTGCACGAATTTGGTGGCCTTGCACCCTCTGCTTGAAATGGTAGGAAAATGGATTTGAATTTGGTGGCCTTGCACTCTGCTTGAAATGGAATTTCAAGGAATAGCCGTGAGTCAAGTGCCAGCCCACCAGCCATGAGTGAGCTGCCAGCACATCATGCTTGAGGGACTGAGCTGCCACCCCAAGAATCCATTTGGCCCACAATATCCATACTAGCCCTCTGGAGACCAGCAGTCCCTGCAGCCAACAACACCCCCCCACTGGTCATCAATATTGGAATTGGTGGAGAGGTGGAATATTGCGTCGGGGGACCAGCCCTCCCGTGTGCACATGGGACCCAACGGGTCCCACTTAGTCTAGAATCGACATATATATGCATATACTTCTAAAAACAAACAAATAATAGTATAAAGAGACAAAACCAATGCCCCCAAGTCTATGTAGTTTAGTTTACTTTTGTTTATTGTCATGTGTACTGAGGTACAGTGAAAAGCTTTTGTTCCATGCTAACTAGTCAGCAGAAAGACTGCATTATTACAATTGTACCATCCCCAGTGTACAGATACATGATAAAGGGGATAACATAAATAACATTTAGTGCAAGATAAAGTCCACTAAAGTTCAATCAAAGATAGTCTGAGGGTCTCCAATAAATAACGTAGATAGCAGGTCAGGACTGCTCTCTAGTTGTTGGTAGGATGGTTCAGTTGCCTGATAAGAGTTGGGTCGAAGGGTCGAAGTTTCCATGTCGTGTGACTCTATAACTTTTCTCGGGATGAGTTGGGTTACCCAGAGTGACAAGTGAGATGTGTGGGCTCGGAGGTTTTTCTGAATGAATATTTTACACTTCTTCAAAACTACGCGAGAATAGCCCCCGAGGGCTTTCTGCTTTTATATCTTAATTGCATGGAGGTTTGGTCTGTCAATCACACACCAGCAATGCAAGAGATCTTCTGACATGTGACAAGAAGCAGCAAGCAAAAACCTTTCAGAGAATGAACCGTTATCTGAAGGTTAAAAATCCCAGGTTTCAGTTTAGACATGTTTACCTTTTTGTTTTGTTTTTAACAATGCACTAAACTAAGATGAGAGAGGAATTATTTTTGTACTAAAACAGCAACAGAAACGTTGGAAGAACACAGCCAGTCAAGTAGTATCTGTGGAAAGAGAAGCCAGATAATGAGACAAAGTGCTGGAGTAACTCAGCGGGTCAGGCAGCATCTCTGGGGGACATGGATAGGTGATGTTTTGGATCGGGGCCCTTCTTCGGACTAATTGTGGTGTGTGTGGTGGTGGGGGGTTGACAACCTCCTCAACTGTCTGTGGCAAAGAATTCCACAGATTCACCACCCTCTGACGAAAGAAATTCCTCATCTCCTTTCTAAAGGTATGTCCTTTTATTCCAAGGTTGTGGCCTTTGGTCCTAGACTCTCCCACAAGTGGAAACATCCTCTCTATCTAGGCTTTTCACTATTTGGTACATTTCAATTAAACCTGTTCTTCTAAACTCCAGCAAGTACAGGCCCATTGTTGTCAAATGCTCATCATATGTTAACCCAATTATTCCTGGGGTCATTCTAGAAATCCTCTTCTGGACCGTCTCCAATGCCAACAAATCCTTCCTTGGATATGGGGCACAAAACTGCTCACAATTCATCAGACTTTGCACTTTACGCAAGATTCCAGCATCTGCAGCTCCTTGTGCCTTCACGTATAGTATTATCTGAATTGATTGGATAGCATGCAAGCAAAGGCTTTTCACTGTTCCTCGAGTACACTTGAATAGAATAGAATGCCTTTTATCGTCAGTCAAACAGCTTGGTTTGAACGAAATTGCATTTTCTACATTCTTAACATTACAAACAAAACCAAGACCCACACTTAACACAGTTTACCCAAACATCCATCACAGTGAATCTCCAACATCTCCGCACTGAGATGGAAGGCTAAAGTCTTATCTCTTCCCTTTATTCTTCACCCGCAGTCAACTGCAGTGTCGAGGTGACTGGGGCTCCTGATGTTAAAGCCCCCGGTGGGCGATGGTAAGTCCCGTGGCCGTTAAGCCGCGGTGGGCGATGTGGACAGCCCCCACTCCAAGTCATTTCAGCCCGCGATACCGGCGGGAGAAGTTGTTGTTGTGGGTGCTCCGAAAGGCGGTCTCCCTCCAGGGACTTGCGAGCTCCCGATGTTACCGTCCACCGGGCCTGCGTCCGGAAGCTCCGAAGTCGAGTCGCAGCCACGCGCCACCACAGCTCTTCCCGCTTTGAAGACGGCCAGCTCCGCAATGGCAGGTCCGCAGGCTCCTCGACTGGAGCCCTCAGGTTAGTTCCGGTTGGAGGCCGCCGCTGGCTCCACGATGTTAGGTCCAATGACATCGGAGACCCGACAGGGAAAAAGTCGGGTCCCCGTACAGGGAAGAGTTTAAACAGTTTCCCCCACATCCCCCACATATACACAGCTTAAAAAAAAAAAAAAACTAGAGCCAAAACATACATTTAACGAGACAAAATTAAAAAAAGACAAAAGGACCGCAGTCGAGCCGCTGCCATTAGGCACCACTACACCACTGTGACAGTCTCATGGGCGGAAATCCGGGGGGGGGGGGGGGGGGGGGGTTGGGGGAGGTTACATCCCTCCTATGTTTTGAGAGGTGGGGCACAATCTCCCCCCCCCCCCCCCCCATGTTTTGTAATCCGGATTTTGAAATTCGGTGAAAAAAAATCTATTAAAATCTCCGCTTTCTGCGGAGATGGGGGTGTTGCTGTTAAGCGCTTGTTAAATGTCTCTGTTAACATCGTATTAACACGATGTGTCACCAATTATGTTTTGACCTTCAAGTATTACTGAAGGTACTCACGGCGAATTTCTCAAAGGTGTCTGATGCGGGTACAATTACCATTTGAACTAATTGGATGTATTGGTGGATGGGAAAGATTTAAACGGGTATCGAATTTAAATGGGTCTGGTCATTAAGGGCTCTGGTCGAACGGGTTTCCTGGCTGGCTTGCAGGTAAGTTCGGGGTCAGTCAACAACCAGGTCAGCTCCCGATCTTACCGTGCATACAGGGGCCCATGGCTGAAGCCTCCAAAGCTTCGTGTGTATGTGTGTTGGTGTGTGTGTGTACATGTGCGCGCGTGCATGCGGCCACCAAGAAATTGTGTCCCCCCCATGTTTTTATAGCGATTTCCGCCCCAATTACAGTAATAAACCTAAACCTTCAGCAGCTGATTAATTTTACAAAAGTTTGCATTTGATGGAATTACTTTTTAATCCTTTTTTCTCCTCCATTCACCTTGTGAACTGATAGCACGCAACAAATAATTTTCACTGTACCTCGGTACACGTTACACTAAACTAAACTGAATTCCTGCAGTATGAAGTAAAGAGATAAATCAATTGTGTCATTCAATAACCTTTAGAACGATGGGCAGCAAAATAGGCTGAAGAAGGCTCTTCCCCAAAACGTTGCCTATCTATAGATGAGTCTGAAGAAGGGTCCCGAAGAAGTGTCTCGACCCGCAACGTCACCCATTCCTTGTTACACCTCAGATTCATAATAAATCCTTTCCCCTTCACCTTAAACCTATGTCCTCTAGTCCTCAATTCACGTACTCTGGACTACAATTAATCGAGTGGGAAACTGGAATTTGTACATTGATTTTTTTTTATCACAGTCAGCACCATTGATGCAGAGATTATCTGCTGTAGCATGATACCTTTTGGCATTTATTCATGTGTTTGGCCTTGAGAGTTTTTCCTGGAAACATCTACAATGTGCTTTTCACCGTATCAACATTGCCTGTTACCTTAAGGAACAAATAATGTAAAAGTGAGAAAACAGAGCTGAAATGCTCTGGAGTGGGTAAAAACCATGGAGTGACAGGATGCAAAGCATTTTTCCTCTTCGTTGCTTGCAAATGGTTGAATACCTCGGGTGCTGCCTGTGTGGAGTTTGCAATCTCTCCCTGTGACCCTGTGGGCTTCCTCTTGCAGCTCTGTCAGTGATGTTAGAGTCACGGGGAGAATCAGCATTGAAACAAGCCCCTCGGCCCACCAAGTCCACACTGACCATCAACCAACTATTGAATGAATCCTACATTGAGCCCCTTCTTTTTTTATTTTCCTGCATATCCATCAATTCCCGTGGATTCTACCACTCATCTACACACTGGAGGCATGTTATATTTATATTCAAAGTTGAGAATCTCTGTGAAGAAATGTCCCCTCCAACATCCTTGTTTTTTGCTTATCTGAATGACCTCCCGAATGGAATGAAATGTTTTAACTGGTTGAAGCTTCTTCTAATGTTTTGTTTAACTTGACTCATTCAGAATGTTGGTGATTATTTTTTTTGTCCAAGGTAAATTCTTCTTCTGAAGAGGAGAAGAGCTCACTGAGGGTGGCAAGGTGGTGCAGCGGGTAGAGCTGCTCCCTTACAGCACCAAAGACCTGGGTTGGAGGCAGCAGGAAGTGCAGATGGAGTTGATGGTGGTGAGTCTGGTCTATGTGATGGACTGGGCCACATCCACAACTATGCAATTTCTTGCGGACTTGGGCGGGGCTGTTCCTAAACCAAGTTGTGACGCATTTTAACAGTATTAGGGCAACGCAGTGGTAGAGTTCCTGCCTTACAGCGCCAGAGACCCGGGTTCAATCCTGACTATGGATGCTGTCTGTAGGGAGTTTGTACATTCTCCCTGTGACCCCATGGGTTTTCTCCGGGTGCTCTGGTTTCCTCCCACATTCTGAACACGTGCAGGTTTGTAGGTTAATTGGCTTCTTTAAATTGCCCTAGTATGTAAGAAGTCAACTGTGGTACAACATAGAGCAAGTGTGAATGGGTGATCGATGGTTGGTGTGGATGGTGGGCCGAATGGCCTTTTTTCCATGCTGCTTCTCTAAAGGGCTGGGAATGCAGGAATATACATTTGAACATTCACAAAGTGCTGGAGTAACTCAGTGGGTCAGGCAGCATCTCTGGAAAAAATAGATAGGTGACGTTTCGGGTCGGGACCCTTCTTAAGATTTGTACGGCAATGATAAGATATGAAAGGACAGAAGGTGTGAAACAAAAGGATTGAAATATTGCAAATTCTGAAGCCAGAGAGAGCTAGAGGTTCCCTGTCTTAGATGGTACGAGCTGAAGGGAGAGGTTGGACAAACTTGGATTATTTTCTCTGGAACATCGGAGGTTGAGGGGAGATCTGAAACAATTATATAAAGTTACAAAAAGCATAGATGGGATAGACAGTCAGGACCTTTTTTCCCCAGGGTGGAAATATCAAAGATTAGAGGGCATAGTTATAAAGTCCGAGAAGGAAAGTTTGAAGGGAATGTGTGGGGCAGGTTTATTCCCCAGAGAATACCTAGAATGTGCTGCCATGGGCGGTGGTGGAGGCAGATACGATAGCGGTGTTTAAGAGGCTTTTAGATAGGCACATGGATATGTGGGGAATGAAGGGATATGGATCACGTGCAGGCAGAGGACATTAGTTTAACCTGGCATCATGTGCAGCACAGACATTGTGGGCTGATGGGCAAGTTTCTGAACTCTTCTATGTTCTATGTCCAGAGACTAGGGACGTACACTGTAATCTAGGTGTAACGGAAACACAAGGGACTGCGGATACCTGTTTACAAAAAAACTCACCGTGCTCGAGTAACTCAGCGGGTCAGGGACTGCATCTCTGAACATGGATAGGTAACATTTCAGGTAGGGACCATAATGATTACCAAAGCCCTGTATTAGTGCCCTCATCTCCCCGCCCCTCCCCTCCCCTCCTCTCCCCCTCTCCTCTCTCCTCTCCTCTCCTCCCCTCTCCCATCCCCTTCACTCTCCTCCCCTTCACTCTCCTCCCCTTCACTCTCCTCCCCTTCCCTCACCTCCCTTTACCCTCCCCTCCCCTCCCCCCCCTCTCCTCTCCCCCCCTCTCCCCCCCTTCTCCTGCCGTCCCACCTCTCCCCTCCCCCTCCCCTCTTCCTCTTTCCTGCCCCTCCCCCTCCCCTCTTCCTCTTTCCTGCCCTTCCCTCTCCCCTTCCCCTCTCTCCCCTTCCCTCTCCCCTTCCCTCTCCCCTTCCCTCTCCCCTTCCCTCTCCCCATCCCTCCCCTTCCCCTCTCCCTCCTCCCCTTCCCTCTCCCCTTCCCTCTCCCCTTCTTCCCTCTCCCCTTCCCTCTCCCCTTCCCTCTCCCCTTCCCTCTCCCTTCCCTCTCCCCCTCCTCTCCCCTTCCCTCTCCCCTTCCCTCTCCCTTCCCTCTCCCCTTCCCCTCCCCCTTCCTCTCCCCCTTCACCCTCTCCCCTTCCCTCTCCCTTCCCTCTCTCCCTTCCCTCTCCCCTTCCCTCTCCCCTTCCCTCTCCCCTTCCCTCTCCCCTTCCCTCTCCCTTCCTCTCCCCTTCCCTCTCCCCTTCCCTCTCCCCTTCCCTCTCCCCTTCCCTCTCCCCTTCCCTCTCCCCTTCCCTCTCCCCTTCCCTCTCCCCTTCCCTCTCCCCTCCCCTCCCCTCCCCTCCCCTCCCCTCCCTCCCCTCTCCCCTCTCCCCTCTCTCCCCCTCTCCCTCTCCCCTCTCCCCTCTCCCCTCTCCCCCCTCCTCCCCCCTGCCCTCATTCCCATCTCCTCCCCTTCCCCCTATGGGAACTGTATGTGGTTTCAAGCTTGAAGCAAAAAATAACCCTGAATTTGTCATCTAATTAACAGTTATAAATCTCAGGGCTCCTGGGGCCCAGAACAGAATGAAAATCAAGTGCCCTTAAGGGTTGGAGTTCAACTGCATGGTGTGTTGGGACATACAATTCACTTCATAACTGGGTGATTGATCACTAACTCAACGAGGGAATGTAACTTCATTGCAAGGTTTAACAGCCAAGGGAAATAAAATAGTGTTTGTTTGGGTGAATTAACTCTTGTAAAAGCATTGCTTACTTTTGTGCTGTGTGGGTGGAAATCATCAGCTATCACAACTTGACCAATAGGTTGTGATCTGAGTCCCACCCACGGCCCAACTTGTACATGTCGGACCAAGATGGCATTTTGGGCTAGTCCCATTTGCCTGCCTTTGGCCCATATCCCTTGAAACCCTTCCATTCCGTATAGCTGTCCAGGATGTGCACCTCTCCAGCAAGTCATGGCTAATTCAAGTGAAAGACTGGAGGGCATAGCTTTAAGGTTGAGGGGCAGAGTTTAAAGGCGATGTGTGGAGCAAACCTTTTTACACAGAGGGTGGTGGGTGCCGGGAACGCGCTGCCAGGGGTAGTGGTGGAGGCAGATATGATATTGGTGTTTAAGAGACTTTTGGATAGGCGCACAGAGGGACATGAATTATGTGCAGGCAGATAGGAGTTGGTCTTGGCATCATGTTCGGCACAGACATTGTGGGCCGAAGGACACAATGCTGATTTCTCTAATTTCAAGTACCTCCTGCATTTCCTCTCCTCTCTCCTCCCCCCCCCTCCCCCCCCCCTCCCCCCCCCCCCACACACCCATTTTAGTCATCCTACCAGGTCAACTGTTCCCATTCATGTGTCCCTCTTGTTAGCACATCTACCCCAGCCACCAATACGTCATTATGTTGCTGGTCCTGATTTGTTCTGGGCTTTTCTTGCCTCTGGTTTATTATCACCACCCACCCCCCCCCCCCCTTCCCCCACCTCTCCTTTCAGTCTCAGGATGGTTCTGTCCCAAAACATCACCTATTCCTTCTCTCCAGAAATTCTTCATGACTCGCCGAGATCCAGCACTTTGTGTCAATCGTCTGTGAGATGAGATACAGCGATACAGATACGATGATACAGCCCAGAAACAGGCCCTTTCGGCCCACCGGGTCCGCGCTGACCAGCGACCCCCAAACATTAACATTATCCTATACCCACTAGGGACACTTTTTACACTTATCAAGCCAATTAACCTACAAACCTGTTCTTCACCTGCACTGTTCTATGATCTATGTTCTGCACAGAGGGTGGTGAGTGCCTAGAATACACTGCCGGAGGATGGTCCACAAGTTCACAAGTTATAGGAATAGAATTAGGCCATTCGGCCCATCAAGTCTACTCCGCCATTCAATCATGGCTGATTGCCCCCTAATCCCATTCTCCTGCCATCCCCCCCATAACCCTCGACTAATCAAGAACTTGTCTATCTCTGCCTTAAAAATATTCACTGACTTGAACTCCACAGCCCTCTGTGGCAATGAGTTCCACAGATTAACTACCCTCTGACTAAGGAAGTTCCTCCTCATCTCCTTTCTAAAAGAGCACCCTTTAATTCTGAGGCCATGGTGGTGGTGGTGGAAGCAGATGCGATAGTGGCATTTAAGAGGCTTTCAGACCGACACAAGGATATGCAGGGAATGGAGGGATATGGATCACATGTAGGCAGTTCTATGTTGTCAAATTTATTGTCTTATGCACACGGACACTGAGGTAAATGTACAATCAACAACTTCCTTGAAGCAGCACACAGCTGCATGGACTCAGATTAAGAAACAAAAACACTATAATAACATTTAAAAGACATTTAGACGTGATATCATATGGAAAGGAAAGGTTCAGAGGGATATAGGGCTCATATGGGCAGGTGGGACTAGTGTGGATGGGGCACCTGAGTTGGCATAGGCAAACTGGGCCGAAGGGCCTGTTACTGTGCTGTATGGCTCTCAGACTCTATAACATAAATCACACATAAATCCTACAAGACGGTGAAAGAAACCCTCCCAGAAGCTATTAATGCCAAGACACACAAATAGGAAAGAGCTTATGGGGAGAAGGCAGGAGAATGGGGTTAGGAGGAAGAGATAGATCAGCCATGATTGAATGACGGAGTAGGCTTGATGGGCCGAATGGCCTAATTCTGATCCTATCATTTATTACCTTATGATCTGCTGAATCTATTCCAGGTTTTCTATTCTGCCCTCAGTCACTGTAGCCCTGTGCCCGATGGATACAAAACTATACTTTAAATAAAAACTGCTGAAGGAGTGAGTTCACAAAAGCAATTTGAACCCTGGATACGGACGATAGCTGGAAATGTGCTCAGGCTGCCTGATAGAGGAGGAAGCCTCTCGGGTGGAATTTTGCATTTAATTCTAAACCTGGAATCCGCTGCTCAAAGTATAATTACATAGGCAGGAACGCAGATCAATAACGTGCCATGCATGGTAACATAATCTGTTTATCCGCAGCCCGCTAATGGCTGATAGAAATATAGGCTCAATCATAGATTAATTTTGAACTATTGCCAGGCACTTCAGATTGCAAATTGAATTTGCTCTGAAAAAGAGGATCAGGAAAATATTCAGTTAATTCACAGGAAGGTGTAGGTAGCGTATTCATCTGTGGCCACTGTTTGGATGTTCGATGAAGGGAGAAAGAGAGAGGGAGCGTGTGTGTATGTGAGAGAGAGAGAGGGGGAGAGAGAGAAGGTAAAAAGAGTTTGAGAGAGAGTGGAAGAAGGAAAAGGATGGGAGAGAGCAAGAGGGAAATGGGAGAGAATGAGAAAAAGAGGGGAGGGGAAGTGAGCAAGGAGGAGAGAGAGTGAGGGAAAGAAGGGAACGGGAAAGAGGGAGAGTGGAAGAGGAGAGGAGTTAGGGAATGGGGAGAGAGGGAGAGGGGAGTGGGAGAAAGAGGGGTGATATAGAAAGGGGGGGAGGGGAGAGCAAGGTAGTGAAAGAGAATGAGAGAAAGAGAAAGGAAGAACGAGGGACGACAGTCCAGGAAGATGGGGCGAGAAAGGGGAGAGAAAAGAGAAATGAACGGTGATAAAGGTTGAAGGGTCAGAGAAGCGAAAACAAGGGAACAGGAGGGGTGAAAAAAAGGGAGAGTGTGAAAGAGCTAAGAAGGATGAAAAGAGAAAGAAAGGAGTGAAGGAAACAGAAACAGAAAGAGAGGGGGAGAGGGATAAAAAGAAAGATAAAGTCAGCTTGCAATGTTCTGTGTGTTTCATGCGCTGGGCATGTGTGAAATGTGCTTTTAACCCGTGGCCACAGGTGTGATGGAGAAGGCAGGTGGTAGGCTAGTAGTGTAAGATCCAATGCCATCAGTCAGTAGCTGAGCCAGTCATGTATGTTGGGGATAGGCATTGTCCTGGGACACAGGATGGTGGTGGGGGGGATACCTGGCTGGTTTACAGGCATCACTGGGCACCAGCCATCCAAACGTGTGTGAGTGTTTCTGCATCAGATAGTGTGTTTGTGAGTGTGAATGTGTATATGTGCGTGTGTATTTGTGTGTGTGTTTCTGCATAAGGTAGTGTGTGTGAGTGTGAATATGTGATATGTGTGTGTATATATGGGGGAGTGTGTGTGAGGAGTGTGTGTGCGTGTGGGGAGTGAGTGTGAGGAGTGAGTGTGTCAGGGTGTTTGGTGGAACAGGCCTCACTGCATTCTGCCTATTGCCCAGTTATTGGGCCGGGTGCAGTGAGAAGACCCTGTGGTGGGCGATGGGGCATTGGAACCACATAGGTTGCCAGCTCTGCCAGTAACACTGTGTCATGGGCTGGCTGGGACACAGTAGCCGGGGGCACTGAAGTTCCTCCTCTGCTCCTCTGCACCTGCCTCAGGGCTGTCTTCAGTACCGATGCGTTTATTAAATTAAAAGTAGCCCAATTTTCTAGGCAGCAGTGAGCATAGAAATGCTTGTTCCTGTTCTTAGTTGAATTAAATGATCTTCCAAGATCAGAATATTCCTTTCATGGTTGGACACAGAGGATGCATTTACACGGGTTCATTTTGCAAACGAGTGTTCATGAGCACTGTAGTCCTCTAATTCACAAATTAAATTAATAAGATTGCTAGTTAATGCAAATCTGCAAAACTCAGTGTGAAATAAAATCAGAGTGGGCTCAAAATACTCAGCACTTCACACATATTTGTTCTCTCACCACTTCCCAGCCCGTTCAATCACTTAAGGTTAGAGGGGATAGATTTAATAGAAAACCTGATGGGCATTTTCTCACACAGATGGAGGTGGGTATATGAAATGACTTTTTTTGACTTCAATGTTATTTTTAATTTAGTTTAAAGATGTAGTGTGGAAACAGACCCTTCGGCCCATCGAGTCCACGCTGATCAACGATCACCCATGCCCTGGTTCTATCCTCCACACCTGGGGCAATTTACAGAAACCAATTAACCTACAAACCTGCACACCTTTGGAATGTTGTAAGGAAACCAGAGCACCTGGAGAAAACCCACAAGGTCACAGGGAGAACATGGAAACTCCACACAGACAGTACCCAAGTTCAGGATTGAACCCAGGTCTCTGGTGCCGTGAGGCAGCACCTCTACCGATGCACCAATGATGGTGGGAGTTATGTAAAATTGGAATATTCATTGTTCATACCAAAGATAGACACAGACTGAAGAAGGGTCTCGATCCAAAATGTCACCTATGCATGTTCTCCAGGGATGCTGCCTCACGCATGAGTTACTCCAACATTTGGCATCTATCTTTGGTATTAACCAGTATCTGTATTTCCTTGTTATGACTCAATGTTCATACTGTTGGGTTTTAAGAACCAAAACATGGAGGTTTAAGGTTAGGGGGAAAGAATTTCCAAGGAATCTGAGGGGCAACTTTTTGACACAAAGAGCAGTAGGTGTATGGAACGAGCTTTTGGAGCAGGTAGTTGAGGCAGGTATTATCGCAACATTTAAGAAACATTTGGACAGGTGCGTGGATAGGATAAATTTAGAGGGATACGGAGCAAACACAGGCAAGTGGGGCATGTTGGTCATTGTGGGGAAGTTGGGCTGAAGGGCCACTTGCCACGCTGTATGACTCTGTGACTCGAGGTGGAATGGAGGTGGTACTTTGTTTACTCGTATCTACTTTTAATATTGGTGCCGGGAGCAGTGGAGGGGTGGCGGTTTGAACAGGTTAGAAATATTGCAAGGATGCTGGAGGGAGCCAGAATGTTACCGTGGCAACGTGGCCTTCCTGTGGATCAAAAACGCCAGTGAGACAGATTGAGATGCCAGAATGCTTGGTCTCCACCAGTGACAGGTTAATCTCCACAACAGAAATTTGTTCTGAATTTCTCCTCCAGAAATTCGAGCAGTAATTTGTTTCCGAGCGCAATAAACAAAGGAATTAACTCATTCATTAGTAATAAAGGTATCAGAGACCGGGGATGGGAAATATTGAGTGTTGACTTCATTCTCCCATCAATTTGGACTTTAGAGATAAAGCGTGCAGACAGGCCCTTCGACCCACCGAATCCGGGCTGACCAGCGATTAACCCGCACACCAGCACTATCCTACACACTAGGGACAAGTTACAATTGACAGAAGCCAATTAACCTACAAACCGCGAGTCTATAGAATGTGGGAGGAAACTGGAGCACCCAGAGAACACCCGTGCGGTCGCAGGGAGAACAGACAAACTCCGTACAGACAGCACCCGTAGTCAGGATCGAACCCGGGTTTCTGGCGCTGAGGCAGCAATTCTGCCGCTGCGCCACCATGCTGTCAAGAGCATTTAATTGTCATCTGTAATTGTTAACAATGAATTTCTTGCTTACAGCAGCATAACAGTTTGATTGTAATCATGTATATTCTTTACGCTGGCAAGAAAAATGCTTTACAAGTCTCTCGGTGCACATGACAATAAACTAAACTGAACTAAACTAAATCAAACTAAACTAAATAACAAACCTGTAAACATAATACACATTGATAATATATCGAGCCATACAGCGCATAAGCAGGTCCTTCGACCTAACTTGCTCATGCCGAGCAAGATGTCCCATCTAGGCTTGTCCCTCCTGCCCACATTTAGTCCATATCCCTCTAAATCTTTCCTGTCCATGTACCTGTCCAAGTGCCTTTGAAATGCTGTTATAGTACCTGCCTCAACTGTCTCATCTGATAGCACATTCCATTTACCCACCCTCTGAGAAAAAATGTTACCCTCAGGTTCCTATTAAATCTTTTCCCTCTCACATTAAACCTACGCTCTCTGGTTCTTGCCTGCCCTACTCTGGGTAAAAGACTGTGTGCATTCTCCCTGTCTACTCTGCTTATTATTTTATACACCTCCTATAAGATCATCCTTCAACCTCCTGCACTTCAAGGAATAAAGTACTGGCCTGGCCTGCCCAACCTAAACTAAACTAACATAAGCTGGTGGTCATTGGTGATGTTTAGAACATGGATAGTTGAGGGAAAGGGAGGAGAGGAGAGGAGAGGGGAGGGAAAGAGAGACGAGGATCTGCAGATGCTAGTTTACAAAAAACACGCACATTGCTGCAGTAACTGGGCGGGACAGGCAGCATCTCTGGAGAACATGGATAGATGATGTTTAAAGCATGGATAGGGGAGAGGAAAGGACGGGAGAGAAAGAAGAGAGGGGAAGAGAGGAGAGGAACTGCAGATGCTGGTTTACAAAAAACTCACACAAAGTGTTGGATTAACTTAGGTAGCATCTCCGGAGCATATGGGCAGGTGATGTGTCAGGTTGGGATCCTTCTTCAGACTGATTGTTGATGGGGTGAGGAGGGGCAAACCTGGAAGGGTGGGGTGGGGGTTGAAACAAAGCCTGGCGAGTGAATCTTGGCAAGTCTTTACCAATGAGGTTACTTATTTGCAGCATATGTCTGGTTGACTCAGTCGGTAAACGTCTTGGCTACACATCAAGGATGATGAGTCAAACATCTCCCTAGGGTTTGAATACGTAATCCAGCCTGACCGTCTGGTTATTGAGCATTACGGGTGGACTTTCAACTGCAATACCATCTACTGATCCCAGCAACCCAAGTGAATATCATCAATCCAATAGCAATAGTTTCACAGGGTGAAAATCCATGTTCTTCAGAGAAGCTGCTTGACACTCTGAGCTACTCCAGCACTTTGAGTCTATCTTCGGTGTAAACCAGCATCTGCAGTCCCATCCTACACAGTGAAAAACTTTTTTTTGTTGCGTGCTATCTAATCAGTGGAAATCTGAACCAAAAACAGAAATGCTGTAAACCAGCATGAGCAGTTTCTTGTCTCTACATTTTGGGGCGGTAGAGTGGTTCAGCGGTAGAGTTTTTGCCTCATGGCGCCAGAGACCCGAGTTTGATTCTGAGTACGGGTGCTGTCTGTATGGAGTTTGATAATTTTCGCTGTGATCGTGTGGGTTTTCTCCGTGTGCTCTGGTTTCCTCCCACTTTCCAAAGACAAGCAGGTTGTTGGTTAATTGGCTTCTGTAATTTGCTCCGACTGTGTAGGATAGTACTAGTGTGATCGCTGGTCGGCGCAGACTCGGTGGGCAGAAGGGCTTGTTTCCATGCTGTATATCTAAATGAAACTAAACTACATTTCACCAGGATGTTACATGGGCATGCGGGCTTGAGTTATAGGGAGAGGCTAGGTTGGCTGGGACTGAGGGATGACCTTATGGAGGTGTACAAGATCTTAGAAACATAGAAAATAGGTGCAGGAGTAGGCCATTCAATGTGATCATGGCTGATGATCCAACTCAGTATCCCGTACCTGCCTTCTCTCCATACCCCCTGATCCCTTTAGCCACAAGTGCCACATCTAACGCCCTCTTAAATATAGCCAATGAACTGGCCTCAACTACCTTCTGTGGCAGAGAATTCCAGAGACTCACCACTCTCTGTGTAAAGAATGTTTTCCTCATTTCGGTCCTAAAGGAATTCCCCCTTATCCTTAGACTGTGACCCCTTGTTCTGGACTCCCCCAACATCGGGAACAATCTTCCAGCATCTAGCTTGTCCAACCCCTTAAGAATTTTGTAAGTTTCTATAAGATCCCCCCTCAATCTTCTAAATTCCAGCGAGTACAAGCCGAGTCTATCCAATCTTTCCTCATATGAAAGTCCTGACATCCCAGGAATCAGTCTGGTGAATCTTCTCTGTACCCCCTCTATGGCAAGGATGTCTTTCCTCAGATTTGGAGACCAAAACTGTACGCAATACTCCAGATGTTGCCTCACGAAAACCCTGTACAACTGCAGTAGAACCTCCCTGCTCCTATACACAAATCATTTCGCTATGAATGCTAACATACCATTTGTTTTCTTCACTGCCTGCTGCACCTGCATGCCTACTTTCAATGACTGGTGTACCATGACACCCAGGTCTCGTTGCATCTCCCCTTTTCCTAATCTGCCACCATTCAGATAATAGTCTACCCTCATGTTTTTGCCACCAAAGTGGATAACCTCACATTTATCCACATTATACTGCATCTGCCATGCATCTGCCCATTCACTCAGCCTATCCAAATCACCCTGCAGCCTCCAAGCATCCTCCTCACACCTAACTATACCCCCCAGCTTGGTATCATCTGCAAATTTGGAGATGTTGCATTGAATTCCCTCGTCCAAATCATTAATATATATTGTAAATAGCTGGGGTCCCAGCACTGAGCCTTGCGGCACCCCACTAGTCACTGCCTGCCATTCTGAAAAGGACCCGTTTACTCCTACCCTTTGCCTCCTGTCTGCTAGCCAGTTCTCTATCCACATCACTACTGAACCCCCAATACCGTGTGCTTTAAGTTTGTATGCTAATCTCTTATTCGGGACCTTGTCGAAAGCCTTCTGAAAGTCTAGATATAACACATCCACTGGTTCTCCCTTATCCACTCTACTAGTTACATCCTCGAAAAATTCTATCAGATTTGTCAGACATGATTTACCTTTTGTAAATCCATGCTGACTTTGTCCAATGATTTCACCACTTTCCAAATGCGCTGCTATCCCATCTTTAATAACTGACTCTAGCAGTTTCCCCACTACCGATGTTAGACTAACTGGTCTGTAATTCCCCGCTTTCTCTCTCCCTCCTTTTTTAAAAAAAGGGGTTACATTAGCTACCCTCCAATCCTCAGGAACTACTCCAGAATCTAAGGAATTTTGAAAAATTATCACTAATGCATCCACTATTTCTGTGGCTACCTCCTTGAGTACTCTGGGATGCAGACTATCTGGCCCTGGGGATTTATCGGCCTTCAATCCGTTCAATTTACCCAACTCCAACTCCCGGCTAACCTGGATTTCACTCAGTTCCTCCATCTTATTTGACCCCCGTTCCACTGCTATTTCCGGCAGATTATTTATGTCTTCCTTAGTGAAGACAGAACCAAAGTAGTTATTCAATTGGTCTGCCATGTCCTTGTTCCCCATGATCAATTCACCTGTTTCTGACTGCAAGGGACCAACATTTGTTTTAACTAGTCTCTTTCTCTTCACATATCTATAAAAACTTTTGCAGTCAGTTTTTATGTTCCCTGCCAGTTTCCTTTCATAATCTATTTTCCCTTTCCTAATCTTGAGGGGCATGGATAAATTGAACAATCACAGTCATTTTTCCAGGGTAGATTATTCTAAAAATAGAGGGCATAGGCTTCAAATAAGTGGGTAGAGATTTGAGAAGGACTTCAGCGGCAGAGGATAGTCCGTATCTGGAATGATCTGCCAGAGGAAACGATGGAAGCAGATACAATTGTGACTTTCAACAGACAGTTGGAGGTCCATAGGGTAAATGGAGGCAAATGAGGACGAATTTCTTTAGCCAGAGAGTGGTGAATATGTGGGATTTGTTGCCACAGATAACTGTAGAGGCCAAGTCATTAGGTATTTTTAAGGCAGAGATGGACAGATTCTTGATTAGTACATGTGTCAGGAGTTATGGGGAGAAGGCAGGAGAATGGGGTTTGGAGGGAAAAATAGATCAGCCCTGATTGAATGGCGGAGTAGAGTTGATGGGCCGAATGGCCTAATTCTGCTCCTACTACATGAATTTATGAAATGGGACTCATCAGGAAATTCAGAGTGTCTCCGAGGATCCTCCAGTGCTTCTACTCAGTGGCTGTGGAAAGCATCTTGTCCGGAAATATTACAATCTGGTTTGGGAATTGCTCTGCCCAGGACAAGAAGGCTCTGCATAGAGTAGTGCGTTCGGGCCGAACGCATTATGGGAACTTCACTCTCCCCTCTGCAGGAACTATACATCAGGATGTGCAACTCCAGAGCCAATAAGATAATGGGAGACCCCTTCCAGCCCTGCAACGGACTGTTCCAGCTGCTACAGTCAGGCAAACGCCTCCGTTGCCATGCTGTGAGAACGGAGAGGTTAAGAAGGAGTCTCTTCCCAGAGGCCATTAGGTCTGTAAACTCCTATCTCACCAGGGACTAACTTTACTGGACCACAATACCGCCCACAATATTTAATATGTAAAAGAACATGTTTGTCGGTTGTTTGGTTATTTGTTTTTTTTTTGCACAAAGTCCGCGAACATTGTCACTTTTCATTTCACTGCACATCCCGTATGTGTATGTGACGAATAAACTTGACTTCACTTGATCTAGAATGCCAACTTGGTTAGCATGGGCAAGATGGGCCAAAGGACTTGTTTCCGTGCTATATTGTTCGATGATAAAGCGGTCCTGAGCTACCATCTACATCATTGGAGACCATCGGACTATCTTTAATCAGACTTTACTGGAATCTGTCTTGCACTAAATGCTATTCCCTTTATCCGGCATCTGTAGACTGTGGAGGGCTTATTTGCAATCATGTATAGTCTTTCCGCTGACTGTATAGCACGCAACAAAAAAGCTTCTCACTGTGCCTCGGTACACGTAACAATAAACTAAACTATACTAATTAAAACTAAACTCTCAAGAATCTGCTGCCAAGCCCCAGAAGATGTTACAACAACTCAATGACTTCACATCTCATTCTTCTAAATGCCAGATGGAACAAGGTCACTCTATTTAAACCGTGTATGTCCTTACAAAGCAATGCATTTCCAGCAGCCATTTCTAGCAATCAATCCAATAAGAACACCAGGAGCAGAAGCCAAGAGCTATTTGACAAAGGACAATGAGGATGAAATGCCAATAAATAAGGAAAATATTCAGAGCCAATAAGATAATGGGAGACCCCTTCCACCCCTGCAGACCTCACGTGTTATGAAATTCCATTAGTGTTTTTTACATAGGGTCACCATGACATTCAATATGCTCCCAGCATGTCATTAGTACACTTGTTCTGACATAAATCTGCAGCAGCTCATTGAGGTGTTGACTGACCCACTCAGTTCATAAAATCATAAGTGATAGGAGCATAATTAGGCCATTCGGCCCATCAACTGTACTCCGCCATTCAATCATGGTTGTTGTATCTCTCCCTCCTAACCCAATTCTTCTGCCTTCTCCCCATAACCTCTGACACCCATACTAATCAAGAATCTATCCATCTCTGCCTTAAATATATCCGCTGACTTTGCCTCCACAGCCTTCCGTGGCTATGAATTCCACAGATTCAACACTCTCTGACGAAAGAAATTCCTCCTCATCTCTTTCCTAAAGGAACAACCCAGCCTGATGGGTTCTCCATCCACCGCATGGACCGTACACTGGCTTCGGGGAAAGGGAGAGGAGGGGCTTCTGCCTCATGGTCAACTCTGCGTGGTGCTCAGACGTGGCAGTCCTGTCCAACTGCTGCTCTCCACACCTCGAACATCTGGCGGTGAAGTGCCGTCCCTTCTACCTACCGAGGGAATTCACCTCCATCATCCTGACCGCGGTCTACATCCCACCCCAGGCAGACGTCCGTCTGGCACTGGAGGAGCTGCACACCGTGGTCAACAAACACCAGACGTCTTACCCCGAGGCATTTACCACCATTGCTGGGCATTTCAATAAGGCAAACCTAAAGAAATCACTCCCCAACTTCCACCAACATGTCTCCTGCTGCACCAGAGGACCAAACACCCTCGACCACTGCTACACCACCATCAAGAATGCCTACCGCTCTATCCCTCGCCCTCACTTCAGTAAATCCGACCATACCACGGTGCTGCTTCTCCCTGCCTATATGCAGCAATTAAAGAGCTCACCCCCAGAGGTGAGGACAGTACAGAGCTGGTCGGGGGGGGGGGCAGGAACAACTACAGGACTGTTTGGAGTCTGTAGACTGGGCAATGTTCAAGGACTCAGCAACGGACTTGAATGAATACCCCACAGTCGTTACAGATTTCATTAAGAAATGTGTGGAGGACTGCATCCCTACAAAAACCTTCCGAGTGTTTCTCAATCAGAAACCTTGGATGAACTGTGAGATCCGTACTCTTCTGAAGACCAGAAACCAGGCATTCATGTCTGATGATACAGTGGTCTATAAAAAGTCCAGATACGACCTTGGTAAGGCCATCAAAAAGGACAAAAGGGAGTTCTGCTCCAAGCTGGAGGATGAGACAGATGTTCGGCAGCTGTGGCGGGGACTGAATGCAATCACCTCCTAGAAGGCGAAACCAGGAGGCAGCTCTGATGTCGGCGATACATCACTCCCTGATGAGCTCAAGGCATTTTACGCACGCTTTGATAGCCTTCCCGAGCCCCCATTCGCTGTGATGGTATTTCAGTCTCAGTCACTGAGGCCGACGTCAGGTAATCCTTCAGGGGGGTGAACCCTCGAAAAGCATCTGGACCTGATGGCATACCTGGTTGTGTTCTAAAAACCTGTGCAGACCAACTGGCTGGAGTTTTTACGGACATTTTCAACCTGTCACTTCTGAGGTCTGAGGTTCCCACCTGCTTCAAAAGGGCATCAATAATACCAGTGCCCAAGAAGAGCAAGGTGACGTGCCTCAATGACTATCGACCAGTGGCACTAACGCCTGTGGTGATGAAGTGCTTCGAGAGGTTGATCAATGCGCAAATCAACTCCTACCTCGACAAAAACCTGGACCCACTGCAGTTCGCTTACCGCCACAACAGATCAACGGTGGACGCAATCTCGCTGGCCCTCCACTCCGCTCTGGACCACTTGGACAACAAAAACTCATATGTCAGGCTGTTATTCATTGACTACAGCTCGACATTTAACACAATCATCCTCTCCAAGCTGGTTACCAAACTCGCAGAACTGGGTCTCTGTGCATTCCTCTGCAATTGGATCCTCGACTTCCTCATTCACAGACCACAGTCTGTTTGTATTGGTGGAAATGTGTGAGACTCGATAACAATCAGCACGGGAGCACCTCAGGGCTGTGTGCTCAGCCCCCTGCTGTACTCACTCTATACTCATGACTGCGTAGCCGGTCATAGTGCAAACTCCATCATCAAGTTCGCTGATGACACCACTGTTGTGGGACATATCACTGATGGGGATGAGTCGGAGTATAGAAGAGAGATCGAGCAACTGTCCATATGGTGCCAGCACAACAACCTGGCCCTCAACCAAGGAACTGATTGTAGACTTTGGAAGGAGTAGGATGGGGACCCACAGTCCTGTTTATTTCAACGGGTCGATGGTTAAAAGGGTCAAGAGCTTCAAATTCCTGGGCATGCACATCTGTGAAGATCTTTCCTGGTCCGAGAACACAGATGCAATTATTAAGGAAGCTCATCAGCGCCTCTACTTCCTTAGAAGATTACGGACAGTTGGTCTGTCAAGGAGGACTCTCTCTAACTTCTACAGATGCACAGTAGAGAGCTTGCTGACGGTTGCATCGTGGCTTGGTTCGGCAACTTGAGTGCCCTGGAGAGGACAAGACTACAAAAAGTAGTAAACACTGCCCAGTCCATCATCGGCTCTGACCTTCCTTCCATCGAGGGGATCTACCACAGTCGCTGCCTCAAAAAGGCTGGCAGCATCATCAAGGACCCACACCACCCTGGCCACACACTCATCTCCCTGCTACCTTTGGGTAGAAGGTACAGGAGCCTGAAGACGGCAATGACCCGATTCAGGAATAGCTACTTCCCCACAGCCATCAGGCTATTAAACTTGGCTCGGACAAAACCCTGAACATTAATATCCCTCCATCTGTTGTTTGCATTTTATTAATTTATTAATTCATGTGTGTATTTACGTATATAATTGTAGTCAATGCCTACTATGTTCTGTTGTGCTATGCAAAGAAAAAATTTCATTGTCCTGTCAGGGACACATCACAATAAACTCTTTTGACCTTTTGACATCCTTTAATTCTGAGGCTATGACCTCTAGTCCTACTAATTCTCCCACTAATGGAAACATCCTCTCCACATCCACTCTATCCAAGCCTTTCACTATTCTGTTTGTTTCAGTGAGGTCCCCATTCATTCTTCTAAACTCCAGCTAGTATAGGCCCAGTGCCATTAAACGCTCATTATATGTTAACCTACTCATTCCTGGGATCATTCTTGTAAAGGTTACTCCAGCACTTTATGGTTGAATTAATATTCTAGCTTCTGTAGTTTCTTTCCCACAACCATCAGCTCCTGAACTGAACCGGACAACTCTAATCCCTATCTCATCATTGGGCCCGTCTCTTGCACTACCATGGACTATACAATGGCTACTCCACCTTCTCCCCTCTCCCATCAGGCAACAGGTACAGAAGTGTGAAAACGCACACTTCTAAATTCAAGGCCAGTTTCTTCCCAGCTGTCATCATGCAACTGATGGGCCTGTCCCACTTAGGTGACTTTTGAGGCGACTACAGGAGACTATGCAGTCACCACATAGTCACCACATGTTCGGGGGTAGTTGCCGGGGAGTCACTGTGAGGAGTTCCCGCATTCTGGGAAATAGTCATGGCCTCATTATGGTCGTCGCGAATTTTTCAACATGTTGAAAAATTAGCGCCGACTAGAATGAAGCCGCCATGGAAAGTAACGAGAATTCTTGAGCCGTAGGTGGGTCGCCAGAAGGTCCTGTTAATTCTGGTCAAATTGGAGATGTCAGGACACTAAAATTGAGTGAAGGCTTCTGGGCTCCTAGGCCATTTGGTCAATTTGAATGTGCCTTCTGCAGAAATGGGACACACTGCAGAATGGTGCCAGCTTGTCTAGAGCCTAGATAAAAAGAGAATGGAACATCTGCAGATTCTGACAATGAGGTGCAAATTGCATGGAATGGATTGGGTGAATGAAAACCAGACATACACATTGTAAATATTGTTGCAAAGCTTTACTAGATGTTGATTGGGTTAAGTGTTGAGCCTTGTCTGGGTTTCTTGAATAGCTGGGCAAATGTTGCTATGTTTGCTTCCTTTCAAAAGTTACCATTCATGTACTAATGCTTTCCCATACAATCACTATATTTCTGTTCTGTCAATACTATTCCTTTTCCATTTCACTATAACTATCTCTATTATATTCTGCTCTATCACTGTATTCCTATTACTATTCTGTTCTATAATACTATCCTAGGATCAACACTAATCAGCTCTCTCCGTATTCACACAATGTTCCTTAATGCATATCTGATGATGGTTTCGCATATAAATTTCAGCTGGGTTCAGTCCAGATTTCCCTGCAGGCGTGACTCTTATTTAAAGCAGACCATGAAGAATGTTCCAATTTAACCAAATTCAGTCTCAGCCTTCAATTTACTATTTTAAGTTTCAGGTTCCATCTCACCTTTCACTGCGTAGCTGGTCAGAGTGCGAACTCCATCATCAAGTTCGCTGATGACACCACTGTTGTGGGACGTATCACTGATAGGGATGAGTCAGAGTATAGAAGGGAGATCGAGCAACTGTCCATATGATGCCAGCACAACAACCTGGCCCTCAACACAAGCAAAACCAAGGAACTGATTGTGGACTTAGGAAGGAGTAGGATGGGGAGCCACAGTCCTGTTTATATCAACGGGTCGATGGTTGAAAGGGTCAAGAGCTTCAAATTCCTGGGCGTGCACATCTGTGAAGATCTTTCCTGGTCCGAGAACACAGATGCAATTATTAAGAAAGCTCATCAGCGCCTCTACTTCCTGAGAAGATTACGGAGAGTTGGTCTGTCAAGGAGGACTCTCTCTAACTTCTACAGGTGCACAGTAGAGAGCTTGCTGACCGGTTCCATCGTGGCTTGGTTCGGCAATTTGAGTGCCCTGGAGAGGAAAAGACTACAAAAGGTAGTAAACACTGCCCAGTCCATCATCGGCTCTGACCTTCCTTCCATCGAGGGGATTTATTGCAGTCACTGCCTCAAAAAGGCTGGCAGCATCATCAAGGACCCACACCACCCTGGCCACACACTCATCTCCCAGCTACCTTCGGGTAGAAGGTACAGGAGCCTGAAGACTGCAACAACCCGGTTTAGAAATAGCTACTTCCCCACAGCCATCAGGCTATTAAACTTGGCTCGGAACTCTGAACATTAATATCCCTCCATCTGTTATTTGCACTTTATTAATTTATTCATTCATGTGTGTATTTACGTATATAATTGTAGTCAATGCCTACTATGTTCTGCTGTGCTAAGCAAAGAAAGATTTTCATTGTCCTGTCAGGGACACATGACAATAAACTCTTTTGACTTTGACTTTGACATTCCACAGCTTTGTGGTTGATAACACAATTACATTCCAATTCCTGTGGAATTCGCAGCTGTTCAAATTTATTCAATCAATTTCCATATGTTGTCAATTTTTATCATAAAGCCAATTAAGAATGCTGAATCTAGGGACAATTTCTTTCCACCTTGATAATAGAAGCCGCTTTACTATCAAGGGTTAAACAATTTAGATCCACCGGTCAAATACATCGACTCTGACATCTCAACACCCATTTCTTTATAACTTCTTCTAATTCAATAGACTTCTCCTCCAGTACTTCTTCCTCAGTATGTTGGCTCAGCTCTCAGTCCATAGGGGTTCTCTCTTATACCTAGTTTCCTAACCACTTAGTAAATTTTTAGTGTGCTAACTTTGGTCTCTTAAAGGGAAGTCTTGCTGTTCACATTTCCTCTTTTGACTTCCAATTCCAACTCTCATGTTCCCTGAATAATTTCCATGTTACCAGATCTTCCCAAGCTCCATCCTTTCCTGGTGTTCTCTGAATAATCCTTACCATCTTTGGCTGCCTCTCTGGGGATGAGACAATAACAATACCCAATTAATAATCAAACTTTAAATTTTCCTGAGCCAAATCTCACAAGTCGGTTCCAAATCGCAAACTTTAAAGTTCCCCCAATTCATTACCATATAATTTAGAGACCGAATTCAAAATGTTATCAATTTATTTCTAATAATCATAATTTAGACGCAAAGTAGGTGTTTTGCCCCAAACCACATAGGAATGTCTATTTTCAGTATAATCGATTATACTGTCCTGCAGGCACAAACTTAGTAATAGGTCAGTACAATAGCTCCTTTCCCCACTGCTACACCTCCTGCACAATAAGTTTGTTTCTTCTCTCCCTAGTGCCATTTCAGTTCTCTTTAGTTCTTATTCTTCTTTGCCACCAGTTACTATGTTTCCCTTTTCATAGTCCTTCCTTTTAGTGAGGTTTCTCGATCCAAATTAGATTCTTTGTATCTCTCCTCCTGGGATTCGGAAGGGGTGGTGTTCTTTCTGGTGCTTATAATTTATTATTATTTTTGGGCCATGTGAGAATGCCCTCAGAGTTCACATTTTGTATTAGCTGGCAGATCAGAGCTACCGGAATGGATTTGGATTTGGTGCACAATAGACAAAATACAAAATTATACTTGCTCCTTCCTTTCAGACTCCAAGGCCACTGGAATCGCTCCTGCGCAATGGCTAATCATCTCGCAGATTCACACTTTTCACACAATTGTTCCCTTCCAACCGTTATTCAATCACCCACTCAATCGCTCCTATTCAACTATTCATATCAATTGCTCGTATTCAATCGCTCTCCCAACTTTCTTATCAGCTAGATCACAATCACTTCATTCAACTCTCAGCCTTCAAACAAAGAATCTCCGGCTTCTCAAACTAAGACTCCAACTCTTAATCACAATCTCTCCCAAGCAGCAATCTCTCCCCCTCAAACCACTTTAAGTTTGCACAGACAAACAAATCCGAACCACGCCAGTAAGACTATAATCAAACCAGAAAGTGTCCCCCCTGATTACAAGTAACTCCAGACACACCCCGATATAAACTCCAAGTATCCAATAAATCACACTCTAATAAATCCTCCTCGCGGCCTACTCGGTCAACGGAACGGCTCCTCCCCCGACACAGCGATCGAAAGAATACAAACCTTGATTGAACCACCACGAATTGGATTCTAACAATACTACAATCCTGATCTAAACAAATACAAATACTTAATTCAAAAACACTTTTACTTCAATTATCTAACATCCAAAAAGCCTTAAGCACTCACACAGAAAATACAAGTAGCGGTCGTGAACTTAACCCACTCTAAATCTTAACTTTCGAAACCTTAATGCACTTTAAATCTTTTCACATACACAATGTATTTATACAATTCGGATCCAATAAAGATGCTAAAAAAGATGATGCTGGATTTTTACAATTTACAATAATAATTTAACACGCTAACGCACAGTTTACACACACTCAATCTCAATGCTGCGTCACGCTGTTATCAATCAATGAACCTCTCCCTCTGATACCGGACATTTCCCCCATCCTAGGGTACTCTTTGCTAAAGGGTACTACTTCTTAAATGTTACTTTCCCCTGCTAAGACTGGACTTCTATAGGGGGACCTCTATCCCTCCTCTCTAAATTCGACAGGATTAGGGGCACCTCTCGCATCCGGGTATTTTTCACCAGGTAAACCAGGTTCCCATCTCTCAGTTACTCTTTGCTATCAGGAACTAATGAACAATCGATCAGAGGGTTACTATTCACTATTGATCAGCTGCTATTCGGAATCGATCTCAAACATGCGCAAACTCCGAAGTTCTATCTACACAGAATTTGAATTCTACTGTACGGGCAGAATTTCAATGTGAAATTCTGTATTTGGAAATTTGATCCTGCAAATCTAGGACCAACTAGTTTTGGTGCGTACCCCTCCACACGCGGGCTCTCGAATTCAAATTAAATTGCCGAATGAAATCTCGAATGGACTAGAGTATTCCCAGCCAATCTATACTCTAGCTACCGAGCCCAGTGTCTTTACGAGATTCCTCATCCGTCACTTCAGGGAGGGACTTGGATATCCTCTCGCAGACACCCCTCTCTGCTTGGCACCGGGGGATCAGCACCTAGCTTCTTCGCGCTGGCAGTCGATGCTGATTTTCGGAACGCACCTTTCCAATTAGTGCTCCTGGCAATGAGAAGTCAAATGCTTCACCGTTTAGCACGTAAACCAGACTCATATTTCAATACCCCACCAATTGGATACCAAATCTGGGACAGTGGACCACCCTCGTTAAGCAACTGCAGCCTGCCAACAAAGACCAGGTTTTTGGGCCACTCCTTGCCCTGTTTTATGGGCCCTTAACCCAAAGGAGTGCTATCCACCCCCTTGTGCTTGCTGGACACTGTTCTAACGATCTCGTTGGGACCCTTTCCCAAGCCCGCAAATGATCAATCCGCTCTGACTGGCAAAATGCCGAAAATCAATGCGGAAATCGCACAGTGGGCCCGATTTCTGCACTCGTGATCGAAACAGCTCAACACCCTTGATCGCAAACTTGTGTTTCGGGGTCCATTGAGATCCCAGATGAGCCCCCAATGTAAATAGCTCGTTCTAAGCTTCCCCCCAGTCTAGTTTCAGTCAATAAGATACTGAGTCAAACACTTGCGCATCTAAACTTTATTTTGTAAAAACACAATAGCAGTTCCCACTACTATACCTAACCACCACCAGTTTGATCCTCGTATGTGCCTGTCCAAATGCTCCTAGCCTTGTGCAAGCAGAGACACTCCAGAAGGTCACGCAGTCCTAAGCGCGCTCCCAGAAGATGGACTCAAGACCTCATGGGAGCGAATAGGTTGAATTGGAACATTTATGATGCTTTGCTGTAAGTAAGAGCCTGTAGGGAAATCTGGACTGAACCCAGCTGAAATTTATATGAGAAACCATCATCAGATATACATATTATAACATTGTGTGAATGTGGAGAAGGCTGATTAGTGTTGATCCTAGGGTAGTAAAGAGTATATCATAGAACAGAATAGGAATAGGAATACAGTGACAGAGCAGAATATAGTAGGATAGTGATAATGAAATGGGAAAGGGATAGTATTGCAGAATTACAGTGAATGTATGGGGAAGCATTGGTACATTAATGGTAATTTGCTTTGTCCCATGTTTTTCAGGAATTATAAGTTTATAGGTTCGACTATAGAAAGGGATGGAAGAATGGACACCAACATGGATGGAGGGAATTCGCGCCCATGAAAACTGGGGAGGTGAAGATGCATCAGATGAAAATTGTGAAGCTACGCCCACGAAAACACAGGAAGCTTGATCAGATTCTGAGAAGAAACATCATCGTCTTGTTGTTGTTAATGGAAAATGTAATAGTCACCCATATGTATATCTGATTATCTGATTATTTGGTTATCATTAATGATGGTTTATTATATATGATAAAAGGAAGGAATGTTAATTCTGGCCAAATTGGAGATGCCAGGTCACTAAAATTGAGTAAAGGTTTCTGGGCTGCTAGGCTATTTGGTCAATTTAAATGTGCCTTCTGCAGAAATCGGACAAGCTGCTGAATGATGCCAGTTTGTCTAGAGCCTAGATAAGAGGTGCAGGAAGAGAATGGAACCTGCAGATTCTGGCAATTAGGTGCAAATTGCATGGAATGGATTGGGTGAATGCAAACCAGACATACGCATTGTAAATATTGTTGCAAAACTTTACTTTGCTAGATGTTGATTGGGTTAAGGTTTGAGCCTTGTCTGGGTTTCTTGAATATCTGGACAAATGTTGCAATGTTTGCTTCCTTCCAGAAGCTCCATTTGAATACAATGTATTAGTTTATTATTGGGTTAGGGAAATGTCTATCATGTACTGTGTTAATCAATATCTGTTATTAGACTGTAAAGAGACCACCCCCATGTGGTTTGGCTCCTCAAGGTTCAGGGACCTATAAAAGGCCGCTCCCATGACATCCTGTGTCGATCTTCTGGGAGCACGCTTAGGACTGCGTGACCTTCTGGAGTGTCTCTGCTTGCACGAGGCTAGGAGGGTTCGGCCAGGCAGATACGAGGATCGAACTCACGGTGGTTAGGTATAGTAGTGGAAACTGTTATTGTGTTTTTCCAAAATAAAGTTTAGATGCGCAAGCGCTTGACTCAGTATTTTATTGACTGAAACTAGACTGGGGGGAAGTTTAGAATTAGCTATTTACAGTCCTAATAGGTTGCCAGGGGGGTCGAAGGTTCTCGGAGGTTCTCATAGGTTGTAGCCGGTGAATTTCATTGGCTCATTGGGAAAAAAAAGGTAAGCAGTAGTTTTCAGAATTTCAGTAATGTTAAATGTAGGTATGTTACAAAACTTACCTTTAGTGGCGCTGCACTTCTGCCGCTCCCCGTGTGCGCGACTTTAGCGCCTGTCAGAGGGGGGCGGGCTTAAAGTGCCGATTTTCACCAGACCAGGATAATCGATGAATGTCGGGCGATTTAATTGCGGAAGAAAAATCGCTCCGACATTTCATCCATTAAGGTATTTTTAAATTACTCTAAGCTATTTGTTAACTAGAGTAATTTAAAAATCACCTTCAAAAGCCGTGACCGCAGACCACCGGAAGCATTTTCCGTAGGGGAGAAAAAAAGGTAAATACTTTATTTTTTTATTAAAAGTTGGTTTTTTGGGAGGCATAAATACTATTTTAATGTTGCGAAATGGGGTCCCCAAAAAATGTATGAACCCCCAGTATTTTCCCCCCCGACTTCACCGCTAACCGCAACGTTCCAATCCACCGCATTCCGCTAAAACCCACTCGCTAGTTGATTTAAATGGCCATTAATTTACAGGCATTAAACACTAAATTCCTTCCATTTGGCCCAGAAATTCATGAAAATGAGATTTAAAAATTATGTTATATTGTGGATTATTGTGTGAATGTTATTTGGACACTTAGGCAATTAAAAAAAAGTTTATCTTTTCTTAAGAAATTGATAGATGTTTAGATCTACTCATTGAATTTTGTAATTAGCTACAATTAGATAACTAACTAATTATATACTTTAATTTCAGGTAATCCAAGTAAGATTGTTTAATATTTGTTTCAGAATGCTTCAATCTATAATGACTGAAAATTTCATTGAGTTCTCTTAATTTTTAATAAAGTTATGGGCTTTTAATTTTTCCAGATCACAGCTTTTGAGTTAAGTCAATTGAAAGGCAATGGGAAGCAAGATACTCATTTCCGAGCATGAAAATGGCCATAACTTTCTTAATACTGAAGATATGAAAGTAAATTAGGTGTCAAATTAAACTTCTTGTTATGCTTTATCTGATGGGATAAATTGCAGACTTGATTTTTAAAATCTCAAAATTTTGTAACATTGCTATTAAATGTCCGCCGAGCTTCACAGCCGTGTATCTCTGACTTCTTAAAAGTTGTCTCCACTACTTCTTCCCCCCCCTCCCCCCCCTTTTAAAGGACTTACCGTACACTGTGCTTTATCCATCTTTTTATAGTGCCAACCTTCCTGTTCATCGCAGTGTGTGTCTGTTTCACCTTGGCTTTGCACTGTGTGAATTTTTTAGACAGCGCTCCCCCCGCTTGCCCTGTCCCCCGCCTGCATAACGGGCTGGTGAAGGAAGCGATGTGTTTGTGTGTATGTGTGTGTGTGTGTGTGTGTGTTCCAGTTGCCTTTTTTTCAGGTGACTGCTGGCAACAGTCAGCTGAAAAATTGCCTAAGTGGGACAGGCCCATGAACCATCCTGCCAACAACTGGAGAGCAGCCCTGAGCTACTATCTACCTTATTGGAGACCCTCAGACTATCTTTGATCAGACCTTTACTGGACTTTATCTTGCACTAAACATTGTTCACATTATTCCCTTAATCCTGGATCTGTACACTGCGGATGTCTCGATCATAATCACGTATTGTCTTTCTTCTGACTGCTAAGTACGTAACAAAAGTTTTTCACTGTACCTCGGTAGATGTGACAATAAACTAAACTCAACTCAACTTGTTTTCTAATTGTTTTTTCCACTAGTTTCTTGCTTGTGCACAGTCGTTTTGCTTTTCGCTGCTTTGTATAAGTTTTTTATACCGGAAAGTCTATTACCGATTTTCCGGCAACTGGTGATCCGACACCTCATTTAATTCAGAAAAAATTACAAGTGTGCACTTGAAATCCCTGCCAGAAGTCCCGGCAAAACTGTGGTGCCAAAACTGTGTGATGCGGCCGATCTCGACCTCATCGAGACTTCCGCGCCAATTGGCGGGTCGATTCCCTGATTAGCAATTGTAGAGAACTAGTCTACCACATAGAAGAGGCACCATGTTTTGACGCCGTGTTCCAAGTTCAGTCCATGTTTCAGCTGTCATGAGTGGCTCCTGATTCAGGAAAGCCCCAGGCTGCTGCGGGCCTCCAGCCGACACCTTCCCTTGGTCCACCAGTAACCGATCTCCTCTCCTCGCCCGTCCACCTTTGTGCCCTACGGCTGCCTCCTACAGCCAACCACAAGGGCGTGATAGGCCAGACACCGGTTCCCTCTCCTCTCCTCTCCCCTCCCACAGGCCTCACTCCTCTTCCATCAGGTCCATCATTGTGTATTTCATTGCCGGCTCCATCCTCCCGGTCACTGGT
This sequence comes from Raja brachyura, assembly GCA_963514005.1. The sequence goes on along the minus strand of OY740783.1, from coordinate 117,951,239 downwards.
CTTCATAACTTCATAAGCTATAGGAGCAGAATTAGGCCATTTAGCCCATCAAGTCAACACATTCATTCAATCATGGCTGATCTATCTTTCCCTCTCAACCCCATTCTCCTGCCTTCCCATAAACCCTGACACCCGTAATGATCAAGAATCTGTTGGTTAACGGCCTCCACAGCCGTCTGTGACAATGAATTCCACAGATTCACCACTCTCTGACTAAAGACATTTCTCCTGATTTCCTTTCTAAAGGCACGTCCTTTTATCCTGAGGCTATGACCTCTGGACCTTGCCTCTCCCACTAGTGGAAACATCCCATCCACATCCACTCTATCCAGGCCTTTCACTATTCGGTAAGTTTCAAAGAGGTTCCCCCTTATGTTTCTAAACTCTAGCGAGAACAGGCCCAGTGCCTTCAAACGCTCATTATATGTTAACCTACTAATATCTGGGATCATTCTTGTAAACCTCCTCTGGACACACTCCAACACTGGCACATTCTTCCTCAAATAAGGGGCCCAAAACTGCTCACGATTCTCCAAATGTGGTCTGACCAGTGCATTATAAAGCCTCAGCATTTCATCCCTGTTTTCAGACCTCAAACTTTGCAGCAGCTAATTGAGAAGAACGTGCTTGGAAAGAATGTGCTCGGAAAAAGGCCCTTCGGTCCATCTCATCTATGCCGACCAGAATGCACATCTATGCTGGTCCCATTTCCCTGCACTTGAAAAATATTGCTCGGAACCTTTCCTATCTATGTACCTGTCCAAATGTGTTTTAAATGTTATTTTGTACCTGTCCCAACTACCACCTCCGGAAGCTGGTTCAATATGTCCACCGCCCTCTGTGTGAAAAAGTTGCCCTTCAAGTTCCATTCAAATCTTTCCCCTCTCACTTAAGCCTATGTTCTCAGGTTCTGGGTAAAATACACTGTGCATTCACTCTATCTGTACCCCTCATTATTTTATGCCCCTCTCTATAAGATCAGCCCTCATCCTCTTACCCTCTAAGAAATAAAGTCCAAGCCAGCCCAACCTCTCCCTATAGCTCAAGTTCTCGAGACCTGGCAAGATCCTTGTAAATCTGTGCCGCACTCTGTGCCAGAGTTTTTTTTCTGACTGTTGGTCTGGGATCTCTTTGAAACTAAGTCAAACCATGTTTCTTAAGTCCTCTATCCTGCATATTGATTCTATGCATTTGCTTTATCTATTCCCGTCATGATTTTATACACCTCTATAAGACCATCCCTCAGACTCCTGCGCTCCAAGGAATTAAGTCCTAGCCTACCCAATCTCTTCCTATAGCTCGGGCCCTTAAGACCTGGTAACATCCTCATGAATCTTCTCTGCACTCTTTGCCGCTTGGCTGCACAGTGGCGCAACGTTAGAGTTGCTGACCTGCAGCGCCAGAGACCCAGGTTCGATCCTGACTATGGGTGCTGTCTGTATGGAGTTGTTCCTTTTCCCTGTGACCACGTGGGTTTTCTCCGGGTGCTCCGGTTTCCTCCAACACTCCAAAGACGTGCAGGTTTTCAGGTTAATTGGTTTCGGTAAAATTGTAAATTGTCCCCAATGTGTGGATAGTGTTAGTGTACGGGGTGATCGCTGGTCTGCTTGAATTCGGTGGGCCGAAGGGACTGTTTCCAAGCTGTATCTCTAAAATCTGTCTGTCTAGAATCTGGAATGGAAAATGTCTCTCATGGAGTCATAGTGCTCGGGGAAAAGGCCGTTCGGCCGACCAGAATGCACATCAACTCTGGTTACATTTTCCCAAACCTACATCCTTTGCCTTGGATATGAAATCCAGTGTGATCTGTTGAGATAGCAGTTTGAAAAACTGCATCCCATTTCACCCTCCCGAACTTCCCCTGCAATTTGATTTGCACTTTACTTACCACAGGGTGAGACGGAAGGTATCCAACTATCGTCATTCTCCATTGATTTTTCCAAGATTCCAGCCGTGAATCTGCAAGCAACCATTGCCATGACAACCTTTCATGTTTCCTCACGAAATCTGCGCAATCATTTCTATATTTCTCCCCGACCTTGTTTTCGTCAATTTATTTTTATTTAATTTTGGGCCGAGTGTAATAATTTGGCACAGCTGCATTTATTTCCTTCCTTCCTTTGCGCCGGAACTTCTGGCTGTGTTAGATCGATCAACAGAGGGTGTAAACGAGATATTAATTAAATACTTTACATTGGTATTCACCAAGGAGAAAGTGTTTAGACATTACTTCAGACTTAGTGATACAGTGCGGAAACAGCTCCTTTCTCCGTTCTCCCCATGACCCGTGTGGCTTTTCTCCAAGATCTTTGGTTTCCTCCCACACTCCAAAGACGTACAGGTTTGCAGGTTAATTGGATTGGTTTAAATTGTCCCTAGTGTGTGTAGGATAATGTTAATGTGAGGGGATCGGCGGTCGGTGTGGACTCGGTGGTCCGAAGGGCCTGTTTCCGTGCTGTATTTCTAAACCTGATACCTGAATCAGCCCTTTGCATTGTGTTAAACTACAAAGAAGCAATCTTATACACCGATGGATAAGTGGATTGTATTTTTGTATTGTTACAGCTTTACTTAACTGAGGAGAAAATAATTCTAAGGCAGCATCGTTGATTGTGGATGCAATTGGAGTGGGAAATTAAACCAATTGAAACGAATCCATATAACAGCCCAGAGAAGGTCACCCTATGAACATCTAGTTTAGTTTAGTTTAGAGATACAGCGTGGAAGCAGGCCCTTTGGCTTACCGAGTCTGCGCTGACCAGCAATCACCCCGTATACCAGTCCCACCTGCCTGCATTTGGCCCATATCCCGCCAAACCTTTCCTACCCATATACAGTACCTCCCATAATTACCTCCTCGGCCCTTTGTTCCATACACCCACCATCCTCTCAGTGAAAGGTTTCCCCTCAAGTTCCTACTAAATCTTTCCCCTCTCACCTTAAACGTCTGTAGATAGAGATAAAACCTCTGTGGATAGACATAAAACGCTGGAGTAACTCAGGCCACGGGCCAGGCAGCATCTCTGGAGAGAAGGAATGGGCACTCGGTCCAGAGATGCTGCCTGTCGCACTGAGGTACACCAGCATTGTGTCTATCTTCGTCTTAAACCAGCATCTACAGTTCCTTCTTACACACTATGTCTTCTGGTTCTTGAGTCCCGCAATCTGGGTAAATAGGATAGGATAGTCCTGTCTTACACACCAGGGACATTTTACAGAAACCAATTAACCTACAAACCTGTACGTCTTTGGAATGTGGGAGGAAACCAGAGAAAACCTACGCATTCACATGGTACTGGGCAACAGACTCTGTGGCTCTACCCAATCTATTCCTCTCATGCTTTTATCACATCTATAAGATCATCCCTCATCCTCCTGCGCTGCAAGGAATAGTGTCCCAGTCTACTCAACCTCACCCTATAGCTCAGACCCTCAAGTCCTGGCAACATTCATGTAAATCTTCTCTGTACCTTTCCAATTTGATAACATCTTTCCTATAACGTGGTGCTCAGAACTGAACACAATACTCTAAATGTAGCCGCACCAATGTCTCATATGGCCTCCCAACTCCCATGCTCGATATTCTGACTGATGAATGTGCTAAAAGCCTTTTTGATCACCCCATCTACCTGAGACGCCACCTTCAAGGAACTATGTAGTTGCACTCACAAATATTCTACTCTACAACACTACCTGGAGCCCTACTGTGTAGGTCCTGCCCATGTTAGACTCATTAAATTCCATCAACCATTCCTCAGCAACCTTGCCAACAGATCTAGATCCTGCTGCAATTTTTGAGATAGGTTGATAAATGAAATGTAATCTACAGGGCTGTGAGATAAAGCTTTTGTCCAACCTCTCCTTATAGTGAATACACTTCAATCCACTTCACTACGTTTGGGTACTGTCTGATTCATCTCGGGTTCACATTTGGTGGAATTGTCAATTTAAAGAGAGAAAGAGAATGATAGTCTCCTAGGAAATATACTATTGGAAGTAGGCCATTTGGCCCGTCATGTCAGTGAGAGGAAACCAGAGCACTTGGAGGAAACCCACACAGTCACAGGAAGAACATGCAAACTCCACACAGATAGCGCCCAAGGTCAGGATCAAATCCGGGTCTCGAGAGACTTAATTTACATGTAAACAATGTATGTGGCATTGATCTCAGTCACTTACAGCTGTGTAAAACGCACAGTGCTGGAGTAGCTCAGTGGGTCAGATGAAATCTGTGGAGAGAATGGGCTCAGAACCTTCCTTGACAGGTTATCAACCAATCACTTCCACTCTGCACAGATTGATTGAAAGATACCGCTTGTAAACAGGCCCTTCGGCCCACCAAGCCCATCGATCACCCGTTCACACTTCTTCTATGTTATCCCACTTTCGCATCCACTCCCTACCCACTGGGGGCAATTCACCTACAACCCTGCACTTCTTTGGGAAATGGGGGGAACCTGGAGCACCTGGAGGAAACCCATTCAGTTTCAGAAAGAAGATGCAAACTCCACGCAGACACCATCCAAGGTCAGGATCGAACCCGCGTCTCTGGCGCAGTGAGGCAACGGCTGCACAGATATCAAGTTTTCTTGTAGAAACTGGAAACTGCAGATGCTGGTTTATACCAAAGATCGGCATTAAGTGCTGGTAGACAAAAATGCTGGAGACACTCAGCGGGTGAGGCGAAGGAAATAGGCAACGCTTCGGGTCGAGACTCTTCTTCAGGGTCTTGACCCGAAACGTTGCCCATTTCCTTCGCTCCATTGATGCTGCCTCACCTGCTGAGTTTCTCCAGCATTTTTGTCTACCTTCGATTTTCCAGCATCTGCAGTTCCTTCTTAAACACAAAGTACTGGAGTAACTGAGCGAGCCAGGCAGCATCTCTGGAGAAAAAGGATGGGTGACTATCCAATCCATGTCAAGTGATCTCATTTGAAATGGCGAGCACGTTCTGCATAAGCAGCCACTGGGTTACAATGTGATGGACATCAGTGGAGGCAGAGGGAGAGAATAAATCTGCAGATCAATGGGATATTTAATACCAAGCAATAGACCCTTGTATTCATACATCAGTTGATTTTTACTGGGACAGTAGAATAAAGGACAATGGTTCTTCAGGCAGGCAGCCAGCCAGGGTAATCGATCATTTCTGAAGCCTGCCTGAGGTTAATTTGATCCCTATTCTCAGTGCATATACCTCATTGAAATGCACACAAAGTGCTGGAGAGAATCAGAGAGGGTCAGGCCTCATCTCTGGAGAACGTGGATAGTCATCTTTCTGGATCAGGAACCTTCTCATTGAAAAGAAAACTGGAACTACACAAACATTTCAAAAGGATGTTATAAGATTGCTAGGCACAAGGAACCGTAGAAGCTGCTTTATAAAAAAGACACAAAGTGCTTGAGTAACTGGAGGGTCAGGCAGTATCTCTGGAGTTTTTGGATAGGTGATGTTTCGAGTCAGGACCCTTCTTCAGACTGATTGTAGTAGGTGAGAGAAAACTAGAGAGAGGTGGGGGCAGGACGAAGCCTGTCAAATGATGGGCAGACATCCAAGGAACTGCAGGTGCTGGGTCATAAGTAAAGACACAAAGTGCTGGAGTAATTCAAGGGATCAGGCAGCATCTCCAGAAAACATAAACGGGCAATGTTTCCGGTTGGGGCCCTTCTTCAGACTCATTTTAGTAAGGGGGGAAAAAACTGGAAGAGGGAGGTGAGGGTGGGACAAAACCTGGCAAATGACAGGTGGACAGTATGCCTTGGCCTACGTGATCTCCCGGTTGCCAAACACTTTAATCCCCTTCCCATTGTACATGGCAGCCGTGTCAACAGCCTGCCTCGTCTTTTTCTTCTTTTGCTGTTTTGGTCTGTGTTTACTCGCATATTTTTAGTGTACCTTTAGTTGTTGTATTATGGGGGGGGTTGGGGGAAACCTCTTTTACCTCTTTCCTCGACGAAGATGTGAATTTTTTTATCGTGTCTCCGTCTGCACTGCGGCTTTAACATCGTGGAGCTGGCGGTCCCTTTGTTAGGGATCAACTGCGGGAGCCCCAACTGCAGGAACTTCGACCGCCCCAAACACGGGAGCTTCGATTGCCGACTGTGGGAGCTTTGATCGCCGACTGTGGGAGTTTCGATTGCCACGACCGCGGGAGAAAAGGAGGAAAGAAGGTATAAGTTATTTGCCTTCCATCGCAGTGGGGAATGTGGGGTCGCCAAAAAAACAAGATGGACGTGCTGCCCGCACTAGGGAGGACTTGGAAGGAGTGCTGTGAGTGCAGTGATCTTGGATAAGGCTCCATGAGGATATCCCGGATGCGAGTGTGGACGGCTTTTTGACTGTTCGGGCAGACAGGGACTGCACAGAGTGTGACAGCGGTCGGCACAACTCTGGTCACGGTGAAGGAGCGTGTGTGTGGCCCCGACATTGAACTGATGGGTGTGGGTCTCCACTTATGCTGTATGCCCTGGGGATTCTCACACGCCGTTGTGGTGGCTGTTTAAATCTATGTTTAATTTTTATGTGGTTATGTATCTTGTTGTTTTATTGTGTGACTGTTGGCAAATCAAATTCCTTGTATGTTTACACACTTTGCTAATAAATTAAATTAATTACATTTCCCACACTGACCTTTCTGTCCTGTACCTCCTCCTCTGTCAGACTGAGGCCAAATGCAAATTTGAGGAACAGTACCTTATATTTCACTTGGGCAGCTTACAATCCAGCGGTATAAGTATTGATTTCTCTAATTTCAAGTAACCCTTGCATCCCTTCTCTCTCCGTCCCTCCCACACCCTAGTTGTCCTTAGTTTCACTGTCATCCTGCTTAGTTTCCCTGTTCATTATCACCTATTCCACAGCCAACAATGGACCATTGTGGGTTTCACTTTTCCTTGATTATTGGTGCTGGCTTTGATTTGAACTTTTATTGCTTTTAATTCTTTTGCTCTTTGCACCTTTTCATATCTTTAGTTTCCCTCTCCCCTGACTCTCAGTTTGAAGACAAGTCTTAAACCTGAAACATCACCTATTCCTTTTTTCCGGAGATGCTGCCTGACCCGCTGAGTCGCTCCAGCAGTTTATGCCTATATTCGGTGTAAACCAGCATCTGCCTGTCCTTCCTACTCAAGTGATAGGTGGATACAGGTGAGGAAAGCGGGGGCGGAGGGGGAGGGGAGGTTGTTTGTAGATGAATGGACAAAAGCCAGATATGGGAAGAAGACAAAAGCTGTGAGATGAGGAAATAAGGAGAGTAGAGGCGTGAAATGTCACACCAGAGGGAGGGATATAGGTGGAAGGGGACGGGTGAAGAGGAAATGTTTGTTGTTGGTTAGTTACCTATAATTGGAGAATTCAATGTTCATACCATTGGGTTGTGAGCTGCCTAAGCAGCCTATGAGGTGCTGTTCCTCCAGTTTGTATGTTTAGTTTAGTATAGAGATACAGAGCAGGAATGGGCCCCTCAGACCTCTGGGTCCGCGCCGACCATCAATCACCCGTACATTAGTTCTATGTCCTAAACACTAGGGGCAATTTTAAAGAAGTCAATTAACCAACAAACCCGCATGTCTTTGGGATGTGGGAGAAAACTGGAGCATCCGGAAGAAACCCATGCGGTCACAGAGAGAATGTGCAAACTCCTTACGGATAGCACCCGTCATCATCTCTGGTGCCGTGAGGCAGCACCTCTACCAGCTGCGCCACTGTGCTGCCTCACTCTAGCAATGGAGCAGGCCTAGGACGGAAAGGTTAGCATGGGAATGGGAAGGGGAGCAAGAATGGTTAGCAACCGGGAGATCCAGCAAGTTAGGAAATTTGTTGTAACTTTAGAGATATCGCAGGTTGGGATTGGGATTATATTTTGGAAAGTGGGCATCATATGAAGGCCAGCATTCATTGCCCATCTATAACTGCCCTTAGGAAGGTGGGATTGAGGAAGAACCTTCTTGAACCACTGCTTTATTCTGCTAAAGTCCAATAATTGCCTGAGAAGCACAACCTTGCGGCAATGTCCCCAGGAGATTGTGTGAAACTTTCTGATTGTTATCCGGAAGAAACAGTTAATAAAAGACTCATAGTGAGACTTTTTTTTAATAGCAGAAGTGTGAAAAATGCCAGATGCTCTGAATAAACTATGCATTAGGAACAGACTTAACACAATTAGAATCCAAAGAACATACACTTCTTTCGCCTTTGTATTTTGAGAAATTGGTTTCTAGGTTTTGATTCTTCGGCTGTTTTAGTTTCTTTGCAATATATTGCAAACTTCTATGGTGTTGTATTGAATTTAGAGTCAAAACTCTCAAGCGAGTCGAAGTCAAGTCAAAAGTGTTTTATTGTCATCTGTCCCAAAGAGAACAATGAAATCCTTACTGGCAGCACCACATCAGAATATGTAAACATAGTACACTGTAAATGATATAATAATATTGTTATTATAATATTAACAATATAATAAATGAAAGTAGTGTATGTATATACAGTATATATATATATATATATATATATATATATATATATATATATATATATATATATATATATATATATATATATATATATATATATATATATATATATATATATATATATATTTCTAATTAGGCAAGGCAGCTATAATTAGGCAAGGCAGCTTGATTTAGCACTTTCAAAACCAAAGGTAAGGCAGCTTGCTTTAGCACTTTCAAAACCAAAGGCAAGGCAGCTTGCTTTAGCACTTTCAAAACCAAAGGTGACGCAGCTTGCTTTAGCACTTTCAAAAGCAAAGGTAACGCAGCTTGCATTAGCACTTTCAAAACCAAAGGCAATACAGCTTGATTTAGCACTTTCAAAACTAAATGCAACACAGCTTTAGCACTTTCAAACCAAAACACACTTTTGCATTTTCAAACGACATTTTCAAACCACATTAAGGGCATTGCCAGGTCACTAAAACCACTCACAGTTTAGTAGACATGTGTTCAGTGTTATTTACAGCTCAGACTGAGAATTGTGACCTCACGCGCCCCCATCTTGCAGTGATCTGAGTCACCTCCACACTTCCGGGTTTTATAGTGCCCCCGGAAGGGGAGTGGCCTTCAGGAGAGAAAATCTCAACATTTTTTAAACACTAATAACTCCTTTATTTTTAATCTATGGGAAAAAGCCTCTTGTCCTGCGCTGCGGAGGGGGACTCTGAGTAGAATGGCCAAAAATCACAGCCATAAGTGGCAGTGTTTTTTCTAAAATCAATATACAGAACAACATGAAGTGGTCAAGATCAGACTTTTAGTAATATACTAGACTAAGTGGGACCCGTTGGGTCCCAGCTTCACATGGGAGGGCTGGTCCCCCAATGCAATATTCCACCTCTCCACCAATTCCAATATTGCTGGCCAGTGGGGGGGGGGGGGCTTTCTGGAGCACTAGCATGTGTGTTGTGGGTCAAAGGGACTAGTTTCCAGAGGGCTAGTATGGACATTGTGGGCCGAATGGATTCGTGGGCTGGCAGCTCAGTCACTCAGGCCAGGCAGCTCAGTCACCCTGGCCAGGCAGCTCAGTCACCCTGGCCAGGCAGCTCAGTCACTCTGGCCAGGCAGCATTTTAGAACCAATAGAGACACTTTTTACAAGCATTTTAGAGCCAATAGAGACACTGTTTGCAAGCATTTTAGAACCAAAAGAGACACTTTTTGCAAGCATTTTAGAACCAATAGAGACACTTTTTACAAGCATTTTAGAACCAATAGAGAAACTTTCTGCAAACATTTTAGAACCAATAGAGACACTTTCTGCAAGCATTTTAGAACCAAAAGGGACACATTTTGCAAGCATTTTAGAACCAATAGAGACACTTTTTGCAAGCATTTTAGAACCAATAGAGACATTTTATGCAAGCATTTTAGATCCAATAGAGACACTTTTTGCAAGCATTTTAGAACCAATATATATATATACACACATGCACATCTTTGGCTTGTGGGAGGTATCCGGAGTACCCAGTGAAAACCCATGGGGTCACAGGTAGAATGTGCAAACTATTCACTTACACTGTATCTGACATGCTTATCTCAGAGGTATCTAATAAAAGATACTTGCAGTGAATTGTATACAAAAGTGTATTTCACTGTACTTTGGTGCATGTGATAATAAAGTACCATTGAACTATCTAACCATCTTGTGCTTCGTTCAACCTTCCCAACACCAGACGAGAGCACAATTTTTCCCGACATTTCGATAATCCGGAACACACGGGACTTTGGTGGTACCAAATTTAAGAATCATCGGCATTCAAGAAGGAAGAGAGGGGAATCGAGACCCCCGCGAATTTGCTGCAGACTTATTGCAAAAAGTCTTATATCTGGATGTTAGTATGGCTATCACTAACTGCACTACTTACAGATGTAGTTTTTTCTCTCTTTTTTCACTTTACAAACGCTTAATCTATTACTTTTTTAATATGATACTTTATTATAATTTTAAGTTTGAATGGAATCATAAGTTTTATCAAAGGAAATATGTACGCGAGAAAGACCAACGAGATTTAAAATTCATCTATCTGATGTTCGGGTGTAATGTCGGGCTTGTTGAGCTGAACCATCAGCTCTTTTATAGACCACCCTAAACAAAAGATGCAAGATTTGAATATGAAGATTGGGGGTGAAGGAATGACATTTTGTAGTTGGAATGTTAAGGGTATTAACGAACCAATCAAGAGAGGTAAAGTATTAGCACATTTAAAAGCACTTAAAACAGATGTAATATTCCTTCAGGAAACTCACCTTAAAAAGGATGCAGAGCACAGATTGAAAGCGAAATGGATTGATAAAGCGTATCATTCCTCATTTATGCATAAATCCAGAGGTGTTGCAATACTAATCTGTAAAGGGATACCTTTAAAACATATATCAACTATAATGGACAGTGATGGTAGATATATTGTATTAATTGGTGAATTATATGCACAAAAAAGTGACTCTTATTAATGTTTATGGACCAAATTTTGATAGTCTCTTGTTTTTTAAGAAAATATTTAATACAATTCCAGAATTAATACAACACAATTTAATAATCGGAGAAGACTTAAATTGTACATTAGACCCCTATTTAGACAGATCATTAAGACAACGGAAAATAAAATCACAGTCAAGTGACTTATTAAATACATATATAGATACTAGTAATATTAAGGATGTCTGGAGAATAGAAAACCCAACCGGACGAGAATATTCATTTTATTCATCGGCACATAAAACATATTCAAGAATAGATTATTTTTTGGTGGATTCCAAGCTTATTCCAATTACTTACGACTCGAAATATCACAATATTATAATCTCGGACCATGCTCCCTTAACATTTATGATTAAATTAAATGGAGGGATGGAGAAACAGTCACAATGGAGACATAACCCACAAATTTTAAAGGAAAAAGTATGTCAAGAATATCTTGCTAAACAGATTAATATGTTTTTTGAAACCAATGATAACCTTGAAATGTCTGCTTCCCTATTTTGGGAAACATTTAAAGCATTTACTCGAGAAGCAATGATCTCCTCCCAAGCATTTCACAATAAAGAAAATCGGGTTAAACAACAGGCATTGGAAAGGGAAATAAGACAATTAGACATAGAAAATGCGGCAGTACCAACTATGATAAAACACAATAAAATTGCAGCATGAAATATAAATTAAATAAAATATATTCAGACCAAGTTATAAAATTTTACCAATACACTAAACAACTACCTTTTGAATTCGGCGATAAACCCCAAAAATTATTAGCTCGTCAACTTCGGAAACTGGACGGGGAAAAAACAATTCATAAGATTAGATCAGAAACAGGAGAACCACTAGTACAATAGAAACATAGAAACATAGAAATTAGGTGCAGGAGTAGGCCATTCGGCCCTTCGAGCCTGCACCGCCATTCAATATGATCATGGCTGATCAGTATCCCATACCTGCCTTCTCTCCATACCCTCTGATCCCCTTAGCGACATGGGCCACATGTAACTCCCTCTTAAATATAGCCAATGAACTGGCCTCAACTACCCTCTGTGGCAGAGAGTTCCAGAGGAAGGATATTAATCAATCTAAGGATATTAATGAGAGATTTCTGCAATATTATCAAAACCTCTACTCAGCTAAAACGATAGATCACCGGACAGGAATGGAAGCATTCTTACAAAAATGCAACCTTAAAGGGTTAGATTTGAAAGATAGAGAATTACTAGACGCTGAAATAACAGTAAAAGAAATTGAAGAGTCTATCAGGTTTCTAAAAAACGGTAAGGTGCCGGGTCCCGACGGTATAAGCTCTGAATTCTATAAACAATTTTATGATCTGATCGCTCCACATTTAAAGACACTGTATGGACATATCTATACCCAACAGAATCTACCAGAAACACTAAATGAATCCATAATAACACTTTTACTAAAAATGGATAAGGGCCTGGAAGATCCAGGTTCATATAGAGCTATAGCTCTCCTAAATACTGATGAAAAAATATTAACTAAAATCCTAGTGATTAATAAATTAATACACCCTGACCAAACAGGATTTATACTAAAACGCTACTCCTCATATAACCTGAGACGATTATTCAATATTATATACTCAAAGAGAAGTTCTAACAAAGATCTACCAATTATTTCGTTAGATGTTGAGAAAGCATTCGACCAGGTGGAATGGCCCTATTTATTTTGGTCATGAAAAATCTTCAATTGGGCGAGAAGTTTAGTACATGGGTAAAACTTTTATATACTAATCCAACAGCTAGAATACCAACAAATCAAATGTTATCAGCTAAATTTAATTTATCCAGAGGCTGTAGACAAGCATGTCCATTATCTCCGTTATTATTCGCACTCGCAATAGAGCCACTAGCAGAAAACGTTAGGTCCCATCCTGAAATATATGGGTATAATACTAAAGATACTGAGAATAAAATGTCCTTATATGCAGATGATGTATTATTTTACTTCGGAGTCACGTGAGTGACTACGTGAAGAACCCCGTACAGCCGTTCGTGCGTCATTGCGTCAGACACTTTCGTGCAGCCGACTGTGGAGCAGCGCAGCTCCTCCAACGGTAAGTCTAAAAAAGTTTCAGGTAAGTGCTATTTTCTTACCTGTTCTAGGTCTCCTGCTGGAACCTCCGGGGTTTTTGCAGGATGTTCGCGATAGCCGACGAGGGAACCAGCCTAGGGCTTTGGGGGAAAACCCTGCTCCGACTGCGGAAGCGGAGAGCTGGGAATGTCGGGTTCGCGATCAGAGTCACTGATAACGCGGTCCGTGACTCCACACATTGGGGTCCCGGGGAGGGGATACCCGCGAATAGTGCAGTTTTAGACCGCAGTAGTCCCCAGGGGATGGGGCTTAACGGACCTGAACGGTCAGCCTGCATCCCCGGTGGAGGGGAAACCCAAGTATATGCGGTTCTAGATCGCAGTAGTCCCCAGGAAATGGGTTGAACTCACATAAATGATTAGCCTGGGTGCCAGGAGGATACCGCGGTATATAATATATATATAATATATTTATATGGATTCCCGGGGAGGGGAAATTCAGCTACGGGGTTCCCAAACTACAATAATCCCCAGGATATGGGGACAACTGACAAAAATAGTCAGTACAATTAGGAAAGTTGGGAGGTTTCACCTCTGGGAATTAATTTAGAGAGCAGCACCTTTGGGTAAGGATGCTTCATGGGAATGCCAAGTTATGGCAATGCCAGCCTATGGGAAAGGCTGTGCCAGCAGTACCTTTGCTCAGGACTGCTCATGGGGATGCCAAGCTATGGCAGGCTAGTCTATTGGAGAGGCTGTGCCAGCAGCATCTTTGCTCAGGGCTGCTCATGGGGATACCAAGTTATGGTAGGCTAGCCTATTGCAGAGGCGGTGCCAGCAGTACCTTTGCTCAGGACTGCTCTAAGGGAATGCCAAGTTATGGTAGGCTAGCCTATTGGAGAGGTTATGCCAGCAGCACCTTTGCTCAGGGCTGCTTGATGAGAACACCAAATCTATGGCAAATACTGGCCTGTGGGAAAGTCTGTGCCAGCAGCACCTTTGTTCAGGGCTGCTTCATGGGCGCCAGCGGTACCTTGTTAGGGCTGCTTTATGGGAATAGCAGTTTAGTAGGGTATTCCCATTTACAATGATCATGGGATGAGGAGGCATTGTTAGGATAAGGCAATATAACAGAATGATGACAAAAAAGCATTCAAAGAAAACTATTCACAGTTTTAAAAAAATGCTGGTTAATCCACTGTTAAGTCTCAAACTATATTTGAGAAATTGGGCTCCTCTATCCAGTTAGATTAAGTTCCTATTAAATAGATTTATAGGATGTTGGGATTTACTTTTAGGTATTCAATTGTCCATGATGCCGGCCTGGGCAACAGATTGCAGTCAATAGACTTTGGTAACAGTTGTTGTTATAAAACTGTTCTAGTCGTTGGACTAATTGTTAATTGTATAGATGCAATTCAGCTGTGTAAGTAGAGCAACAGTTATTTTGTTAAATGGTTAATTATTAAGTGCCATCTAGGCCATTGTTAACACCAGCTGAAATTAATAAAGTCACGATGATGGACAAACAGTGTTCATTACTGCTCCAGTAGTTGTTAGGTAAATTTTTCATTATATTTCAAATTGGTGCTAATGGCCCTAAATGGGAAATTGTGTCATCAGGGCTTTGTAGCAGGCCTGCTTTATGGCTCCCTCATGTAAGAGGAGAGCATGTGGGATTGGTATCGTTTAACGCCGAGTCTGAGGGTATAGCCATAGAGCATACCCAAGCGATCAGGGCATGTGCCAGAGGTCTATGCCTGGCAAGAAAGTTACCATCCCAAACACATATGCAGTGAACACCGCTCTCAGGGGGACATTACAGTTGGCTGCCGAATCTTCTATTCAGGTAAGACTTTTCCATAGGTGTAACCTGGAGGGCGAAGCACTAGCTATTGGAACGAGCAAGGTTTCATAGTTTCGGCGACAATGCATCCCATGTCTTTATTGGCAGTAGCGGTTCACTGAAGTTGCTGGCAGCATGAAAGCTGGCCAGAGGTTGCACGCACTGTACCTGTGCTACTCTACAATTAAGGGACCACTTGCAGTTTGGTAAGGTGTATACTTAGTTATACATTACAAATGATTGAGACATTATCAGCTACTTTGAACGGTAAATGTAAAATGTACAATATTAGCTTTTCAAGCAGGTTAGAATTGGGCAGGTTCATACGTATACGTATATCTTGGCCTGGGTAACCTTCAGGACAGTTGGGCACAGGATACATCATCAGTAGTGTATCCTTGCATCACTGGGTGTTTCGGCCTTTTAACACTATACACCTCCACAAGGGCGGCCCGCTGCAGGATGATCAGCCCTCAGCGCGTGTCCCGTGTCAAACTGTCCCAAAGATTCACCATGATGTACTTGGGGCCCAGCATGGGTCTTTCCGCTTGAGCCAAATCCAACGGCTGCTTCTTTCAGCCGCGTCTGAGAGTGATCTTATGGTCTTCCGCAGAGCCTGACTGTGGATTCCAAGCTCCTTCAGCAGTCTGATGGTAGATGATGCAACAAATCCTCTGCATCCCACTTCAACTGGATAGACTTTGATGTTCCAGCCACGCTGCGTTGCCTCTGCTGCAAGCTCTGCGTAGCGCAGCTTCTTACGCTCATAGGCCTCCTCAACAGAGTTCTCCCATGGAACTGTGAGCTCTATGATGTAAGCAGTCTTCTGTGAAGGGGACCAGAACACCAAGTCTGGCCTGAGGTTGGTTAAAGCAATTTCAGTTGGAAAGATTAGTTGTCGGCCGATGTCTGCCAACATCCTCCAGTCACGGGCCCTGCATAGGTTTCCTTCTTCTGATCTGGTGGAAGGATGTTTAGGCATTTTCTGTCCTTCTCGGACAAAGGTTGTTGCCCTTAAAGGGTGGTTGCTTGCTCTCGGAGGCAAGGAGTTGGACGCACACCGCCTGATGCCAGGTTTTTTAGTACCTGATTATGCCGCCACGTGTACCTTCCTTGCGTGAGGCTGGTCTTGCAGCCTACCATGATGTGTTTGAGGGTCGCTGGAGTTGGGCAGAGGGCACAGGTTGGATCCTCGCCGTACCACTGATGGAGGTTCTTTGGTGATGGAAGCAAGTCATATGTCGCTCTGATGATGAAGCTGATCGTGCTTGATTCCATTTCCCATAGTTCTTTCCAGCTGATCTTCCTCCGCTCCACACCTTCCCACTGCATCCATTGCCCCTGTTTGGCAAGAGAGACTGCCTTTGCACTTCTTGCGGCCTCCTCCTGTCGCCGCACCCCCTCAACCACCAATGTCCTCCGTTCTGATGTTGTGGCCTTTCGCCAAGTTGGTTTACTTGTCGTAAGGCCAAAGCCTCCTCTTCCCTGCTGCACTTGCCCCACGATGTCTTTGTGCCTCAGGGCTGATGAAGCTTGCTGTACGGCATCAGATGGTGTCCACTTCCGGCCAGTTACTAGGGGCGGCGCAACAGCACTGATGGTCTTGTCTCTAGAGTCCCTCAGTGTCATCTGGAGTCTTACTTTACAACACTTGTATTCCTCTGTTATACTAGTGAGTGGTAGTTCCAGGACCCCTTTGCCATAGAGGCCGATGTTAGTTAGACATCGTGGGACACCGAGCCATTTCTTCGCGTATGAAGTTATGGTTCGCTCCATCTTCTCCACAGTTGTTATTGGGGCTTCATAAATGGTCAGTGGCCACATTGTCCGAGGCAGGAGTCCAAAATGTAGGCACCAGAGCTTCAGGATATATGTATGTATTCATGTTTATTTCACTGGTTGCAAAATATTTGGCATAGCAGTGGCGAAAGATACATTTTCGCCAAAAGGAGAAGGAGGGTCTTTTATGGCTACCTCCATTTTGTCTCATCAATCAAAGCTTCGAATAAAGTCATTAAGAGGCTTTAAGTTCCTATTGTGTGATTATGCAAATTGATTCCCGATTTGTTGCGAATAATTATATAACCTTATTGGTTATTTTAAACTTGAATTTGCTTGTTCAGCCTGAGGCTTTGGAAATCAGATGTTGCATGATGAACTCAAATTTATGTTCTGCAGGTTTAACAAACTGCCCTAAGATTTGGGTTGTTACACCTATCCTTCTATGTGTTCAAAGTGTTTGCATAGCACCAAACGGCTGAATTTTCTTTTCCAGGAGATGAAAGAATTTGTTATGGTTATGTTCCATGGAAAATGGTATTGATTGCTAATGTTTCGAGTTCATGCTAAATGATTGTCTGTTAATTATGGAGTTATATGGCCATTAATTGGCTCGATGAGCTTCCTCATTGAATTGGCTGCAGCAAACAAGACTCGCTCTGTTGGGTCCACACCGGTTATCAAGGTATAGGATATCTTCAACATAGGTCCCAGGACCAGTATAATGCCATATGCGATGTTGATATTTGTGAACACTATTTCACCAGGAGGCAGCAACTATATCCTTAATGTTAAAGAAGGAACTGCAGATGCTGGAGAATCGAGGGTAGAAGGGTCTCGACCCGAAACGTCGCCTATCTCCTTCACTCCTTAGATGCTGCTGCACCCGCTGAGTTTCTCCAGCTTTTTGTGTAACCAACTATATCCTTAAATTTGGCTGGAGTTTATTAGGTAGTTATCCTTCTGGCACTGGTTTAGTGCAGCAGGTTCAGTCGCTAAATAACTGTGATGGTACAGGATGATAACATCTGTAAATTATAATATATAATATTATGTTATAAATACTTGAGCAGACCAGAAGGGTCAGGTCTCAAAATAGTTGCAGGCATACCAGGGGACCTTTGATAAGGTAAGCACACATGTGTACAACAATATGTCAAGGTCATCAAGAGCCTTGGAGTTCTGGACTAGCAATATTGTTAGTCACAAAGAATTTGGGGAACTTATTGTTCAGGCCATTCCAGATGAGGAAAACGGAGTTGTGTTATGTGCTAATGGATTCTGTTTCCAGATCTCATTCCACCAGGGCTGCTACAACATCAGCAGCAAGGGTATTTATGTTCCGCTGGGTCGCATTGTTGCGGCTGGAGCATGGTCCATCAAATGAATCTCCAAACATCTGTAATGACCCATTGGTGCACCAGGAGTATTTGTTAACTATATTTATGTTCTGGTTATATTTTCCATCTGGGTGAGAGATGGAAATATTATTGTTTCATTTAAACAGCATCAGCATGTTTTACATCTATGTTATGACTGTATGCATTATGAATGTTTTCCCTTCATTTGTCAATGAAGCAGCTGTGGTTGTGTATACTCGTTTCACATGGCATGAAATCACAGAGCTTTGAAGTCTTCATGTAGCCACTCACGTGATCCCGAAGTAAAATAGTACGATGAAACGAGAACTTACCAGTTTGAAGTTTGATCTTTATTTTATGAGGAGTCGAGTTGAGGGACTACGTGGCCTCCGCTCCCAGCCCTCATACATTTCATCTGGTAGTTCTAGTCTTTGTTATCTTACCATTATACTTCAGTTACTATTTGCTGTGATTTCACACCATTGCTTTGAAGATTGACGCATGAACGGCTGTACGGGGTTCTTCACGTAGTCCCTCAACTCGACTCCTCATAAAATAAAGATCAAACTTCAAACTGGTAACTTCTCATTTAATCTTACTAATCTACATTACAAAACCGGAATTTAGTATCCCAAACATTGAATCAATTTTGAATCAACATTGAACATGTTGGCTCGTTCTCAGGATACAGAATTAATTGGAATGAAAGTGAAATTATGCCAATAATGGAAAGTAATCCACATACATTACAACAATTTCCCTTCAAAATAGTAAATGAAAAATTTAAATATCTTGTAATTTATGTAACAAAGACATATACTTCTTTATTTAAACTTAACTTCCCGCCTTTATTGAGCAAATTACATAAGAATATTCTATATTGGAAAACACTACCTATCTCAATGTTTGATAGAATTAATGCAATAAAAATGATTTTCCTCCCGCAATTACTGTACCTCTTTCAATCAATCCCGATATATCTGCCAAAAACTTATTTTTAAAAGGTTGACTCAATAGTCACTAATTTTATCTGGGACTATAAGAATCACAGAATAAATAAAAAGCACTTATGTAAATCAAAAATAAATGGAGGTTTAGCCCTACCGAATTTTATGTTCTATTTCTGGGCAGTTAACATTAAAAATATGAATTTTTGGTTGGAAGAACTGGACCAACAACCATTTTGGTTAAAAATGGAAAAGGAAGACTGTTTACCCTTTGAAATTGGATCGATCTTATTTGCTACTGCTAAATTAAGCAAAAAAACCTATAGTGAAAACCCCATAATATATAGTGAATACGCATTTGGAAACAATTAAAGACACTAAAATTGGATAATTTATCACTACTTCTCCCCATTGTAAACAACCCTACATTTAAACCCTCAACGATGGATAAAGGTTTCTTACAATGGAAAAATCACGGAATTATAAAGATGGGTCATCTTTATAGGAAAGGTACATTCCTCTCAATCCAGGAGTTACAACAAATTTATGGACTTCACGCAAATGACTACTTCAGATACCTACAACTTAGAGACTATGCTAAATCAAAAACACAGGACTATAGAAATAGAAAGACAGAAATTCTTGATGAATGTTTGAACAAAACCCCAACATAGAAAAATTAATATCTTATATTTATAATATCCTATTAGATAATGATGCACCCATGACGGAAATATACAGGCAATCATGGAAAATGAACTAGGCCAACCAATAAGGCAAGATATTTGGGACGAAAGCTTACAACATATACATCATTGTTCGTTAAATGCTAGACATTCTTTAATACAATTTAAAGTATTACATAGATTGCACTATTCAATTCAAATTAAATAGAATTTTCCAAAGTATATCTCCTATTTGTGAAAAATGTCAGCACTTAGCGGCTATAAAACTAATAATATTAGGAATATTAGAACAAAATCAAATATTTACAACAAGCTTAATAATTGGGAAAAAATTAACTATAGCTTAATAATTGGGAAAAAATTAATATTTAAATTTTGGAAAGGCCCTATGTGAATTTTGGAAAGGCCACAATTAAAATGTGGATTATGGAAATGTCGGCGACCCTTCATTTGGAAAGATTAAGATTTGTCTTAATGGACAAACAAGAACTATTTACTAGAATATGGTCTCCATTCATTGACCATTTGAAGGGGCAAACCGGTTCGGCACGAGAACCTGACTGAAACACGAATCAAGGATTAGATGAAGAATTATATTTTATAATTCACAGATGTATCTCCAATAAGTATAATTAGCTGATTATTCCATTCTCTTTTAATTTTTGATTTATTTTCTCTCTCTATTTTCTATCTATGTAAAAAATATAGTACAATTATTATACAATTGACAATATAAACAATATTAATAATGTATGACTACTACAAACAAAATGTTTTTTATTATGTATTTACTTCTAATTAAAATTTTTTAAATAAAAAAAAATAAATAAAAAAAGAAGACTTTGGTGGTACCAGATCGGCAGATATTTCAGACAATTGGACGATTGGATATTATGCCCATTATTTTAAATTCTTTTTACACTGTGACATAACAAAATTCCTGGTGAACTCTATAAATTTCATATGATCAAGTCATAGGAGCTGAATTAGGCCATTCAGCCCATGGAGTCTACTCTACCATTCAATCATGGTTAATCTTACTTTCCCTCTCACCCCATTCACCTGCCTTCTCTCCATATTCCTTGACACCCGTACTAATTAAGAATTTGTCAATCTCCGCCATATATATACCCAATGATTGGTGTTATGTTTGATAAATCACCGGATTCAGCAACTGAGTTTGTATAGCAAGGGATTTTATTACACTACCAAACAAGGCACACAGACTCATGTATCCACGTACACACTCACAAACCCCGAGTGCACAGCCACCCGTAGCAATGAATCCTGAAGATTCACCACCCCTCTGACTAAAGAAATTCCTCCTCATCTCTGTTCTAAATGGACTTCCTTTTATTCAATTGAGGGAATTTACTGAGCAGGCATGAACTATGACCTCAGTGAGTCTGAAGGGAGCACGGGAAGCAGGTTGAGTCAGAAGGGGGTTGGGGAAAATGTGGGCTGGTGAGCCGGAAGCTGAGCTATTGGTCACCATGTGGTCGGATGATGGGTGGTCGAGGTTATATTGCATCTAGACCCTTGGTTGTTTAGTTCCATCTACTTGATTATCTGGGACAAGAGACAACTGATGGATATGGGCCAAATGCAGGCAGGTGGGACTAATGCAGATAGGGCACTTTGGTTGGCTGGCGAGTTGGACCGAAGAGCCTGTTCCCATGCTATGACTAACTCACATCCTGGCTCTCTCTGCCTTTTTGTTATAGCACTAAGACCAGAGTTCCATTCGTGGTCTAAAAGTGATCCCCTAGTTAGTTTAGTTGAGTTTAATTTAGTTTAGTTTAGTAAGTTAATTTATTACGTGTACCGAGGTTCAGTGAAAAGCTTTTGTTGAATGCTAACCAGTCAACGGAAAGACTATACATGATTACAATCGAAACATTCCAGAGTGTACTGATACAAGATAAAGGGAATAATGTTTATGCAAGATAAAACCAGTAAAGTCTGATCAAAGCTTGTCCAAGTGTCACCCATGAGGTTCATAGTAGTTCAGGACTGCTCTGTAGTTGTGATATAATGGTTCAGTTGCCTGATAACAGCGGGAAGAAACTGTCCCTGAATATGGAAGTGTGCATTTTTACATTTCTATACTTCTAGTCCGAGCATCTCCACTGAGGTCGATGGTATCTTAGGAGTCAAGTTGTCAAGAGAGTTTATTGTCCTCCTATTGCTAAAACCCCCCTGTTTAAACCCTCAATTATAGACAAAGCATTTATACAATGGGAAAGAGCAGGAATTAAAACTTTGGGAGATCTGTATGATATGGGAAAATTATTATCATTTAAACAATTACAACTAAAATACAATCTGGGTAACAATCAGTATTTCAAATATTTCCAAATATGTGATTATTTGAAAAAACATGCACATGAATTTCACAAAATGCCATTAGACTTACTAGATGAAGTAATGAATACAAAGGTGGAATCAGCAAATTTAATTTCACATATATATAATATTATACTAAATGCAGTAATACCAACAACGGAAGGTATCAGAGGTGAATGGGAAAACGAACTAAGCATTAAAATTTCCAATGAAAGGTGGAAAGAATACTTATTAAATGTGCACAAATGCTCAATTAACGCAAGACATACTTTAATACAATTTAAAATAATACATAGATTATACTACTCAAAAACTAAATTAAATAATTTTTTCCCTAACATTTCACCAATTTGTGATAAATGCCAGTGTCAAGAAGCTACTATAGCGCACTCATTCATCTTTTGTACAAAAATTCAAAGGTTTTGGATTGAAATATTTGAAATAAATATGACACCAAGGCCAGAATGGATTATTTACGGAATGACAGAAGGTAGTTCGGAATTAAATGTGTATCAAAATAATTTATTTGATTACGGCTTAATAATAGGAAAAAAACTAATCTTAAAATTTTGGAAAAATGCCCCTATACCAACATTAAATATGTGGATTTCAACTATGTTTGAAACACTACATCTGGAAGATATGAGACTCCGCCTGGAAGGAAAATCAGAACGCTTCTATCAGACGTGGTCTGCATTTATAGAATTACTACAAAGATAGGGTGCAGGAGTAGCTCGGGCCTTGGTAGGGGGGGATGTAAAACTATCGAGTTGATGGATTCCTTTTGCGTGATATATATAACATAATAACTGGCTTTTTTACGTTTTTTTCTTTTTCCTTTTTTTTTTAGGGTCTATCTTTTAACCCCCTTTTCTAATTCTTTGACCAAGGGTTTCTTCTCCCCTTTGGCATGCTCTTTCACTATCACAACTCTTTTCACATTTCACTCTCTTTCTCTCTATTCTTTTTCTTTAAAAGCCATAAAATTATGGGGTACAATGACTATAACAGTATATGTGTGTACATTGATGTATTTACCTCTAATAAAAAAAAGAATTAAAAAAAAAAGAAAAAAAGAGAGTTTATTGTCGTGTGTCCCTGACAGGACAATGAAATTCTTGCTTTGCTTCAGCACAACAGAACATAGTAGGCATTGACTACAAAACAGATCAGTGTGTCCATATACCATTATATACGTAAATACACACATGAATAAATAAATATATTAGGGCCGCTCTCTAGTTGGTGAAAGGATGGTTTGGCTGCTGAGCTGCCCCTGATCTGTGTTTTCACACGTCTGTGCCCTACGAGATTAATTAAGCAATTCATGACAGTCAATATCACCGCACAGCCCCCCACTGCAATGAGGAATCTACTTTCATCGACTTCATTGCAGCAGCAGAATGCAAGACAGTTTTGTTACTGTGTCTCTTGGGTACGGGAGGAGAGCCAAGTTATACTGATAATGTGACAAACTCCACACTCGGAACAACAACCGGCTCCTCTCCCTGCGCTGTAGAACGGAGCGGTTCAGGAGATCCTTCACCCCTGCAGCCATTAGATTGTATAACACGGACCGCTAGGCTGTAGAGGGATGCGTTTTTGCTTTTTTTTTATTAATTTTTTTAACTTGTTAATTATTGGTCTGTTTAAGTATTTATTGCTCTCGGGTATTGTCCACATTGTATTTTATGTATTTTCTGTCTGCTTTCATTTTGAATGTGTGGGTTTGTTGGTTGGGGGCTTCTGGACATCTGAATTTCCCTGAGGGGATCAATAAAGTATTTATTCTTCTTCTTCTTCTTCTTATTATTATTATTATTATTATTATTATTATTACTAATCTCACTAAACAATGAAGGGTCTTAGAGAGAAAGACAGAGAGCATTGTCCCCCCTCTGTGCCTAGTTCCATACAGAGAAACTGATAAAGTGTAGAAACAAGAGACTGCAGATGTTGGTTTACCAAAGAAAGACACAAAGTGCTGGAGTAACTCAGCAGATCAGGCAGCATCTCAGGAGAACATGGATAGGTGACGTTTCAGGTCGGGACCCTTCCTCAGTCTGATTGCAGGTGAGGTGGGAAAGAAAGTTGGAAGAGAGGAGGGGCAGGACAGATCATGGCCTGCAGTAGGCGAACTCAGGTGAGGGGGTCATTTGTCAAGCAGAAGGTTGGATTTGGTCAAAGGCAAGCGATGAAAAGACAGGTGTGAGCCCTAAAGGATAAAGAACCGTGGTTGTGATAAATTGACTAGTTTGGGAAAGGCTTGGGATTGATTAGGGATAATCAGAATAGGCTTTGTTTCTGGGAAATCATGGCTTATGAATTTGATTGAGTTGTTTGAAGAGCTGATCAGAATGATTGATGACGGCATGTGGTAGATGTTGTCTACATGTACAGGTAAGTCCACTGTTGTTTGTCTTTTATTTCATAGCTTGCTTTAGTTTTTAGTTTTGGAGATGCAGCACGGAAACAGGCCCCTCTACCTACCGGGTCCACACTGACTGTGCCTGTCATGGACTGGGCTGAGTCCACCACTCGCTGCAGCCTCTTGCATTCCATACATTGCAATTGCTCTACCAGGGCACGATGCAACCAGTCAGGACACTTGTTACAGCACATCTGTAGACGCTGGTTAGAATATTCAGTGACGGGCTGAATCTCTTTAATCTTCTAAGAAACTGTGAGGCACGGTGGTGCAGCAGTAGAGTTGCTGCCTCACAGCGCCAGAGACCTGGGTTCGATCCTGACTACGGGTGCTGTCTGTACGGAGTATGTACGTTCTCCCTGTGACCACATGGTTTTCTCCGGGTGCTCTGGCTTCCCCCCCACACTCCAAAGATGTACAGGTTTGTAGGTTAATTGGCTTAGTTTAGTTTAGTGGTACAGTGCAGAAACAGCCCCTTCGGCCCTCATACACTAGCACTACCCTACACACTAGGGACAATTTACAATTTTACTGAAGCCAATTAATTTACTTCATTACAGTGTACAAAAAATGTCCCTAGTGTGTAGGATTGTGCTATTGTATGGGATGATCGCTGGTCGATGTGGACTTGGTGGGCAGAAGAGCCTGTTTCCATGCTGTATCTCTAAAGTCTTATATCTAGAGTAGGTATACCAGAATTATGCCTGGATTAGGGGGGATTAGCTAAAGTTATCTGAAGTCCAAACGGAGATAGGGTACAGTTGCCTGAAAGTGGAAACACAGGTAGACAGGGTGGTGAAGAAGGTATATGGCATGCTTGCCTTCAAATGTTACGGCGCAGAATATAAAAGTTGGGACATTAGGTTGCAATTTTACCAAACACTGGTTAGAATGCATTTAGAATATTGCGTGCAGTTCTGATTGCCACAGTATAGGAAGGATGTGCAGGCTTTGGAGAGGGTGCAGAAACGTTTCACCAGTTTATTGGAAGGACCCTTCAGAAGCCTGATAACAGGGGTGCAGAAACCATTCCGGAGTCTGGTGGTGTGCACTTTCAAGCTTCCGTACCTTCTGCAGGATGGGAGTGGGGAGAAGAAAGGAATGACCGGGGTGGGACGAGTCTTTGATTATGTTGGCTGTCCTTCCGAGGCAACGCAAAGTGCAGATGGAATTAGTGCCAGGGAGTTTGAATCTTCTGCCCAACTGGGATCTGTGTTGTTGCGGGCAGTGGAGCGAAGAATACTGCAAGAAATAGTGACCATTGTCCAGTCCATCACAGGTTCTCCCCACCATCGAGGGGATTTACAGGTGTCGCTGCCTCAAAGAGGCAGTCAGCATCATCAGAGAACCACACCACCCTGGCCATTGCACGCCAGCCAGCGGGAAGCAAGTTCAGGAGCCTGAAAACTGAAACGTCCAGGTTCAGGAACAGATTCTTCCCTGCAACTATCAGGCTATTAAACGCGACAACCTCCAAATAAGCTCAGAACTACATAGACTTGAGGGCATTGGTTTAGTCTTTTTGCACTTTTATTGTCTGCGCCATCATTGTTTGTTTGTTTTCATATGTATGTATGTGTGTGTATATATGTGTGCATATATATCTGTATATACACTGAACATTTTTTTCTCATTGATTATATTGTTTACAGTGTACCATGTTTACATATTCTGTTGTGCTGCTGCAAGCATGAATTTAATTGTTCTATCTGGGACACACGACAATAAAACACCCTTGATTAGTTTGACTTGGCCTCATGTCCAGCACAGACATAGTGGGCCTAAAGGCCTGTTGCGGTGCTGTACTGCTCTACATTTGAACAGGCATATTCACACAGTTAATCCTAAGAGCGTTCTCTCACGAAGTGATAAAACATTCCTCTAATTATGCTGAACAGCAGTGCGGAGAAATGGCTGCCCGGTGGGGGTGCCAGGCAGTTGGCAGCAAGCACGGGGACTAGATTGAGATGAGGTCGGAATTTGCTCGTGTGAATCAGCAGCAGTCCATCTCCACGGTCTCATCTGTCAGCAACAGTGAGACGTTTGACACTGCGCGCAGACAGCGCTGACTAACGCTCCCCCTTCTGTTTCCTGAAGGAAGGATTCAGGGACACCTCCGGGGTAGAACATACGACAGTGCGGCACAGGAACAGGCTCACCATGTTTGTGCTGAACATGATGCCAAACTGCATGCAGAACCAAATAACTGCAGATCGGGATGGCACGGTGGTGCAGCAGTAGAGCTGCTGCCTCACAGCACCAGAGATCCGGATTTGACCATGACTACGGGTGACTATCGGGAATTTGTATGTACTCTCTGTGATTCCCTATCGTTACATATCTGTTGCGCTGCTGCAAGAATGTGAATTGTTCCGTTTCAGGGCATAAGACAATAAGTGGCTTGACTCTTGACTCTTCACCGCGAGGGTTTTCTCCGGGTGCTCTGATTTCTTCCCACAGTCCAAAGACGTGTGTGTTTATAGGTTAATTGGCCTCTGAAAATTGTCCCTAGAGTGTAGGATAGAACTAGTGTACGGGTGATTGTTGGTTAGCATGGCCTCGGTGGGCCAAAAGGACTGTTTCCACACTGTATCTCTATACTAAACTAAGTTGGTAGTTACTATAATACACAAAAGAATGCAAAGTGCTGGAGCAATTCAGCAGGTCAGGCAGCATCTCTGGAGAACATGGATAGGAAGAAGGGTCACAACCTGAAATGTCACCTATCCATGTTCTCTGGAGATGCTGCCTGACCCATTGAGTTACTCCAGCACTCTGTGTTCTTTCATGATGCCAAGTTAAACTGATCTCACCTGCCTGAATATGATCCTTCTACCTCTCTGCCCTGCACTTCCATGTGCCTATCTAAAAGCCTCTTAAATGCCATTATCATATCTGCTTCCACCACCCCTTGGCAATGTATTCCAGGCCCCCACCACTCTCCATTTAAAAAGCTTGTCCCGCACATCTGTCCACAAGGGCCAGGAAGCGAGCGGGTAAGATCATCTCAGACCCCTCTCACCCTGGCCACAAACTCTTTGAATCACTTCCCTCTGGAAGGCGACTCCGGACTGTCAAAGCCGCCACAAGCAGACATAAAAACAGCTTTTTTTCCACGAGCAGTAGCTCTATTCAATAACTAAAAGTCTGTGGCCTACTTTTGCTCTGGTATTTTATTTAATTCACGTTTAAACTATAATGTTTTATTCTTAATTGTTTACTGTATGTTGTGTTATTACTTGCGAGCGGAGCACCAAGGCAAATTCCTTGTATGTGTATATACCTGGCCAATAAACGTATTCATTCATTCATTCATTATAGCTATGCCCCCTGGTGTTGGACAGTTCCACCCTGATAAAAATATTCTGACTGTCTAATGGGAAGAGACAAATCACACACAACCCATGGGTAGGGGGTCGAGAACTGGAGGTGAGAAGAACTTATAGAAACACTTATTCACACAGAGAGTGGCAGGTATATGGTACCAGCTGCCTTGGTGATGCCCCTACCTATTTTGGATTTTCCATCAGACAGAAGGTACAAAAGCTTAAAAGCAGCAAATTCAAAAACAGCTCCTGTTATTACACTTTTGAACGGACCTCTCACATGCCAGGGATGTAGTCTCAATCATCCAATCTACCACATAGTAGATATATAACATGTAAGAAGACCATTTGGCCCAGCTTGCACATGCTGACCAAATGGCCTCATTTACATTGCCCCACCTGCCCGTGTTTGCTCCATATCCCTCTAAATCTTTCCTAAAAAAGGTCAAAATGTCTTATAAATATTATTATAGTTTCTGCCTCAATTACCCCCTCTTGCAGCTCATTCCACATATATTCACCACCTCTGTGTGAAAAACTTGCCCCTCATACTCCTATTAAATCCTTCCCCTCTCACCTTAAACCTCTGTCCTCTGATTGTTGATTTACCTATTCAGGGTAAATGACTGTGTATCTATCCTATCTATTCCTGTAAAACTTGTGCATGGCTTGAATGCACTCATGAGTAGTACGATTTGATTGCATAGCAAGCTAACAAAGCTTCTCACTGTATCTCGGTGCTCATAAGTTCATACGTTCATAAGTTCAAAAATGATAGGAGCAGAATTAGACCATTTTGTTTAGAGATCCAGTTTAGAGATACAGCGCGGAAACGGGCCCTTTGGCCCACCGAGTCTGCGCTGACCTGTGATCCCTGCACATAACACTATCCTACACACACTAGGGATAATTTTTTACACATACACCAAGCCAATTAATCTACTTACCTGTAGGTCTTGGAGTGTGGGAAAAAACTGAAGATCTCATGCGGTCACGGGGAGAACATAAAAACTCCGTACAGACAGCACCCATAGTCGGGATCGAACCAGGGTCTCTGGCGCTGCAAGCGCTGTAAGGCAGCAACTCTACCGCTACGCCACCGTGCCGCCTTATTTGCCTATCAAGTCAACTCCGCCATTCAATCATGCCTGATCTATCTTTCCTTCTCAACCCCATTCTCCTGCCTTCTCCCATAACCTCTGACACCCTTACTAATCAAGAATCTATCAATCTCTGCCTTAACAATATATATTGGCGGCCTTTACAGCCTTCTGTGGCAATGAATGCCATGGATTCACCACCCTCTGACTACAGAAATTCCTCTTCATCTCCTTGCTAGAAGTACGTCCTTTTATTCTGAAGCTGTGACTTCTGGTCCTGGACCCTCCCACTAGTGGATATATCCTCTGCACATCCACTCTATCCAAGCCTTTCACTATTCAGTAAGTTTCAATGAGGCCTCACCTTGGTCACATGGGCTTGAACTCCCTTGTTCAGATCATTAATATACAACGTGAAGAGTAGCGGCCCCAGCACCGACCCCTGCGGAACTCCACTAGCCACTGGTAGCCAACCAGAAAAAGCCACCTTTATTGCCACACTTTGCCTTCTGCCATCCAGCCAACCTGCTATGCATGGTGGTATCTGCCCTTTGATACCATGGGCTCCCATCTTATTCAGCAGCCTCACTGGTGGCACCTTATCAAAGGCCTTCTGAAAAATCTCAGTAAACAACATCCATTGACTCTCGGGGGTACACAAAAGGCTGGAGAAACTCAGCGGGTGCAGCAGCATCTAAGGAGCGAAGGAGATGGGCGACGTTTCGGGTCGAGACCCTCATATTCAGAAGAAGGGTCTCGACCCGAAACGTCGCCTATCTCCTTCGCTCCTTAGAGGCTGCTGCACCCGCTGAGTTTCTCCAGCCTTTTGTGTACCCTCGATTCTCCAGCATCTGCAGTTCCTTCTTTAACAAATCCATTGACTCTCCTTTGTCTATCCTCAAAGAATTCCAACAGGTTCAACAGGCAAAACCATGCTGCCTTTGGCCTATTTCATCATGTGCTTCTAAGTACTCTGTAACCTCATCCATTATAATGGACACTAAAATCTTACCAACCAATGGCTAACCGACCTATAGTTTCCACTCTTCTGCTTTGCCCCCTTTTTGAACCGTGGAGTAATATTTGCAATTTTCCAATCATCTGGAACCACTGCTGACTCTAGCGATTCTTGACTCATGACAATAATGAACTGAAACCAACATCATCATCTGTATTTCACTGGCTGTAAAGTGCTTTGAGGCGCCTTAATAGAACTCTAAAAGCCACTAAAGAAACAAATCTTCCTTTCGTCTCTGCCATTAGGTGCTGATGAATGTGCTGAGCTATTTGGCTGGATTGACATGAAACCCGTCAGTCACAGATAAATACTTTATTCCTCTTCCCATGCTCCCTGCAATCCCAATTATATGGCAATAAAAGACACAAAACAGAAACAGCTCCCAGAATGGTGGAATCGTCTACTGGAAGACCTGAGGGGTGGCACAGTGGTAAACTGGCAGCCTTACAGCACCAGATACCTAGGTTCGATCCTGAACAGAATGCCTTTCACTGTCCATGTAACAATAAACTTAACTAACTAACAACAGGTGCTGACTGTATAGAGTTTGTACATTCTCCCTTTTATTGCTTGGAAACTGGAGCACCCGGAGAAAACCCACGCAGTCACAGGGAGAGCATACAAACTCCATACAGACAGCACCGTAGTTAGTTAGTTATTGTCACATGTAGCGAGGTGCAATGAAATTCATTTCTGTATACAGTTCAGTACAAGTATCACAATACATAAGCACTTAGATACATATTAGATAAACATCTCAGATACAGTACAAGTGTACAGTACAAGTGTACAGCAGTAGTGAGGTTGGGGATAGCATCAAACAGGAAATTGGTGAGGTGTGTGTAGCAAAGGTACAGCAGTTATCATGGGTGACTTTAATCTACATATACTGTAGATTGGGCTAACCAAATTGGTAACAACACTGAGGAAGAGGATTTCCAGGAGTGTATACGGGATGGTTTTCTAAGCCAATATGTAGAGGAACCAACTAGAGGGCAGGTCATCCTAGACTGGGTATTGTGTAATGAGGAAGGATTAGTTCACAATCTTGTTGTGCAAAGCCCCTTGGGCAACAGTGACCATAATATGGTAGAATTCTGCATTAAGATGGAGTGCTACGGTTAATTCAGAGACAAGGGTCCTGAACGTTGGTCCTGTCCAAAAAGTGTACAGTACAAGTGTACAGCAGTAGTGAGGTTGGGGATAGCATCAAACAGGAAAGCATCAAACAGCATCATCCTGTCCAGTGAAGAAAGCAAATGGTATGTTAGCATTCATAGCGAAAGGATTTGAGTATAGGAGCAGGGAGGTTCTACTGCAGTTGTACAGGGTTTTGGTGAGGCCACACCTGGAGTACTGCGTACAGTTTTGGTCTCCAAATCTGAGGAAAGACATCCTTGCCATAGAGGGGGTACAGAGAAGATTCACCAGACTGATTCCTGGGATGTCAGGACTTTCATATGAGGAAAGATTGGATAGACTCGGTTTGTACTCGATGGAATTTAGAAGATTGAGGGGGGATCTTATAGAAACCTACAAAATTCTTAAGGGGTTGGACAAGCTAGATGCTGGAAGATTGTTCCCGATGTTGGGGGAGTCCAGAACAAGGGGTCACAGTCTAAGGATAAGGGGGAATTCCTTTAGGACCGAAATGAGGAAAACATTCTTTACACAGAGAGTGGTGAGTCTCTGGAATTCTCTGCCACAGAAGGTAGTTGAGGCCAGTTCATTGGCTATATTTAAGAGGGCGTTAGATGTGGCACTTGTGGCTAAAGGGATCAGGGGGTATGGAGAGAAGGCAGGTTCGGGATACTGAGTTGGATGATCAGCCATGATCACATTGAATGGCGGTGCAGGCTCGAAGGGCCGAATGGCCTACTCCTGCACCTATTTTCTATGTTTCTATGTTTCTATGTAACTTTGGTGCCATGAGATGGGGATTGGCTGGGATTGTCTGGCAAATAATACATTAAGGGTTGACGGTGGATATGCAATGGCAAAGATTAAAAAATTGCATGGATGAATTACAATTGTTCATCCATCTGGCATAAAGATAAAAACAGGGAAGACTGCCCAACCATGGCTAACGAAGGAAATGAGGGATAGTATTAAATCCAAGGAAGAGGCATATAAATTGGCCAGAGGAAGCAGCAAACTGGAGGACTGGGAGAAATGTATTCAATAGAGGAGGACAAAGGGGTTAATTAAGGGGAGGGGGGAGGGGGAAATAGAGCATGAAAGAAAGCTTGCGGGGAATATAAAAACTGACTGTAAAAGCTTTTATAGATATGTGATGAGGAAAAGATTAATGAATACAAATGTAGGTCCCCTACAGTCGGAAACAGGTGAATTTATAATGGGAAGTAAGGAAATGGCAAAACAGTTAAATTAATACTTTGGTTCTGTCTTTAGGATCCAGTGGGAGGGAGAACTGAAGGAAATCCACATTAGTCAAGAAATGCCATTATGTAAATTGTTGTGACTGAATGCAGATAAATTCCCATGGACTGCTGGTCTGCATCCCAGACTACTCAAGGAGGTGGCCCTAGAAATCGTGGATGCATTGGTTATCATTTTCCAATGTTCTATAGACTTTGGATCAGTTCCTGTGGACAGGAGGGTAGCCAATGTAACCCGACTTTTTAACAAAGGAGGGAGAGAGAAAATAGGGAATTATACTGTAGACCAATTAGCCTGACATCAGCAGTGGGGAAGATGCTTGAGTCGATTATTAAAGATGTAACAGCAGCACATTTGGAAAGCAGTAACTGGATCGGTCAAAGCCAGCATGGATTTATGAAGGGGAAATTATGCATGACTAATCTTCTGGAATTTGTTGAGGGTGAAATAAGTAGAATGGATCAGGGAGAGCCAGTGGATGTGGTGTATCTGGACTTTCAAAAACCCTTAATTGACAAGGTCCCACACAAGTAATTAGTGTGCAAAATTGGGGGTAGGGTATTGACATGGATAGAGAACTGGTTGGCATACAGGAAGCAAAGCGTAGGAATTAATGGGTCCTTTTCAGAATGGCAGACAGTGACGTGTGGGGTGCCGCAGGGCTCAGTGCTGGGACCCCAGTTATTTACAATATATATTGACAATTGAGACTAAGGAATTAAATGCAGGAAGATGCGAATGAAATAAAGCTGGGTGGCAGTGTGAGCTGCGAGGAGGATGCTATGAATGCAGGGTGACTTGGGTAGGTTAGGTCAGTGGGCAGATGCATGGCAGATGCAGTTTAATGTGGATAAATATGAAGTTATCAACTTTGGTGGCAAGAACAGGAAGGCAGATTATTATCTGAATAGTGTCAGATTAGGAAAAGGGGAGGTGCAACGAGACCTGGGTGAGCTTGTACATCAGTCACTGAAAGTAAGCATGCAGGTACAGCAGGCAGTGAAGAAAACAAATGGCAAGTTGTCCTTCATAGCGAGAGGATTTGAGTATAGGAGCAGGAAGGTCCAACTGCAGTTGTACAGGGCCCTGGTGAGATCACACTGTATTGTGTGCAGTTTTGGTCTCCTAATTTGAGGAAGGGCATTCTTGTTATGGAGGGAGTGCAGGCTTTGACTGTGACTGTGTGGCTGCTCTTTGACCTCTGTATTTTTCCCCGATATAGATTAATAGAGCCACACTGCGCAAAAACAGGCCATCCAGCCCAACTTGTCCACGCTGACCAAGATGCCCCAATCCATTTGCTCACATTTGGCACATATCCCATAAAACATTCCTATCCATGTACTGGTCCAAAGTTTAAATGTTGTTATTGTTCCTGCCTTAACTACCTCCTTTGATGGCTCGTTCCGTATACATTTCACTCCTCCACTCCACTCCGTATCTGGTGCCCCTTTGTCTCCTTTTCACCTCCAGCTGTTGCCAATTACTATAAACAACCCCTCCCTACCTCCCTCCTCCCCATACCTATATCCATCTATTACTTGCCAGGCGGTCATGGTGGCGCAGCGGTAGAGTTGCTGCCTTACAGCAAAATGCAGAGCCGGAGACCTGGGTTCAATCCCGACTATGGGCGCTGTCTGGACGGAGTTTATACCTTCTCCCCGTGACCTGCGTGGGTTTTCTCCGAGATCTTTGGTTTCCTCCCACTTTCCAAAGGCGTACAGGTTTGTAGGTTAATTGGCTTGATTAATTGACTTGATAAATGTTAAAAAAAAAAAAAAAATTATCCAGTATAAAATTGCCATCAAAGGAGTATAAAATTCTCCAGTATAGTTCCTGGTGGATTCTTGGAAGGTACAAGATTTGATCCCCCACCTTTTTCCAGCTTTCTTCCCACTCCACTACATCAGTCTGAAGAAAGGTCGAGACCTTTACGGAAACATCGCCTGTCCATTCCCTCCACAGTTGCTGCCTGACCCAATGAGTTCCTCCAATACTTTGTATCCCCTTGTGTTTTTAGTTTGCATTTAGTTTAGTTTAGAGATACAGCATGGAAACAGGCCCATTTGCCCACATTTGGCCCATTTCCCCCAAACGTGGGCCCACCGAGTCCACACCGACCATTGATCACCCATACACTAGTTCTATCCTGCACACTGGAGACAATTTACAGAAGCCAATTAACCTACAAACCTGCACGTCTTTGGAGTGTGGGAAGGAGCCCACACGGCGAAAACCCACACGGACACAGGGAGAACGTTCAAACTCCACACAGACAGCACCTGTAGTCAGTATTGAACCCGGGTGTCAGGTGCTGTGAGGCTGCAACTCTAATGCTGCGCCACCGTGCCACCTCTGAGATTTATCTGAGTTGATTCACAGATGATCAAATAAAACATTTGAGATTCTTGATTTGCAGAGATGAACACCTCATTTATAAACCTAAGCACACAAAAGAAAGGATTTAAGTGGACTGGTTAGATTAAATTCACTGCCGTGTTTCAAAAGTATCGATCACGCTAAGCGAAAGTGCTGAGTCGACAGAAGTATTGATATAATAACTCTGAAGACATTGTGCAACTTAATGACTGTTTAAAATTCACCACAATTTTCAGTCTACAACTGATGAGTTAAGTCAAACTTAATTCAGATCATTGTGTAGAAAGGAACTGCAGATGCTAGTTTATAGTGAAGATAGACGCCAGGTGCTGTAGTAACTCAATGGGTCAGGCAGCATCTCTGGAGAAAAAGGATGGGTGACGTATCGGGTCGGTACCCTTCTTCAGACTTCCTCAGATTCTGAAGAACGGTTTGATCCGCTGAGTTACCACAGCACCTGGTGTCTATCTTGATTCAGTTCACTGTCGGCCACGTCCTGACCTCGGGTGCTGTCTGAGTGGAGTTTGCATGTTCTCCTTGTGACCGCATGGGTTTTCTCCATGTGCTCCGGTTTCCTCCAACATCCCAAAGACTTGCGGGT
Source organism: Raja brachyura (assembly GCA_963514005.1). The sequence continues at coordinate 117,915,970 of OY740783.1, read as the reverse complement.
TGGTATGTTAATAACCACCACAAACTCCCCCTATTGTTGATTGATTGAAAGATACTGCATGGAAATTGGCGCTTCGGCCCATCGAGTCCATGCTGACCATCGATTACCCTTTCACTCTAGCTCTATGTCACCACACTTTCTCATACATTCCCTGCATTGTGTCATATAGCACGGAAACGGGCCCTTCGGCCCAACATGCTACCATGCTGATCAAGATTAACTGATCAATGGAATTCATTACCACAGTTGGCTGTGGAGGCCAAGCCCATGGATAATGTGAAGGCGGAGATTGACAGATTCTAGATTAGTATGGGTGTCAGGGGTTTTGAGGAGAAAGTAGGAGAATGTGGTTGAGAGGGAAAAATAGATCAACCATGATTGAATGGCGGAGTAGACCTGATATGCTGAATGGCCTAATTCTGCTCCTATAACTTATGAACTTATGCATTTATGAATATGAAGATGCCCTAACTACACTGGTCCCACCTGCTCGCTGAATGACGATAAGAGTGAATAAATATGACAGCACATCGGAGCCTGAATGAAGATACAGAGTGCTGGTCAGGTCAGGCAGCATCGGTGGAGGGAATGGACAGGCGACATTTCTTGATAGTAATAGTGAGGATAAAGCTAGAAAAGAGAGGTGAAGGAAAATTAATTCTGCAGGATACAGGTGATTGAATTGATTGATTGAAAATCACAGCATGGAAAGGCCCTTCGGCCCACTGAGGCCATGCCGACCATTGATCACCCAATCACACTAGTTCCATGTTAACCCACTTTCATATACGCTCTTTACACATTAGGGGCAATTTATAGTGGGCCAATTAACGTACAAAACCCAGGATGAAGAGGGGAAAAGCTTGGTTCAAATCCATATTTCTGTTTAGCCAGGAGTTGCTGTGAGTCTTGGTGAAGTGCCAGCAAATGGAGCAAATGATTCATCCCGAAATGGGGTAGCGGGTAGAACCGCTGCCTCACCACGCCAGAGACCCGGATTAGATCCCGACCTTTGGTGCTGTCTGTGTGGAGTTTGCATGTTCTCCCTGTGACTGCACATATTTCCTCTGGTTTTCTCCCACGTCACAAAGTTGTGTGGATTTGTAGGTGAATCTATCTGTGTAAATTGTACGTTGGTTACACAAAAAGCTGGAGAAACTCAGCGGGTGCAGCAGCATCTAAGGAGCGAAGGAGATAGGCGACGTTTCGGGTCGAAACCCTTCTTCAGACTGGTCAGGGATCAGGGAAACAAGAGATATAGACGGTGATGTGGAGAGATAAAGAACAATGAATGAAAGATATGCAAAAAAGTATCGATGATAAAGGAAACAGGCCATTGTAAGCTGTTTGTAGTGTGAAAATGAGAAGCTAGTGCGATTTGGGTGAGGGAGAGATAGAGAGAGAAGGAATGCCAGGGCCTGAGGGCTAAGGGAGAGGTGGGAAGGGGAGGAGGCAGCCAGGGTTAACAGAATTGAGAAAATTCAATGTTTAAGCCCAGAGGATGCAGACTCCCCAAGCGGAATATGAGGTGCTGTTCCTCCAACTTGCGGTGTTGCTCACTCTGGCCTGGGAGGAAGCCCAGGACCGAGAGGTCGGATACGGAATGGGAGGGGAAGTTGAAGTGCTGAGCCACCGGGAGATTGGGTTGGTTATTGCAGACTGAGCGGAGGTGTTCGGTGAAACGATCGCCCAGCCTTCGTTTGTGTAAATTGTACCTAGTGTGTAGGGAGTGGATGAGAAAGTGGGATAACCTAGAACTAGTGTGAACGGGTGATCGATGGTTGGCGTGGACTCAGTCGGCCGAAGGGCCTGTTTCCAGGATACAACTCTAAACTGAACTGAACCAAACTAATGTGAGCATGGGAACCAATGGTCGGCATGGTCTCTTGGACCTGTTTCCATGCTGTATCTCGAAAAGATAATTGGTTAATCGTGTTCTGTTCTGCACCGACCTTTGAATGACAATGTTCAGGATTGCTAAATTCAGTCTGAAGAAGGATTCCGATCCAAAACTTTGTCCATCCATTTTCTCCAGAGATGCTGCCTGACTTGCTCAGTTACTCCAGCACTTTGTGTCTATCTTCGGTATAAACCAGCATCTGCAGTTCCTCCCTATTCATTCTGCTTGCTATGTTTCTGGATCTGTGACAATTAATTTGAAATGATCTTTCCTTGTAAGCAGCTAAGCCCGTGATCAATATGTGGCATTTATGGGATAAAAGGCATTTTTCTGACAGGTCTGATAACTTGACTCCCCTGCTCCTCAGCAAGCAAGTGTTTGCTAACTGAGGTTCCTACAGATAACACAGAGTAAAGGAGAACGCCTATGCACAATGTCCCAACTTGAAACATTGCCTGTCCCTTTTCTCCGCAGTTGCTGCCTGACGCCGCTGAGTTACCCCAGCACTTTGTGTCTGTCTTTTCGTAAACAGTTGGCCGTTTGCAGGGCAATTTCTCGCTGTTTCTTTTCCTTCCATCGACCAGGCAGAAACGTAGACAGGAGGAACTGCAGATGCCAGTTTACAAAAAAGGACACAGAGTGCTGGAGGAATTAAGCAGATCAGGCAGTATCTCTGGAGAACATGGTGATGTTTTGGGTCGGAAGAAGGGTCCCAAACTGAAAAATCACCTATCCATGTTCGCCACAGATGTGTATTGTCATTCTGCTGATGGGTTAGCAAGCAACAGAAGCTTTTCCCTCTACCTTGGTACATGTCACAATAAACTAAACTCAGATGCTGCCTGACCCGTTGAGTTACTCCCGCACATTGTAATCAGGCAGTAATAATTTACAGGTATCCAATTCCCATCTCTTCATAGATGTAACTATACAGCACGGAAACAGGCTCTTTCACCCACTGAGTCATAGAAACATAGATATAGAAAATAGGTGCAGGAGTAGGTAATTCGGCCATTCGGCCCATCGAGCCAGCACCATCATTCACTGTCATCATGGCTGACAATCCATAATCAGTACCCCGTTCCTGCCTTCTCCCCATATCCCTTGATTTCGCTGCCCTATCTAACTCTCTTTTGGATGCATCTAGTGAATCGGCCTCCACTGCCTTCTGAGGCAGAGAATTCCACAAATTCACAACTCTCTGGGTGAAAAAGCTTTTCTTCGTCTCAGTTCTAAATGGCCTACCCCTTATTCTTAAAGTGTGACCCCTGGTTCCGGATTCACCCAACATCGGGAACATGTTTCCTGCATCCAGCTTGTGTAATCCCTTCATTTTTTTATATGTTTCAAAAAGATCCCCTCTCATCCTTCTAAATTCCAGTGACAAGCCCAGTTGTCTCATTCTTTCATCATATGACATATGGCGGGGATTTTGTGCATGCGGTGGGTTGTGGGGGGTGTTGTTGTGGGTGGGGCTGTTGTGGGAGGGGGATGTGGAGGCGGGGGCGGGTTGTGGGGGAGGGGGTTGTGGGGGAGGGGGGTTGTGGGGGTTGGGGTTGTGGGGGAGGGGGGTTGTGGGAATGGGGTTGTGGGGGAGGGGGGTTGTGGGGATTGGGGTTGTGGGGGAGGGGGGTTGTGGGAATGGGGTTGTGGGGGAGGGGGGTTGTTCAGGGAGGTTTGTGGGGGGAGGGGGATTGTGGGGGGAGGGGGTGTTGTGGGGGACAGAGGGTGTGGGAGTGGGGGAGTGTGGATGGGGGTGTGTGTTGCAGCGGGGTGTGTGAGGGGGGTGTGGTGTGTGGGCGTGGGGATGAGTGGGCAGGGGGGCTTGTGGTGGGGAGGGGTGTGTGGGTGGAGGGGAGTGAGCTCGGAGAAACGATGGGGAAGAGCCATGGGGGAGCAGGGGGCATCAGGGGGGAGGAGCCAGCGAGGGGGACCAGAGGGGTAGTGGCTGGGATTGACGGTGCGATGGGGTCTCACAGTGGGCGCTGGTCGCTGGTCGTTTTCCTCTGCTGGGATCGGGGTCTCTGCTTTCTGTTTGGCGACATCGACGGCATTTTCGACTCTGGGCTGGGCTGGGTCGCTGACTCTGGGCTGGGTCCCCCACGCTGGGCTGGGTCCCCCACGCTGGGCTGGGCTGCTCGACGCTGGGCTGCTCGACGCGGGGCTGCTCGACGCGGGGCCGCGCGGGGCGGGGCTGCTTGGGGCGGGGCTGCTTGGGGCGGGCGGAGCTGCTTGGGGTCCCTCCGAAAGTCCGGTTGAAAACCTCAATTAGCTATCCTGAGCTTTAGTAAAGACGCAATGGCGCAGGAAGGGGTGAACCATCCTGGGGAGTGACAGAGGGAGAGACTTTCTGCGCGGCGCTGACTGGCAGGAGAAGAGATTGATCTGCGCACAAGCGGATTTTAAGATTTTTAAACCTCGCTAACATTTACGACATTCAACCAATTGGAACGAAACTTGGTGCATTCACAGCATAGGAGAACGGTGAGCGAACTGGCGAAAAATCGTAGCACTATCGCAAACTGTTTTTGCGTATATAGAAAGACCGCCAAACCGGAAGATAACAAGATCAGAGTTTTAGTTATGTACAGATAGATATAGATAGATAGATTGATAGATACTGCATCTACCATGCATCTGCTCACTCACCCAATCTATCCAAATCATCCTGCATCCTCATAGCATCCTCTTCACAGTTCACACTGCCACCCAGTTTTGTGTCATCTGCAAATTTGCTAATGTTACTTTTAATTCCATCATCTAAATTATTAATATACAGTGTGTTGTAAACAACTGCGGTCCCAGCACCGAGCCTTGCGGCGCCCCACTAGTCACTGCCTACCATTCTGAAAGGGACTCTTTAATTCCTACTCTTTGTTTCCTGTCTGCCAACCAATTTTTTATCCATGTCAATACCCTACCCCCAAAACCATGTGCTCTAATTTTGCCCACTAATCTCCTGTGTGGGACTGTATCAAAGGCTTTCTGAAAGTCCAGATACATTACTTCCACTGGCTCTCCCTTATCCATTTTGCTTGTTACATCCTCAAAAATTCCAGAAGATTAGTCAAGCAAGATTTTCCCTTCATAAATCCATACTTACTTGGACTGATCCTGACAAGCTGATTACTGCTATCCAAATGTGCCGCTATTGCATCTTCAATAATTGACTCCAGCATCTTCCCCACCACTGATGTCAGGCTAACTGGCCTATAATTCCCTGTTTTCTCTCTCCCTCCTTTCCAATCCACAGGGACTGATCCAGAATCCATAGAACATTGGAAAATGATCACCCTTGTGTATACAATATCTAGAGTCACCTCCTTGATTACTCTGGGATACAGACCATCAGGCACCAAGGATTTATCGACTTTCAGTGCCATCAGTCTACCATTTCCTGTCTAATGTGAATTTCCTTCCGTTCCTCTGTTCCTGGATCCACTGTCCCCTAGCACTTCCGGAAGATTGTTTGTGTCATCCTTAGTGAAGACAGAGCCAAAGTACCTGTTCAACTTGTCTGCCATTTCCTTGTTCCACATAATAAATTCACCTGTTTCTGTCTTAATGGAATCCACATTTGTCTTAACTAATCTTTTCCCCTTCACATACCTAAAGAAGCTTTTACTATCCTCCTTTATATTCTTGGCTAGCTTACCTTTGTACTTCATCTTTTCTCCCCATATTGCCTTTTTTGTTACCATCTGCTGCTCTTTAAAAGTTTCCCAATCCCCTGGCTTCCCGTTCATCTTTGCTATGTTATACGTCTTCTCTTTTAGTTTTATACTGTCCTTGACTTCCCTTTCCAGCCACGGTCGCCTCTTACTCCCCTTAGAATCTTTCTTCCTGAGTGAGTCTGCGCTAACCATCACTCCTGGTCACTCCCCTCTCCCACCAGGCAAGAGGTACAGAAGTGTGAAAGTGCATACCTTCGGATTCAGGGACAGTTTCTTTCCAGCTATTATCAGGCAACTGAACCATCCTATCACCAACTAGAGAGCAGTCCTGAGCTATTATCTACCTCATTGGACACTCTCGGACGATTTTATATCAAACTTTAATGGACTAAACGTTATTCCCTTCATCCTGTTGATTATAATCATGTACACTATTTTCACTGACTGAATAGCACGCAACAAAACAGCATTTCACTTTACCTTGTTACATGTGACGATAATAACTTAAACGACACTAATCTAGTTTGAGCGAGGGTCTCGACCTGAAACATCGCCCATTCTTTCTCTCCAGAGATGCTGCCTGTCCAGCTGAGTTACTCCAGCATTTCGTGTCTATCTTCAGTGTAAGCCAGCATCTGCATGTCTTCCTACACATTAAACTAAACTAGTATCAGGATTATTAAATTATTTAATTTTTGTTGTTATATATTATCAATATGCATTATGCTGCTACAAGTAAGAATTTCATTGTTCTGTCATCGATACATATAACAATTAAAGACTGTTGACTCTGTTGTCTCTCTATCATGGCTTTCATCAGCTAGACTGTGTCTGTCCTGAGACTATCACCTTACTTCAGATAGGAGCCATTTATTCTATTGCTGGAGTATTGTCACAATTTAAATTTCAATTAACCTAGAGCAGCAAGGTTACCTTAGAGACGTAGAGTCATACAGCCTGGAAACAGGCCCTTCGGCCCAACTTGCCCATGCTGACCAACATGCTCCATCTAACTAGTCCCACCTGCCTGTGTTATCCCTCTAGTTTAATTTAGAGATACAGCTTGGAAACAGGCCCTTCGGCCCACTGAGTCTGCACTGACCAGCGATCCCTGTACACTCACACTATCCTATACACCAGGAACAATTTACCATTTACTGGAGCCAATTAACCTACAAACCTGAGTGTAGAGGAAACTGGAGCACCCGGAGAAATCTCATGAGGTCACCGGGAGAACGTACAGACTCCATCCAGACAGCATCTGGAGTCAGGATCGAACCTGGTTCTCTGGCGCTGTAAGGCAGCAACTCTACCACTGCGCCACCGTGCCACCATTACCTATCCTATCCATGTACCTGTCCAAATGCTCCTTTGCCGACCATCGATCGCCCGTTCAGTGTGTATTATGGAAGGAGTGCGAACGAGTGATCAATGGTAGGCGTGCTCGATGGGTCGAACTGCCTGTTTCCACGCTATATCTCTAAGACTAAAACTGCAGACTATAGATCCAAGGAAGTTCAACTGTGATGCAGATGGGGAGGTGGCCAAAAATACAATTCGAGCCGAATGAGAGAATGATAGAATTTATGTCATACCTTTCACACCCATGGATGGTGCCAAGAGTCATTTGCCACCAATGTGATTCCCGCAAGAGTGTGTCATCATGGTTACCACAGGTGAACACTGCAGGTGCCTCCTCCACTGCAAAAGACCCATGGCCAAAACTATTGATCCAAGACTTTGATAGATTACACTCCCCTTCTGAAAATATTGAATATATTTCTGCCGGCAAGGTTAGACAGGCAACATGCAGTAGAAAGGTTTAATGAGATGAAGAAATGGAATGATTGTGAATTGTAGGGTAAGGCTTGACTTGTTAAGGAAAACTAAAAGCCTCTGTGGACCACAGCTAGTGTGCAGAAGTAGAACGTTTATGGCTTTGTGTTAAATTCTACAGGAGTTTGTTGAGGATGTGTTGTATTCCAAATACTGCAACAGGAAAAAAAACTAATTCAGTACATTATTTGGATAGCAATTGATTAATTGATTGATTGATATAGCATGGAAACGGGCCCTTCGGTCCACCGAGTCCACACCGCCCATCATTCACCCGTTCACACTAGTTCTACATTATCCCACTTTCGCATCCACTCCCTACACACTGGTGACAATTTACCCACAAATGATCACGATTATGGGATGTGGGAGGAAATCGAAGCACCCGGAGGAAACCCACGCGATCACGGGGAAGAACGTGCAAACACCACACACAGACAGCAGCTGAGATCTGGATCAAACTCAGATCACTGGTGCTGTGAGGCAGCAGCTCTACCAGCTATGCTACTATGCTGCTCTTTTGCTCGGAACTTGAAAGAGCTCGCACATAGGCCTTTGGTGGAGTTCCAGACGATTAATTGATTTGGCAAATTTCATTGCTGGTGATGGGAATCCAATTTACTCATGAATAAGTAAAACAACACCATTATGCTTCGTTTCTTGAGTTGCATGTAAAAATGACAGACAAACACAAAGATGGATTGGTGAATTGTTTACACTGCAGGTGGGCATCAATGGACAATATTGACACAACCATACTTGGGTAGAGAGGAACCTAATAATAATTTTTCAAACCTCTTAACATTTCCTATATGTTACCTTCCAGTTTAGTTTAGTTTAGGGCAGTGGGCAGGTACTATGGACTTGCACGGGAAGGTAGACGCTCCCGCCCCCACGAGTCGCGGGCAGAAGGGGCTCGTCAGCCTGGGAAGGCAGTCCATCTAGGAGAGGGAAAACTCTGATTTAAAACCTCCACTGCCTTGTGGCCATATCCAGTCATTGAAAAGGCTCCTGGAGTAAACCTCAAGAAAATCCGGAGTCGGAGCCCCTAAGGCAGTTCGTTGTTGTCTACAACCTCGCTCCGGTAGCTCCTGTGACAGCGCTGGTGCCAAACTGTAATGGCCCTGCTGTTCCTTTGGATCGATCAGCGACGTGGAGAGCTTGCATCCGACCACACATCACCTACAAACTAAGATGCATCGCCCATGGTCAGTCTTGACCGAGGGGGCCTACTAGTTTAGTTTATTGTCACGTGTACCGAGGTACACGAGCCATTCACAGTGTAGATACAAGACAAGGGAATAATGCTTAGTGCAAGCTAAAGCCATTAAAGTCTGATCAAAGATAGTCTGAGGGTCACCCAGGAGGTAGACAGTAGTTCAGGACTGCTCTCTAGTTGTTGGTAGGATGGTTCAGTTGCCTGATAACAGCTGGGAAGAAACTGTCCTGAATCTGGTGGACAAAAATGCTGGAGAAACTCAGCAGGTGAGGCAGCATCTATGGAGCGAAGGATCTGGTCTGAAGAAGGGTCTCGACCCGAAACGTCGCCTATTTCCTTCGCTCCATAGATGCTGCCTCGCCCGCTGAGTTTCTTCAGCATTTATGTCTACCTTCGATTTTCCAGCATCTGCAGTTCCTTCTTAAACACTGAATCTGGTGGTGTGCGTGTGGCCAGGGTTTGATTTATCCTTGATTATGCTGCTGGCCTGGTATAAATGGAATCAATAGAAGCGTGGTTGGTTTGTGTGATGGTCTGGGCTGCGTCCACAATTCTCTGCAATTTCTTGTGGTTTTGGATGGGGCTGTTCCCAAACCAAGCTGTGTGGCATCCCGATAAAATGCTTTCTATGGCGAATTCCTTGATATTCCAACAAGAGCTGTGCAACTATGTACAGAAGCTAACACCTATTGATGTCACCAGTCAACATACTGAATTTACACGCAGCAAACTTCAGTGAGATAATAAGTTGTAGAGTCATAGAGTCATACAGCACGGAAACAGCCCAACTCGCCCATGCCAACCAAGATACTCCTTCTCTACACTCACATTTGCCCATGTTTGATCCACATCCCTTCAAACCTTTCCTACCCGTGTACCTGAGCAAATGTCTTTTAAATGGTGTTATAGTACCTTCCTCAACTACCTCCTCCGACAGCTCGTTCTATATACTCACCACCCTCTATGTGAAATGGTTGCCCCCTTAGGTTCCTATTAAATCTTTCCCCTCTCTCCTTAAAATGATGTCCTCTGGTTCTTGATTCCTTTACGTTATGTGCATCCACCCTAACTATTCCCTACATGCTGGATAGGAACCATTCTTCAGAACTGAAACGTTGTCTGGTAATTTCTCTTTAATAGGAACAGAGGAGCAACATTTCTGCACAGAGGGTGTTGGGTGTATGGAACGAGCTGCCAGAGGAGGTAGCTGAGGCAAGTACTACAACAACATTTAAAAGACATTTGGACATGTACACACACGATCTCTGAAAGATCATCCCTCATCCACTTGCATTCCAAGGAATAACGTCACTAAACATGCCTGATCTTTTAAACTGGGACACCTTTCTGCACTAGACCCATACTCATGATTCTCTTGGTATTCAAGAAAATTATTGAATCATTAAATGTTAGCTAATGGCAATTGAATGTACCATCCATTAACATGAACGAAAGCCAACTTCATGCCTCTTACCTTCATAGTTTGATTTATATCTTAAGGGAAGCAAACCTCTGATGTATGTAGTTATATATATTTAGGAACTCCGAATCAGAACAGAAGGTGAAATTACTTGAGCATAAAACTAAATGCTGGAGGAACTCAGCGGGAACTCATCTGTGGACGGAAATGGACAGATGATATTTTGGGTCTGGACCATTCTTCAGACCTGAAATGTCATCTGTCAAATTCCCTCCAGCTCTGAGCATCGACATTCCCATCTCTTCCAGAAGGTCCAAACGCTCCCCATCTTTCCCTAAATATCCCAACATTGTGCATCTCTCCCAGACTGTCCCAAAACTCCCCGTCTCATCCCAAATGTTCCAACATCATCATTTCTAACAGAATATTCCAACATTGCTCACCCCTCTCAGAAGTGGGATCAATGCTTGCTTTTGAAATTCAGTGAGTTTCGAACAATCTCTTTTTCCAGGACAAATGGCATTCAATAGAGAGACTAAACGTGCACACATACCCCAATCGAGGTGTTAATGGAAGCTCTCTAAAGTCTCAGCTACAATTTTCTTCCTTAGTACTCCAACTTCAATGTTCATTTTTTCTGCTGTACTTATCTAATGATGCCGATCCTCTCTTTGGTTTAGTTTAGTTTGGAGTTACAGGGTGGAAACGGGTCCTTCGGCCCACCGAGACCTTGCTGACCAGCGATCTAATTCTATCCAACACACTAGGGACAAATTACAGAAGCTAAGTAAACGTACAAACATGTACATCTTTGTAGTGTGGGAATAAACCGGAGCATCGGAGGAAACCCACGTGGTTACGGGGAGAACATGCACACTAACATATAGACAGTACATGTAGTCAGGGTTGAACCCAGATCTCAGATGCTGTAGGCAGCAACTCTACTGCACCACTGTGCCATCTCCAGCTGTAGAACACTGGAGACATGGGTTCGATCCTGACCACAGGTGCTGTCTGTGTAGAGTTTGTGCGTTCTCCCTGTGACCACGTGGGTTTCCTCCGGGTGCTCTGGTTTTCACACACATCCCAAAGTAGTGTGGGTTTGTAGGTTAATTGGCTTCTGTAAAATTGCCCCTAGTGTGCAAGGAGGGGATGTGAAAGTGGGATAACATAGAACTAATTGAACAAGTGATCGATGGATGGCGTGGACTCAGTCGGCTGAGGGATTGTTTGCACGCTGTATCTCTAACTAAAATAATTTATTCACTTGTGTTAAATAATCCTGAGCAAAAGATCTTCTCTTGCTGATGTCATATCAGGAAAGCCCATCAGCAAGTCTATCTTGTTTTTCATACAAAGGATGGAGGGTGTATGAAACGAGTTGCTGGAGAGGTAGTTGAGGCAGGTACTATCACAACGTTTAAGAATCATTGGGGTAGGTACATGGATACGGAAGGTTTAGAGGGTTCTGGGCCAAGCACAGGCAAGTGGGGCTAGTGTTGATGGGACATGTTGGTCGGCCTGGGCAAGTTGGATCAAAGGGGCTGTTTCCACGCTGTGGACTCTATGACTCTATCAGTTCCTGCATCTTTGATCGCAGTAACATTCTGTGCCACCATCTGCTTCCCACTTCCATTCCCATCTCCACTTTTCTCATCAAATCGGTTTATGGTCCATACTGAATTTGCTAAATGGTCATAAAATGGTTGATTCTGCTCCAATGTATTAATATTATAATTTTAAGGAGTTAATTTTATATTTTGCAATTGATTTATTTGCAAAATGCTTTCAACTTTAGTGAAATTATTATTGAATTTCACCAGTAATTGTGGAACAGACTTTCATCTTCTTGATGCCTAGTTATGTGGAAATATTTTAAATTACTTGTAATGGAATCGGTGAGATAATTGTTACTCTGCAGGCAGTTCTTTCAGTTTATCTCTTCGTTATGCTTGACTTCTCTGGAGGAGGTTTCGGAGAGGGTACAGGAGAGGACTACAACAATGCTGCTGGATTAGAGGGCGTTAGCTATCAGGAAAGTAATAAGAAGAAACTGCAGATGCTGATTTATACCAAAGATAAGACACAAAGTGCTGGAGTAACTCAATGTTTAAGAAGGAACTGCAGATGCTGGAAAATTCGAAGGTAGATAACAATGGTGGAGAAACTCAGCGGGTGAGGCAGCATCTATCGAGGGAAGGAATAGGTAACGTTTCGGGTCGAGACCCTTCTTCAGAATGAAGAAGGGTCTCGACTTGAAACATTACCTATTCCTTCGCTCCATAGATGCTACCTAACCCGCAGAGTAACTCAATCGTTCAGGCGGCATCCCTGGAGTACATGTACAGGTTGACGTTTCAGGTCAGGACCATTCTGAAGAGCCGCGCAGTGGTGGAGTTGCTGCGACCCAGGTTCGATCCTGACAACGGGTGCTGTCTGTGTGGAATTTGTATGTGCTCCCTGTGACTGTATGAGTTTTCTCTGTGTGCTCCGGTTTGTTCCCACAAACTAAAGACGTACAAGTTTGTAGTGTTAATTGGCTTCTGTAAATAGCAAATTGTGCTTAGTGTGTAGGATAGTGTTAGTGTACGGGGATCGCTGGTCGGTGCAGACTAAGTGGGCCGAAGGGCCTGTTTCCATGGTGGGCGTCAGAGAGCAAGGTGGCCCATCAAGGAGTGAGGAACATCATATTCTGAGGCTTTGTCTTCCAGTCCGAGACTCTCCCACTACTGGAAACATCCTCTCCACATCCACTCTTTCTGGGCCTTTCATTATTTGGTAAGTTTCAATGAGGTCTACCCCTCATCCTTCTAAACTCTAGTGAATTCAGGCCCAGTGCCATCAAACACTCCTCATATGTTGACCCAATCATCCCTGGGATCCAGTGAACTCCAATTGAAGATAGTCCGAGGGTTTCCAATGAGGTAGATGGTAGGTCAGGACTGCTCTCGAGGTGGTGTTAGGATGGTTCAGTGCCTGATAACAGATGGGACGAAACTGTCCCTGAGTATGGAGGAGAAGGTTTTCATATTTCTGTACCTCTTAAAATAATAAATCAACACATTGGTTTCTGGAACTAGTCATAGAGTCATTCGGCACAGTAAGAGGCCTTTGGCCTAACTCGTCCATGCTGACCAAGGTGCCCCAACTAAACTAGTTCTATTTGTCCACACATGTCCCTCTAAACCCTTCCTAACCATGTGTCTTTTAAATGTTGTGATAGTATCTGCCTCGACTACCTCCTCTGGCAGCTTGTCCCATACACCTGTGGCGCCTTCACGCCCACGTTGGTTTTGCATACAGCCTGTCACCGCTGGCGAATCGCCAGCAGTCTCACGAGAAGATCCAGCCACAAGAGCTCAATAACAACTCCAAGGTCAGACGCACTAATTGGCCTTATCTGCACACGGGTTATGATTGGTGAGAATGAAGAAAAAAGGGGCTTCTGGAATAAACGTGACACAAGGTGTCTGACTCAGCTAAGTGTCGTTTGTTCTTTGCTCTCCGTCGTGGGATTCAGTAGATCCTACGTACCTACCAACCCTCTATGTGAAGATGATATATTTTCCCTTCATACCTAGAACTTATGTCCTCTTATTCTTGATTCCCCTACTCTGGGTAAAAGACTGCATTCATCCTAGCTATTCCCCTCATAATTTTATGCACCTTTATAAGATCATCCCTCATCCTCCTGCACTCCAAGGAAAAAAGTCATAGCCTGCCCAACCTCTCCATTTAGCTCAGACCCTCGAGTCCTGGCAACATCTTTGTGAATCTTCTCTGCATTCTTTCCAGCTTGATTCTAAACTGCTCCCCTGCTCTGAGCTGACACAGGCACGAACGGTTGAATGGCCTACTCCTATATCAGTGGAAGATATAAGGAATGCATGTGGGTGCCTTGTTTTGAAACAGGCATCCAATTAGTCCAGCATCCCGTGTCCCGTGGTATATGGTGATAGGGTTTTACAGCAATACGGCCCGGAAGCAGGCCCTTTGACCTATGCTGAACAAGTTGGCAGGGGTGGAAGATTGCAACCTTCACGTGGTCCACCCTGTTTCGACTAATGCAATCAACTCGACGTGCACAAACAGAAGATCAAATAGAACAAGTTGTCCTACAACTTTAGGCTGTGCACACCACACGAAAGAAGAAGTACAAGTTGGCACACTTGGCTATTCCCATATTTGCCTGCATTTGTCCCATAGCCATCTAAACCCTTCCTATCCATATATCTGCCTATATGTCAAATAAAAGAATGACTCTACTTTAGACTTTAAAGATACAGCGTGGAAACAGCTTCGGCCCACCGAGTCCTCGCTGACCGGCTCTCACCTTGTACACTATGAACTAGTGTGTAGGGGCGGCATGGTGGAGCATTGGTAGAGTTGCTGTCATACAGTGCCAGGTACCTGGGTTCGATCCTGACTATGGGTCTTGTCTGTATGGAGTTTGTATGTTCTCCCCATGACCTGATGGGTTTTCTCTGGGTTTCTTCCCACACTCCAAAGACATAGAGGTTTATAGGTTCATATGCTCATAATTCATAAGTTCTATGAGCAGAATAAGGCCATACAGCCCATCGTCTACTCCACCATTCAATCATGGCGGATCTACTGTATCTTTCCCTCTCAACCCTATTTTACTTCGGAGTCACGTGAGTGACTTCGTGAAGAAGCCCATCAGCCCGCATGCGCATCAATACGCCTACGCATGGCACCACAACTGGCTGGCAGGCGTGCCGCTCCTCCAGCGGTAAGTTAAAAGACCCACAGGTAAGTTCTCGAACTTAGTCTGAGGTCGTGTGTTCAATAATTCTTGTTTGCAGTATTGCTCCAAGTTTGAACACTAATGGACAATTCAAAGGTGAAGTCCAGACGAGCCACGGGGAGACCTGCTACAGGAGACCGCGGGTAGCGGGCGGCCGTCAATTTCGCCATCCAAATCGCTGACGATTCTACCAGCGACTTCAGACTTGGTGCCTCTGGAGAGCACTGTGGCTACCCCGAGAGGTGGGAAAGCTAAGCAAAAGTCTGTGAGGCCTATTGACTCGGACGAGTCAGGCCAGGAGGGTGCACCTCCTACAATGGATAGCGTCTTCGGACGTCTGTCCCGGATGGAGCACCTCATGGAGAGGATGCTCCACCATGATATACTCCTAGACATGGAGTCATATCAGAGCGGGACTCCTCGTGAGCCCGCGGCAGTGCCTGGTTCAGGGCTGCATGATGTCTCCCTCTCTGAGGAGGGCAGCATCCAGTGTCAGTTTTGGGCTGGCTCAGAGTTCGGCGGTATGTCCGGGGAGCATACCACGATGCACGGGCTGCACCAAGCAGAATTACCCGCATTGGCATCGAAATTTGTGATACCACAGCAAATTGGGGAGCCGCTCGAAGAAGAATTGACGGCCAGTATAAACTACCTTGCTTCACACCAGCTCCAAGAGCAAGTAATGGTGGATACGGCCATGAGGTACCACATGCCTGTTAACTGTGCGTCTCTAAAAGTGCCGGCTGTAAACAGCTCGATATGGAATTATATTGGTGGGGGCATCGGATACCAGGAGATGAAACTCGGGAGAATTCTGAGCCTGCTGGCTTCAGGCATCACGGCCTTTGCCAGGTCGGTGGTTGGAGGTCCTCTGTCGCATGGACAACAAGATGCGCTGGCATTGTTATGCAATGCGCACTTTGAAATAAATTGCTACCGCAAAAATGCCATCCGCCCTGCCCTGAATCTGAAGTTATGCAGGGCTAGCAATGTGCAGCCGCAAGATTACCTGTTTGGGGAAGATCTGCCGAAGCAGGTCAAAGACCTAGGCAACGAGGCAAAAGCCGTGGGGCTAATCCGAGCTCCACCAATGAGCAGAGCTTCGTCTTTCTGGCAGCAACACCCCTACGCCTCTACCAGCAGCAAAGAGTTCCCTGAACCTGGTAGCAGCATGAAGGCCGAACGTTTTGGGCAAAGGTCTTTTTTAGGGCATGTCCCAGGCCGGCCCACATCAAAGATGTGCAGTTCGCGCACTCCATCAGCCCTACCCCCCCAAAACCTCGGGGGCGGAAATAAACACCACAAATCAACCAGTAACCATGGAGGTAGGTGGGTCTGGTTCTTTCTGTAACATAATGTGTGTGGGTCACTCACAAGTTGGCGGGAGATTACGCTGGTTTTTGAATGAATGGCGTTGGATAATGTCAGATTTGTTTATACTGCACAGTGTACAAGGGTTTCAAATCAAATTCCTTTCTGATTCGTTTCCACCCTCACAGCATACACCAAGCCAGTCCTTTATTCATTCACAACAGGAGTCTTTGGATGTATAAGCTGAAATTCAGTCATTATATACAAAAGGGGTAATTGAGAAGTCGAGTCATGAACCTCACCAATTTGTATCCAGTATTTTTACTAGACCGAAGAAGGTTGGAGGATGCCGAATCATCCTTGACTTGACTCAACTTAACTACTTTGTGCAGTATAGACATTTCAAAATGGAAAACCTTGTTACTGCCAAACAAATGGTTTCCAAAGGATGTTACATGGCATGCATCGACCTCAAAGGTGCATACTATTCGGTGCCCATTCATAGGGTTTACCGGAAATATTTGAAGTTTAGCTGGATGGGGCGACTATGGCAGTTTAAAGCATTGCCTAATGGGTTAACCTCAGCTCGCAGATTATTTACAAACTTGTTAAAACCAGCTCTTGCGCTATTACAAACACAAGGTCATATTGTGATGGCTTATTTGGATGATATCCTGATCATAGGTAAAATCTAAAAATAGCTAAATTAGCTAGTTCAGCCACCAGACTCTTGTTTGAGAGATTGGGGTTTCTCATCCATCCAATTAAATCCAAGTTGACACCATCTAGGGTGATTGATTATTTGGGATTTACCATTAACTCAAATCACATGTCTGTGACTCTGCCTTTGGGCAAGAGATTGGAATTAATAGAAGCTTGTAGTTATCTCATTGTAAAACAGCAACCTTCTATTCGACAAGGAGCCAGTATAATTGGCAAATTTGGGCCTTTGCATTATCAAAATTTACAACGTGCAAAGGAGCAGGCACTCAAATTCCATGCAGGTCACTTCGATAGACCAATGCATTTACCAGCTGAAGCCATTTCCGAGTTACAATGGTGGACGTCCAATATTCGGCATTGGCCCAGTAATAATTTGGTTAACAGTCCTTCAATGATATTACAAACTGATGTTAGTGCTCTGGGATGGGGAGTTACTTATACCATCTCTAGCTGTGGTGGCAGATGGAATACGCATGAGTCATCGATTCTTCATTGGTATGGTATTAACTACTTAGAGTTGCTGGGAGCACTCTATGGGTTAAAGGCTTATTGTGGGAATATGCATCGTCTGCATGTTCGACTTCAAATTGACCACACCACAGCAGTTGGCTTACATTAATCACATGGATGGAATCAAGTCTGTATCCTGTGATAAATTGGCTAACCTCATTTGGCACTGGTGCATTGCAAGAAATATTTGGATTTCAGCTACCTACCTGCCAGGTAGGCTCAATATGGTGGCGGATACCAGGTCACGGAAATTCAATGACAACACAGAATGGATGTTGAATCATAACGTATTTAATGATATTATCGATCGGTATGGAACACCGGATATCGATTTGTTTGCATCCAGACTCAATCACCAGTTACCAAAGTATGTTGCATGGGAACCAGACCCAGGGGCAGTGGCGGTGGATGCATTCTCGCTAGGGAGTAATGGGGAGAACATTGGGGAGTAATGTTCTTTTATGCACTCCCCTCATTCTGCCTCGTCAGTCGTTGCTTGCTGAAGATCTAGCAAGACTCTGCCTCAGGCATTCTGGTAGTGCCTGACTGGCCTACACAGCCATGGTTCCCAATCATACTGGGAATGATGACAGCCTTTTACAGCTGTTCCCAAAGGCAGTAATCTGCTAATCCACCCTGTAACTGGGGAGAAACATCCACTCCATGACCAAATCAATTTATTGGTTTGCAGAGTCTGAGAAGACCTTTCCGGGGGCTCGGACTGTCTGATCGCATGGTGGATGTACTCGCTGCGGCCTGGAGTACGAAGAAACAGTACATTTCCTATATTAAGAAGTGGGAAGTGTTCTGTTCACAATCTAATATTTCGTACGACACAGCACATATAACCAATGTATTGGAGTTCCTCTCAATACTGTATTTTGATGAGAAGTTGAGTTATAGTGCTTTAAATTGTGCTAGAAGTGCACTGTCGGCATATTTGTGGCTGGGGTCGGGACACCACTCTGTTGGGTCTCACTCTCTGGTATCCAGGTTCATGAAAGGTGTCTTCAACTCGAATCCTCCCAGGCCCAGATACTCGGAAATATAGGATGTTGGCATGGTACTAACACTGCTTCACAGGTGGTCATTGGCAATATCTCTGTCCCTGGTCCAGCTCACTTTCAAGGTAGTGATGCTCATGGAACTGGTGTCAGCGCAACGGGTCCAGTCGTCTCATAAGCTGCGGCTGGATAACATGATTAGATCGGCTAATAGTATCACATTTTATGTGCATGATC
Organism: Raja brachyura; assembly: GCA_963514005.1. The sequence goes on along the minus strand of OY740783.1, from coordinate 117,897,368 downwards.
TAGTCAAGCAGAGTAGACCAGGTACTTCCGGCCTCAGACTACATTTTGTGGCATACCCCTTAGACCTTTGGTTATGTGTGGTCACACACCTCCAACAATATATTAAGGTCGCTAAGAGCCTCAGGGGCTTGGAACTAGCACTACTTATTGCTTTCAAGAAACCCCATAAAAAGGTTTCAGTACAGACCATCTGCAGGTGGTTAAAACGGGTTCTGGCTTATGCAGGACTAGATACTGACATTTTAAAATCTCACTCCACCAGGGCTGGATCTACGTCAGCAGCAAGGGTTATGGATGTCCCGCTGGACCATATCCTAGTGACTGCAGGATGGTCCATGGAGCGCACTTTTCAGACGTTCTATAATAAAGCTATCACCAGACCGGGGGTATTTGCCGACTCCATTTTAAGTTCCTTTTCATAATTTCCCTTGGATGAGAGGGTTCATTATTGTTATAATTTGTCCATTAAAGCATCAGCATGTTTTAAAAATCTGTCATGTCTGAATGCATTATTCTCTCATCCTTGGTCAACCAATACAGTGTGTGGCATGGACTTATGTCCACGGCATGAAATCACTGGGCTTTAAAATCTTCATGAAGTCACTCTCGTGACTCCGAAGTAAAATAGTAAGATTAAACGAGAACTTACCAGTTTGAAGTTTGATCTTTATTTTGTGAGGAGTTACGATGAGGGATTACGTGCCCTCAGCTCCCAACCCTCTTAAAGGTCAGCTGGTAGTTCTAATTTCTTGAATCTTAATATATTCAGTTCAACAACGGTTATTCTGTGATTTCACACCGCTTCTTTGAAGGTTAACGCGCATGCGGGCTGGCGGGCTTCTTCACGTAGTCCCTCATCGTAACTCCTCATAAAATAAAGATCAAACCTCAAACTGGTAAGTTCTCGTTTAATCTTACTATTCTCCTGCCTTTACCCCATAACCACTGACACCCATACTATTCCGGTTCATTGACAAGGTAAAATACTAAAATTGTCCCCAGTGTGTGTAGGATAGTCCCAGTGTACGTTGATCGCTGGTCGGCCACCTTTGGAGTGTGAGAGAAAATCAGTGCACCTGGAGAAAACCCATGTGGTCACAGGGGGAACATTCAAACTCTATACAGACAACTACCAAGGTCAGGATCCAGCCTGGATCTCCAAGGTCAAGGACAAAGGACATTTATTGTCACATACACCAATTGGTGCAGTGAAATTTGAGTTACATTGCAGCACACAAATAAGATAAACACAGCACTATACAATTTAACATAAAACATAAATCATCCCCCACAGCGGTATCAACGTTTCCCACTGTGAGGGAAGGCAATAAAGTTCAGTCCTTTCATCATGTTCACCCGTGGTCGGGGCCTATTGAGGCCTCCGCAGTCACCGCAACGGCGGCCCGATGTTTCAGGCCCTCTCGCCGGGATGGTGAAACTCCGACGTTGGAATGGAAGAACACTCTCAGCGGCCTGGAGTTTCCAAATCGGACGCTTACTACCGGAGACCGCGGCTTCCGAAGTCCACAGTCCGAGCTGGGTGGAGCTCCAATACTGGTGATCCTCGGTGAAAGATCCCAGGGATCCGCAATGTTAGAGTCAGCGCCGCCCGCAGCTGGAAGCTCCGCGGACCACAGCTCCATGGTGTAAAAGTCGATAGACCCTCAGGAGCTTTACATGGCAATCCTGGTAACGCATCGCCTGCTCCACGATGGAATTCAGTGCTGCGCCGCCGCTGAAGCTCAGGCCGGTCTCCGGCAGGAAACGCCGCGCTAATCCAGATGGTAGGCCGCGAGGAGGGGGCGAAGATACGGCTCGGAAAAAGACGCATCCTTGTCAGGTAGTGACTGAGAAAAACGGTTTCCTCCTTTCTCACCCCACCACCCCCCACATAAAAAAGACTATAAGACCACCAAAAACAAACCTTTAGACAGACTAAAAATATCAAAAGGAATGAAAGGACAGACAGTGAGGCTGGTGAGGCTGCCACACTCGATGGTGCCACCAGAGGATCCAAAGATGTGATATTGATGCTCAGGTAGTCTTGGATCCCTTGTGCTGTGTCACTGAAGGTCAATGTACTGGTATGGCAAATAAGTCGTGATGTTCATTCTAATTTTGTTTGAGTTTTGCATGTAAAATACAGCAGAGGAACATGCCCTGAGGCCCACAATGTCTGTGCCGAACATAATACCAAGCTAAACTAACCAGCCAGGATCAAAACCGAGTCTCTGGTGCAATGAGGAAGCAGCTCTATCATTGTGGCACTGTGCCGCCAATCTATAACAATCGTTTGGAAAGCAAAGAATCCAATTAAAAGGGCCTCACTGTTTCTCAGTGCATTGCTCATGTCTGTAGCCAAAACTCAGTGCTGGTGGCTACAAAGCTACCCCACAGATTCTGGGACGACTTGCACATCCTTCCTGCAGGCAGATGCTCTGCTTGATATTCCAGAGATTTGGAACCAACTGGGCTGATAACAGTTTACCGCATCCTAATCAATTTTTTGCAGCCCTAGGGGTTGCGCAAGACACTTACTTAAAAACTCTTAATTTCGTCAGATAATTATGTACCATTAAAATCTGGATGCTTGTCAATGGTTTAGGTGTAATGCAGTGTGGATTAACACATCATTTACCAGCCTGAGGTGGAAGATTACCGAACTGAATTAAACATGCAAATGTCCGTTTAACTTCAGATAGCCCTTGCTTTCTCGCTCCATCCCCTCCCCCTTCCCAGTTCCCCCACTAGTTTTACTGTCTCCTCCTACATTCTATCTTTGTCCTGCCCCCTCCCCCGACATCAGTCTGAAGAAGGGTCTCGGCCATTCCTTCTCTCCAGAGATGCTGCCTCACCCACTGAGTTACTCCAGCATTTTGTGTCTACCTCCAAGAAACAGCGTGGAAACAGGCCCTTCAGCCAACCACACCGACCAGCGATCACCCGTACACTAGTTCTATCCCACACGCTAGAGACAATTTTGCGGAAGCCAATTAATCTGCAAACCCGCACGTCTTTGGGATGTGGGAAGAAACTGGAACATTCGGGAGAAACTTAGGCGGTCACACGGCGAACGTGTAAACTGCGTACGGGCAGCACCCGTGGACAGGATTGAACCAGGGTCTCCGGAGCTGTGAAGCAGTAACTCTACTGTTGCCCCACCGTGCCGGCCCACACACATAAAAGGAAGTGATTGGAATTGCGAATTCTAGTTCCAGGGATCTGTTCACCCTGAATCCTAAGCAAACAAAGAGGACTGTGGAATCATAGAGTTGTTGCAGTACAGAGGGAGGCCATTTGGCCCATCGAGTCCATCCCAGACAGATGTAAGAACAATCCAGTCAGTCCCACTCCCTGGCTCTGTCCCTTGCAAGCTTTGTTCGTCCTTTCAAATGTTTATCAAATTATTTTTTGAATGTTATGTTTGAAATGAATTCCACCAACCATTCAGGCAGTGATCTCCAGATCATAAACCTCTTATCATATGAAAAATATTTCCCACAAATCTCTCAAAGTTTCTTTACAATCCCCACTCTATCGTCAGATCCTCTGGACTTCTCTTGCCTATACCTATTTTTAATCGATTGGTTTCAGTATGGTTGTAGCATTAAAACAGGCCCTTTGGCCCACCAAAACCACGCCGACCCATTCACACTAGTCCTATGTTACCCCACTTTCATATCCTCTCCCTACACACTAAGGACAATATACAGAGTCCAGTTAATCTATAAACCTGCACGTCTTTGGGATGTGGGAGGAAACCGATTCTCCCGGATGAAAACCCACGCGGTCATAGGGAGAACGTGCAAACTCCACACAGACGTCATCCAAGGTCAGGAACGAATCTGGGTCTCCGGCGCGGATCTACTGCTGTGCCACTGTGCTGCCCTTGTGGTGAGATTTCTCTGCACAGATGATGCTGAATCTGAGACGCAAGGCCCTGGGACTCCAGTAATCCCGGCTCGTCCACGGCGGACATTGATGGGGCCCCTCAGCGACAGTGTGGAGGGGCCCATGAGTGAGGTGGGCCGTCAGAATGCAAGATGGGCCGAGGAGCGAGGAACGTCCTTTTATTCTGAGGCTGTGGCCTCTGGTCCTAGATTCTCCATGTCGCATGCTATCCAGTCACGGCAAGACTATACGATTACAATCAAGTCATCAACTGAGTACAGATACAGTACACAGTATTGATGGGAGGTCAGGACTGCTCTCTAGATGGTGATAGGATGGTCAGTTGCCCGATAACAGCTGGGAAGAAACTGTCCCTGAATCTGGAGGAGTGCATTTTCCCACTTCTGTACCTCTTGCCTGATGGGAGAGGGGAGAAGAGGGAGTGACCTGGGTGAGACTGGTCCTTGATTATGCTGGTGGCCTTGCCGAAGCAGCGTGATGTGTAGATGGAGTCAATGGAAGGGAGATTGGTTTGCATGAAAGTCTAGGCTACGTCCACAACTCTCTACAATTTCTTACGGTCTTGGACGGAGCTGTTCCCGAACCATGCTGTGGTGCATTCCAATAAAATGCTTTCTATGGAGCATCTACAGAAGTTGGCGAGGGTTGTTGGGGACACGCCAAACCTCCTAAGCCTTCTGATGAAGCACAATCAAACCAAACACAAGTACAACAGGTCATGCAAAGAGAAACATTCCAGAGTGCAAAATATAGTGCTTCAGCATTTGGCCTAGTGATCTGGAGAAACATGGTCAGATCTCAACACAACAGCTGGGAAGTTTGGACTGAGTTCAATGAACGTGGAATGAAAAGTGATTAGCTGTAATGATGACCATGAAGCTGCCAGATTTCCAAAAAAACGCAAGTACTTGACTATTTTTCTTTCGGTGAGGAAATGTTCTCCCGAATCATGCTCATTTGTGACTCTAAACTGCAATGTGACCAACTGGCAGATGAATGCTGTTCAATTGGTTTATTATTCTCACTTCCCGAGATACAATGAAAAGCTTTGTTTGCGTGAAATGCAGCCAAATTATATAATACACAGGTGCCGTCAGGTGTTGCAAATAGATAATAAACATAGTGCAGAATATAAAGTTACAGCTTTACTACGGCATATGTTCCTACAAGTTTGGGGTGGCACAGTGATACAGCGAGAAAATTGCCACCTTATAGCGCCAGAGACCCAGGTTCAATCCTGACTATGGGTGCAGGCTGTACAGAGTTTGTATGTTTGCCTTGTGACCGTGTGGGCTTTCTCTGGTTGCTCTGGTTTCCTCCCACACTCTGACGACGTACATGTTTGCAGGTTAATTGGCTTTGGTAAAACTGTAAATTGTCCCGAGTGTGTGGAATATGTTAATGTTCAGGTTGATCGTTGGTTGGCGCGGACTCGGTGGGCTGAAGGGCCTGTTTCCGCCCTGTATCTTTGAAAATCTAAAGAAAAGCTGCAGAGAAAATGCAGATTTAAAGAAAAATATTCAGCATTGGCTTGGTAGGCAGAAGGGCTCGTTTCCATCTCTACCTCTGCGCCAATGTAACGCCCTAACATTTAGGGCCAGGTACTCCCACATTTTGAATTTTGATTTGAGAACCTGTTCTTCCATGTGAGTAATTTTATCCTTCAAGGCACCTGTTTGATTTACTAAGTGAGCCTGCTTGCATGAAATAACATGACATTGCATGGAAGCCAAATCCATTTTAGCTGAAAACTCGTTCGTTACAGTCAAGCGGGCAGTTTAATTGGCCACTGTAAATTAGTGTAGGTGGGAGGGAGGAGATTTGGGAGCACCATTGATGGCCATGAGGGATGGAATATAAATTTATTGGGGGGAATTGGGTGTTTAACTTGTAATGTGAATCTTTAGACTTCAGACTTTACTTTAGACTTTAGAGATACAGCATGGAAATAGGCCCTTCATCTATTTCCAGGCAAGACCATGCCGAACAGCGATCACATGTTACGCTAGCACTATCCTACACTCTTGGAACAATTTACAGAGGCCAATTAACCTACAAACCTGTACGTATTTGGAGTGTGGGAGGAAACTGGAGAACCTGGTGAAAACCCATGCAGTCACAGGGAGAGCGTGCAAACTCCATACAGATAGCAGCCGAGGGCAGGATCACATCTGGGTCTTTGGCGCTGTGAGGCAGCAACTTTACTGCTGCGCCACTGTGCTGTTCATTAATCTGGCACTCACATGGGGCCCCGTCATCCTCTTGAATATGGCTCAGATCAGGACAGCTCACAAACAAAATCCTGTACAGCATAGTGAGGTTTTCAATCAAGTTGGTTTATTAAAGTTCTTAGCAGTAGATATTGGGAAACACTCTGAGAAAGCATAAAGTGTTTCAAATATTCACAGAACTCACAGCTTTTTTATAGTCTCCAACACAATAACTACTTGCAGATTTTACAGTTGCAATAATTCAGCAGTGATCAATGTTCACCTTTCTGATCCCTTTAAATTAGAAAACCATTTGTCTTACAAATTGGTGCAAAAAAGTGACCTCTTACCTTATGATCAGTTTTATTGCACTCAGCCTGGTTTACAATCTAGACCCAAGGAACTGCAGATGCTGATATACACAAAAAGACACAAAGTGCTGGAGTGACTCATTGGCTAAAGCAGCTTGTCTGTACCCTTCTGCAAGAGGTCTCAGAACCAACCCATAATGTTGCCTATTAATGTTCTTCAGAGATACTGGCTGACCCGCTGAGTTACTCCAACACTTTGCATCTGGTTTGCAACCTCCTATGTGTATCTTTACTCCAGCTGACTACACTTGTAATCTAAAACACCTCCTAAATCTATTTTTGTTGCCTCTCCTATCATGACCTCTAAATTACTTTCACGATGTTGGCCTCTTTTCCCATCATCCTTCTCCAGTATGTATGCCCTCGGGTTAACCTTATGACAAACACCCAATTTTATTACAATTTCTGGGATTTCCGATATCAAGGAAATAGGTAGTGGAATTAAATGACGGAATAGATCTAAAAGTTGGCAAGGACTCGATGTCGTAAGGGTATATGAGATGTAATATGACAAATGAGTCTATTAGAGACTAAGATGACAAGGGCTTTGAAACAGGAAGGCAGAGAATCATTAACATTGTTTTATATTAGCAATGTAAAAATGTACATATTAATAGAGATAATTGTTGCTTTGATCCATGCCCCATTACACATAATACTTTGATATTCAAACAGATTTTATTGCTGCCAATTATCCTCAAAATCTAACGGAGAACCATTTAATTGGGAACCTGGTGCACACTATTGGGGGTGGGCAAGGCTGATGGGGAAGCAGGAAGTTGGTTTATGTTTAGGCCTGTTATTGTCACATGTACCGAGATACAGTGAGAGGCTTGGTTTTGCATGCTGTGCAAACAAATCAGATAATACCACACATAAATACAATCAAGTCAAACTCCGGTACAATAGGTAGAGCAAAGGGAAAGATACAGAGTGCAGAATATGGTTCTCAGCATTGCAGCGCACCAGTTCCAGAGGCATAATCCAATGTCCACAATGGGGCAGAGGGGAATTGGACAGAACTCTCGCCTATGGATGGACTGTTCAGAAGCCAGATAACAGAGGGGGAGAAGCTGTTCCTGAGTCAGGTGGTGTGCGCTGTCAATCTCCTGTATCTGCTGCATTGAGAGTAATGGGCCTGTCCTACTTAGGCGACTTTTTAGGCGACTGCAGGAGACTATGCAGTTGTCATATGTTCGCGGGTGATTGCCAGGGAGTCGCCTTCATGGTCGTCAGGAGTTCCCACATTCTGGGAACTAGTCGCGGCCTCATTATGGTCACTGTGAATTTTTTAACATGTTGAAAAATTAGCGGCGACTAGAATGAAGCCGCCATGGAGAGTAGCGAGAATTCTCGTGTCGTAGGTGGGTCGTTAGGAGTCCTAGGAGATTGCCAGGAGGTCAAAGGTTCTTTTAGGTTCTCGTAGGTTGTAGCCGGCGCTGACTGGTGAATTTCATTGGCTCATTGGGGGAAAAAAACGTAAGCAGTAGTTTTCAGAACCAAGGATAACTGACCGGTAATGTTAATTTTTTTGCGCCGCGCTTCACAGCCGTGCATCTCTGGCTTCTTAAACTTTGTCTGGCTTCTTAAAAGTTGTCTCCACTCCTTCTCCCCCCACTCCCCCTCTTTTAAAGGATTTACTGTACACTGTGCTAGCCGTCTTAATTACAGCACCAACCTTCCTGTTCATCGCGTGTGTGTCTGTATCACGTTGGCTTTGCACCGTGTGAATTTCAGACAGTGCTCCCCCCCCGCTTGCCCTGTCTCCTGCCTTTGCGATGTGTTTGTGTGTGTGTGTGTGTGTTGCACTCTGACAGTCACCGTTCCAGTTGCCATTTTTTCAGGCGACTGCCGGCAACTTGACAGTCGCTGGCAGATGCCTGAAAAATCACCTAATTGGGACAGGCCCATAAGGAGTAAAGGGAATGGCGGGGGTGGGATAAGTCTTTGAGTATGCTGGCTGCTTTTTCAAGGCAACGTGAAGTGTAGATGGAGTTAATGGTGGGAAGTCTGGTCTGGGCTACATTTATAATTCTCTGCAATTTCTTGGAGCGCAGGAGGATCAAGGTTGATCTTACTAAGATTAATAAGACACGCTAGAGGCAGGAAACATGTTCCTGATGTTGGGGGAGTCCAGAACCAGGGGCCACAGTTTAAGAATAAGGAGTAAGCCATTTAGAACGGAGATGAGGAAACATTTTTTCTCACAGAGAGTGGTGAGTCTGTAGAATTCTCTGCCTCGGAGGGCGGTGGAGGCAGGTTCTCTGGATGCTTTCAAGAAATAGCTAGATAGGGCTCTTAAAAATAGCGGAGTCAGGTGATATGGGGAGGAGGCAGGAACTGATTGGGGATGATCAGCCATGATCACATTGAATGGCGGTGCTGACTCGAAGGGCCAAATGGCCTATTCCTGCACCTATTGTTTATTGTCTATTGTCTATTGAGATGAGGAAAAATGTTTTCACCCAAAGAGTTGTGAAGCAGTGGAATTCTCTGCCACAGAAGGCAATGGAGGCCAATTCACTAGATGTTTTCAAGAGAGAGTTAGATTCAGCTTTTAGTGCTGAGGGAATCAAGAGACAGGAGAAAAAGCCAGGACGGGGTACTGATTTTGGATGATCAGCCATGATCATATTGAATGGCGGTGCTGGCTCAAACGGCCTACACCTGCACCTATTTTGTATGTTTTCTATGATTTCTCTCACTTCAGGTAGCCCCGGCATTCCCACTCCCTCTATCCCTCCCCCACCCAAGTCGTATTATTTTCTAATGTTCACCCTATTAACAGCTTAGAATGGCCTGTCTCCTTTATCATTGTTTATTGCATCTTTCATTCATTGTTCTTTATCTCTCCATATCACCGTCTATATCTCTGGTTTCCCTTATCCCTAAGCAGTCTGAAGAAGGGTCTCGACCTGAAATGTCACCCATTCCTTCTCCCCAGAGATGCTGCCTGTCCCGCTGAGTTACCCCAGCTCTTTGTGTCTATCTTTGGTTTAAACCAGCATCTGCAGTTCCTTCTTACTCAATGCAACCTTATTTAACTCTGACCTTCATCGAGATTGGCCCTGTGAAGACTCATTAATAAGGACCATGCCTTTCATGCCTCATGGACCAAATATAAGATGGAGACTTTTTAAAATAAAGTTTACAGATAAAAAATCGTTGTGGGCAGTTGAATTTGAGGAGATACTGCTCAGTTAACGAAGACACAGGATTTATTGAGGATGAAAAATGGCCGCGCACAGTGGTCAGTGCTGCCCCCTACAGTTTCCATGAAGATGCGCATGCCACATCTCCTGATCAGACTTTCGAGTCAAGAGTCAAGAGTGTTTTAGTGTCATATGTCCCGAAACAGAACAATGAAATTCTTACTTGCAGTGGCACAACAGATATGTAAATATAGTACTCCGTAGACACTATAATAAACAACAAGAAGTTCAATATATAAAAGTAAACAAACAATATAATGCAAAGACAAACACCAAGTTCCAAGTGGAATCAAGTCAGTTTGCAGTTGGGAGTTGATTTGCAGTACACGGTGTGCAATAGCGGGGTGGAAGATTGCAACCTTCACGTGGTCCGCCCTGTTTCGACTAATGCAATCAACTCAACGTGCACAAACGGAAAAACAAATAGAACAAGTTGTCCTGCAACTTTAGGCTGTGCACGCCACACGAAAGAAGAAGAAGAAGTGTGCAATAGCCAGATGTTTGTTGGGAAGAGGCTGCTCCTCAACATGGATGTTACAATTCTCAGGCTACAATTCCTCTGTGGAGAATTGTGGACATAGCCCAGACCATCACGCAAAACAACCTCCCTTCCAATGACTCCATCTACACTTCCTTGGCAAGGCTACCAGCCTAATCAAAGACCAGTCTCCCTCCGCACACACCCTCCCCCCCTCTCCCATCCAGCAAGAGGTACAGAAGTGTGAAAACGCACATCTCCAGGTTCAGGACCAATTTCTTCCAAGCTGTTGTCAGTCAAGTAAATCATCCTATCATCAACTAGAGAGTGGTCCTGACCTCCCAGCTATCTCCCATTGATCTCATTAAAGGTCTTTGAACTATCTTTAATCAGACTTTACTGGACTTTATCTTCCACTAAACGTTATGCACTGTACCCTGTATCTGCACGCTGCAGTTGGCTTGATTGTAATTATGTATAGTATTTTCGCTGACTGGTTAGCATGCAACAAAAATGTTTTTCACTCGTTCGAGTTGCGGAACCAGCCGTGATGCAACCAGTCATTAATCTCTCTACTGTACACTGCAGGAGGCCACTTGCAGAGTTGTTCTCAAGTCAGGAGGCAAAGTTCGGACCTGTACATTTAATGGCGTATTTGATGTGACATTTCCAAATCACCTTCCCACACAGTGAAATGCCAGCCCATTCACAATAACAGCACCGAGGGAGAAGCCATCAGAACAAAGTGACATTTATATTTACTTTATTAGCTGAACATCGCAAGAACCGCTTTGATGATTGACCCTGCCGGAATTTGGAAAAGGCACCAGCATATCAGGTATGATTGAACTTTACAAAACTCAATCTAAAAAGCCAACTGCATAGTTCCATTGGGCGGCACAGTGGTGCAGCGGTTGAGTTGCTGCCTTACTGCGCCAGAGACCCGGGTTCGTTCTTGACTGCGGCTGCTGTCTGTACAGAGTTTGTACGTTCTCTGTGGGCCGAAGTGCCTGTTTCCACACTATTTCTCTAAAGTAAAGTAAAGTATTAAACGTAACAGATTGCACACGGGCACTTCAGCATTCCTCTTCTTCAGAACGTTCTACCAACAGCTATAAATGTAGTTCTGACAAACACATCCACATTCCCGGGGTTTTCTTTCAATACCAAGCCCGAGGCAGCTAGACAGATGTCTCGTTACCTTTTGACCTCCTTTTACAATTTTATTCTTTTGCAGGACCAATTCTCCAAAACAGGTGAGCAACTCCTGAGTGAACAGTGCAGCACAGAAACAGGCCCTTCGGCCCACAATGTCTGTGCCGAACATGATGCCAAGCTAAACTAATCTCACTGCCTGCACGTAAAGTCATAGAGTGTTACAGCATGGAAACAGACCCTTTGGCCCATCTTTCCCACACCGACCAACATGTTGCGGCTACACTAGTCCCACCTGCCTGCGTTTGGCCCGTATTCCTCTAAACCTAACCTATCCATACACCTGTTTAAATACTTCTTAACATGAACGTGATCCATATTCCACCATTCCCTGCATATCATGTGCCTATAAGGTCATAAGTAATAGGAGCAGAATTAGACCTATTGGCTATACATGCTCTGCCATTCAATCATGGCTGATCTTTATCTCCCTTCTAATCCCCATTCCCTGCCTTCTCCCCATAACCCCTGACCTGTACTGATCAAGAATCTATCTATCTCTGCCATAAAAAGCTTCTTAAATGTCACTATCGTATCTGCCTCCACCATCAGCTCTGACAACATTTTCCAGGCACCTACCACCGAATGTGTAAAAACGATTTGCTACGCACATCCCCTTTAAATGTTTTTCCCCTCTCACCTTGATATTTTCACTGTGGGAAAAAAGGTCCTAACTGTCTACCCTATCTATACGTCTCATAACTTTAGATGTTTCTATTGGGTCTCCCTTCAACCTACGGCACTCCAGAGAAAACAATCTAAGTATGTCCACCCTATTGTGGCTAATACTCCCTCATCCTCGCACTATTCTGGTAAAACCCCTCTGCACCCTCTCCAACGCCATCACATCCTTTCTGTAAAAGGGTGGCCAGAACTGTACATGATACTCCAAATACAACCGGACCATAGTCTTCTGGAGCTGCATCATGACTTCCTGACATACTCAATGTCCTTAGCGATGAAGGCAAGCATACCATTCACCTTCTATCTACTTGGGTTGCCATTCTCAGGGAACCTTTTGATTAATTTAGTTTCGAGTTACAGCGCAGAAACAGGCCCTTCGGCCCATCGAGCCCTTGCCGACCAGCGATCCCTGCACACTAACACTATCCTACACACTAGGGACAATTTACAATTTTACCAAAGCCAATTAACCTACAAACCTGTACATCTTTGGATTGTGGGAGGAACCTGGAGCACCTGGAGAAAACCCATGGAGTCACAGGGAGAATGTACAAACTCCATTCAGACATCCCCTGTAGTCAGGATCAAACCTGAGCGGCATGGTGGTGCAGAGGTAGAGTTGCTGCGTTATAGCTCATCATCCTTCTCAAATCTAGTGAGGGTGCTCTAACTGTGGAATTCATTGGCACAGAAAGCTGTGGAGGCAAGTCAATAGATATTTTTGGTGGAGATAATACGGGTGTCAGGGGTTATGGGGAGAAGGCAGGAGAATGTGATTGAGAAGGAAAAATAGATCAGCCATGATTAAATGGTGGAGTAGACTTGATGGGCCGAATGGCCTAATTCTGCTCCTAGAACTGATGAATGTATGAAAATATAAGTACAGGGCCAGCGCCATCAAACGCTCGGATGTTAACCCGATCATTCCTGGGATGATCATAAACCCGCTCTGGACCCTCTCCAACACCAGGCCACTTCCTTCATCAGATCTGGGACCCAAATTGTTTTGCGCGATTCTTGTGTTGTGTTTTAAAGTTTTCTTTAACCATTCAAACAGCACCAAATAAATCCTATATCACCACATCTATGGTTCCAATGGCCTGATTTTACAGCCACTGAAAGCACTTCAGTGGCAGAAAAGGATTTGATGTCTGTGAAAAGCGCTATAGAAACATCATTCAATTTTATGTCCTTGGTACTGATATTGAGTTGTTATTGTCATATGTACTGAAATACAGTGAAATGCCTTTGCTCGCTGGTCAAACCAAACATGAGTACAATCAGGCCATGACAGCCAGACCAAAATCAGACTGCGCGATTGTTTCACCCTACGCCTTTGCTCAGTCTGCCTTGGCTTCTTTAGATGTTTCTATTGGGTCTTCCTTCAACCTACGGCACTCCAGAGAAAACACTTTAACTTCCCTTCCCACTCACATACTGACCTTTCTGTCCTGGGCCTCTTCCATTGTCAGAGTGTTGCCATACCCAAATTGGAGGAACAGCATTCATATTTCGCTTGGGCAGCTTACAACCCAGCAGTATAAATATTTATTTCTCTAATTGCAGCTAACCCTTGCATTCCATATCTCTCAGTCCCTATATCAATGATTTGGATGAGGGGAATGAAGGCTTTGTGGCTAAGTTTGCAGATGATACAAAGATAGGTGGAGGGGCAGGCAGTGTAGAGAAAGCAAGGACTCCGCAGAAGGACTTGGACAGGTGGCAAGAGTGGGCAGAGAAGTGGCAGACGGAGTATAGTGTAGCATAAAGTGTGGAGTCATGCATTTAGGTAGTAGGAATAAAGGCATAGACTATTTTCTAAATGAGGAGAGAATTCCAAAATCGGAGGTGCAAATGGACTTTGGACTGCTGCTGCAGGATTCCTAAAAAGTTAATTTGAAAGTCGAATTGGTAGTAAGGAAGGCAAACGCAATACTAGTATTTATTTTCAAGAGGACTAGATTACCAAAACAGGGATGTAATGCTACGGCTTTATAAGGCGCTGATCAGACCACATTTGGAGTATTGTGAGCAGTTTTGGGTCCCATATCTGATTAGGAATGTGCTGGCGCTGGAGAGGGTCCAGAGGAGGTTTATGAGAATGATCCCAGGAATGAGAGGGTTAACATATGATGAGCGTTTGACGGCACTGGGCCTGAACCCGCTGGTGTTTAGAAGGATAAGGGGAACCTCTTTGAAACTTACCGAATAGTTAAAGGCCTGGATAGAGTGGATGTGGAGGGGATGTTTCAATTGGTGGGAGTCTAAGACAAGAGGCCATAGCCTCAGAATAAAAGGATGTTCCATTAGGAAGGAGATGAGAAGGAATTTTTTTAGTCAGAGTTGTCGTGAATCTGGAGAATTCGTTGTCACGGAAGGCTGTGGAGGCCAAGTCAATGGATATTTTTAAGGCAGAGATAGATTCTTGATTAACACGGGTGTCAGGAATTATGGTGTGAAGGCAGGAGAATGCGGTTGGGAGAGAAAGATAGATCAGCTATGATTGAATGGTGGAGTAGGCTTGATGGGCCGAATGGCCTAATTCTGCTCCTATATCTCATTAATTTATGAGCACTAGTCTTCCAACAAGTTTCACTGTTGTCCTGATTAGTTTCTCTGTTCATACCCCCTCATTGTCACTTTCTCCACACCCAACAATAGATCTTTGTGGCCTCCACCTTTCCTTGATCATAATTGCTAGCCTTGATTTGTTCTTTTCATACTTTTCATTCTTTTGTTCTTTGCAGCTTTTCATATCTCTAGATTCCTTCTCCCCTGACTCTCAGTCTGAAGAAGGGTTCTCGCCCCAAAACATCGCCTATTGCTTTTGTCCAGAGATGCTGCCTGACCCGCTGAGTTACTCCATCATTTTGTGTCTATCACAAGCATGACAGATAGTGCAAAGAGAAAAAGAACAGAGGGCAGAAATACCGTGTAACAGCATTACAATGTTGCAGTTGCAGAGAAAAAGTGCAAGGCCAGCAACAAGGTAGGTTGGAAGATAGGAACTACACCCTAGCTTATGGGAGAACTGTTTAGTAGAGTCATAGAGTCATACAGTGTGAAACAGGCCCTTCAGCTCAACTTGCCCACACCGACCAACATGTCCCTTTTTTTTGTCCCACCTGCCTGTGTTTGACCCATATCCCTCTAAACCTATCCTATCCATATTGTGGCGGCAGATTTTTATATCGTTCAAGAGATTACTCCCTCTAGCCACTGTGGACTACATCATTAAGGAGAATGTCGTAATACGCATGCGAGCTCTCTGTCAAAGACCTTCAGAGCTTCTTCACAGATAAATCTTTATAACACAGTCTTTTGATTAATAGATTCTTTATTGTTGATGAAAAACAATAAGGTACATCCGACCTTGCACTCCGACTTGTACACTTTGATCTTCATCGAACTCCAGCTTATCGCTTTAAAGGTTAGAAAACGTCCTCGTGTCTCTGTTACACTTCACATGGTCAAAGGGTATGCCTTCCTCATGCAAGTCCAAACCTAAACTAAAAACTAGGCCCTAGAATATGTCATAAATCCCACCCACATAAATATGGGCAGTCTAAATTTTAAAGACACATGGCATAGTTAATGACACACAAAACAAGCCAAATGGCCACTACATATGCACCTGTCTAAATGTTTCTTAAACGTTGTGATATAACCTGCCTCTACTCCCTCCTCTGGCAGCTCATTCCATACACACACCACCCTCTGTGTGAAAAAGTTCCCCTCAGGCTCCTATTAAATTATTCCCCCCTCACCTTAAACCCATTTCCTCTGGTTCTCGATTCCCCAACTCTCGGCAAGAGGTTTTGTGCGTCTACCTGATCTATTCCTCTCATGAGTAGTCCGATAAGAGCAGGGATGAAGCTGTTCCTGAATCTGATGGTACGTCCTTTCAAGCTTTTGTATCTCCTGCCCGATGTAAGAAGGAATAACACAGGTGTAATTAGTCCTTGATTATGTTGGCTGCTTTCTCGAGGCAGACTGAAGTGTAGATGGAGTTGATGGGAGTGAGTCTAGCCTGTGTCATGGATTGGGCTACATCCACAGCTCTCTGCAATTTCCTGCGGTCTTGGGCAGAGCTGTTCAATTCAAGCTGTGATATATCCTGAAAGGATGTTTGCTACGATGCATCTGTTGGGTTAGAGTCATAGAGTCACACAGCATGGAAACTGGCCCTTCCGCCAATTTATCATGCTGACAAAGATGCCTTATCTAACTTAGTCCCATTTGTCTGTGTTTGGCCCATATCCCTCCAATCCTTTCTTACCCGTGCATCTGTCAAAGTGCTGTTAAATGTTGGTATAGGACCTGCCCCAACTATCTCCTCTGGCAGCTCTTCCATTTACCAACCACCCTCGGAATGAAAAAGTTGCCATTCAGAAGACAGACACAAAATGCTGGAATAACTCAGTGAGTCAGGCACCATCTCTGGAGAAAAGGAATAGATGATGTTTCGGGTCGAAACAACAGGCGAGCCTGAAAAAGGGTTGTGACCTGAAGCGTCACCTATTTCTTTTTTCCAGAGATGCTGCCTGACCGGCTGAGTTACTCCAGCATTTTGTGTCTACCTTCAGTGTAAAACCAGCATTTGCAATTCCTTCTCGCATACCAATGTCCTCTGGTACTTGATTCTCCTACTCTGGGTAAAAGACTGTATTCTCCCGTCTATTCCCTCATTTTGTACACCTCATCCTCTGCATCCAAGAAATGGTCCTAGCCTACCCATCCTCTCCCTGTAGCTCAGGCCTCCGAGTCCTGGCAATGTCCATATCTTCTCTGTACTCTTCTCCAGCTCAATGAAATTCCTTGAAAGATTCAGGAATTGGTAGTTACTAGGAAGTGGTAGGGAGATGAGTTCTGGGGCTTGTTCGGCCATGATCATTATTGGATAGTGAGACTGGTTCGAGAGGCCTGCTCCTGCTTATGTTGTCTTGTTTAGTTTAGTTTAGACATGCAGTGTGGTAATGTTGTCGCGAAATAATATAGGGCTCTGACAACATGCACTCTTTTCCAGGCACTCTGTATTTACTTGTGCACGAGGAGAACAGCATGTCACAAATACCACACTGCTCAGCCCTCAATGAGCAGAATGTCAACTTTTATACAGACATTTAATCATTTGGAATCTTGAGCACTATCTACTTTCTAATTAACATATGGAATTACCAATCTAAGTACATTCTGATAGTGTTAATAGTCAATATAAACGTTATATATTCTCGTATTAGTAACCATGTTAGATTCTAATTGAGCAGCACGGTGGCGTATTGGTAGAGCTACTGCCTTACAGCGCCAGAGACCCGGGTTCGATCCTGACTACAGGTGCTTGTCTGCACGGAGTTTGTACATTCTCCTCGTGACCAGCACGCGCTTTCTCCGAGATCTTCGGCTTCCTCCCACACTCCAAAGATGTACAGGTTTGTAGGCTAATTGGCTTGGTATGAATGTAATTTGTCCTTATACTGTGTGTAGTATAGAATTCGTGTGCGGGGATCGCTGGTTGGTGCAGATAGGGTGGGCTGAAGGGCCTGTTTCCACACTGTATCTCTAAGTTAAACTAAACTAAATTAATAACCAATCCTAGTATATTCTGATAGGTATTAGTGACCAATAAAAGATATATGCTATATGTTAATAATCAATCCTAATCAATACTGATAAGTGTTATTAACCAATAGAATTGCATGCCATATTATTCCCTGTTAAACTGGGACGGAGGGGGCCTGTTACACACCTCTCAGGGGAAGGGAGGCAGCCTGGAGCAATGTCACTGTCAAGTCAACTCACTTTTATTTCTATAGCACATTTAAAAAAACAACTCTCGTTGACCAAAGTGCTCTACATTGGTGGAGGTATTAACGTTATACAACAGTGGTTCATAGATTACGTACATACATAAATACATACATATAGCCCTCCCTCAGAGGACGTCAAGAAAGGCTTGAGAGTAAAGATGAGATTTAAGTCTCGACTTAAAAGAGTCGATGGAGGGGGCAGTTCTGATGGGAAGAGGGATGCTGTTCCACAGTCTAGGAGCTGCAACCGCAAAGGCGCGGTCGCCCCTGAGCTTATGCCTAGACCGCGGGGCGTTCAGTAACCCCAAGTCGGCTGATATAAGGGACCTGGAGGTGGTGTGGTGGGTAAGCAGACTTTTGATGTAGGTGGGGGCAAGCCCGTTAAGGGCTTTGTAAACATAAAGAAGGATCTTGAAATTTATTCGGAAATTTATGTCAAGGCCATAATTCTACAGCGCTGAGTACAGAGAGTGACTCCCATGATATGTTGACCTGATAGAACAGGGAGACTGTAACTCTGTTCTGTGAAGCCTGAGACAAAGACTTCCCCAGGGTCTTTGTGTTCACTGAAGCTTTAACAAGCTGCACACCATTTAACCCTTGCTGGACTGCAGCTTCCACAGTAACAGGCCCTTCAGCCCACTGATTCTGCACCAACCAACGATCACCCATACACCAGTTCTATCCTACACACTAGGGACAATTTACAGAAGCCAATTAACCTACAAACCCACACATCTTTGGAATGTGGGAGGAAACCAGAGCACCCGGAGAAACCCCAGGTGGTAACGGGGAGGATGTACAAACTCCGTACAGACAGCAGCCGTAGTCAGGATCGAACCTGGTTCTCTGGCCTTGTCTGTACTTCAAGTCTGATGTTCCTATTCTGTGTGTTATGGAGCTTGCAATATGATGAATGCGTTTGTAGAGCCACACTGATATCTGGCACAGTCTTTCCGTAAGCAAGGGCGAACGCAGGCTAGAGTCTCCAAGCAGGCAACAGCTCTCAAAACCATCTGTAAAGAGGAAACCAATGTCTTACCTTTCCACGAAACATGAATTAAACATACGCTCCATCTTATACTTTGACGGGGGAGAAAAGCAAATCGCGCAGGAAATGCGCCGCCATCTGTCTGCTTGCACTGGGCAGGCGAGTCGCAAAAAATGCGGCCTTCCAAATCAGGCTGATCAACAGGACGGTTGTAGGTCTCAGATACCCCTGGATGTCCATGGCTCTCCAGTGTGTAGATATCTCCCTATCTGCCACTGAGCCTGAGCGACACAGAAAGCTGGAGTAACTCAGCGGGATAGGCAGCATCTCTGCTTTGTTGTTACCTTATTCCAGCTAACAATGATCTAATCTCCATTTTCCTTGATCTCCATTCCCTTTGTCCTATTTTCACACCATACCTATGTATCTCCCTCTCCTTCTGAAGAAGGGTCTCGACCCGAAACGTCACCCATTCCTCCTCTCCAGAGATGCTGCCTGTCCCATTGAGTTACTCCAGCTTTTTGTGTCTATCTTCGGTTTAAACCAGCATCTGCAAGTTATGAGGCATAGAAAGGGTTGACAGTCAGAACCTTTTACCGCGGGTGGACATGTCAGAGACTGTAGGGCATAACATTAAGGTGAGAGGGTCAAAGTTTAAAGAAAATGGTTTGTTTCGTTTAGTTTAGTTTAGTTTATTGTCATGTTTACTGAGGTACAGTGACAAGCTTTTGTTGCATACTAAAGAGTCAGCGGAAAGCCAATACATGATTTCAATCGCACCATCCACAGTGTACAGATACATGATAAGGGAATAACATTTAGTCCAAAATAAAGTACAGTAAAGTCCGATTAAAGATAGTTTAGAGATACAACATGGAAACAGGCCCTTCGGCCCACCAAGTCCACACCGACCATCAATCACCCGTATACTAGTTCTATGCCATCGCAACCTACACTCGAGGGGCAACTTACAGAGGGCCAATGAACCTACAGACCTGAATGATTTTGGAATGTGGGAGGAAAGGTGGGAGGAAACCGGAGCACCTGGAGAAAACCCACGCAGTCACAGGGTAGCATGACAGCACCCTTAGTCAGGATTGAACCTGGGTCAGCAGTTTTACCAATGTACTGCTTCATTAATGAGCTTCATTGATCACACAGAGAGTGGTGAATGCTGGGGATAGTGAGGCCACATGCAAATTGGAGGAACAGTACCTCTTGTTTTGCTTGGGCAGTTTACAACCCAGTGGTCTGAATATTGATTTTTCTCTCGTTTTAAATAACCCTTGCATTTTCTCTCTCTACACCCCTTCCCCGCACTAGTCATCCTGCTAGTTCCACTGTTCGCATCCATGTATCCCTTCGTCATCACCTCTTCCACAGCCAACAATGGACCATTGGTGCCGACTTTGATTTGCTCTAAACCTTTTCATACCTCCTGTTTCCCAGCCCCCTGACTCTCGGTCTGAAGAAGGCTTTCAACCCGAAACATCACCTGTCCCTTTTGTCAAGAGACGCTGCCTGTCCTGCTGAGTTACTCCTGCATTCTGTGTCTATCTTTGGTGTAAACCAGCATCTGCAGTTCCTTCTTACACACAGTGCCTGGAACACGCTGCCAGGTGTAGTGGTGATGGTGGACTTTAGTATTTGTGGCATTTAAGAGGCTTTTAGATAGGCACATGGATATGCAGGGAATGGAGGGGTATGAATCACATGCAGGCAGAGGAAATTAATTTAACTTGGCATCATGTTCAACAGGCATCATCACGGTCTATCACTCAATAGATTCCTATTGTTAAACAATTGTAATCATTTTAAAGTGTCAATGCCAGAAGCATTTTAAAACTATTCCATGATGAAATTATTTTGAAAAAAGAATTAAAAGCATGTTAAAATACGAACAATTAACTTTAAGAGTAAGTATGATTGAGTGGGGATTGAGGGAGTTGAGTTCAGGTGTGTTGTTGCATTAAAGTGCCTGTAAAGTTGTAGCGAGTAAGAATTTCATTGTTTTGTTCCCATCTAATGTGACAATTAGTTTAGAGACGCAGCATGGAAACAGGCCCTTCGACCCGCCAAGTGTCAACCGTCGATCACCCATTCACACCAGTTCTGTGTTGTCCCGCTTCCTCATTCGCTCCCTACACACTAGGGGGCAATTTACAGAGGGCCAATTAACCTGCAAACCTGCACGCCTTTGGATGTGGGGGAGAGAAAACCCATGCCATCACAAAGACTACGTGTAAACTCCACACAGACAGCACCTGAGGTCCGGTTGAAACCAGGGTCTCTAGAGCTGTGAGGCAGCAACTTTAACATCTTGTTTCCTGTGGCAGTGGGCTGGATGTGGGAAGACATATTTTTGCAATCTACCTTTCGTCTACATTCATAATATATTGTGCAAAATATACTGATTGCTACTGGACTGACTTAGGACTCACATGTTTTGTGGAAGTGTGCATCACATGAACACTGTTTGCATTGAACAACAGCGGGATAATGACAGTATTGTCATTAAAATGAAAAAAGGGCACTTACCGCCCATTATGTCCATGTCAACCTAATGCCTATCTATGCCAATCTCGTTTGCTCTCTTAAGGTAACTACTCCTTTCCTGTAAGTGTCAGATGCGTATAGGCCGTGTTTGGAGTATGATATAAGATGGTGGAATGTTGTACAAGACATTGGTGAGGCAACATTGGGAGCTTTGTACAAGATGCTGGAGTATTGTACATGACATTGGCGAGGCCGCATTGGAAGCATTGTTGGAGTGTTGTACAAAACGTTGATGCGGCTTCATTTGGAGTATTGTGTTCAGTTTTGGTCACCCTGATATATGAAGGATGTAATTAAGCTGGAAAGAGTGCAGAGACAATTTGTGAGGATGTCACCAGGACCTGAGTTCCTGAGCTACCGGGAAAGTTTGGGCAGGTTCTAGTCTGCGACGTGGGTCTTCCGTCCGTGGCAGGTGAGTCCCCGTTCTCCGGTGGGCGAGCGGCATGAACATTGATTTCTCTAATTTCACGTAACTCTTGCATTCCCTCCCCTCCCCTCTCTCCCTCCTCCTCTCCCCCACACTAGTCACGCAACCTGTTCCACTGTTCACATCCTTGTATCCCTCTCGTTATCACACCTTCTCCAGCCAACAATGGGCCATTGTGGGCTCCACCCTTCCTAAGGTCATCTGTTGCTGACCCTGATTTCTTCTGGCCTTTTTCTCACCTGCACCCACACCTCGATTTTCGGCCTGAAGAAAGGTTCTGACCCAAAACATCACCTATTCTTTTTCTCCAGAGATGCTGCCTGACCTGCTGACTTACTCCACTCTAGTGGGACGATAGTGTTGCAAAGTCTGTAGTAGTTGGGTGGTGGGGTAGGGTTGTTCAGAGTGGTACAAAAACCTGTTAATTTTGTGGGAAGGAGCTGTTCTTGAAGCTGGAGGTCACGGCTCTCAGACTCCTGTACCACCTTCTCGCTGGTAGTAGCGAGATGAGAGCATGTCCAGGGAGGTGTGGGTCTTTGATGATATCAGCAGCCTTCTTAAGGTAAACACACTACTCTGTAAACATGATAATCAACAACAAACACCTTCTGGAGAAGGTTCTTGAGCTGAAACGTCACCCATTCCTTCTAACCAGAGATGCTGCATGTCCCGCTGAGTTACTCCAGCATTTTGTGTCTATTTTATATATATATATGAAACACAAAATGTTGGAATAACTCAGTAGGACAGGCAGTATCTCTTGATAGAAGGAATGGGTGACGTTTCAGGTCGAGACCAATAATAGTGTAAAGATAAAAACAGTGCCACCAAAGTCTGTGTAGTATGGAGCTTATTTTGAGGTTGTAGTGTTTAATAGTCTAATGGTTGTTGGGAAGAAGCTGCTCCTGAACCTGGATGTTACAGTTTTCAGGCTCCTGTACCTTCTTCCCGATGGCAGGAGTGAAATGAGAGAGTGGCCAGGGTGGTGTGGGTCTCTGATGATGCTGGCTGCCTTTCTGAGCCAGCGCCTGCTTTGTTCTTTATCTCTCCACATCACCGTCTATATCTCTCGTTTCCCTGATCCCTAACCAGTCTGAAGAAGGGTCTCGACCCGAAACGTCGCCTATCTCCTTCGCTCCTTAGATGCTGCTGCACCCGCTGAGTTTCTCCAGCCTTTTGTGTACCCTCCTGTAGATCCCTTCGATGGTGGGGAGGTGAGTATCCGTGATGGACTGGGTAGTGCTCACCACTTTCTGTCGCCTCCTTCGATCTTGAGCGTTGGAATTTAATATTAATAAACATCTGGGCACTTTTGAGTCATATCATTTTATTGTAAGGTAGCTACATGGTTGATGCATATTTTTATGGCTGCACAGATTAATTATGTGTATGCAGCGTAACGTCCTCAGTTTAA
This sequence comes from Raja brachyura, assembly GCA_963514005.1. The sequence goes on along the minus strand of OY740783.1, from coordinate 117,874,091 downwards.
TATCAATGTGAAATTGCAAAAGGACACAGTGTACAATGTGGACGTGTACCTTTTTGTTTAGTATTAATTTCAATTCTTCTGAGGCATAAGTCATTTGTATCACTGTAATAATCTGGAGACACCAAGGTTAAGAGGGGTAGTAACAAACTTTGGGGATGCTTGCAAAGCACAGACAGGCGTTGTTTAATGTGAATGTGTTTGAAATCTTGGATTAATTGAAACATGTGGCGTAAAAACAGGTCCATGTGTAGGAAGGAACTGCAGAGGCTGGTTTATACAGAAGACAGACATCAATAGGTTTTTGGATATTAAGGGAATCAAGGGATGCAGGCAAAGTGCACGAAGATGGAGACAAGGTGAAAGGTTTGCTATTAACACAGATAGACACAAATTGCTGGAATAACTCAGCGGGTCAGGCAGCATCTCTGGAGAAAAGGAATAGGTGACGTATCAGGTCGGAACCTTCTTCAGACTGTTACAAGAAGGGTTCCAACCCGAAACGTCACAATCCTTTTCTCCATAAAAACAGGTCCTTCAACCCATCATATCCATGTTAACCACTCTGTACCGTCCATACTGGTCAAAATTCATAACTCCTTTAAAGTGGTGACACACTTAGATAGAGTGGTAAAGAAGACATATGGTACACTTACCTTCCTTGGTCGTGGCATTGAGTATGAGAGTCAGAATGTCATGATGCAGCTTCATAGGACTTTGGTTAGACTGCATCTGGAGTACTGCGTACACTTCTGGTTGCCTACCACATGTAGAGAGCAGTCCTGAACTACTATCTACTTCATTGGTGACCCTCGGACTGCCATTGATCAGACTTCACTGGGCTTATCTTGCACTAAACGTTACTCCTTTATCATGTATCTGTCTCTCCACTGGCAGGTTAGCACGCAACAAAAACTTTTCACTGTACCTCGGTACATGTGACAATAAACTAAATTGAACTCAAGAAAGAAGAATTCTTACGTGCCTGTGTGGTATCTGTAAGGGTAAACAGACATCTATATATATAGGACACAAGAATCATAGTTTGGCGGTGATGGGCTTTTTTATAATTGTATCAGTGTGCTGGGTCCTGGAAAGATCTTCAGAAATAGTCACACCCAGGAATTTGAAGCTTTCGACTGTCAATACAGACAGGTTTATGGGTCCTCATCCTTCCTCTTCCAAAGTCCACAATCAGTTCCTTGATCTTACTGATATTGAAAGCCAGGTTGTTGTGCTGGCACATTTGGTCAGGCAATCGATCTCACTACTATACTCTGACTCATCACCTTCTGTAATTCATCCAACAACAGTGGTGTCGTCGGCGAACTTGACGATGAAGTTCGCACTATGTCCAGCTACACAGCCATGAGTATAGAATGAATAGAGCAAGGGGCTGAGCACACATCCTTGAGGTGCTCCAGCACTGATTGTTATTGAGGAAGAAGTGTTGCTGTCATTTCCACCAGACTGTGGTTGATTGATGAGGAAGTTGAGTATCCAGTTGCTGGGAGATGCGCAGAGACCCAGTTCTGTGAGCTTGGTAACCAGCTTGGAGGGAATGATGGTATTGAACGCCGAGCTGTAGTCTATAAACTGTGATCTGAAGAATGGTCTCAACCCAAAACATCACCCATTCCTTCTCTCCAGAGATGCTGCCTGTTACTCCAGCATTCTATGTCTATAAACAACACCCTGACGTATGTGTTTTTATTGTCCACATGGTCCAGTGCAGAGTAGAGAGCCAGTGAGATCGCATCCTCCAGCGACCTGTTGTGGCGGTAGGCAAATTGTAATGACTAGTGGTACACATGATACAGAGTCACCAGATTTGGCGCCATTCCCAAGTCCCAGTTGTTATAGCTGTAGAGTTCTTAACCTGGCCATGAAGGCCCGTTGTCATGGCGGCGTTGCAGAGACAGCCTAAGCTTGCATAGCCATTGGTGTTCTCCGCTGTTGCTCCACTGTTCTGATGATGAGACATTCCGTTAAATGACTTTGACAGTCTGAAGAAGTGGTCCCAACTTGAAACGTCACCTGTCCTTTCCCTCCCACTCACAGATGTTAGTTGACCCGCTGAGTTCCTCCAGCACTTTGTGTTTTGACTTGGACAATTAGTTTGGGCGAACATTTCAGGGCATAATTAGGGGGTGAGTAATAAATGTTGGCACTGCCAGTGATGCCTACATCCTGTGAATGTTTAAAAATGAATAACATTCCGTTATGTACGACTGAAATGACTGATGTGACTGAAGTGGAAATTAGCATTCTGAACCCTAGTGAGATTATTGTTGAATATGCATCATTTCTCTGAGGCAAATTACTTCTGACTACAACATGAAAAGTGTAAATGAAACCATGGCATTCATCCCCCTTAAGCAGATTACAATTGATGAAGGACCCATTTCATTACAGTCAGATATACACTGAGATAATATTTTTGTGATCCAGTGGGTGAATACATGCTGGAAGATTGATTTTCATCTGATTTCTTTCCATAGACTAGACAAAGCCCAGTGGCACCAGAGTTTCATCCTGACTGCAGGTGCTGTCTGTACGGAGCTTGTACGTTCTCCCTGTGACTGTGTGGGTGTTCTCCGGGTGCCCCGGTTTCCTCCCACACTCCAAAGACGTGCAGGTTTGTAGGTTAATCAGCTTCTGTAAATTGTCCTGTGTTAGTGTACAGGGTGATCGTTGGTCGACATGTACTCGGTGGGCCAACGGGTCTGTTTCCATGCTCGATCTCAAAACTATACTAAACTAATATAAATAATAATGTGTGGGTTGGAGGTTAATTGGCCTCTATAAAAATTGTCCCTAGTGTGTCGGGTAGATTTAGCGTGTGGATGATCATTGGTCGAAGTGGACTTTCCACACTGTATCTCTAAAACTAACCAGGAAACCAGCGAACCAGGAAATGTCGGGAATAACACAGGGCTTGAGTTGTGCTCTCTTAGTCTTGTACCCTCTTGTTACTTCTTGAGGGAATGTGTTGCACTTGCATTCCAATGGCCCCATTTCCAGAATCCCTACTGTGTCTTCTTTCCCAGCTATCTTCTTTGCTTGTCCCTGCATTTCCTTCCTCCAATCAAGCACCATTATCTGACACTCTCCCTCCCATTTTGGGGTAGACCACAGCAAGCAGATCCTAAAAACTCTCATTAGTGGTTCAATGTTTCAATGGTCCTCTACCATCACCTCAACAGACATATCGTGAAATTCTATTTTTTTGCATACACTTCAGTGGAGTATTCTTGCCATAGAGGGGGTACAGAGAAGATTCACCAGACTGATTCCTGGGATGTCAGGACTTTCATATGAGGAAAGATTGGATAGACTCGGCTTGTACTCGCTGGAATTTAGAAGATTGAGGGGGGATCTTATAGAAACCTACAAAATTCTTAAGGGGTTGGACAAGCTAGATGCTGGAAGATTGTTCCCGATGTTGGGGGAGTCCAGAACAAGGGGTCACAGTCTAAGGATAAGGGGGAATTCCTTTAGGACCGAAATGAGGAAAACATTCTTTACACAGAGAGTGGTGAGTCTCTGGAATTCTCTGCCACAGAAGGTAGTTGAGGCCAGTTCATTGGCTATATTTAAGAGGGCGTTAGATGTGGCACTTGTGGCTAAAGGGATCAGGGGGTATGGAGAGAAGGCAGGTACGGGATACTGAGTTGGATGATCAGCCATGATCACATTGAATGGCGGTGCAGGCTCGAAGGGCCGAATGGCCTACTCCTGCACCTATTTTCTATGTTTCTATGTTTCTATGTATTGCCAGACCTGAGCACAATTCCCAATTGTACAAAGTGCGTAGAAATAGTCCACTGAGACCGCGTGCAAGAGTCGGCAGGTTTTGGTGCCATTTTAATAAAGTCTGGTCTGGTGAGCGCGCTCGGTCTTCTGGGAAGGCGCCTGATCCAGGCGAGCCCTAGGCTGCTGCAGGGCCTCCGACCGAACCATCGTCCCTCTTCTCACCCACCCCGGCCACCTTCAGCCTTCTGCCCTGGGGAAACCTCCTGCAGCTGAGCTTGAGTGCGCGGGAGGTAAGGCCCCGGTTCAATCTCTTTACTGGCCCTTGTTCTCGCGTCCACCATCACCGGCTCTCTCTGGGTACAAACAGGGGCCGGGCTCGGCGGCTCCCCCTGCAGGCCACCGCCCGCCGGTCTTGCAGAGTTTATCACCGATTGTCTGGAACTAGATCTCTCTTGTTAGACCAAAAACGCAAATGCTCTGTGAAAAACAGTGAAACACCGTCACCCTCTTTCCCACATACATTAATTCCACTACAGATTATTGGCAGGTAAGCCACGTCTTTATCTCTGAATATTTCTCTAATTAGCCGGCACGTCTTAGTCAAGTTTCATTCCATTGCTCTGCGATTGGCAATCTTCTCCCAGTGGAGTTACAGGCGCAAACAAAAACTAAAACCATTAAGCTTTGCTGGCAGCTCCACCAATTATTTTGAGGTTTATGTGATACATTCCGCCTCTGATTAATACAAACGTCACTTCTCCACTTTGTTTACCTTAGTTTACTGTCACGCACGTACCGAGGTACAGTGAAAAGCTTTTGATGCGTGCCAACCAGTCAGCAGAAAGACAATACATGATTACAATCGAGCCGCCCATGGTGTACAGATCCATGATACAAGGAATATTGTGAATTAAAGCTGCAGTTAGAGTTGAGATTTAACAGAGTGGAGCGAATGTAATGTGTGATTGCAGATCCACTTCTGTAAATAGCACACTATGAGTCCCCTGGGTTGGGCGCCATCCTAGAACGCTCTCCAGTTGTTGGTAGGATGGTGTCTGCCCTGTTCTTGCAAAATATTAGAACATAGAACAGTACAGTTCTTAAACCTGGAGGTCACAGTTCTCAGGCCCCTGTACCTTCTTCCTGATGTAGCAGTGAGATGAGAGTGTGGTCAGGATGGGTATGAGTCGTTGACGATCTTGGCATCCTTTTCGAGGCAGCGTTTTCTATTGATCCCTTTGATGGTGGGGAGGTCAGTATCTGTGATGGACCGGGCAGTGTCCACAACTTTTTGTAGCCTCTTCCATCCCCACATTCCAGACCAAGACTGCGTCCCTGCATATCATGATGCTTCAGTGGCTAAATCAGTAGGAAGGAACTGCAGATGCTGGTTTACACCGAAGATAGACTCAAAATGCTGGAGTACCTCAGCGGGACAGGCAGCATGTCTTAAGGGAAGGAATGGATGATTTTTCGGGTCGAGACCCTTCCTCAGACTGAGAGTCAGGGGGGGGGGGGGGTGTAGAGACAAGTAAGGGTAGGTTGTAAAAACAACAGGTCAAATCGGATGCTGGTAAGGAAATGTAAAGTGGTTCCTTGTAGCTGAGGGGAAGGTGACAACAAGGCATGCAACCAGTCTAAAGAAGGGTCTCGACCCGAAACATCACCCATTTCTTCTCTCCAGAGATGCTGCCTGTCCCACTGAGTTACTCTAGCTTTTTGCGTCAATCTTTGGTTTAAACCAGCATCTGCAGTTCCACCCCACACATCAGTAATATTTAATCAGGAGGACAGTAGAACGAGTCGGAGAACTAGGGTGTGGGAGGAACGGCGGGAGAGGAGATGCAAGGGTTACTTGAATTTAGAGAAATGAATATTCATACTGCTGGGTTGTCAGCTGCTCTAGCAAAATATGAGGTGTCGTTCCTCCAATTTGCCCAGGACAGAAAAGTCAGTAAGAAAATGCTAAATCAGTCCTGGTAGATGTGACAAATATGTCTGTCTGCTTCGGAAACTTCAGATTCTGCCAACCTGAGTGCATTTTATTTTCTTATCTTCCCTTCAATCCTTTTATTTTTTGTATATGTATGCCCCCTTCACTTTTCATTGCTCTTCTATTCAAAATAGGTGTTTTCTATTTACCTTCTCCCAGCCCCTTATCTTGTTATTCCCCAGCCCCTGTCCCAATGAAATCAACTCCAGACAATCTCATTTTTCCTCACAGCTAAAATGTTCTCATCCCTGTCAACATCACGGTAAATCTGCTTTACATCTTCTCCAATGTTATTCAAGTTGGAAAAGGTGCAGAAGAGATTCACCAGGATGATACTAGGGCTGAGGGCTTCAGTTACAAGGAGAGGTTAGATTGGCTGGGTTTTTTTTCTTTGGAGCATAGGAGGATGAGGGTTGATACTGAGATGCACAGAATCATGAGTGGCATGGATATGATGAACATCCACAATCTTTTTCCCAGTATAGAAGGTTCTAAAATGTGAGTGCACAGGCTTAAATTGAGGGAGAGATTTAAATTTTATTTTGGAACATAGTCTGTATCTGGAATGAGCTGCCAGAATAAGTGATAGAAGTGGATACAATTTTGACTTTTAAAAGAAATTTGGACAGATGTATGGATGGGAAGGGTTTAGATAGTCATGGGCCAAATCTGGGTGCTTCTCCTCTCACCTGTATCCACCTATCACTCGACAGCCTTTGTCCACTCCCATCTCTCTCCTACCTCTCTGTTTAGCTTTCACCCCACTACTCCATCAGTCTGGAGAAGGGTCACGATTCGAAACGTCACCTGTCTAATCCCTCCGTAGATGCTACCTGACCCACTGAATTCCATCAGTACTTCGATTTTTGTTCATTGCATTTATCCTTAAAATGGGCGAGAAAAATAACTCTTCTTCATATATACATGGGATTATCTATGATAATACTCAGCTTCTCTATTTCCACAGGAAGTCAAGCGGCTAAACTAATTCTGTTTGCATTATCCTTGATAGAGACTCTACAAAACTCATCAGGAAGTCAGATGACATTTTAAAATTATACAATCATTCGTTCCCTCAGATTTATAGCAGTGCTGAATTCATTTTACAAAATTGCTGTTCTGACAAAGTTGAGTAATCTTCCAGTTTATTTTTTTGCTGGGAAGTTTACTTGGTCCAACTGCAAAGGTCACAATGGGGCTAGGTTTAGGTTTAAATTTGTTATTGTTTCGTGAACCCGGTTTCCTCCAGGTACTCCAGTTTCCTCCCACGCTCCAAAGACATGCAGGTTTATGGGTTATTTGGTGGCTAGGCAAAGCCACCAGCATAATCAAGGAGCAGTGTCACCCCTGTCACTCCCTCGTCTCCTCTTTCCCATCAGGCAAGAGGTACAGAAGTGTGAAAATGCATACCTCCAGATTCAGGGACAGTTTCTTCCCAGCTGTTATCAAGCAACTAAACCACCTATCACCAACTAGAGAGTAGTCCTGACCTCCCATCTACCTCATTGGAGGACTTTGAACTACCTTCAAATGGAGTTTATCTCGCACTAACCGTTATTCCCTTTATCCTATATCTGTACACTGTGGATGGTTTAATTATAATCATGTATATTATTTTCACTGACTGGATAGCACGCAACAAAAAAGCTTTTCACTGTGCCTCGGTTCACGTTACAATGATAAACTAAACTAAACTATCCAAACAGATCAGATAATACTGCACATAAATACAATCAAGTCAAACTCAAGTACAATAGGTAGAGCAAAGGGGAAGATATAGAGTGTAGAATATAGTTGTCAGCATTGTAGCGCATCAGTTCCAGAGACAAAGTCCAATGTCCACAATGGGGTAGAGATGAATCAAACAGTACTCTAGCTTATGGAAGGACCATTCAGAAGCCAGATAACAGAGGGGAAGAAGCTGTTCCTGAGTCTGGTGGTGCACACTTTCAATCTTGTGTATCATCTGCCAGATGGGAGAGGGAAGTAGGTGGAATGACCGGGATAGGATATCTTTGATTCTGTTGGCTGCCTTCCCAAGACAGCATGATGGAGGTTGGAGGGTGACACGATGACAGGAACTGTGTGTAGCGATGGTGGAACGTTGATAGATCAGAGCTTCAGGAGAAAATTGGATCAGAATCTGAGAGGTGGAACCTGAACACCATGGCCACCTGCTTCGAGAACAGCTTCTTGAACCTTATTGAAAGGAGATGAGAAGGAATTTCTCTAGTTAGAGGGTGGTGAATCTGTGGAATTGATTGCCACAGACGGCTGTGGAGGCCAAGTCAATGGGTATTTCTAAGGTGGAGATTGATAGATTCGTGATTAGTTCAGGTGTCAGGGGTTATGGGGTGAAGGCGGGACAATAGGGTTGAGAGGGAAAGATATATCAACCATGATTAAATGGCAGAGTAGATTTGATGGGCTGAACGGCCTCATTCTACTCAAATAACTAATGAACTAATGCGGAGAGCGATTTTGGTCCACCCAATATAACTAAATATAATTTTTATCTCTTATTTACAAAAATGATAGCTACAAAACAAAACAATATAAACAAACCCATCACCATAATACAAAGTATAACAAATATCCTTAAATACTGAATATTAAATACAGTAACTACTTCACAATCTTTGTTAAGATACATGATACATTCCATCCCCCCCCCCCGCACCACGGTGCCCAACGGTCCCAGAAATCCCGCAGGGTGCCTGTGGACAGTGCATATAGGGGGCGCCGTCCTGTATGGGTATGGCTGCCCAGCCTGCAGCTGTCCGTTTTTTAATCTCTTTTTTTAATTTTTAGTTAGTTGAGTTTTTGTTTTTCGGAGTTCTAGTCTTTTTTATGTGGGGGGGGGGGGGACTACTGCTTTTCAGGGTCCCTACCTGGTCGGAGAGGTGGCGTTTCTTCGGGCGGCACCTTTGGCCCGTCCTCGCTGCCTACCAGCAGGATTATTCTATAAACAGCTGGCATAGACTCAATGATTTATTTCCTTGAGTCAGTAATTCAGCCCTGACCCAATACATTTCACTGGCATTCTTAGCATCATACAGTGTGGAAACAGGCCCTTTGGCCCAACTTGCCCACAGTGAACAACATGTCCCATCTACACTAGTCCCACCCGCATGCCCATATCCCTATAAACCTGTCCTATCCATGTACCTTTCAGAATGTTTCTTAAATATTGTGGTAGTACCTGCCTCAGCTACCTCCTCTGGCAGCTCGCTCCATACACCCTTTTTTTATAAAAATGTTACCTTCAATGTTCTTATTAAATCTTTCCCCCCTCACCTGTCCTCTGGTTCTCGATTCCCCCACTATGGGTAAAAGACTCTGTGCATTTACCTGATCTATTCCCCTCATGACCTTGAACACCTCTATAAGATCTCCTGTGCTTCAAGGAATAAAGTACAAGAATATTTGCCACCCTCCAGTCTTCCGGCAACTCACCTGTATTTAATGATGACTCATACATCTCAGCCAGGGCACCTGCAATATCCCTTCTAACTTTCTTGATTCCTATCTACATGTCATTTCAAGGCCTTTGGACTAATAGAAACATAGACATAGAAACATAGAAATTAGGTGCAGGAGTAGGCCATTCGACCCTTCGAGCCTGCACCGCCATTCAATATGATCATGGCTGATCATCTAACTCAGTATCCCGTACCTGCCTTCTCTCCATACCCTCTGATCCCCTTAGCCACAAGGGCCACATCTAACTCCCTCTTAAATATAGCCAATGAACTGGCCTCAACTACCCTCTGTGGCAGAGAGTTCCAGAGACCCACCACTCTCTGTGTGAAAAAAGTCCTTCTCATCTCGGTCCTAAAGGATTTCCCCCTTATCCTTAAGAAATATCCTTATCCCCCTTATCCTTAAGAAATCCTTAATGGAGCAACAGGCAATAGAGTCACAGAATAACAAGGTACGAAAACAGGCCCTTCGGCTGTGCTGACCGTGCTGACCAAGATGCCCCATCTAAACTAGTCCCATTTGCTTGCGAAAACATATCCTCACCCAGAGAGAGCAAGCTCCATTCTGCTGGGAGACCTTAGCGGGTCAGTCGAGGTCTCCGGAGGGGAAAGGACTTGAGGTTTTGGGCCGGGACTCCTCATCTGGACTGATAGAGGGGAGGTGGCCAGTATTTGAGGTAAGGGAACAGGTAGGGCAGGAGTTGGCAAAGGTGGAGATACAAGCAGAGGCTGGGAAGTGATAATGGCTGCAGATTCTGGAATGATCTGGAAAGGAAGGTGAAGTGTGGAACCAAATATTGGAGGTGGGTGCGGTGGGCAGATGGGAACAGTGGGGGGAAGGGTGTCAGTGAGAGGACTGTGTTGGTGATGAACCTATGAAGTGAGTGGGGGAGGAGAACAACACTGGGTAACAGGGAATGGTGGAGGGAGGTGGGATTAAAAAAGAAGAGTATATGTGTGAGAGGACCTGGGTAGATCAAGATAAGAAACATAGAAACATAGAAAAAAGATTATTGATCGTTCCCTATCAATAACTCGTGCCTGCCTTCTCCCCATATCCCTTGACTCCACTAGCCCCTAGAGCTCTATCTAGAAGAAGGAAAGGGGCAGAGGATTACCTACAATTAGAGAATTCAATGTCCATGCCATCGGGTTTAGTTTATTTTGAGACTCAGAATGGAAACAGGCTATTTGGCCCACCAAGTCCACGCCAGCCATCACGTTCTTATTAAAGTTCTTATCATTTTCCCACACTAAATCTACGTTATCCCACTTTCATAATGACTTCCTACACACTAGGGGCAATTTACAAAGGCCAATACCTTACAAACCCGCAAGTCCTTGGGACGTGGGAGGAAACCAGAGCACTCGGAGTAAACCCTCGCGGTCACAGGGAGAACTTGTAAACTCTACACAGACAGTGCCCGAGGTCAGGATCAAACCCGGGTCCAGTGAGAGGCCATTCAGCCCATAATGTCAAAAAGAAGGACATAAAGTGCTGGAGTAACTCAGCCGGTCAGGCAGCATCACTGGAGAACACGGATATGTTTACATTGGTTCGGGTCCATTCTTCACACTCGGAGTCTGAGTGCGGTTCCAAACCTTGATGTAGAGTTTGTGGGTACATCGGTGAAGCAGGAACTACCTCAAGTGGCAAAGTTCAAACATTATTTAGAAAATGCCCACAGAGAAAACACAAGAGCTGAGAAGATTATGGTTCCAGTTCAACTGCAAACCTTTCAACACAACAACTGTTATCATGGAATAAAAGTCAGAAGTGCTGGAGTAACTCAGCCGGTCAGGCAACATCCCTGGAGACAAGGGTAGGTGACGTTTAGGGTCGGGGAAACGTCACCTCTCCTTGTTCTCCAGAGGTGTTGCCTGACCCACTGAGTTACTCCAACGCTTTGTGTATATTTTTCAAACCCAGCATCTGTGGTTTCTTGTTTCTACAGCCCACAATGTCCGTGTCTATGAATAAAAGAGAGACACAGACCCCACCATGGACTCTCCCCGCGTTTGGTCTATGGCCTACAGTTTTTCAAGTGCAGCTCCAAATACTTCTGAAATATGACAAGAGGTTAGAACAGTGCAGAACAGGAACAAACCCTTCAGCCCACAATTATGTCTGCTATTCCTATCCTTCCATGCAGTGATTACCAGAACCCCCAGCACCCTCTGAGAGGAAATTCCTTTCCTTGACTGCCTATTCATCCTTCTATATTATTTTAAACATATGACCATTATCTCTGGGTCAAAATATTGAGGCTTCAAGCCTAACTTCGGAAACACGAGCACCTAAAACTGGCTTTTGGATATACAGGGAATGGAGGGATATGGATTATGTGCAAGGTTATAAGAGATGGCCGACATCATTTTGGCTGAAGGGCATGTTCTGTGTTCTATGTTCTGTGTTCTGTGTTCTTTGTTCTGTGTTCTATTTTCTATGTTCTGTGTTCTATTTCCCATGATCTGTGATCTTGCTATTGAGGGAGTGCAGTGTAGGTTTATGAGGTTAATTCCTGGGATAGCAGGAGCATCATATGTTGATAGAATGGAGCGGCTGGGCTTGTATGCTCTGGAATTTAAAAGGATGAGAGGGGATCTTATTGAAACATATAAGATTATTAAGGGTTTGGACACGCTAGAGGTTGGAAACATATTCCCGATGTTGGGGGAGTCCAGAACCAAGGGCCACAGTTTAAGAATAAGGGGTAAACCATTTAGAACGGAGTTGAGGAAAAACTTTTTCACACAGAGGGTTGTGAATATGTGGAATTCTATGCCTCAGAAGGCAGTGGAGGCCAATTATCTGGATACTTTCAAGAGAGAGTTAGAACTCTTAAAGATAGTGGAGTCAGGGGATATGGGGAGTAGGTAGGAACGGGATACTGATTGTGGATGATCAGCCATGATCACAGTGAATGGCGGTGCTGGCTCGACGGGCCGAACGGCCTACTCCTGCACCTATTGTCTATTTTCTATCTATGTTCTTTGTTTAGTTTTTTACTTTAATGTTAGAGGTACAGCATGGAAACGGGTCCTTTGGCCAACCGAGTCCGCACCTACCAGTGATCTCCGCATATTTACACTATCTACGCACACTAGGGATAATTTACACTTACACCAAGCCAATTAACCTACAAACCTGTGCGTCTTTGGAGTATGTGAGGAAACCGAAGATCTCGGATAAAACCCACGCTGTCACGGGGAGAATGAACAAACTCCGTACAGACAGCACCCGTAGTAGAGATCAAACCCTGGCCCGTAGTAGAGGTCAAACCATGTTCTATGTTCTATGTTCTGTGTTCCATGTTGTATGATCTATGTTTTATGTTTTGTGTTCTATGTTCTATGTTCTACGATCTATGATCTAACTCTACTTTCCTGCCAGTTTCTCATATGCCTTGATTCCCTAATGGTCAAAATAATGGTCAATCTCATTCTTGAATGACTCAGTGGAGCTCAGTGGAGCGGGGAATTGCAAAGGTCACAGCTAGAGCTTTGTTTGTAGACAAAGCAATGCCAGTATGCGTATCAATTAAAAATTAAGCTACATTTATCAACAATTTATTTTCTAACAATATACCCATCGCCAGGACAACAGAAATATAATAAATGAAGTGAGCCTGAACAAATAAATGTTCTCCAGCAGGGTTCCAATCTGAAACGTTGCTAGATAGATAGATAGATAGATAGATAGATAGATAGATAGATAGATAGATAGATAGATAGATAGATAGATAGATAGATAGATAGATAGATAGATAGATAGATAGATAGATAGATAGATAGATAGATAGACAGACTTTCAGTCCACAATGTCTGTGCCGAACATGATGTCAAGACCAACTGTTATCCACCTGTACATAATCCATAGCCCTCCATTCCCAGCATATTCATAAGCCTGTCCAGAAGTCTCTTAAATGCCATTATCGTATCTGCCTCAACCACCAACTCTAGGCACTCACCACTCTCTGTGCAAAAGTAGTTGCCCCGCACATTTCCTTTAAATTTTACCCCTCTCACCTTCGCATTTGTTTTTTTCCATCTGGGGGAAAATGATTGGACAGTCTACCTCATCTGTCCTCTCATAATTTCATTTCATACACAGTCAGATGCTGCCTGATACTGCTGAGTTTCTCCAGAACGTTGTAATTTGCATGAAATAAATGTTCAAATTCATTCACTAAAGTTATCCATTAGCAAAGCAAAATTAATAAACAAAGGCATCATGTTAGGGCGTGCTGGTATGTAGTATCAACACAAAATAAAAACTGGCCACTGCACTCTGAGTGTACAAAGAGAATCCTCTTTATTTCAGTCATAGGTGTGCAACCTCTTATTCCGAAACTGTGCCTCATGGTTTGCCCGGCTCACCTGCCCAGAGTGAGGGGAGTCAGGTGGCGGAGGGCAGTAAGCAGCACAGAGGCGGGAGGGAATGCAGTGCCTCGATCGTGGAGTGGGCCACTGGGGACTCTGCAGAAGCGTGGGGCTCGGCTGGTCCGTGCGCCACTCCAAGAGGCTGAACACGTGGACCAGACAGTGGTGGTGCAGTAGCGGAGGACACCACGGCTACGCTTGGCCAGGCCAACCCCACAACACCGCTAGGACAATGGGCCTTCATGGTCAAGTCAAGAACCCTGACCATACTCGGTTACAACAACTGGGACTTGAAAATGACGTAAATTCTGGTGACTCTAGTATAGTGTCTACTACGACAGTGTACTATTGCTACACACTTGTACTGTATCTGAGATGCTGATCTAAGATGCATCTAAGTGCTTATGCCTAGTGATACATACAGAACTGTATACAAAAGTGAATTTCACTGTATCTCGGTACATGTGGCAATAAAGTACCATTGAACCATTTAACACCTAAACATTGAACCATTGAACGACACAAAGTGCTGGAGTAACAGCAGATCAGGCAGCATCTCTGGAGAAAAAGAATAGGTGGCGTTTCAGGTCCGGACCCTTCTTCAAACTGCAGGTTGACGTTCTAGTAGTCTGAAGAAGGGTCCTGACCCGAAACATCATCTACCCTTTTACTCCAGAAATGCTGCCTGACCAGCTGAGTTACATTTTGTGTCTATCTTCAGTATAAACCAGCATCTGCAGTTCCTTTCTACACATTGAACCATTGGACTCCCCCAAGAGAGGGAGGCTATGCAGCCTTCTCCTCTGACTCTGTTCATATCCTCAAAATTTATGACGTTACTATGGAAACCGGTGTTTTTCCTCGTGGAGATTTGGAACATTCTTTGTGTGTGTTTCCACCACAATCCTCCTCCCCGGCTCACTCACATGAAATGTGTTCTCGCGGAAAACGGAGCACAAAATGGCCCTTGAGACCACCAAAGCCATCGAACACCCATCTATACTACCCATCCAAACCCATCCACCTGTACTTACTCGGTAGCCACCTGTGCCTTGGGAATACAAGTGCTCGAAGAGATACTTGAATTCTGGTGCAAGCTCATCAGTCTGAAGTATTAAATCTAATTCAACCTGCCTAACTTGCCACAGCCAACATTAATTGGATTGTGGGAACAAGGATACACAGATGCTGAATTACACAAAAGGACACAAATTGCTGGAGTAATTCAGCAGGTCAGACAGCATCTCTGGGAATGTGGATAGGCAATGTTTCAGATTGGGACCCTGCTTCAGACTGATGGATTGCTTTTGAAGATACAGAATTGAAACAGCAGGAGCAAATGGAAGGAGTAAATCTGGGCTCCGTTCTACAATTGCGACCTCATCAGCTCCTTGTACAATTAGGGTGGCAACTGCTGCCTCACAGCGCCAGAGACCCGTGTTTGATCCTGACCTCAGGTTCTGTCTGTGTAGTTTGCACGTTCTCTCTGTGACCGTGTGGGTTTTCTCCTGGTGCTCGGGTTTCCTCCCACATCTCAAAGACGTGCAGGTTTGTAAGTTAATTGGCCTCTGTAAAATTGCCCCAGGTGGGTAGAGAGTGGATGCAAAAGTGGATAACATAGAACTAGTGTGTAGGGGTGATCGATGGTCAGCGTAGACTTGGTGGACTGAAAGACCCATGTCCATTCTGCATCTCTAAACTAAAAAACAAAATTACAACACTTCCCAATTCAAACCCTTTTCAAAAAAGATATTTCTGTTCTGGGCCTCCTCCACTGTCAGAGTAAGGCCCTGCGTAAATTGGATGAAGCTCATATTTTGCTTGGGCAGCTTGCACCCCAGCGGTATGAACATTGACTTCTCTAACTTCAAGTAACCCTTGCTTTTCCTCCCTCTCCATGCTCCCCCGTCCCAGTTCTCTGACCAGTCTGACTGTTCCTCTGATTACTTTGTATCTGTTTGCTTTGTTGTCACCTTCTCCTAACTAACAATGGTCTATCCTACTTCCTTGATCTGCATCTCTTTTGATCTCTTACACTTCCTTATCTTCGCAACTCCCTCTCCCCGACGCTCACTCTGAAGAAGGGTCTCAACCCGAAACATCACCCACATCTTCTATCCAGAAATGCTACCTGTCCCGCTGAGTTACTCCAGCAATTTATGTTTATCTTCGATGCAGTTCCTTCCTACTCAAAATGTCATTCGCTTTCCTAACTACTTGCTACAGCTGCTTGTACTACAAACAATGGCATTTAACCTTCCAATCCATGAGTTTGCAATAGAACTGAGAAATAGAACTCCAGGTTTGAGAACATCTTCTTCCCAACAGCCATCAGCCTCTTAAACACTGCACAACCTCAACCACAACCCTGCCTCAGTAACCATTACCCATCCTCGGCTTTGTATTGTTTGTACTACGAATTCAGTTTTGCACTATTATGTTTATATTGTATTATTGCTTACTGTATTTTGGACTGGAGGCCTATGACCACTGCTGTGCCTCAGGGATTTATGCTGGGCTCATTGCTTCTGGACCAAAAATGTCATCCATTCCTTCTCTCCCAAGATGCTGCCTGTCCCGCTGAGTTACTCCAGAATTTTGTGTCATTCTTCAGTGCAAACCAGCATCTGCAATTCCTTCCTACCATTTACAGGGCTCTCACTTAACTATTTTCCCCTGTTGCCAGCCGGGAAACTTAGGCAGCTTTTTAGGTTGTCAAATGACAGTTTAGGTGGTCATTTAAGACGGCTTGTATGTACGTGCATTAATGTGCTCGGACGAAGTGCGTAGTTACCAGTCGGAATTAAGCTCAATAAAGCACTCACATATTATTTCTGCTTCAAATAGTTACAAACTAAATATATTCACCAATAAAGACATGATATATAACACAATGACATGCAACAAAACTATAATGCAGTATCTCAACTCTTTTTACACATTGCAATGAATGCAATTTCTATAATTTCTTTCCACTTCCAAACAAAAATGTGCTTGGATTATTCAGCGTATGATCAACCTGTGTCAATAAATGCTGGACCATGGTAACATATGTGCTTAACCATGCACACAACAGATTGATGCAAGCATGGTTTATGTGAAGGACCAAAAATTATCATGACATGGTCATAGCATGGGTCGTTATTGCTATTGGTACATAAACACTCTCGCTTCCCACATAATTTACTCACAACAAAATATACAGGTTGCAAGGAATTTTCTAAAGGCATTTTATGATAATAGCTGTCAAAACTGACTATACCCATCTGACAGGTTAAACATTACACTAACTAACAAGAGATGGCCAAAGGACATAAATGCAGCAAATGTTCTTTTGGTAATATATTTAAAGGTGTCAAGACGCCACATTACCGTACATTCAGATTAGTTGTATGTGTTGTGAACAGCAATGAAGATATCCAGTTTGTAAGCAACGAATTAAAAAAATATTGCTTCGGACGCTAAATGCAGCTCAACTCTGCCTGTCTCGCCTGGTCATGCCTGGACTGATGACATATTCCCCGTAAATCCAGGCAGGGATAACCTGGCAGGACAGGTAGAGTTGAGCTGGATTTAGTGCTGCTTCTCTGCGTTGGCTGTGGGCCTGGGGGCACTGCTCCCGTCTGACTCCTGACGCCTCTGGCCACCCCCGGGGGGGGGGGTCTAGGATGGGGACGGGGATGGTCCAGTGGCGGTTCGGCAGCGATTGCAGCGCCGGAGACCGGGATCGATTCTGGCTGCGGTGCAGGTCTGCCGAGAATGTTTTGTCACGTCTCCCTCCTCCAATCACCGCGCTCTATCCTCAGACCCCCTCCCCCCCACCCCCCCCACCCTACGTCCGCCTCTGACCGACACCTCCCTCCTCCAAGGGTTTATTTTGAAAGCGTCGTTGGCGGAGTGGCAGCAGCGGCCGTTATCAGCAAAGAACCTATAGCGTTATCAGGCGGGGCGGGGTGCGGGAGGAGGAGTTGGAGCTGCCGCTGCTGCTGTGCGGGGCCCAGCACTCGCTCCGACCCTCCGCACACCACACTTAGCATTTTTCCCACAGTATATCTTCGATATAAACCAAGTTGCCAAGCCGGCCAAAATGACTCGCCGTTTAGGTTGCCTGGCGGCACTTTGAGTGGCCAGTAGCACCGGGCAACCGCTAATTTCGAGCCCTGCATTACTGTTTGTGGTTTATGTTAACAATTCGGATGAGAATATACAAGGCATAATTGCTAAGTTTGCAGATGACTCTAAAGTGGGTGGTATTGTAGATCGTGAAGGTTATCAAAAATGACAGCAGGATCTTCATCAGCTGGGCAAGGCTTTAATGCAGATAATGGCTTTAATGCAGATAAATTTGAGTTTAATGCAGATAAGTGTGAGGTGTTGCATTTTGGGAAGTCAAACCAGGGCAGGACCTGCACATTGAATGGCAGGGCTCTGGGGAGTGTTGTAGAGCAGAGGGATCTAGGAATGCAGGTACATAGTCTTTTGAAAGTGGTGGTATGGTTAATTGTGTGATCAAGAAGGCTTTCAATACATTGGCCTTCATTAGACAGGGTATTGAATATAGAAGTGTGTAAAAAGGAACTGCAGATACTGGTTTATACCGAAGATAGATACAAAGTACTGGAGTAACTATGCGGGTCAGGCAGCATCTCTGGAGAAAAAGAGTGGGTGATGTTTCGGTTGGGGACCTTTCTTCAGGCTGAAAGTAGAGGAGAGGGATGTGGAAGAAGGAAAAGGCCAGAACAAAGCAGAGCCGGCAACAGATGACCAAGGAAGGATTGAGCCCACAATGGCCCATTGTTGGCTGGAGAAGAGGTGATAACAAAGGGATACAAGGATGTGAACCGTGGAACTAGTAGGATGACTAGCTCTCACCCCTTCCCCCACCCGAGTTACTCCAGCACTTTGTGTCTATCTATTGTATTTTAAGTTGCTTCAATGGTACTTTATTAGTCACATAGGCAACTGCATAGTGAAATTTGTTTTGTATATATTACACATGCGGATGCCTCCATATTTTGGTGCCATAATTCAAAGTCCAAAGTCCAGTCGACCCGTGCTCTTGGAGTACTGGAGCAGTTCCCGCGAACTGACGTCCTTTAAGTTGGGATGTTGCGTTACAATTGCACAAGACATCGGTGAGGCTGCATTTGGAGTACTGTCATGATGTGCCCACCCGCCCCCCTCTATCTAAGACACCTTAGTCAGTGGAAATATTTGTACTGATCCAGGTCGTGACCTGAAACATCAACTTAGGCCTTTTGGTAGGCACAAAATGCTGGAGGAACTCAGTGGATCAGCATCTCTGGAGAACATGGATAAGTGATTTCTCAGGTCAGGACCTTTCTTCAGACTGATTTTGGCCTATCAGGGAACCTCCCTACCTGAGGTCATCTGTGGCCAGCCTCGATTTATCCTGGTCTTTTCTCACCTCCAGCTCCCTTCCCCTACAAATACCCCATAGAAGGGTCCTATCCATGATACAACCTATCCATGTTCTCCACAGATGTTGCCTGACCTTATGAGTTACTCCAGCATTTTGTGTCTATCTTTGGTGCAAATCTGCATCTGCAGTTTCTTTGTTTTACATTATAGCTCACACCTTTTGTCTACATGGATGCTGCTTGATTTGCTGAGTTCTTCCAGCATTTTGTTTTTTGTTTTCTCGAAATCCTTGCCTGTGAAACCCTTCTGAGAATTTTGAGTGAGGTCTTCTCCAAACCTTCCAGAACCTGGATCCCACACCCCGGACTAACTAACTCTCTTCCTAGGCAGGCAAGAAGAAGGGTCTCGACCCGAAACCTCACCTATTCCTTCGCTCCACAGATGCTGCCTCACCCGCTGAGTTTCTCCAGCATTTTTGTCTACCTTTGATTTTTCCAGCATCTGCAGTTCTTTCTTAAACTCTTCCTAGGCATTGTCACCATCTCTGGAAACACAAAGTGCTGGAGCAACTCAGTGGGTCAGGCAACATCTGTGGAGGGAATGGTCAGGCGATCTTGCAGGTTGTGACCTTTCTTCAGACTGGTACCAGTACTGTGTAACTGGAGTGAGCTCCATTTGTAGAGTCAAAGAGTTTGGAGAAACAGCACGGAAACAGGCCCTTTCGGCCCACTGGGTCCGCTACTACCAGCAATCCCCGCACATTAACACTATCCTACACCCACTGGGGACAATTTCTACCATTTACCAAGCCAATTAACCTACAAACATGTACGTCTTTGGAGTGTGGGAGGAAACCGAAGATCTCGGCGAAAACCCATGCAGGTCACGGGGAGAATGTAAAACTCCGTACAGGCAGCACCCGTAGTCAGGATTGAACCCGCGTCTCCGGCGCTGCATTCGCTGTAAGGAACTCTACCGCTGTGCCACCATGCCTGAGTCCTAAAGCACAGAAACGGGCCCTGCGGCCCCACCTTGTCCATGCAGAATTCACCCATGCTACACTAATATTAGATTTAGGCTTCTCGGTTGGGTTTGAGTCTGTCATTGTCACCCGAAACAAGCTACAGTGAAAGGCTTAGTCTTGGATGTTGAATGCTGATCTAGATACGTAATAAATGTTGTGGGAGTCTCTACCTCCACCTCTCTTCCCTCAATAAGGAAGAAATAGATTCCAGAACTAGTTGCTGCCTCACAGAGCCAGAGACCCTGACTATGATCCTGACTATGGGTGCTGTCCATATAGAGTTTATACATTCTCCCTGTGACCGCGTAGGTTTTCGCCGGGTGCTCCAGTTTCCTCCCCCACTCCAAAGACATGCAGCTTTGTAGCATTGTTTAATAAGGAACTGCATATGCAGGAAAATGTGAAGGTAGATAAAAATGCTGGAGAAACTCAGCGGGTGAGGCAGCATCTATGTAGCGAAGGAATAGGCGACCGAAGGGTCGAGACGGTCTGAAGAAGGGTCTCGACCCGAAACATCACCTAATCCTTCGCTCCACAGATGCTGCGTCACCCACTGAGTTTCTCCAACATTTTTATCTACCTTCAGCTTTGTAGCATAGTGATTGCTGGTCGGTGCAGACTCAGTGGGCCAAAGGGTCTGTTTCCATGCTGTATCTCTAAAGTCTACAGGAATAGGCCCTTCTGTCCACAATGTCTGCACCAAACATGATGCCAAATTAAACTAATCTCCATTTGCCTGCATGTGATCTATATCCCTCCATTCACTGCATATCTGGAAGTCTCTTAAACACCACTAATCTATGAACCTCCACCACCACCCTGGTAGCATGTTCCAGGCACCCACCACCCTCTGTGCAAAAAATAACTTGCCCTGCACACTCCCTTTAAACATTGCCCGTCTCACCTTCAATCTATGCCCTCTTCTATGATATTTCCATCCTGGGAAATGTTTCTTGCGTTGGACTGATTAGGGACTTTCTAGAGACCTTGTCCCGTGACAGGGAATCTTTAACACAAAATCCTCGGCAGTGACTAAGCCCACTCCACGCTGCCTCGGCAAAGCCACCAACATAATCAAGGATCAGTCTAATCCCGATCACTCCCTCTTCTCCCCTCTCCCATCAGGCAAGAGGTACAGGAGTTTGAAAACGTACACTTCCAGCTTCAAGGACTGTTTCTACCCAGCTATTATCAATCAACTAAATGGTCCTCTCATCAGCTAGAGTGCGGTCCTGACCTCCCATCTATCTCAATGGAGACTTTTGAACTATCTTTAATCGGACTTTATCGGACTTCAATTTAATATTTTGAATTAAATGTTGCACCCTTTATCCTTTACATGTGGACTGTGGACAGCTTGATAGCAATCATGTACACTCTTTTCGCTGACTGGGTAGCACACAAACAAAAGCTTTTCACTGTACCTCGGTACAGGAGGCAATAATAAGCTAAACTAAACAAAAAGTTATTAATATTTCTCAACATTCTCAAACAGCTAGACAGGTACATGGGTAGGATAGGGTGATATGGGCCCAACGCAGGCAGATTTAAGGTGGTGGGGGGGGAAAGATTTAATAGGAGCCTGAGGGGTGACTTTTTCACACAACGGTAGGTATATAGGAACAAACTGCCAGAGGAGGTAATTGAGGCAGGTACTATCACAATGTTTAAGAAACATTTGGATAGTTATATGGATAGGATAGGTTTAGAGCGATATGGGCCAAACCCGCACAGGTGGGACTAGTGTAGATGGGACATGTTGATCCGTGTGGGAAGTCATGCCGAAGGGCTTGTTTCCATGCTATATGACTCTATGACACCAAACATGGTGTCTGAAGAAGGGTCCCAACCCGAAACATCACCTATCCTTTTTTCTCAAGAGTTGCTGCCTGACCTGCTGAGTTACTCCAGCTCTTTGTGTTTAAATTATGGATTCAGGCACTGTGCACCTCTAAGTGTTCTCTCTCTCCCTACCTCTTTGCAAAGCAAAAAAATCTGCCCTCCAGTGGACTGACGTGTCCCTGTATTGCAAAGATAGACACAAAAAGCTGGTGGAACTCAGCGGGACAGGCAGCATCTCTGGCAAAAGGAATAGGTGACATTTTGAGTTCAGGCCCTTCTTCAGATTGAGAGTCAGCAGAACGGGAACTGAAACATAGAAGGTGCATAAAGACAAATTAATGAAAGATGTGCAAAAAACAGCGATGATCAAGGAAATATGGAGCCCACAATGGTCCGTTGTTGGCTGTGGGGTAGGTGATAATAAGTTACACAGATAGTGACAGTGAAACTAGTACGATGACTAGGGTGCGGGAGGGATGGAGAGGGAGGGGATGCAAGGGTTACTTGAAATCAATACAATCAATACAGTGGCACAACAGTACAGTTGCTTCCGTAAAGCACCAGAGACCGGGTTCGATCCTGACTACCGGTGCTGTCTGTACGGACGTTCTCCCCTTGACCTGTGGCTTTCTCCGGGTGCTCCGGTTTCCTCCCTCAATCCAAAGAGGTACAGGTTTGTAGGTTAATTTGGCTTGTAAATTGTACCTAGTGCGTAAGTTAGTGCTAGTACACGTGGTGATCGCTGGTCGGCATGGACTCAGTGGGCCGAGGGGCCGTTTCCCTGCTGTATCTCTAAACCGAACTAAACTAAATCAATGGTCGACACAAAATGCTGGAGTAACTCAGTGGCTCAGGCAGTATCTCTGGAGAGAAGGAATGGGTGGTTACACAAAAAGCTGGAGAAACTCAGCGGGTGCAGCAGCATCTAAGGAGTGAAGGAGTGAAGGAATGGGTGACGTTTTGGGTCGAGACCCTTCTTCAGACTAAACTAAATCAATATTTAGTAACTAAATCAATAACAAATCAATATTTCATTTAAATCAATCAAATCAATAAATCATACCGGGTGCAGCAGCATCTAAGGAGCGAAGGAGATAGGCGACGTTTCGGGTCTCGACCCGAAACGTCGCCTATCTCCTTCGCTCCTTAGATGCTGCTGCACCCGCTGAGTTTCTCCAGCCTTTTGTGTACCCTTGATTCTCCAGCATCTGCAGTTCCTTCTTTAACAATAAATCATACGGCTGGGTTGTAAGCCATGCTGTTTCTCTAAACTAAACGAAATCAATATTCATATCGCTGGGTTGTAAGCTACTCAGCCCTGTACTGCAGTGGGCTCTGTTCCAAGTGACTTCAAGGGTTATCTTTTGCAGATGAACATGAAGAGAGCGTCCGGTTGTAATTTGCAGCGCAATAAGTTACATGCAATCCTATTTAACATGTCTGGGGAACCGCACTTGGCGTCTGATTTGCGGCGGGACGATTGGATCTCCTCTGCCTGTAAAACAAACAAGGGGACGCCTTTACCCGAGACGGACGTGGGCCTTGGCCAACGCGAGTAAGACCTACCCAGCGCTGGGCGGGTCTCGGGGCAATGTTAGCGGCGGGGAGGCGGGACGAGCTGCTGGCCCGAGCAAGCGGTTGCGGTTGCGGCGGCGGCGGCGAGAATAGGGCGCTTGACTCGACGCTCCTGCACGCTGGCGGTGGGAGCAGGGAGCGAGCCTCTTACCTCTCCCACCCCACCCCACCACTCCTCGTCCCAATTGGAGCTCGCCTCATAAATGGGGACTGCGAGCTTGAGGGACATCTCGGGACGGGACCTCTCCGGATTGGACATCTCGGGACGGGACATCCCGTCGGAAGAAGGGTCTCGACCCGAAATGTCACCTATTCATCTTCTCCAGAGATGCTACCTGCCCTGCTGAGTTACTCCAGCATTTTGTGTCTATCTTCGTTTGAGGACATCTCGGCCTGGGGCATCTCGGTAGAGGGCATCTCGGGCTGGGATATCTTGGCTCATGACCTCTAGGGACGGGACCACTCTGGTTCAGGACATGTCGGGACGAGCTAG